>OY856411.1:1449896007-1451096007 GCA_963693085.1 Alisma plantago-aquatica
TACCATGGTGTGACAGTTCTATCACCCTAACAAGGTATCAGCCTATAACTATCACAAGTTGTGTCGACTATTGACCAACATGTGTTGCAACTCATGCAAGTCATCCCGGCTTGCAACTAAGATGAAGATATCAGGCATAAGTTTTCATGGGTTGCATCTATCGCTAGGGCATTGGCCTGACCTCAACACGGTGTATCGGTTCTCTAGCAACATGGGTGTAGCGACAACTACCCGTCATAGGCCGTCCCAAAGGCATCTCTTGGTGTATCAGCTAGATTCCAGCATGAGTTGCAACCTAGGTTAGGATGATGATCTAGCAGTCAAGTAGGGTGTCGAGCACAACACTTCATGGCTAAAGTCATCACTAACATGACCAAGGTCAAAATAGAGACAAAGCAAAGTCTAAAACAATGCATGGCTCAACCATTATCATAGTAAAAGCTCCATGTGTTAGGTCCTTCAACTTGTTTCAAGAAAGTACCATGTTAAAAAAAAAAGAATAAAGACCATACTTCACATACCCCAAATAGCAAGTTAAGATCAACATTAGGTAATAGGATGTTAGGAGAACGTCTTAGAGAAGAAACAAATTTATGCTTAAGTAAGGAGTGCAATAATTGGGAGGTAAGAGTTATATAACCCGCCTTAGAAAAATCTTCCACCAAAGATGCAAGCTCTATGGTCAAAGCTCCTTGAACCAGTCCAAAGGTTGAAGATAACTCGCCAAAGATCCCAAACTTGGTCCGAAAAACACCTCCAACATAGAAGGAGACACCAAGGTTAAAAAGGAGAAGAAAGAAAACTCTAGCTGATCCAAAGAAGAGGAAGAAAGGAAAGGATGAGGGAACTTCATCCAGACCGCCTCAAGAATAGCCTTCATACCAAGGCATGTTCCATGTCCGAGAGAGAAAAGGATATAGAAGACATACCAAGGAGGTCATTATAAAGGAAACACAAATCATCAAGGTATGAAGATGCACAAGAACCACCACGAGCTTAAGATTCAATCGCCAAGCTTCCAAGGGGGGTTCCTTCTTGCTTCTTAAGCTCCAAGATCATCCACCAAGAAGGGAGAAACAAGAATGGCTGAAAGGATTACAAGGGTGAAGAGGAAATGAGCTATATACTTGTGGGATGAGATAGGGAGCAAAGGTAAGGTGCCATCTCCTTAAGCCATCTAGAGGACACTTGTCCATGTAAAAGGTCCACATGCAACCACTCTTTCTTAACATGCAAGTGTGGTGATGCACTCTATGTGGAGGTATCAGCCTCTTGGTCACCTTCCAAAGGCGTGAGCGATCAAGCCCAAGGCTACGCACCATACATATGACATGGTTAAGGAATATATAACCCATAAAAGCCTAAAACATTACAAAAGATGCCACCATTCATCCAAGATACAAACAAAGTGCCCACTCCTCTCTCTATCTCCTCTAGATGAGTTCAAGAGATGCAAGGGTCATTGTAGAGGTGACAAATTGCACATTGACCCCTATATTGGGTTAATTGCAATCCACACCAAAACTATTATACAAAGCACAAACATCATCCAAGTATGCTTCAAACTTGGAGATTACATCTCCACAATCCCTAATTTATCTCAAAGTATTAAAGAGGGATTCTTAAACATATGATTAAGCCAAAACAAATAGGGTTACCCCGAAACTCGGGTCAGGGGTCTTACAAACTATAAACCCCTAACATGGACTTTGCCCCCAAAATCCTAAGAGAAAAGGGAGGGGTACTTCCCGCTCTTCTCTTCCTCAAGCTCCCATGTGGGTTCCTCAACACAATAGTGATGCCGCAAAACGTTCACCAGCACTGTGTCTTTCTTCTTCATCTTCTTCACTCTCCAATCAAGGATCAACATTGGACCTTCCACATAGGAGATATCCTCATCAAGCTCCACCTCCACAGGTTGCAACACTAACTTTGTATCGAGATGGCACTTCCTCAGCATGCTCACATGAAACATGGAATGTAACCTATGCAACTCAGGTGGCAACTCCAACTTATAAGACACCTTTCCAACTCATGCTATCACCGGATAAGGTCCCATAAACCTGGGAGCCAACTTACCCTTATTCCCAAATCTTAGCACACCATTCCAAGGAGAGACCTTAAGGTATACTATATCCCCCAATTAGAACTCCAAAGGTCTATGTTAGTTATTTGTATATAAAATTTTCCTGTCTTATGCTTCCCTTAACTGATGTTGAATCACTTTGATATTTCCTGTCATTTACTGCACAAGCTCAGGACCAAGAAGTTGATACTCACCAGTATTTTACCAACAGAATAGAGACCTACAATGTCTCCAATATAGTGACTCATAGGGTGCCATGTAGATGCTTATTTGATAACTGTTATTGTAGGAGAACTCTATCAAACTAAAATGCACGTCCAAACTGCCCAAAAACTGAAGAACACAAGCTCTTAGAAGATCCTCCAAGGTCTGAATGGCCCTTTCAGATTGACCATATATCTGTGGGAAGAAAGCAATGTTGAACTTCAACTGCATACCCAAAGCTATGTGTAGTCATTCCCAAATATTACTCATGAACTGGGGACCTCTATCAGAGACTATGGTAGCTGGAACACTATGTAAACATGTTATCTCATCAAGATAGATCTAAGCAAGCTTCTCTTCTGTATACGTTGTATTCACTGAAAGGAAATGTGCTGACTTAGTTAAAGTGTCAACAATCACCCAGATAGAGTCAGGACCTTTGGTTGTCCTAGGGAGACCAGTCATAAAGTCCATTGTCACGTGATCCCATTTCCACTATGGTATAGGCAACAGTTGCAAAGTCCATGTAGGCTTCTGATGTTCGGCCTTAACCTGCTAACACACTGGGCATCATGCAATGAACTCATCCACATCCTGCTTCAAGCAGGGCTACCAATACATGTCATTTAGGTTGTGATACATGTTGGTGCTACGTGGATGCATAACATACATAGACGAGTGAGCCTCTTCTAGAACCATCTTCGTTATATTATCAACATTAGGTACCATGATTCTTCAATGGTAACAAACTTTTCCGTCATCAGATTTATGGAATCTATCATGCTTCTCGCTGCTAAACTCTAATTTGATCTATTATATCATAGTATCAACCTGTTGAGCCTCTCTAATCCATTGTCTCAGTGTGGGCTTCACCTATAACTATGCCAGCAATCCTTCTAGTAAGGAAACTTCCAGCTTAACATTCATCTGACGTAGGGAGATCAACATGTCTTGCTTACGGCATACCAAAGAACACAATTTCTCTTTCTCTATGGATGTCAACGAAAAGGATTTCCTACTCAGTGCATTTTCCATGACATTCGCCTTCCCTGGATGATAGTCAATCATGTAGTCCTAATCCTTGATGAGCTCCATCCAGCGTCGCTGCATGATGTTCAACTGCTATTGTGAGAAAATGTATTTTAGGTTCTTGTGGTCTATGAAGATATGACACTTCTCTCCGTAAAGGTAGTGCCTCCAGATTTTCAAAGCATGAACTATGGTAGCTAGCTCCACATCATGGGTTGGGTAGTTTTCCTCGTGTTTCTTAAGCTATCGTGAAGCAAAAGAAATCACTTTCTTGTCCTACATCAGCACACAACCCAGACCGTTTCTAGATGCATCATAGAAAACATACATCCCTTCCCTTGCTCTAGAAATACCAACACCAGTGCACTTGTAAACTTTTCCTTTAAAGCCTGGAAATCACACTGGAATATGTCATCCTAGATAAACTGAACCTCCTTCCTTGTCATTTTACTCAGGGGTAGAGCTATGGCACTAAAGTCCTTAATGAACCTTCTGCAATAGACTACAAAACCTAGAAAGTTGCGCACTTCCGTTGGTGTCTTTGGTTGTTCCCACTCTATGACAGACTCAACCTTCTTGGGGTCCACACGAACACCCTCAGCGGAGATAACATGTCCTAGAAAAGCTACCTCCTTCAGCCAAAACTTGCATTTGCTAAACTTAGCCTATAACTAGTATTGCCTCAACAAGATCAACACATGGCAAAGATGTTTCTCATGTTGGTGGTTGTCATGACTATATATTAAGATGTCATCTATGACGACTACCATGAAATAATCAAGAAATGATTAGAACACTCTATTCATTAAGTCCATATACGATGTCAATGCATTGGTTAGTCCAAACGGCATAACTACAAACTCATAATGACCATACCTTGTCCTAAAATCCGACTTAGATATGTCCTCCTCCTTGATCTACAACTGATGGTATCCTGATCTCAGGTCTACCTTTGAGAATACTGTAATGCCACACAACTGTTCAAACAAATCATCAATCCTTGGTAAGGGATACTTATACTTTATCATCACCTTATCCATCTATCTGTAGTCTATACAAAGCATCCTGGACCCGTCCTTCTTCTTTATGAATAGCATTGGAGTACCCCACGGTGACATACTAGGTCGATAAAAAATTTGTTCAACAGTTCTTGCAAATGTCTCTTCAATTCTGCCATCTCGGTTGGAGCCATCCTGTACGATGTCTGAGCTATTAGTTTCATGCCTGGAACTAGATTGATATCAAAATCAATCTCTCAAGGTGGGGGAACACCTGGATATTCCTCTGGAAACACATCTTCAAACTCCTTGACAACTGGTACCACTTGAATACTCAGACTCCTTACCTCAATTTTCAACACATGTGCCAGAAATGCCTTACAACCCTACCATAAGAACTTCTCCGCCATCATTGTTGATACCAGACATATCGAAAGAATCTTCATGTCTCCTTGGAAGATCCACGTCTCACCACCATCTACAAACATTGCCTACTTGGAACTACAATCGAAGACCACCTTATACTTCTCCAAGGTGTCCATCCTGAGTGTTACATCGAATCCATGCATATCAAGTGGTATGATATCCCCTTGAATGTTGTGCCCTTAGAAGGAAAGGAGACAAGAAGGACACACTTCCTGCAACATTGCAGAACCAACCAACAAGGTTTCTAACAACAAACTAAATTTCCTACGATTAATAGATAAAAGACAACTGTCGGGCACATCATCAGTGGTAAAAGAGTGTATTGCACCTGGGTCAACCAAAATAGATATAAAGCAAGAAGAAGACAAATTAGAATGAAATAACTCCATCTAACCTATCACTACTCGAGGGTTGACCACCGCCTCTGACAGACTCATAGTGTATAATCTAGTTGTTGTCTGTTGTTGATGTAGCCCTATTAAAGGGATTCATCCTGTGTCTTTTTGCATAATAATCACATCTTAACATCGTAGATTACAAGATAGTTCCCCCAATATGATATTTTATGAAAAATGCACTTATGCCTCTTTTTTGTGTATTTTTGGGCACTTATGCATGCATTGATGCATGGGAGAGAGGTGAAGAACGTCTTTGGGTTCTTACAACTCAAGAGTGGATCTATCTCTTCCCCAATCTTCCCTTGGGGATTAGCATCAAGAATCCCCAAAATAGCCGCATCACATCACCATGGTCATGGGGAATTAGGCTCCAAAAGTCATAGGAAAGTCGCTCAATTTACACATGAATGACCACGGCTATGGTCATCACAATGACCGTGGTCACTGAAGACCCCACGTATGTGGACCCCACCACAACTATTGCCAGTGTATTCGACCTTTCTTGTCGTCAGCAAGACGAGTGTGGTGAATTATGCATGAAGATCCCAAAAATCAATAGGGATTTGGTTCAATTTACACGTGAATGACCACATTCGTGGCCATCAACATGAATGTGGCCCTTGGAAGCTACCTTTCCCGTGGTTCTCACCACGCCTGTGGTGAGATAAAGACACAACAACCTCAGAGCGACCTCGCTTATGTCTTCCTCCTCCAACACGGCTGTGGCACCCTCTACCCACCATGACCGTGGCACCTTGCCATGGTCGTGGACACCATACACACTCACCACTTCAACTCCACTTCCCACCTTAGCCATTCCACTACCCATGACTATGCCATGCAACCCCACCACGGCCGTGGCACCTCACGACAGCCGTGGTGACCACAAAAACCTACCCATTTTCTCCATTGATTTTCCCATTTTCCCCCTACTTACCCTAGTGCCTCCCCACCACCTATATATACATAGGTGGCGATCACAACATGAAGGTTAGCTTCCCTTAGCCTCTTCCTAGATACTCTATATCTCCTTCATCTCCTTCCTTACATTTGCTCCACCCACCTACCTCCCAATCCATTTTCCATTCCATTTCCACCATACAAACCTAATTTTCTTGGTTCCGTACCATAATCCCCCATATCTCCATGCGTTTCACCCCCCGGAGGAGGAGTCACACCCTACAACAACTAGGAGGTGAAGTGGAAGAAGCTAATCCGAGCTCCATGGATTCCTACCCCATTCTTCTCATTTCTTTTATCTTTTCTTTGAGCATGTCTAGCTAAGCCCCTAGTGGTGGGCTGTTTGGGGATAAAATGTGACTTTGATACCATGTTGGGGGAAAATAACTTATATTGAACATAATTTCCTTATATGATGATTGCCTCTTGCTTCTATCTCATTTCCCATTATCTTGCATGTGGTTTGTGCTTTTAAACATAAATTGCTTTTTTTGTGATGCTTGAGGACACTTAGCTTCTACGAGAAAATGGAATGTATGTGTCAATCTTAGGAATGACTCCTAGGTCTAATTAGTGGATCCCTAGCTAGCCCCCTTTGTTCATATTACATACATCTCCCTTCATCTACAATTAGGTGTGAGATCAAAGTAGCTAGTTTAAGTGTGATTAATGCAATTGCCTAGAGTTTCCTAAAGGCTAGATGGCAAGTAACATGAGGTGAAACACCCTCATCTCTACTACCATTCCTACCCTTGGCTCTCAATTTCCCTAATACCACTAACCCTTGAAACCTAGACTTGCCATGTCCTATTAGAATTACACCTATCCCTAGTTCTCCAACAAGTACTATAGGGTATATTCTAATAGCACTTGCCTTGTTATTTAGTTTGGTAATCTAGATTGAAATGTGAGAATTGCATGATATGTTGACCCTCCCCCAACTAATATCAAGTTTCATTCCCAAAAAATTCACCTATCCATTAAATTGATTAATATCCACTCTTGCCTACTTAACTTATTAATGATAGCTTAGTCAATTGCCTTTGTTAATTCTGAGCTAATTGTTTAGTTCTTGATAGATAGTTCTTGGTCAAGTAGTTAGGGCTCCTTTGAGCTTACTTATGTTAATTTACTTAACTAGTGATGAATTAGGCTCTTGTCTCATTGCTTAGTTTGTATCTTAGTTGATAACTTGGCTTGCTAGTGTAGTATAACTCCTTGAAATAGCCTAATTGCTTGTCTTACTTAGTTCCTTGGTCTTAACTTTCTTAGAGTAATCTAGAGTTTTTGTTAACTTAGTTTCTTTCTTGCTTGTTCATACTTGCAATCATAGCATAATCAAACAAAACCAACTTTAAACCCTCAAACCCTAGACTCTGCTTTAGGAACATAGCTAACACAAACCTAGTTATAGTATCCCCTTTATCCTTGAGGATCAACCCTAATCTTACCACTAGCCTATACTACAACATGACCCAGTGCGCTTGTGGGTACGTGTGATTAGTTGAGCATGTGCGTTGGACTAGGTCCATATAAATTTTTTGAGAGATTTGTGTGTTTTCCCTGAAGGTTGCATCTAGCTACCTTTAGTTGGTTAGTGTGTTGCCTTGAGAAGATCGCACCAAGCTTTATGGCACCGTTGTTGGAGATAGAGGTAATCGGCCTAGCTAGTTAGTGTAGCTTAGATTTTCCTACTTCCCTCACCATTGCTATTCTTTATTCTTTGTTTACTTTAGCATATTGTCTTTCTAACTTGGCTTTTGTTGCTTTTTGTGTATTGTGCAAGTGACAGGTGTGCATGCGTAATGTGTATTCGAGTTATACTAACTTGGTGCTATACTACCCCAAGATAGGTAGAAGGAGACGCCAAAGCCTCCTCAAACAACACCAAGAAACGGTGATGGTAGCCCATGAAGGTGAAATACCTCATGGAGATGCTCAACCACAACCCAACCGCCCTCTCCATGAATACTTTACCTTGGGGAACTACAATTCCCCAATTGCCACCCTTGTTGACCAAATGTCAGTCAACAATTCTCCATTCCACCCTCCCTTCTTGGACTCCTTTCTACATACTATGGGATGGAGATTGAGAAACCCTACCACCATATAGACACCTTCCTTGAAACTTGTTTCACTTTCTACACACCCACTGTCACCGATGACTCCATCTGGAGAACCCTTTTTCTATTCTCTCTAAAAGAAAAAAGCCAAGGAATGGAACATATCCAAGTCAGAATTGGTGATATGGAACACGATAAAGAACGAGTTTCTCAAGAAGTTCTTCTCAATTTCCAAGCTAACCCAGATGCAAAGATGTATCACTGTTTTATCACAAAAAGAAAATGAACCCTTCCATGAGGCGTGGGAAAGGTTCCAAAAGCTACTATGTGATTGCCCCCATCATGAGGTATCCTTGTGGCAGTTACTTCAAGCTTTCTACTCTGAGCCAGTGGAGTTGAGCCAAAACAATGTTGATTTTTCATGTGGAGGGACCTTCATGGAAAATGCACTTGAGGAGTCGTGACCTTTTTTGAGCACCTTGTTGAGAATTCTCGCCATCATGATTCTACTAAAGGGGAACATTGTGACCAGAACTACATCTCTCCACTTCCTCCTGTAGTTCCAGCCCAGACTGCAGCCAATCCTGACATGATGAAAATTATGGTGGATAAGATGAATATGATGAAGAACCAAGCTGGTGGTTCTTCTAGTCAATCCATTATGGAAGCTGATGCCGAAGAAGAATAAGTGAGTGCTTTGCATGACTTTGGCAATCGAAACGACCAAGTCCCGATGTCCAACTCCTATACTCTCGAGTGAAGGAATCATCCAAGCTTCTCATGGAAACAACAAAATGAGGAGGAGCAAGGGCAGCTGAGGCAACACCAAGGGCCAACTACAACTCCAAGTTTGAGGAAGAGATCCAAGGAAGGCTAAGGAACCTTGATGAAGTGAAGAAAGGGGTTTCATGCCAAGGACAAAACATTAGTCGCCTTGAACAAAGGTGTAACATACCAGATCTTGGACCCTACCCTGGAGGTTTGACTTTTTGGACTTAGCCAAACAAGTTTGAAGGTAGATCTAAATGAGGATTAGTATAACCTTAATGAGATAATCCATGTATAAATCACCTTAATGCAACCTAATGTTCTCACATTAGGGTTAGGCTAATATTGGACACATAAAATATGTCACTTGAGTTAATAATGAAATCTGTGCAAATCATCACACGTAATTCTTTTGGTAATAATATTAAGTTGTGGAACATAAATGTAGGATCAATAATGAGAATAGTAAAATAATTTGATAAATTAAGTAATAATGTGTTAATAATGGTAAAAAATATTAATTGTCACATAACTCATTAAAAGAAATCCCAAAAGTAGAATCTAAGTTAAGAATCATATTCCTTGGGTCCCAAAGTCCTTGGGAGTCAAGTTTCACATTATTTACATATTAATAGTTAATTCAACTTATTTTTGATAAAGAAGATTCATGACTTCCCCAAAATGTCAAATAAAATATTAAATGACTCCAAAAGAGGAAAATAATCTTGGATTCATAATCTACATAATAAATATAGCCTTTGGGTGAATTTTCTTCCAATTTGGAACATGTTTGGTTAAAAGATGAAATTAGGAGAGAGAAAGTATGTAGAACCTTCAAAATATTAAATAAATGTACAAACCACTCCAAAATGTAAAATTGATTGAAAATTTATATCCAACACAATAAATATGACTTGTGGTCGAAGTTTCATAAAATTTAGAGAATCTTAAAGTCATCAATGCATGAGGAAAAAGAAAATAGGATTTGATTTATTTAACACATCAAAGTTCCCAAAAGGCAAAACTAATTTGATATTCAAATTTCTCATATCAAAAATAGGCTGGATGTCAAATTTAACTTAATTTGGAGTTTGTTTTCACTCTTTTTGGAGGAGAGAGAAAATGAAAAATCAATGTGAATACACTTTATTCGAATCAAAATAGGAATTTATTTTTGGTCATGCGGCTATTTTCCTAATTGGTTTATCTCACATGCAATGAGAACCATCGGATGAAGGAATCGATGGCCCATGACTTATTCTCCTACTCGCGTTGGGTGGAGAACATAGTTGTTCACACCGGATCCTTCTAATCCAATTTTCTCGATCAATAATGCATGTTTGCTCGAGATTTTTGCTTCAGAGATTTCCTTATTTGATTGTGTGTTTGTTGGTCTATAAAATTTGTGAGTTCATCAGGGATTTAAGAAACACCCAAATTGAGTTCTCAAGATTTCATAGCACAACCACCTAGAACCCTAAGTCACCGCCTCTCCTCTATGCACTAGTACACCCTTGACCGCCTTCATCCGAGCTTTTAAACTCTCATTTCAATTTTTCTGAAGGTCTTTCTTACACTCCCTCTTGAGCCTCTTTCCTTGCAGTTCTTGCGGTGTGAACCCTGTGAGTAGGATGATACCAACATCCCAATTCTTCATTTCGGTGAGTTATATAGTAGCTTGGCTGTCTTTCTCTACCGTTAATTCCATTTTTCAGGTTTATCCGTGAATACACCCAAATCTGCTAGATCACCTCAGCAATATGTCTGGCATGAAGTAGGGGAAGAATTCCCAAGGCAGGTTCTCAATTTTACCCCTCTCCTCACCTTCATTCTGGGTTTTCTCGCGTGTGGACATTATCGTATTTTCCTCTATTTTTTTCATATGACCGAAGCCATGAGGGCTTTGACCCATGACTTGTCCTCCTATGATTGGGCTAAGTCATGTGGGGTCGGCCTATTTTTCTTTTATTCTTACAACTTTTCTCTTCTATGTGGATTTATCTAATTTTCTAATTGGTCAACATTACAAAAATCATATCTAATTATCTACTTATCTAAAAATTTCAAATAAATAGTCATTGGATTCAGAAAAATATGGGCTTCGTAATGGCATTGGTTTTGTTGCCTGAATATGACGTTATAAAGAGGTGATTTTAATGGATTAATCTGAATAAGTAATAACTTGTAAATTCATAACTAAATATATATAAGTTAGACATAAAATATGTTTTGAACTCAGAAAAATATAACCTAAAATATGGCATGGTTTTGATAACCAAATTCATTAACAATAAAAAAGGTGATTTTTAGGGTTTTACATAATCAATATAATTCTAACCCTAATTTCACATACATGATATTAGGTACTTTGGAAACCTATATTTGGATGTACAAGTGATCTTGTATTGTTATACTCTGTGGAGAGGTATGTTTTGCATCCCTATTCTTCTATGTTGATTAATTCACCTATTTTTGTCTTTCTCTTGGTCATGTGGACATCAACCTATACACAATGCCTTTTCTTTTGAAAATCATGGTTCTTGTGAACTACCTTAATTGTTATTGTTCATGTGATCATGGATTTTCTCTTGGACTCTTTTTCATATGCTTGGTTCATGTTGGACTTATTTGATGATATGTGCACACTTTTAGTTGGATGTTTATATGTTTATGATGTCCACTTGTATGATGGCAACTTTTGTTTAATCTGACTATACTTTTTACTTGTCTCTACATTTTACATGCTATGTGTTTCAATAGAACTAGAGTAGTATAATTGAATTGGTTTTTTTATGGGAAGATGTGTAATTTCTTGCTCGAGCAGTATGCTCTTTTGGGATGGAGGTGGCCCCATACCTGGGTTTCAAATTTGTGATCTTTGTCCCATGATATATATTGGGAGTGGAAGTATGTCATCTCTATTAGGTTTCAAGTTTGTGAGGATTGGTCGACATTACATTTATATTTTTATAGAGCTATGCTTATCTCGCATGCATACAGGATATTGATGATGATTGTGGGGTGTATGTCCTACTTTCTTGATATGTGCTTCATTTCCCACCATGGTAGTGGATGTATATATGGCACAATCTTTTTAAGTAGTTTTATTGGAAGTATCTCCTTTTGTGATTCATTTCTCTTGATACCCACTTGGTTGGTATTTTTCTTTTCTATGAAAAGCTTCTATTTATTTAATGTCCTTATTTCTTTATATTGCTCAATTTTACTTTTTAGTATGCACATACCATCCTTTGCTGATGCCATCTATTTTGCTCTTCTTGTTGGGTATGCTTCCAACCCTAGGTGAAGGATGTGGAGGACATGGCATAAAGTTATGGACCTAACTTAAGGAGTTAAAGTTTGGATACAATCTTGATGTGGTGTAGATTTCCCTCCACATTGATCTTTATGATATACCTATACATGTAAGTTTAAAATGTTCATTTGTAACCTTATGAGAAATTGAATATAGTCAATGTTTTTATTCCGCTGATACACTTTGGTTGTTTTGTATACCATGAATAAGATTTGAAAATTTGACACCCACTCCAACATATATTTTAGGTGTGTTTAGACTGGAGGTTCTATTGTTCAAAATTTTAGTAGGGAGTGCATCCCCTCTGGGATCCCACTTCTTACAAAAGGCTTGATCAGATCTCCCTTTCACTTGCCTACCATGAAGAGGGGAGGCTCCTGTCTCACCCCATAGACAATCTAGACAAAGATAGTCGTTATGTGAGCACTACTCAATGTGCCTATGTCCCACCACAAAGCCAAGTACCCCACTTCACCAATACCAAGGACCACCACATCCATATGCTCCTCCACCTCAACAACCCCCTTACCACTATAATATCCTCCATCTCACTCATACCAACAGCCCCCTCCACAATATCACCCCCATCCACCACAACAAACACAACAACAACCACAACCCCTGCCACAATTTATCCTCCAAAAATCGAATCCACCACACTCAAGGCCACCACCACCTCAATAGCCACAACCAAATCCACAAGCTTCCTCTTCCAATTCCCATGAGCATGTGAAGTCAGTGACAATTTTGAGTAGTGTTAGGACCTTGGAGCATCCACATGGTACTTCAGTTGATAGACAGTGATGACACAGTTGATACCATGGTCAAAGGTGTTGATACTAAGATTCAAGCTGATGATACTTTAATACCGAGGGTTGATACTGTGATACTGAGAGATGATATTGTGAATACAGTGATAACACTTGATGATACTATTGACTTGAGTCAGTTGCGAGCACAACTCCCGCCATTCCTTGATGCACTTGAAGAGCCATTCACCGAAAGAAGGAAGATGAAACATACTGAGGACATCATGGAGACCTTTAAGCAGGTCAAGATCAACATTCATTTCTTTATGAGATCATGAAAATTCCATCTTACACTAAGTTCTTGAAAGACTTGTGTACATTCAAGAGGAAGACCACCAGAAGGACACCAAGGAAGGTTCAGCTCACAGAGCAATTGAGCTCAATTTTACAGTGAACCATGCCAAGGAAGAGAAAAGATCCTGATGCTCCCATCATCTCATGCTACATTCAAGCACATCACATAGACCAAGCTCTTCTTGACTTGGGTTCTAGTATAAATTTGATGCCTTATGATGTGTTTGTTGAACTACAAATGGGACAAATGGGTCTTGCTCATTGTACCTTGCAATTGGCCGATAGATCTGTGAAAACGCCTAGAGGGCGTGTTGATGGTGTGTTGGTCAGACTTGATGATGAGAACTGCACATTCTTTCTTGTTGATTTTATTGTATTAGACATGGAAAAGGACTCGAGGAAAGTGCATATTATCTTGGGGAGACCCTTGTTGGTCACAGCTAATGTAGTGATTCATGTGAGGACTAACACCATGTATGTGACCTTCATGCACATGAAGATCTGGTTGAACATCTTCAAGTCTTCTACTACATCTGAGGTGATAGGTGTTATTGAAGAGGATTGTTATCTGATTGAGTGTCTTGATCAGATAGTAGAAGAGTGTCTACCTTCATGGATTCAAACCGCCACACAAGCTAGAGGTCTATAGCCCATTGTGGAATTTCCTAATGATGATGATGATGAGTATCTTGAGGAAGAGCTAGCCTTAGTGGCTGTGAGTGAAGACCTCTCATCGATTTTTGAACCATTGAAGATTTCCCTTGATGAGCCTCCAATTCTTGAGCTCAAGTTTCTTCCTGAAGGATTGAAATATGCATTCTTAGGATTTAATGAGACTCTTGCATTGATCATTTCTTCTATTCTTTCTCCGGAGCAAGAAGAGGCATTGGTGGCAGTTTTGAAGAAGAACATTCAGCCCATCAGATGGTCCATAACTGATATGAGGGGTATTGACCCTTCTATTTGTGTCCATAGAATCTACCTTGAGGATGATGCTAGACTAACCCGTCAAATGCAGAGACCATTGAATCCCAAGTTGAAAGAGGTTTTAGCAAAAGAGGTCGTGAAGCTACTTGATGCCAGAATCATATATCCCATTTTAGATAGCCCATGGGTGAGTCCCATCCAAGTTGTATCCAAGAAGGGTGGGGTCACAATCCCTGAGAATGAAAATGGGGAATTGGTGCCTATTAGAGAGAAATCCAAGTGGAGGATGTCTGTGGATTATAGAAAATTGAATGTAAAGACCAAAAAAGATCATTACCCTCTCCCATTCCTTGATCAAATCTTGGAGATTTTTGCTAGACAAAGTTTCTATTATTTTCTCGATATATACTATGGTTACTTCCAAATAGTTGTTCATCCAACCGATCCAGAGAAGATGACGTTCATTTTCCCAAGTAGTACTTTTTTCCTAAAGGAGGATGCCATTTGGGTTGTGCAGTGCGCCTTCAACATTTCAAAGATATGTAACATCCATCTTTGCGGATATGCTTGATTCATCGCTTAAAGTCTTCATGGATGTCTTTTTTATGTTTGGTAAGATGTTTGATGAGTGTTTGCTTCACCTAGAAGTTGTTCTCAAAAGGTGTGTCAAGGTCCCTTTGTTTCTATCTTGGGAGAAAAGCCATGGCATGGTACCCGAAGGCATTGTTTTGGGTCATTGAGTCTCTAAAGCCGAAATAGAAGTTGATAAGGCCAAAGTGGGCCTAATTTCCACTCTCACTATTCCTTCCAATGCAAGACATGCCAATCCTTCTTGGGGCATGCAGGTTTCTATCGTCGATTCATTAAAGACTTTAGTAATATTTTGAGGCAACTTTGTCATTTCCTTGAAAAAGATGTGGAATTCAATTTTGATGATAAGCGTGTTAACGCTTTCAACCACTTGAAGAACAAGCTTGTCTCTGCTCCTATCATGCAGCCCTCGGATTTGTTCTTGCCATTTGAGATCATGACTGATGCATCAAACATGGCAGTGGGAGTTGTGTTGGGCCAAAGGATTGGCCAAATTCCACATGTCATTTACTATGCAAGCAAGACTCTTCACGAAGCTCAAAGGAATTAAACTACCACAGAAAAAGAGTTGTTGACAGGGATTTTTTCTCTTGACAAGTTTCTCTCTTATCTCTTGCAAAGCAAGCTAGTGGTTTACACAGATCATGCAGCCTTGAAATACCTTATGACAAAGAAAGATTTTAAGCCAATATTGATCTGATGCATTCTATTACTCTTAGAGTTTGATCTAGAGATTGTTGATAAAAAGGTAATGGAAAATTCTATAGCCGATCATCTCTCCCCCACTGAAGCTTTGTATGATGATAGGAACCACATTAAAGAAACAATACCACATGAGTAGCTCTTCTTGCTTTCATCCAACCAAAGACTGCGGTATAAGTACATAGATAACTTTTTAGCTAGTGGAAGGATACCGAGTACTTGGATAAAGGAGGAGAGAAAGAGACTTTTTGCTATGGTAGAGAACTATGCTTACAATGACTCACATATTAATGTCCCAATCAACTCATTACAAGATATGTTTCAAAAAATGAGCAGCAAGAGATCCTAGCCATGTGCCACTCCAGTGCATGTGGAGGTCATTTCGACGAGAAACGTACAACCGCCAAGATTCTTGAAATTGATATTATTGGCCAACTCTATTAAAAAATGCTCATGAGTTTTGCAAATACTGTTTGAAGTGCCCAAAGGTGGGAACTATCTTAAAGAGGGGGACACGATGCCTCTATCACCAATTCTTGTGGTTGAGGTGTTTGATGTGTGGGGAATTGATTTAATGGGTATGTTTCCTCCTTCCTATGGATGTGTACATCTTGGTGGCCGTTGATTATGTATCAAAATGGATTGAAGCTATTTCTACTAGAACTAATGATCATAAAGTGGTGTGTGATTTTGTGAAGTCAAACATCTTTAGCTAGTTTGGTGTGCAAAGATCCATGATTAGTGATAGAGGAAGACATTGCATCCATCGCACATTTGAAGATTCTCTAAAAATACATGGAGTGAATCATCATGTGACTACTCCTTATCACCATCAAACAAGTGGTCAAGTCAAGTTAGTTAATCGGGAGATAAAGCTCATTCATGAGAATACGATGAGGTCAGACCACAAGGATTGGTCTTTACGTCTCAGTGATGCTTTGTGGGAATATAGGACTGCATCTATACCCCCAATTGGCACCACACCATTTAAGCTTGTTTATGGAAAAAGCTTCCATCTACCCGTAGAAATGCAACACAAGGCTTTGTGGGCTTTGAAAGCCATGCATATGGATGGAGACATTGTCAGATTGAAAAGAAAGTTGCAGCTGCATGAGCTTGAAGAGATGAGGCATGAGGCCTATGAATTGTCCAAAAGCTACAAGGTAAGAACAAAGTTTCTTCACAATAAGTTGATCAAGAAGAAGGATGTTGAGCTTGGGCAATGGGTGTGGTTGTATAACTCTAGGATGAAGTTCTTTCTCAGAAAGCTTCGGTCTAGATGGTAAGGACTTGACCTAGTCAAGAATGTGTACCCTTACAGGGATATTGCAATATGTGAGAAGTATGGAGCAAAAGACTTTATAGTGAATGGACAAAGATTGAAGGCAGTTGTTGAAGTAGGTCCCGAAGATTAAAAAGTTTTGATATTGTGATGTTAGTTGAGGAATACTAGCTTGATGAAGAGATGTGATTGAATGCACATGAGAGGGATACTTACTTCAAAGATGATTTGTGAGTCATGAGAGGATGAAAGAGTTTAAGAATATATAAGTCTGACTAAAGGTGTGAAGTTTAGCGCTAGTGGGAGGCAACCCACCTAGGTTTGGGAACATTTTCACCGAACCTTCACTTTTTGATACTTTTGCTTTCTTTTTCCATGAATTACACACACACACTTGTTCTTGAAAGTTTTTGTTTGAGCTTTGATGAGATGCAGGTGACAAGTTTAAGAGAGAGAAAGAGAGGGCAAGGCATGGTTTTTGAAGTTGAAATGTGGCAAAGAATCAAATTTTGCAAAAATGTAAAAATTTTCAAAATTGAATTGACAAAGTACATAATGAAGACTCACCACAGACATGGTGTCTCAAAACGGATGTTGTGATTTAATTGCAAGTTCTCAAGGAAGTTACAGTAACATGCTCAATTTTGTGAAGGAATGGCCATGACTGTGGATCTCAAAACGATCGTGACCCATGTAGGACTACACAGCCGTGGCAGCCGCCATGGGTGTGTCCACATTAAGGGAAAATGGACACGGAGACCACCACAGCCATGATGAATTAAGTGCAAAACTTAGAATAGGTTATAGGAATGGAGGTGAGAGGAGCACACCACAACCACGGTGTCCACCATGACCGTGATGCCCTCTACGATCATGATTTTGTACATGAACGACCATGGTCATGGTGACCACCATAGTTGAGGCAAGAGGAGCACACCACAACTGTGACACACATCATGACCATGGTGAGGGTCAATCTACAGCCACCTTTACCACCCACCAAGACTGTGGCACCCGACACGACCAAGCTGCCAAACCCCTACCACGGCCATGGGGACCCGATCCCACCTATTTTTCACTTAAACTCCAAGAAACACCATGACCCCCCCACATTCAAACTCATTTGCATGGCCTCTCCTGGGTTGTGGTGACGTGCTCTACCCCAACACCTCCAATCTCGCTTCTCCAACCCAAATTCTCCAAAACAATCGACCTTGAATCACTTCCTACACCTCCACCACCTCTCCCTCTACCATTTCCACACCAAATCCGCCATCAATCTAGCCACCATCTCCAATTTCATTCTCCACCCCACCTACAACCGCCCCACATATAAACTCACCAAAATCCACCGATTTTCACCCAAAACCTTCAACCAATCCATCCTCTAACATTTAAGAAACCATCCTAGCCTATTCCACCAATCTCTCAACCTCCATTTTGCCTCCTTGACAAAAATCCAAAAATCCCAGCCATATCACCACCTCCATCTTAAAACAATGAAGGGAATTACCAAGGCTATGAAGAAGGAGGCTCAAAAGAGCCTTAAGGTGATCACTGGAGGCAAAGTGCACACTAAGAGGGCCTCTTCTCAAGTCTTCATCCCATCCCACACTCCATCACCATCAAACTCCATTGCCCAATCGCTCCACCGATCAGCATCCATGAGTGCATCCCACACCCAGTCGACGGATAGCCACCACATCACTGATGAGACATATAGGGAGGAGGAGGAGGAAGCATTTAAGGAGAACCTCGATGACATGATTTATGGGGTTGATCCAGAGATCATAACCTGTTAGAAGAAGGGCAAGGGGGCTAAAACCCCATCTTCATCAAGACTACCTCCACAGACAACACTGACATGTCACTCTACCTCCTCATTGAGGGAGAGACCATAGTAGTAGCCACATGAAAGGCTACAATTGAGGATTGAAGAGGAGGATCACCCACAATGATACCCCGAGCAACCAGTGCCACTCAATCTTGACATGAGCTTGGGGTCAAGAGCCTACCAAGCTGAGGAAGAAGATGATGGAACTTATGAGGAGGAGTTGGATTCTAAGCCAGAGGATAGTTTGGCATACTTGGAGGTAGACAGACAAAAAGGTTTTGGCAAGGATCCTAAGGGGACTTCTTATGGAAGGGGTTAGAGGAAGATGCAAATCACACCTATTTATCCTGAATGCATGTCAAGGAGAGTTATCTCCACAAGATATGGGTGTGAGAAGGTAATTGTAGACCTAGGCATTAATGTACAGGTCGTAAGGAAGTTGTAGAAAATGGTTTTGTGAAAGGTTCTTTTCACAAGAAAAACCACATACGTGGAGTTAACTCAACAATTCTTCTCCACACTAGAGAAGGTCAAGGTAAAAGGTGGGGAAGCCGTCAAGTTTGTAATGTTTAATAGAATACACTTGCTGACTGCTTCTGAGCTGAACTGCATCTTTGGAAAAGATCCTGAAGAAGCAAAAAAAAAAGAATGATGGCTTAATTGAGAGAGATATTGGCATATACTATAGTGACTTCTGGCACGAGTTGACAACAGAGCCGACATACACTACATGCAAGTCAAAAACAATGTACATCAGTAATCTATTGGTTAAATACTTGCAAAAAGTCTTTGTCAATATGATTGTAAGAAGGTATGACAATCAGGGCAGCATATCACAAAAGGACCTCTTTGTTTTAAATGGAATAAATGAGAAGTTGCACATCAACCTAGGGTTGCTCTTGATATACCACATGAGGACAATTCCCTTCAAAAGAAAAACTTCATTTGTTATGGAGGGAGTGTAACCTCAATTGCTATATCCCTAGGTTTTGGTGTCGCCAGACTTAAGGATGTCGAATGAGCTCAATTTGTTGATTTAAAGTACCTCGTATGATCTCAAATGATCATAATAAAGAACAAGAGGTTGCTATATAATGTGAAATCCATATCACCGCATAGAATTATTGAGTTTCCCTATCATGCTTTCCCACTCCACTCTTCCTTGCCCCCCCGAATTACGAACTACTACAGAAATGGCTTATAATGTCACATTTATAGGCGTCGTTTGTATACAACAAACTGATGCCTAAACCATACAACATTGGCTAAATACACAAACCGACATCAATCTGTGAAGAGCGGCTAGACATGGGTATCACTTTTTATTGAGCGTCGGTTCCTCAACTACCAATCGACGCCTAAAATCGACCGCAAAATCTAAATTTTGTAGTGAAAAAATATTACCTCAAAAATTTAACATATGACATCAGTTATTAACTTATTAATCTTTGACTAAAGGTTTTTTGTGAGACAGAAATTGGACCCATTTTTATGATCGGTGTTCTTGCAACAACTACCGCCGAAGTGTTTTTGCGCGTTGTCCCCGCAAAAATTTTCACCCCCCTTTGGCGTCAATTTTCTACGACAATCGATGACTATGATCAGAATTTGAGAACATTTTTTTGTCTACATATGTAGATAGATGTCTATTTTTCTAGTTGAAACCGACGACTATCATTGAGCATAGGTGTCCATTTTGGTGGTAACCAACGCCTATTGTTATAAGCGTCGGTTGTTAAACCTATTGTTATAAGCATCAGTTTTTTTTAAAAACTGACGTCGATTATTAACTTAATAGCACCCACGCAAAGAAGACTCTTCCCCTTTCTCTGTTTCATTCCTAATTATTTAGGTGAGGTCTTTGGTAATTTCTCTCCACCTCCGATCTTTCTGCTTCCGTTGCACCTACCCTGTCACCGCTGCGCTTGCTGCTGTGCTTGCCGCTGCTTCTGGTGCTCATCGACCACCACTACTAGACCACCACTTCTAGAGCTCACCAGTTGCCGCTACTGGAGCTCTCACCGCCACTGTTGGAGGTCTTTCGCCCTTCTCCTTGCATTCCGCCACCGCACTTCTCCCTACTCACCATCGTCAGCCCTGTGCTTGCCGGCTCCCTGGCCGCCGCCGCCCAAAATCCCAGTTGTGACCTGCTCGGTCCTCCTCTGTCTACTCCCTGCCCTCTGCCGCCCAAGGTCCCCAAGGTCACTGTCGTTGCCCAAAGTCAGCCCCTCCCCCATGACCTAACTTTGTTTCTCCTTTAAACATGTACTCATACAAATTGATGGTCTGATGAAATGATCACTACACATCACTATTATCTTCTCTTCCATCGTTTTAGACACGGTTGAAGTGATGCTAACTCAAATTAAAGGGACCATCACCAGATGGCTACACTTGCTAGCAACTTGGGCCTCCTTGCTTTTAATAATATTACTAGCATTAAGATTGATTTATTAGCTAGCAAGAATAATTCCTATGTAACTTTTTTCTTGGACATTACTAGGTAACTTTCTTTTTTATTTATTGCAGTAGCATCGACAACCTTCTTCTTGGAAATTCCTAGATAACTTTTTAACATATACATTAATTCATTGCTTATCAATATGGTTTGCTAATGATTCAATTAATTATATGGCACGATGATACTGATATGAATCTATAATAAAATTTTGATGGATTATCATAAGACATTTTATATGAACACAATTTTACTAAATTTGACCAAAGTAATTAGGGTTGTCTCGTGATAGATCTAGGAGTTAGGGTTGCAAACCCAAATTCCATCATATCATTATTTTTAAGATTACAACCTTTTTTTTTGGTCAGTCGAAAACTCGTGTTGCTTTTTTTGTATTTTTAATTTTGGTTTCTATACAATGCAATCCATCTTCAACTGAAAATGGAGAAAGAAAAGAACAAACAAGGAAGTATAACTATACAAGGTACACTAAGAAAGAGAGGAAGGAGGAGGAAAAAAAACTGAACAACATAAACACTCCAACTCCTCCAGTTAAAGAACCTTCAGCAGATCAGCAAAAAATCCCGAGAGGCATAGCATCATAGATTAGCTTAAGACCTCATCCATCATTGCATAAAGCAATGAGAGGGGAGCAAGACATCACGAGCAGGAAAAGAAACAACCATAGCAACCAAAAAGCACTCCCAAACCGCCAGCCAGACAGCCACAGCAGCAACACATATGCAACCATACTATTCTTCGAAAAACTGAAACCAAGGATCCAAACGACTGTGCACCAAGGAGAACAAAATTGACACAGAAGATATATCATCTCACCTCAAACTTCAGCAAAACTATCTCAAGAATATCCATCAATCGGACCAACACAAGAACAGCAAGATAAACCAACAAAGCTAATCCTCCATCATGACACCAGCCAGCAAGACAACCAAAGCATCCAGAACCAACCAACCTTCAACAAGAACAAGGCAAAGACTACATAACATAGAGCTACATCAACTATCAGCTGGGAGAGTCTCAAGCCGAGAACAGGTGGAGAATCTTCATATCTTTAAAGCTCATAGAGAGAGATGAACAGAAAAATCCCACTTCAAGATGCCAGCAGAGAAGAGAAGAAGCACCTCACTTGCTCATCTGAACCAGGACCGGACAGCCCAAGAGAAAAACCAACCTGGACAGCAAAACCCCTACCGCCAATAGCTGAACAGAAGGAAACATGTACCAAAGCCAGCCACCTTCATTACATAGCCAAAGCAACCTGTTCCCGCATACACCCGCAGCAGAAAACAACAAGGGTCAACAAGAACCGATCAAGAAAAGCCTGCAAAGCAAAGAAAAAAGGGAGATGGGAGCATCAACACTCATCGGAGTGGGGACTCGACCATCATCATCCGACAAGGAGCAAACAGATCCACCAACAGAACAAAAGAGAAAACAACCTCCCATAAAGGACCAAGGAACAGAGGAGGGGAGCGTCGACACTCGCCGGAGTGGTGACTCGACCCTCTCGTCCAAGCAACTCCAATCAAACAGCAACAGAAGCAGCAAAGGAGGGAGATGGGAGCATCGACACTCGCCGAAGTGGGGACTCGACCATCGCCTTCCAGCAATAAAACACCTAGAACCACAGAAAGCCATCCAGAGAAAGAGCAGCGAAACAGCAGACTATGGAGACAGAGGAGGGGAGCGTCGACACTCGTCGGAGTGGTGACTCGACCCTCTCATCCAAACCTAGCCAAAGAGACAACCAAATAGAAGCACCAACATCTAGAGCACCCTGCCCCATCATTCATCCATAGGAGAAACCACTCCATCAAGCGAACAACAAAAAAAACTAAACAGACCTCAACACAAAAGCAACCAACAACAGATCAGGAAAAGAGATTCCTAGAGCAGATAAAGCCAAGAAAACATGACCACCAGCTACTAAAACAAAGCAACATAGAACTAGATCATCATCTCAAAATCATCCACAATCTGCTTCCAAATCTAATTTGATGGCCTAAGCTTGGTGTCGTGGACCCTTCTATTCCTCTCCAACCAAACCTGATAAAGAATGAACGGAATAATAGTCATGGCCGAGGAGGACTTAAGATTCACCACATCTCTCCAGTTACAGGTGATGTAATCAATATGTTTATCATTATAAGCCTTAGACCACAGATCTTTGGTAAAATGACAACCAAAACAAATGTGATGCGTATCCTCATAATCATTTGTACAGAGATAGCAAATGGAAACCACGGAGATGCCCCTTCTTCTAGCATAATCTGAACTTGGTAATTTATTTAGAGCAGCTTTCCACATGTGAACCTTGCTATTCATACTCCCTTTAGATTTCCAAATCCAATCAAAAACATCATCTTCAGTACCTTCCTTTCTAATCAGATTCCAAATAAAATTCAGCTTCACAATCCTTGACCCATTAAGACAGAAAGAATCAGTAAAGAGTTAGAGATAGGAATATCCGAAATAGAAGAGTCACGTGGAATCCCAGATCTGATTATCATGCTACTGTCCACGTAATCCCAGAGAAAATTCCCTTTGACCCAAGGATCCAGCCATGTCATAATATTATCCCCAGATCCAATATTAATAGAAAACAAAGGTCTCCGCTGATCCCTAACATGAATAACCGAATTAAACATCCACGAGAAATTGTAAGAAGGTTCAATACTCCAATAAGAATCTTTTTCGAAATATTTTTTACTGATCCATTTTATCCATAAGGAATCTTTCTTACTGGCTATGTTTCAAGCATTTAGCATAAAACAAGCTCTAGCAACTTCCTGGCTTTTCCTAAGCCCTAAACCACCTTCGGATTTAGGCAAAGTAACAATGTCCCATTTAACCAGATGGAGATTGTGCTTCTTCTCAGATTGATCCCATAAGAACTTTCTGCAGATTTCATCAATCTTGTCCATAACAGAGCAGGGAATGGGAAAAGAGAAAACCCAGTATAAGTGCATAGTAGAGAGGGTGGACTTAACCAACTCAAGTCTACCAGCCAAGGACAACATCTTAGATTTCCAACATTCCAACATCTTCTTAATTTTATCCACCAAATCCAAACAAAGGTTTTTATTCAACTTCCCCGTAAACAGCGGTAAACCAAGATATTTGGAGTCATCCAAACTCCCAAATTTCATACCAAGTCTGTTAGAAAGCTCACTATCTCTCTTGTTACTCAAGTAAATCATACTTTTCTGGAGATTAATCTTAAGGCCAGAAGAATCACTAAAACTTTGAAGGAGTTTTTCAATACCAATAATACTAGTCTCATCAGCTTTAGTGAAAATCATAAGATCATCTACGAAAATAAAATGAGAGCATTCAAGATTCTTCGAAGACTTAATAGGATGAATCTTATCCTCCTTATAGTACTCTTTCATCATCTCCGTAAAACCTTGCATAACTATAACAAACAAGTAAGGAGCAATAGGGTCTCCCTGTCTAACCCCATTCGAAGAAAAAATCGGAGAAGTAGCTTCACCATTCACAAGAACCTGGTAAGAAGTAGTTTGGTACATGATCTCTATCCATCTAATCCACTTAATCGGAAAACCCATTCTGTACATAATGGAGAAAAGATATTTCCAACTGACAGAGTCATAGGCCTTCGATATATCAGCCTGAATGCACATCAGATGACTATTGCTCTTCTTGAAGTCACTGATAATCTCAATAGAGGTTAAGATAGCATCTTTGATATTCCTGCCTTTGATGAAAGCACACTGGTTGACATCAATAATCGAAGGTAAAACTCTCTGCAACATGTTGGCCAACACCTCCGAAATAATCTGGTAAAACACATTACAAAGAGCAATGGGTCTCCAGTTAGAAATGTAAGTATTATCAGATCCTTTAGGAAGAAAGGTAATGTAGGTTTTATTAGCTTCTCTAAGCAAGGTATTGTTACAGAAAAACTCTTGAATCGCCTTGTAGACATCATCACCTATGATAGGCCAAGAAGATTTAAAGAAAAACTCGTTAAAACCATCAGGACCCGGGCACTTGTTATCACTGAGATTTCTGACAATGTCATCCACCTCACCTCTAGAGATAGGAGCAATCAAGATATCAGCCTGTTGTTTAGAAACATTGGGACCTTTCCACTGTCCCTCCCAAACCTTTCCTTTATCATGTTTATAGAAGAGATTCTCATAGAAATTTTTAATACAATCCTTGATAGAATTGTCATCCCTACAAAGAACACCATCAATATTTAAACAGTTGATGCTATTTCTGGATCTTCTCATCCTCATAGTAGAATAGAAAAAGCTGGAATTCTTGTTTCCTTCATTCAACCACTGAATACGCAATTTTTGTCTCCAAAAGGACTCCTCAATAAGCTCAGCTTCCTTAACCTCCTTCCTCAAATTAATGACATACTTCCTTTTCTTCTTATCCAAAGGATTCATATCAGTATCTCGTTGAGCATCCAAAAAATTATGTTTAGCAATGTTCAAATTGGTCGAGATATCACTGAAATATCTCCAATTCCAAGCTTTCAGCTTGCCTTTAAGAGTTTCCAACTTTCTATAAAAATGAAACATAGCAAAACCCTTCGAGTTGTAGTTCCAAGCCTCTTTAAGAATGTCATCAAACTCCTTGTGTTTCATCCAGCCATTAATGAATCTAAACGGAGTCCTTTTCTTCTTAGTATCCCCAATAACCAGAAGAATCCTTCTATGATCACTAATTGTATTAGTAATACATTCTCCATGAAAATTCTTAAAACTATTCAGAAAACTAGAATTGTACATAATTTTATCAATCTTGGTAGTAATGAAGTCATCATCATCTTGATGATTATCCCATGTGAAGAAGGGGCCACTAAGCTCCAGCTCTATAAGGCCATTAAAATCTCCTAAGACAGCCCAAGGCCAAGCAACCATCTTGTTAAAACTCTCCAACTCTTTCCATAATGACATTCTATCATAGTCATCATTGTGGCCATACACAACAGTGACTAACACTCTTGAACCTTCTTTAAGAATCTCCAAGTGAATCGTTTGATCACTTTCACCAAGGATGTTAACAATACACGAAATCTCCTTCCACAGGACAATGACCCTACCAAGGGCATGAGACTTAATGTTAGAAAACCAACTGTAATCACTGATGAACCTGTTCATCATCTTAACAATCTTGTTCTCTCACAATCTCGTCTCCACCAGAACAAACACATCGCTGTTTGCTCTATGAACTTCCCCCTGGACGCTGAGGATTTTATTACTTATTCCTCTAACGTTCCAAGAGGAGATACTAATAGAGGTCATTTAATACCCTTGGTTGTTAAGCTGTCAGCCTCAGCTTTATCTTCTTCTTGGATCGGAACAGTAGCCTCCGTACTTAAGGACGACAAATGTAGGTCATTTTGGATTGGGGAGAATTGCGAACTCTCGACACTGTAGAACATACTGACATTCAGCTCACCCTGACATTTAGGAGGATCTTTATTCCCTTGAACGACAGCTATAGAACTAGACGACGCTTGGGAACTGAGTTCACTCCCTGGGGAATCATTAATCAACACAGCAGCAGTGCTCGGGGTAGAAGGAACCGATCCAGCAGCAGCAACACATGCATCCTTTTTAATCTCTTCCCCAAATCCTTCATTAACTTCCATAGATAACTTCAGATCATCAATAACTGGTGCTTCTTCATGCGGTATCTCTCCAGTGATCCTTCTCTCAACTTCTTCAACAATGTCCTCTATAACAGGTAGATTGGCGTCATCCGCACTAGCTGGAATATCATCAAACAGGTTATCCGCACTGTTCTTCTTTTCTTCCCACACTTTTCTGTTAGCTATTCTCGGAACAGAGTATTGTTTCTTCTTGCCCTGCCTCATCGGGCATTCATGCCCATAATAACCACAAGTTCTACACCGGTAGGGAATCAATTCATACTCCAAGCAAATATTTTGCTCCTTTCCTCCTTCACTACATAGAGATAGGCTCCTCGGAAATCTGGCATTCTTATTCACTATCACTTGAATCATGGCAATGTCCAGCTGCTTCATATTATATGTATCATTGTCCATCTTCACCAGACAACCCAAGTAAGATCCTACCCTGCTAAGCATTCTTCCATCCCATAACTCCATTGGAAGGTCGTGGATGTTCACCCAAATCGACACGTCTGTAAGAATCGCCCTGTTCTGCAAATCTCTAGGTTCCCACTTCTTAAACACCATTGGCCTTCCTTTGACGTAGATTTCACTTCCCAGAGCTAAGTCCCGATCCGTGGCATCCTAAAACCGAAGAAGAAAAAAAACCTGATCCTCTATCGAAAACTTCGTACGGTTTCTTGGTGATCCAGATGCTATCGAGATATTTCGTTAGAGTTGGGATAACCGGAGAAATCAATCACATAGCCCAGCAAACAGTTACTCCATCTTGCCGCATTCTCCTCAGCCTCCTTATCTGGGTAGGTAATCTTCCCGTCTCTCAGCTTGACCTCTGTAGACTTTAGATTCAAGGCATTCCCAGGGGTTCTCAGACATATTGACTCCCAGGTTTGCGGGGAACTTGGGCAAGAATGAGGTCCAAACGAATATGGGGCCACTGTCACCTCCGGAAGATCAGCAACTGTAAGCTCCACCCCCTCTTTCTGGGGAAGATCTGGGGAAGCCGGCCGACGAGAGTCTGTCGCCTTACCCTTCAGCTTGTCGCTCACGCCAGCGGAAGCCATCCTCTAAAGATTATAACCTTTAGTTATGCATATTAGATGAAACCTTATTCATAATCTTAAGCATATTAGGTTATCCATGATACCTAGATCATATTACTAGCATTAAGATCATAGTAAGATGTCCATGGTTTCAAAACACTAAATCAACATGAATAATTTTATTAATCTAAAAACTTCAATTATTCATCAAGAGTTTCTAATCATATATGACAAGATCAATTATAATTCTTAACCTAACCCTAATGCAAGTAAGAGATGATGGTACATAGCCTCTTGTATGATTATTATAATGATAGAGTACTTTCTCTATATACATATAAGAATTACATTACATGTATTTGTTGGCCTAAAAACCCATCCAAGATTTATTCATTAGGAGTAAATCTGGGATAGTCCCCAGTTTGGGCCTGTTCTTGAACACCTAATCTCACTTAGGACGTAAGTGTATAATGTGTATTTGGTTTTCAAGAAAATTTCAGTAGCATTTCCCTGTTTATTCTCTAAGTACATATGTACTTGGAGAACAACGAGGAAATGCAGCTGAAATTTTCTTGAAAACCCAATACACATTATACACTTACTAGTGAGATTAGGTGTTCAAGAATGGGATAGCTGGTACACATTTATTATATATAAGACCTTAAACCCTAAAGTTTTAACCATAAACCCTAATCTTTTAACCCTAGACCCTAATCTTGTTATAATATATACTTGTTTTCTCTTTGATCATAGAATGGATAGATCATGGATGTCCATTCCAAATCGTTGCACCCTAGAGTTTATTTCTAGTCTTGATCAATTTATTAGATTTGCTGAGGAACATAGGAAACAACCTGGAGATAGGTTCTAGTGTCCATTTAGGCATTGTGGTAACAACTTGAAAGTCAACACTGGTGATGAAATTAAAAGTCATGTCATGTGCAACGGGATTGTACAAGGCTATACAGAATGGCACTGGCATAGGGAGATTTCAAACCTGAAATCAGTGGATGTCGACAACAGTGCTTGTGTGGAAGAATTAATTGCCTCCGATGACATAGATGTGAACAAACAAGTTCCAGTAGATATCGTTGATGCGATGATGAATAGTTGTGCGGTAGAGCACACTGATCCACCTCCCATGTTTAGAAACATTATGCATGATGTTGAGATACCATTATACACAGGTTGTAAGTTTACGAAACTTAGCACTGTGTTGAGATTGTATAAGCTGAAAGCTAACAATAGATGGAGCGAAAAAAGCTTCACGTCATTGTTGTCTTTGTTGAAAGAAATTCTTCCTGAAGGAAATGAGCTGCCAATATCAACATATCGGTTAAAGAAATTGTTGTGCCCAATGGGAATGGAGGCCAAGAAGATACATGCATGCCCGAATGATTGTGTATTATTTCAGAAGGACTATGTGGATTTGAAAGATTGTCCCAAATGTGGTGTGTCAAGGTATAAATTGAATACTTTGGGGGAGTCCAAAATTGGTTCTCGTGCCAAGGTAATGTGGTATCTACCTATAATACCATAGTTTCAATGCTTGTTTTCCAATCCGATAGATGTGAAGAATTTCAGGTGGCATGCAGATATTAAGAAAAATAATGATGGGATCCTACGACATGCGTATGATTCCCCATAGTGGAAGAAGATTGATTTATTGTACCCTAAATTCGGTGAAGAAGTCAAGAATCTAAGACTTGGGCTTTGTACAGATCGGATGAATCTGTATGGAACATTGAGCAGCCAACATAACACTTGGCCAGTTATGCTTGTTATATACAATCTTTCTCCCTGGTTGTGTGCGTCTGATTCCCCATAGTGGAAGAAGATTGATTTATTGTACCCTAAAGTCGGTGAAGAAGTCAAGAATCTAAGACTTGGGCTTTGTACAGATCGTATGAATCTGTATGGAACATTGAGCAGCCAACATAACACTTGGCCAGTTATGCTTGTTATATACAATCTTTCTCCCTGGTTGTGTATGAAAAATAAGTACTTTATGTTGTCATTATTGATATCGGGCCCTAAACAACTTGGAAATGATATCGACATTTATCTTGAACCTCTAATTGATGACTTGCAGAACCTCTGGGGTGAAGGTGTGATGACCTATGATGCTTCACAAAGAGAGACATTTCATTTGCATGCTATATTGTTTTGCATTGTGAATGACTTTCCAACATATGGGAATTTGTCTAGATATAGTGTCAAAGGATATAAAGCGTGCCCTATATGTGAAGAGAACATTGATTCAATACGACTAAAACATGGCGGCAAGAATGTATATCTTGGTCATCAAAGGTTTCTTCCAAAATTCCATCTGTATCATAGGTTGCACAAAGTATTCAATGAATGGAATGAGGAACGGAGTACAACTAAACCTATACCAGGGGAGGATGTTTATGAAAGAGTAAAAGACTTTGCCAATGAATTTGGTAAGAGATCACAATGTGTGATGGCCACACAGAGTGACAAATCTTTATTTGAGAAGAAGTCAATATTTTGGGATCTTCTTTATTTGAGTTCTTTCGCAGTCAGGCATTGTATCGATGTCATGCATGTTGAGAAAAATGTCTATGATAGCATCATCGGTACTCTGTTGAATATACCAAGTAAGACTAAAGATGGGACAAAATCTAGAATGGAACTATGTGAAATGGGAATAAGGACAGAATTAACAAAAGTAGTCAGTAGCGATCGGAGAACAAACTTACCTCCCGCTTGTTACACATTGTCGAGAAAGGATAAGAAAGCTTTTTGTGACTGCTTGGTAAATGTTAATGTGCCACAGGATTACTCATCCAACATCCGTATATTGGTATCAATGAATTATCTGAAGTTGATAGGTCTTAAATCTCATGATTGTCACACTCTAATGCAACAAATATTGCCTGTGGCAATTTCATCTATATTGTCAAAGCATGTAAGGTTTGCAATCACCAGACTTTGTTTCTTTTTCAACACTCTGTGCAGCAAAGTTATTGACCCTGATACTCTAGATAAATTGCAAAGAGAAGTGGTTGTTACCCTATGTCAGCTTGAAATGTATTTTCCTCCTTCGTTCTTTGATATCATGGTACATCTTGTTGTCCGCTTGACTAGGGAAGTGAAAATGTTGGGACCAATTTTCTTGCATTGGATGTATCCCTTTGAACAATAATGAGCATTTTTAAAGGTGATGTTCAAAACCGTTTGTGACAACCTCAATTTTCTCTCTCTCCTCTATTGTACTCCTCCTCTCTAATCAAGCGTCTTTTACTCATTTTTATGTTAATTTCATAATTGGATAGTTGTGATGTTCCAATTTGGCAACTACCATGGTCATCTATGCAATGTGCGACTTTAATTTGTACTTTTAACTAAGTATCTTGATATATCCTGTCACCTTCTTGTATATATTTTTGAAACTTATCACCATAATCTTTTGACTTTGTAATATGTATCATATGTTATAGGATTCAATTATGAATCCAACAGAACAAAAATCACCCAAATCGTACATCCAAAGCCCAAGTTATGAATTTTAGAAGATTGGCCCAATTTATACTCGATTAAATCATTTCACTTGGCTATTGAAACTCTATGGGCCGAATCTGGGTGGCGCGTGGTCCAGCAGCCGCCACCCTCTTTGGGGGAAGCCCTAATCCGCTCCTCCTATCATTCGTCAGATCTTAGATCCAGGAGATCCAAGGGCTGGGGACCCATCCCCCCTACTTCCATACACACCACCAACGCAAGAGGTGTTGGCACAACCTAGCCACCTCATGGAACACACCATAAACCCCTTTCCTCACCCTTTTCGATGATTGAAGATATATTCTCACCACACTCAACCTCCCTAGGTCGTTCCCCATTCTTTCCCCTCTCGTTCGCACACCCCAGGTCGCTACAACGCCCTTCTTCTTCTTCCCCTATCCGCGGCGCCGCCACCAAGAAGCCCACTTGACGGGCCATCAACTCCGTTCCGGGCACTCTCGTACTCCAGAACCGGACCAAACACTAGAGCCACAACCCAACTCTCGAAGTAGTTGTGACGGGAAAGACAATTCGGTAGCTAAGCGAAACGCAATCCAAAACATGCAAGCTAGAGTTCAGATATCCAACACAGCAGTTACCCAATCATAAGGCACCAAGCATTAAACAAATAGCAATTTAGCATTTCTATTTCCATAAGCAATAAGGGTCTTAATACAATGCATAAGCTAAGAATTTAAATAACAGAATTAAAGATAGATGTCGCCTTCTTGATGTAGAAGAGTGACAGACTATTGTAGCTCTCCTGCCCGATACCGGTCAGGAGCCGAGCCCGATACGACAGTGTCAGGTGGCACCCCCTCTCGGGCAGCGTCGACTGACGACTGACTGTATCGCTCAAGGACCCTGGCCGATACGCTCATGTCGGGCGGCGCACCCTCTCGGGCGGCACGCATGACGGGCGGAGCGTATCGGGTTCGATATCGTGTCGGGCAAAGAGCTACGAGTCTATTGTCGGGCACTCGTGTCGCTCATCTTCGCTGGCCGATATCGGCCCGCAGTGTCACCCGGGACAACACTAAGTGAACCATCCCTTCCCTCTCGGGATGAGGGAAAGCTCACCTAGTGTCGCCCGACACAAGCACTGGGGCGCGATACTCTTGCTCTCACAACTTCCTTCGAAGGTGGCTCCCGAACTGTCTTGTCCGAATTCTCTTCCGACTCTCTCGACTTGCCCGACCTATCCGACCCCCCCGACCTGTCTTTTCAGCTTCCTGTAGTTGCTATTTTTATGCGGCGGTTGAAGGAGTTATGGTGCTGGAAACGCCACATAGCTACTGTGGGTTCTGATCTCCAAACCATGACATAAACACGAATAAAACTTAGCGGAAGCGAATCGGTAATCAGCGGAAGACAAAAATCACGGGAAATTAAAACTTTTCGAGATAAGAACTTGTATCCATAAAAACTCCTTTCATAAAGAGAGGTAACTGTTTACATCTCAGGATAATTACTTCTTGAGTAATTATATACATCAAGATACAAAATCTCAAGATCACATAACACAAGACTCCAAGACCTGAGAGTACAGAGGACACATAGGACTGACTCTAACTACACCACATGGCAGGACAAATCTCCACCTGAGATTACTGCTGCCCCTGGTGCTGCTGCTGAGACTGATCACTTGTAGACTGGTTCCTTCGTCTCCGACGTCCACCTAAAAAAAATTGAAGTCTACGGGGTGAGACAATTATACATAATTGTCCCAGCGAGAGTTATAACTCTTCGCCAGAAGCTTTATTATAACATCAAAGATTATTCTAAACAGTAAAGCCTTCAAAGCATTCTATAACAGTTATAGTTATAACAAGATCTCTACAATTTAGGAGATATGGAGGATATCAATCATTATAACAATGTAACATCAATCAACTAACTTGGAGTTATCTCTAACAAGTTACACTACATGGTTGATTATGTTTTACAAACAACATTATGCCCTGTGGAGATGAGGCTTACCACTCATACTCCAACTGATCGCTGAGAAGCCGCATCAGTATCATACATAGGTCATTAAGAGAGCCGGATTCTCATGACCTTCACCTTCCTCAGTCAGTAAGAGGATCACTTGTAGGACATCTCATGCCTCTACTATTATAGCTCACCAGGGTAAACTGGTCCTTCGCTATTCTAGAGTCACAGTGGCGTTCTGTACTCTCTTCGTCATCAGGAGGTTTCATATTTACCTACCACTGATACGGATATCTGTGCTTTCTTCGTCATCAGGAGGTTTCATGTTTACCTACCACTGATACGGTATGGAACTATAGTGAAGGATGGATGGATTCCACATCTACATCACTTTCCTACACTAGGATGTAAGGTTCTACACATCCATGTACCCCACATACTCAAAAGTATGTGCTCCAGGAGTTCCCTAAGGAAAACCTGTTTCACCATCACTTAATTTCTGACAATGATGGATCTATGATCAGGGCTCTACATTATACTTGATTAGTTAGGTACATTCAGTATTCTTTAACAGCATACATTGTTCTTCAAACAATAACAGTAGCATAGCAGCTATAAAAGAAGAATACTAAATGTAGCAGGCCTAACTCATATCAATCATCATTTCTCATTATCCTCATCACAAGTCATCTCTAAAGCATGACCTTGATGGTATTCATGGTTCTCACAGCCCATTATCAGTATAGGATGCCACTGGCAAGGCATCAGATTACATTACTTATTCATAAGGCTAGCAACATGCCTTCAATGAATATAACATCAACATCCATACCTGGATATGATTACCTTCATATCAAAACCTGCATGGTTAATACATCTGATAAAGGAAATACAATAATAAGGAATGTACTTCCTACTCTTGTCATAAGAGTTAAATCTTTAATTCTACTCAAATAGAGTTTATTGCTCAAAAGCATGCCATTACCCTTGAATTAGGGTTTACTATTCACATTACATGTCATCACCCTTGAATTAGGGTTTACTATTCACATCAAGGTGAATTAAACTCATAACATCATCATGTTTGAGTAACACCTTCATTGATGCTCCTGGATTAGTTAAAGGTTCATCATTTATCATAATTAGGGTTTCTATGATCTCACACAGGTGGATCATACCCTAATTACGCTCATTTCTGTGTATTGGGGATGCTTCAATTGAGTTTCCATTTAAAAGGGGTACCTTCTCTCTCTAGAAGTACTTTCTCTCTCTAGAAGTACTTTCTCTCTCATCATAAGGTTAGGTGATGTCAACATCACTCTAAAACAGGTTGGGTTGAGTCAACATAGGCTAACATAGCCAAAAGCATCACCATTAAGTGATTAGAATTACTTTCTCTCTCTAGGGTACTTTCTCTCTCTCTAGAGCACTTTCTCTTTCATCATACTAATGGTTGATGATAACATTAGACTAGATCAGGTTATATAGAGTCATTATGACTAAAAACATCATTCTCATGTAATTAGGGTTTGAATTGAGCAAGGTATAACTCAATTGACCCTTCAGGGGTATCTTGGTAATTCACCCCATTGATCATCATCATCATAGTCAAAAACCTTAATCAAATAACTCCTTACTATCTTAGATTATCATTAGTGTTTGATTTGAGCAACATTAAACCATCACATGATTGAATTCGGTTGAAAGTGTTGACCGATTGCTCACTTTGACCCTTCAAGTCCATGAGCCCCTTTCTAGTTCCAAGACCGTGAGCCTCCTCATGGGCTTGAGATCGTGAGTCACCTCATGGTCTTGAGGTCGTGAGCCCCCTCACGATCTTGAGGTCGTGAGCTACCTCACGATCTTGAGGTCGTGAGCCACCTCACGATCCTGAGGTCGTGAGCCCCCTCACGGTCCTGAGGTCGTGAGCCACCTCACGGTCCTGAGGTCGTGAGCCACCTCACGGTCATGAGGTCGTGAGCCCCCTCACGGTCCTGAGGTCGTGAGCCCCCTCACGGTCCTGAGGTCGTGAGCCACCTCACGGTCCTGAGGTCGTGAGCCACCTCACGGTCTCAACCACAAGGTCCCTCAACAAAGGTTCAACAAATCAAACGATGATGTCAACTGATGTTGAAGCCTTCAAAAGGTCCAATAACTGTTGACCACCTATGGATTGAGTTAATTAAGGTTATGCTTAACCAAATGGTCATTCAATTGACCCTCAATTGTTGACCAATTAGGATTGAAATCGATTCAATTAAGGTCTATCAATGTTCACCCATCAACACTCAACAATGTGTATCAACACAAGGTTGAACCCTTCAATTGAGCTCCAATTGGGCCCAAACTTGGCCCAAACGGTCTTGAGGTCATGTGGGTGGACCCCACATGGTCTTGAGACCGTTTGCCCAAGATTTCATCAAAATCTAAGGTGATTTGATAGAGGTTGAACCATGATTGGTCACAGAATCCGAATTTTGATTAACTTGATAACTTATTTGCAATTGGGTGTTCAATTGGTCAAATTACTCAACCCTAGACCTTCAAATGGTCTTGGGTGATTGTCCTCACGGTCTTGAGGTCATGTGGGTGGACCCCACATGGTCTTGAGACCGTTTAGGTCAATCAACCCTAAAAACCCTAATTAGGTCACCATAATTTCAGTACTAATTTTATCTAGGGTTAGCCCTAGTATTCACCCTTCAACTCTTAGCCCGTTTGGAATTAGACCATCAAACTTGGTGAGTTGTTAATTAACATAATTTTGAACAGTAATCTCATGGGGTCAATGCTTAGTCAACGACCTTTCACGGTCTTGAGACCTTTTGCCCCAAAAGGCAATTTCAGACCGTTTGAAAATCAGCAATTAATTCATTTAAAGTTGTGACTTAAAAAGGTCATATCTCCCGATTCCTTTGGAGTTAGTCTCCCAAATTTTGAGGGTATTTAGCCTATATAATTAGGAACAGGTTTCTTATATGGTCCACGCTCGGTCAACAGGGCCATTCGGTCTTGAGACCGCGAGCCCTCTCACGGTCTCGAGACCGCGAGGCTCCCTCACGGTCTTGAGGTCGTGAGAGCAAACTGTTAGGACCGTTTAGGGAAAAGAAAAACGGTGGGTTTTTCTTGGAAATCACGCCTTCATCTTCTAGCTCAAGAACAGTACAGATATCCCACGGGTTTGCTTGCAAAATAGCAGGGAAAAGTAGGGAAATACTAGGAGCTATCATTAACTCGCATATAAAGATGCACATAGTAAAGCATAGGTTTAGAGTTATAAAACCCACCTAAAGCTTGCTTCTTGAGCTCCAAGCTTTCAAGATCCAAGCTCTAATGGCGTCCTTGAGTTCCCACAGGTTGGCCAAGGTGAAACTCCAAGGAAGGATGAAAAGAGACGGCTAGAAAGATAGGGTTTCGAGAATTAGCCATGAAGATGACCTTGAATTCGAATTCTAACCATGGAATTAGGCAAGAAGAGGGGTTTAAACCTACCTTGCACCCCTTGTTCGTCCTCCTTAGCTCCAAGGCAGTCCTTGGTTGTCTTTGGTGAAATGAAACAGTAAAGGGAACGAAGGTTAAGTTCCCTTGCAACTAAAGGAAGGATGGCTTATATACATGGGATAGGATTTTCAACATTAGTTCATAAGTTTCCCTTAATTCCAACTAAGTCCTTCTTTTATTACTTGCTCGTCCCTTCCTCTTTATTCTAAGGACAAACCTTATCTTAAGTTATAGAAAAGAAGGCAAGGAAGAACAATCTAATAATAAAGTTCATACTTAAAGGGTTATTGCACATATACCCTGATTATTCAATCACAGAGCCTATTTCTTAACTTGATAACTCAATTGAGGTGAATTCCTCATCATTTCTTCTCTAAATGATGGCAAAATTCTAAAAAGATACTTTAGATGACATTCTTTACAAATTGCATCCCATCATTTGGGTAAATTGCATTTTACCCCAAATTAGGGTTTCAAGCCCTGGGATTGCTTCCACAGCTGCACCTTGGTGCTCTAGCTTGGGAAATCCCTCAAACTTTGCCAAAGAGATTCTCATGATGTCTCAACATCAGAGGAACATCTCATCATGTGCAAATTGCAAGTTAACCCTTTCAACTGGGTAAATTGCACATAGGTCCCTGTATATCAAAACAATGCTACAACTTTAAATAAAAAGGAGCAAATACTGAAATATACGTTTCTGAGAAGCTTAATTACATGCTCAGAGTTAATCACAAGGATTTAACTACATATTTAGGCAAAACACCTAGGGTTAACTCATAACCCAGGTCAGGGATGTTACAAATTATCCACCCCTTACAAGGATTTCGTCCCCGAAATCGATAAAACATATTACGAGAAAAGGGCAGGATACTTCCTTCTCATCTCATCCTCTAACTCCCAAGTGGCTTCTTCAATACCACGATGATTCCAGAGGACTTTCACAAGACTTATATCTTTCTTCTTTAACTTTTTAATTCGTTTATCAAGGATTGACACTGGTCCCTCTTCATAGGATATGTCATCATTCAATTCTACTTCCATAGGTTGTATAACTGACTCGGTGTCTGGGTGACATTTCTTCAACATAGAAATGTGAAACACAGGATGTAACCTCTGTAATTCTGGGGGCAGCTCTAGTTTATATGCTACCTTTCCAATCCGTTCAATGATTGGATAAGGCCCCATATATCTAGGAGCTAACTTCCCCTTCCTTCCAAAACGAAGGACCCCTTTCCAAGGTGAGACCTTAAGATACACTTTGTCTCCAACCTGGAACTCTAAAGGTCTACGACGTTTATCAGCATAAGATTTCTGCCTATCCTGAGCAGTCTTAATCTTATGTTGTATAACTTTAATCTTTTCCGTGGTTTGCTGCACCAGGTCAGGACCTAACAACTGGTGCTCACCAGTCTCAAACCAACACAAGGGTGATCTACAACGTCTACCATATAAGGCTTCATAAGGTGCCATATCAATACTATGCTGATAGCTATTGTTATAGGCAAACTCTATCAAGCTTAGGTGTAGATCCCAACTTCCGGTAAACTGGAGAACACATGCTCGCAACAGGTCTTCTAAGGTTTGTATGGTTCTTTCTGACTGTCCATCAGTCTGTGGATGAAAGGCCGTACTAAACCTCAGCTTGGTACCTAGGGCTTTGTGTAACTGTTCCCAAAAACGACTTGTAAACTGAGGACCTCTGTCCGAAACTATTGTGACAGGGACTCCGTGCAACCGCACTATCTCTTGCACATACAACTCTGATAACCTTTCAGCAGAATAGGTTGTTTTGACAGGTAAGAAATGTGCTGTCTTAGTCAACCTATCAACAATTACCCAAATGGAATCATGTCCTTTGCTTGTCCTGGGTAGGCCAACAACAAAGTCCATGGTCACATGGTCCCACTTCCACTGTGATATGGGTAAAGGTTGCATTGTCCCTGCAGGCTTCTGGTGTTCAGCTTTAACTTGCTGACACACAGAACACCTCAAAACAAACTCTGCAACGTCCTTCTTCATCCCAGGCCACCAATACAGATCCTTCAAATTCCGATACATCTTGGTGCTCCCTGGATGCATAGCATACATGGAAGAATGGGCTTCTTCCAGGACTAACTTCCTTAAGTTGTCCACATCCGGCACTATCATTCTTCCATTATAACAAGCTACTTGATCTTTTGAGTCATGAAACCCATCTTGTTTCTCATTTCCATACTCAGATCTTATATGTTGAACTGCAGCATCATCTAGCTGTGCTTCTTTAATCTGCTCTCTTAGGGTAGGTTTAATATGTATCTCATCTAACAAACCGGCTAGCAATGACACCTTCAACTGTACATTGTCTTGCCTTAAAGAGATAAGCATATCTCTTCTAGAGCATACTAAAGAGTTTAGTTGTGCTCTATTCATGGTTGATGTTGCTGATTTCCTACTCAAGGCGTCTGCAACAACATTGGCCTTACCTGGATGGTAATCAATTGTACAGTCGTAGTCCTTGATTAACTCCATCCAGCGACGTTGCCTCATGTTGAGCTCATGCTGAGAGAAGATATACTTAAGGTTTTTGTGGTCTGTGAAAATCTGGAATGTCTCTCCGTAGAGATAATGTCTCCAGATCTTCAAAGCATGAACCACAGCTGCTAACTCCAGATCGTGTGTTGGATAATTCTCCTCGTGTTTCTTAAGCTGTCGGGAAGCAAAAGAAATCACTTGTTTATCCTGCATCAACACACATCCTAGTCCATTTTTGGAAGCATCACAGAAAACTATATACCCTTTTCCTTGCTCAGGTAGCACTAGCACAGGTGCACTTGTCAACCTCTCCTTCAGCAGCTGGAAAGATTGTTGACACTTATCACTCCAAGAAAAAGGAACATCTTTCCGGGTTAACTTGGTCAAAGGTAAAGCTATAGAACTAAAGTTCTTAATGAACCTTCGATAATAGCCAGCTAACCCCAAGAAACTTCGAATCTCCGTCGGTGTTTTCGGTTGTTCCCATTGTAGAACAGATTCTACCTTTGTAGGGTCAACACGAATTCCCGAGGCGGATATTACATGTCCAAGAAAAGATACTTCCGGCAGCCAGAACTCACACTTGCTAAACTTAGCGTACAACTTATGTTCTCTTAGCAAGGTCAGAGCTTGGCGAAGATGCTGCTCATGCTGCTGAGCATCTTTACTATAAATCAGTATGTCATCTATGAAGACGACAACACACTGATCAAGGAAAGGTCAAAAAACTCTATTCATGAGTTCCATGAATGCAGCTGGTGCATTGGTTAGTCCAAACGACATAACCGTGAACTCATAGTGACCATATCTTGTCCTAAAGGCAGACTTGGATATGTCACTATCCTTAATACGAAGTTGGTGATATCCAGACCTCAAGTCTATCTTTGAAAAGACTGTTGCACCACGCAACTGGTCAAAGAGATCATCAATCCTCGGCAGAGGATACTTATTCTTTATTGTCACTTTATTGAGTTGTCTATAGTCGATGCACAAACGCATTGACCCATCTTTCTTTTTAACAAACAAGACCGGAGCACCCCAAGGTGAAGTGCTTGGTCGGATAAAACCTCTCTCAAGTAGCTCTTGAAGCTGTTTCTTGAGTTCTGCCATCTCGGCAGGAGCCATTCTATACGGAGTTTGAGCTATGGGTTTCGTATCTGGAATTAGATTGATTTCAAAATCAATCTCCCGAGGTGGTGGTATACCAGGAAGTTCTTCAGGAAACACATCCTCGAATTCCCTGACTATGGGAACTTCAGCAGGGTTGGAACTTTCCTTGGTAACGTCTACCACATGGGCTAAGAATGCATAACATCCTTGCCTCAACAGCTTATCAGCAACCATAGCTGATACAAGACAGGTGGGCAGAATCTTTCTTTCACCTTGAAAGATCCATGTGTTGCTTTCATCAGCAAACACAGCCAACTTGGACTCACAATCCAAGACAACTCTATACTTTTCTAAGGTATCCATCCCAAGGATTATATCAAATCCCTGCATATTAAGTGGTATAAGGTCCACTTGAATGCGATGGTCAGAAAAGAAAAGGATGCAGGGAGAACATACCTCCTGCAAAACGGCAGACCCACTCAACGGAGTTTCTAACAACAAACTATCTGCTTTATGACTAACAGTCACATTGCAGTTACGAATCACTTCACGAGTGATGAAAGAGTGCGTAGCACCCGGATCAATCAGAACAGATACATTACAGGATATAGACATATCAGAATATAAAAGTTTCATCTGACCTGCCACTACCCGTGGATTGACCACTGCCTCAGGTGGGTTCATAGCATAGAACCTCGCGGTTGCCTGGTGTTGAGGTGGTGCTGATGATCCAGCTTGAGACGCTTGTCCACGTCCTCGAGCTGCTCCTTGATGTTGTCTATTCTGAGATCCCTGTTGATTCTGTCTCGAATGTTGTTGTGTCACACCGACAGGCCTAGAACGGCAATCCTTCATCAAGTGTCCCACCTTACCACAGTTGTAGCAACTCTTCTCCTGTTGCTGTGGTCTGGGTGGTCCAGTAACTGACACTGATGCAGAACTGTGTGTCCCTTGAAGCGGTTGACTCCGTCCTCTACCTCTACTTGGTGTCCATTGAGTTTGAAAACTCGATCTGGGTGGTGGAGGGTTAGGTGCAGAGAATCTAGGTTTCTTGGAATCCCTAGATGAAGAACCCTGGAACTGGGGATATCTTTTATGGGTTTGTCTTTTCTCAACAACAGATCTCTCTATCCTTCGGACTGACTCAACGAAGGTAGAGAATCTCTCTCTGTTTTCTAAGGCAGACACAGGGGTTGACATATCGGAATTCAAACCCTTTTCAAATCTTCTGATTCTTTCCTCATCCGTAGAAGCCATGTGCGGACAGAACCGCAACAACTCCATAAACTTAGCTTCATACTCACTAATGTTCATCATACCCTGCCTTAGTTTCTCAAACTGAGAAATCTTCTCATCTAGGAAGGTTTTTGGAAAATATCTATTGATAAATTCCCGACGAAACTCTTCCCATGAGAACTCTACTCCAGGTCTCTTCTGCTCTTCCATGTTCCACCAGTGACCAACACTGCCTTTGAGAAGATAGACAGCATGTCTAACCTTCTCAGCTTCCGGAATCATAAGAATCCTGAAAGCCTTCTCCAACTCTGTCAACCATAAGTCAGCATCTGGTGGGTCGGCAGTTCCGAAGTACTCGGTAGCTCCGACACGACGAAGTCGTTCGAATGTCTTACCAATACCTTGTACTTCAGGCTGGACAGGTGCCCTAGGTGCAGGAATGGGCATCCTATCGGTTATATGTGTCATGGCAGTCATGAACTGCCCGAACATCGTCTGTACAGCTGGATCACTCATGTCAGCTGGGTCAAACTGGGGTGGCTCTCTTGGCGACTCAGGTGCAGGTTGTTCTATTCTCGGAACTCTTGCACCGCCTCGAGGTGCACTAGCACTACTCTCTGCCACGTGCTCATCACGATGTTCTGACATTCTTATGTATCTTCTTCTCCTGAGGAGCAGAAGATTCTATTAGATAAGGAAGGAGTACTAAAGGTAGACTCGACATCCTAAGTCCTATGCCTCTGTAGACTCAACTGAACCTGGAGCTCTGATACCACTAAATTGTGGGTTCTGATCTCCAAACCATGACATAAACACGAATAAAACTTAGCGGAAGCGAATCGGTAATCAGCGGAAGACAAAAATCACGGGAAATTAAAACTTTTCGAGATAAGAACTTGTATCCATAAAAACTCCTTTCATAAAGAGAGGTAACTGTTTACATCTCAGGATAATTACTTCTTGAGTAATTATATACATCAAGATACAAAATCTCAAGATCACATAACACAAGACTCCAAGACCTGAGAGTACAGAGGACACATAGGACTGACTCTAACTACACCACATGGCAGGACAAATCTCCACCTGAGATTACTGCTGCCCCTGGTGCTGCTGCTGAGACTGATCACTTGTAGACTGGTTCCTTCGTCTCCGACGTCCACCTAAAAAAAATTGAAGTCTACGGGGTGAGACAATTATACATAATTGTCCCAGCGAGAGTTATAACTCTTCGCCAGAAGCTTTATTATAACATCAAAGATTATTCTAAACAGTAAAGCCTTCAAAGCATTCTATAACAGTTATAGTTATAACAAGATCTCTACAATTTAGGAGATATGGAGGATATCAATCATTATAACAATGTAACATCAATCAACTAACTTGGAGTTATCTCTAACAAGTTACACTACATGGTTGATTATGTTTTACAAACAACATTATGCCCTGTGGAGATGAGGCTTACCACTCATACTCCAACTGATCGCTGAGAAGCCGCATCAGTATCATACATAGGTCATTAAGAGAGCCGGATTCTCATGACCTTCACCTTCCTCAGTCAGTAAGAGGATCACTTGTAGGACATCTCATGCCTCTACTATTATAGCTCACCAGGGTAAACTGGTCCTTCGCTATTCTAGAGTCACAGTGGCGTTCTGTACTCTCTTCGTCATCAGGAGGTTTCATATTTACCTACCACTGATACGGATATCTGTGCTTTCTTCGTCATCAGGAGGTTTCATGTTTACCTACCACTGATACGGTATGGAACTATAGTGAAGGATGGATGGATTCCACATCTACATCACTTTCCTACACTAGGATGTAAGGTTCTACACATCCATGTACCCCACATACTCAAAAGTATGTGCTCCAGGAGTTCCCTAAGGAAAACCTGTTTCACCATCACTTAATTTCTGACAATGATGGATCTATGATCAGGGCTCTACATTATACTTGATTAGTTAGGTACATTCAGTATTCTTTAACAGCATACATTGTTCTTCAAACAATAACAGTAGCATAGCAGCTATAAAAGAAGAATACTAAATGTAGCAGGCCTAACTCATATCAATCATCATTTCTCATTATCCTCATCACAAGTCATCTCTAAAGCATGACCTTGATGGTATTCATGGTTCTCACAGCCCATTATCAGTATAGGATGCCACTGGCAAGGCATCAGATTACATTACTTATTCATAAGGCTAGCAACATGCCTTCAATGAATATAACATCAACATCCATACCTGGATATGATTACCTTCATATCAAAACCTGCATGGTTAATACATCTGATAAAGGAAATACAATAATAAGGAATGTACTTCCTACTCTTGTCATAAGAGTTAAATCTTTAATTCTACTCAAATAGAGTTTATTGCTCAAAAGCATGCCATTACCCTTGAATTAGGGTTTACTATTCACATTACATGTCATCACCCTTGAATTAGGGTTTACTATTCACATCAAGGTGAATTAAACTCATAACATCATCATGTTTGAGTAACACCTTCATTGATGCTCCTGGATTAGTTAAAGGTTCATCATTTATCATAATTAGGGTTTCTATGATCTCACACAGGTGGATCATACCCTAATTACGCTCATTTCTGTGTATTGGGGATGCTTCAATTGAGTTTCCATTTAAAAGGGGTACCTTCTCTCTCTAGAAGTACTTTCTCTCTCTAGAAGTACTTTCTCTCTCATCATAAGGTTAGGTGATGTCAACATCACTCTAAAACAGGTTGGGTTGAGTCAACATAGGCTAACATAGCCAAAAGCATCACCATTAAGTGATTAGAATTACTTTCTCTCTCTAGGGTACTTTCTCTCTCTCTAGAGCACTTTCTCTTTCATCATACTAATGGTTGATGATAACATTAGACTAGATCAGGTTATATAGAGTCATTATGACTAAAAACATCATTCTCATGTAATTAGGGTTTGAATTGAGCAAGGTATAACTCAATTGACCCTTCAGGGGTATCTTGGTAATTCACCCCATTGATCATCATCATCATAGTCAAAAACCTTAATCAAATAACTCCTTACTATCTTAGATTATCATTAGTGTTTGATTTGAGCAACATTGAACCATCACATGATTGAATTCGGTTGAAAGTGTTGACCGATTGCTCACTTTGACCCTTCAAGTCCATGAGTCCCTTTCTAGTTCCAAGACCGTGAGCCTCCTCATGGGCTTGAGATCGTGAGTCACCTCATGGTCTTGAGGTCGTGAGCCCCCTCACGATCTTGAGGTCGTGAGCTACCTCACGATCTTGAGGTCGTGAGCCACCTCACGATCCTGAGGTCGTGAGCCCCCTCACGGTCCTGAGGTCGTGAGCCACCTCACGGTCCTGAGGTCGTGAGCCACCTCACGGTCATGAGGTCGTGAGCCCCCTCACGGTCCTGAGGTCGTGAGCCCCCTCACGGTCCTGAGGTCGTGAGCCACCTCACGGTCCTGAGGTCGTGAGCCACCTCACGGTCTCAACCACAAGGTCCCTCAACAAAGGTTCAACAAATCAAACGATGATGTCAACTGATGTTGAAGCCTTCAAAAGGTCCAATAACTGTTGACCACCTATGGATTGAGTTAATTAAGGTTATGCTTAACCAAATGGTCATTCAATTGACCCTCAATTGTTGACCAATTAGGATTGAAATCGATTCAATTAAGGTCTATCAATGTTCACCCATCAACACTCAACAATGTGTATCAACACAAGGTTGAACCCTTCAATTGAGCTCCAATTGGGCCCAAACTTGGCCCAAACGGTCTTGAGGTCATGTGGGTGGACCCCACATGGTCTTGAGACCGTTTGCCCAAGATTTCATCAAAATCTAAGGTGATTTGATAGAGGTTGAACCATGATTGGTCACAGAATCCGAATTTTGATTAACTTGATAACTTATTTGCAATTGGGTGTTCAATTGGTCAAATTACTCAACCCTAGACCTTCAAATGGTCTTGGGTGATTGTCCTCACGGTCTTGAGGTCATGTGGGTGGACCCCACATGGTCTTGAGACCGTTTAGGTCAATCAACCCTAAAAACCCTAATTAGGTCACCATAATTTCAGTACTAGTTTTATCTAGGGTTAGCCCTAGTATTCACCCTTCAACTCTTAGCCCGTTTGGAATTAGACCATCAAACTTGGTGAGTTGTTAATTAACATAATTTTGAACAGTAATCTCATGGGGTCAATGCTTAGTCAACGACCTTTCACGGTCTTGAGACCTTTTTCCCCAAAAGGCAATTTCAGACCGTTTGAAAATCAGCAATTAATTCATTTAAAGTTGTGACTTAAAAAGGTCATATCTCCCGATTCCTTTGGAGTTAGTCTCCCAAATTTTGAGGGTATTTAGCCTATATAATTAGGAACAGGTTTCTTATATGGTCCACGCTCGGTCAACAGGGCCATTCGGTCTTGAGACCGCGAGCCCTCTCACGGTCTCGAGACCGCGAGGCTCCCTCACGGTCTTGAGGTCGTGAGAGCAAACTGTTAGGACCGTTTAGGGAAAAGAAAAACGGTGGGTTTTTCTTGGAAATCACGCCTTCATCTTCTAGCTCAAGAACAGTACAGATATCCCACGGGTTTGCTTGCAAAATAGCAGGGAAAAGTAGGGAAATACTAGGAGCTATCATTAACTCGCATATAAAGATGCACATAGTAAAGCATAGGTTTAGAGTTATAAAACCCGCCTAAAGCTTGCTTCTTGAGCTCCAAGCTTTCAAGCTCCAAGCTCTAATGGCGTCCTTGAGTTCCCACAGGTTGGCCAAGGTGAAACTCCAAGGAAGGATGAAAAGAGACGGCTAGAAAGATAGGGTTTCGAGAATTAGCCATGAAGATGACCTTGAATTCGAATTCTAACCATGGAATTAGGCAAGAAGAGGGGTTTAAACCTACCTTGCACCCCTTGTTCGTCCTCCTTAGCTCCAAGGCAGTCCTTGGTCGTCTTTGGTGAAATGAAACAGTAAAGGGAACGAAGGTTAAGTTCCCTTGCAACTAAAGGAAGGATGGCTTATATACATGGGATAGGATTTTCAACATTAGTTCTTAAGTTTCCCTTAATTCCAACTAAGTCCTTCTTTTATTACTTGCTCGTCCCTTCCTCTTTATTCTAAGGACAAACCTTATCTTAAGTTATAGAAAAGAAGGCAAGGAAGAACAATCTAATAATAAAGTTCATACTTAAAGGGTTATTGCACATATACCCTGATTATTCAATCACAGAGCCTATTTCTTAACTTGATAACTCAATTGAGGTGAATTCCTCATCATTTCTTCTCTAAATGATGGCAAAATTCTAAAAAGATACTTTAGATGACATTCTTTACAAATTGCATCCCATCATTTGGGTAAATTGCATTTTACCCCAAATTAGGGTTTCAAGCCCTGGGATTGCTTCCACAGCTGCACCTTGGTGCTCTAGCTTGGGAAATCCCTCAAACTTTGCCAAAGAGATTCTCATGATGTCTCAACATCAGAGGAACATCTCATCATGTGCAAATTGCAAGTTAACCCTTTCAACTGGGTAAATTGCACATAGGTCCCTGTATATCAAAACAATGCTACAACTTTAAATAAAAAGGAGCAAATACTGAAATATACGTTTCTGAGAAGCTTAATTACATGCTCAGAGTTAATCACAAGGATTTAACTACATATTTAGGCAAAACACCTAGGGTTAACTCATAACCCAGGTCAGGGATGTTACAGCTACCTTATACGCCGGTCGATGGATGTGGACGGACGATACAGGTATGTCTCGGTGCGAGGCGCGGGCTATCGGTCACGTGGCTGGCGGCACGCTTGCCGGTGGGTGGCTGTGTCGCCCGACGAGTTTGGTCGTCGATGCGGCTTTGGCTCCCTGTCGGGTAGACGGTATGTCAGCCGACACGTCCTTCTTGCGCAGCGCCCTTCTTCGCCGATCATTCTCGTGTCGCCCAGCCCCTGTCGGGCTGGGTTGTATCGGGCATCAGGAAGGTCGAGATGGGCTTAGACTTATTGTGGGCCGGAATCGGCCTTATTGCACAAAAACGAGGAAAACTCTGTAGAAGATAGGAAAAATTGGAATAAGAGCGTTGCTTGGCCAATTATTGTGAAAATGCTAATAAAATAGAGGAAAATAGCAGAAAAGGGTAGTTTTGATAACAGAATAAAGGGTAAAAACGTCACAAAATTTGGCGTTATCAGATACCTAGGGCTCCCTTTGTTTTCTGGTAAATTAACAAAGAGGCACTGTTACCCTCTCATTCATAAGATAAAGGCGAAACTAGACTCTTGGAAGTCTAGACTTCTTTCTATGGCTGGTCGAGTAGAGTTGATTGTATCCACACTCTTAGCCTACCACTTATTCTGGACAGGGGTTTTTCCACTTCCAAGAAGTATAGTGGATGAAATAGAAAGATTATGTAGAATGTTCCTGTGGAATGATACTGAAGAGACCAAGCATATTCATATTGTCAAATGGGAGGAAATTTGCAAGCCAAAACTTGAAGGGGGCCTTGGCATCCGAAAAGTGGAGGATTGGATGAAGGCAGGTATGATGAAGAATCTGTGGAATATTACAAACCGCAAGGACTCAGTTTGGATTAGATGGATTCATTCTAAATATATGAAAAGGAACACTATATGGACTTGTCGCCCCCAATAGTATCACAGCTGGATGTGGAGGGCTCTACTCAAATTCAGAGATCAGTTTTTGCCTATGGTCAGAGTGCGGATTGGCAAAGGGGATCATATTTCACTCTGGGAAGATCTGTGGGTCAAAGGTGATTTTCTGTCTAACTGTGTTGAACTAGGATTATCGCTGAGAAATGGGTTAACTAGGGATAGAAAGCTGAACTCCATCATTAAGGATGGAGAATGGAATATTCCAAAAGGTAGAGGCTACATGGAGATAGTTGATATCTGTGTGAAGATAAATGTAAGCTGTGAGGATGATTTGTTCTACTTTCATGGAGTAAATCCTTTCTCTCTAAAGAAAGCTTGGGACGTATGCAGAAACAAATCTGATGAGACCCCTTGGGCTCGTTGGATTTGGAAATCAAAAACTCCGTAGAGATACAAACTCCATTGCTGGCATGTGATGAAAAGAAAGCTAGTCACAGAGGAGTTTTTAAAAGGAAAAGGGATACATATGGCATCTAGATGTAGCCTCTGCCAAGAACAGGAAGAGATTGCCTCACATCTCCTGTGGGCATGCAAGTTCAGTGCAGAACTGTGGGGTCGTGCTACCATGACCCACATCCCAGCATGCTATGAAGATATTATGCTGATTAAAGGAGACAAAGAAAAGACTCTGACTATTTCAATTATCTACTACAAATGGTTCTATAGAAATAAAACCATTTTTGAAAGCACTCCCACTTCTGCCAATGCAGCGTGGAATAGAATAGAAAGTGATAGCAAGAACCTGTATAGATAGGTTTCTATATCCTTATTGTGAGATATTCCTATCTCACCCCCACTTGTACATACTTTTTTGGTTTATTGGAAGAGAAGCACGCTTACTGATAAAAAAAAATCTCATTAACATGTCTAAGAAGGGGTGCAACAAATTCACTAATAGTAATTCCATAATTTTGATAAGATTTTCACTTCTTTGTTGTTGTGTTTAGCGGGCCTTAGCACACCTGATCCCTTCTCATGGAAACTAGATGAATGCTCTTCTCAGAGTTCAATCTCAAGCAAGGATTCTTTCACCTAGTATGTAGAAATATCACTATGTTATGTTGAACTATATCATTCTCGATAATAGTTAAGATATATGTCCTTAAATAAGAATCAATGGTCACCCTTCATTGGCATATATAAAGTATCTTTATTGGGAACCATTTAGTTTTTAAGAAAGAGTACTACCTAATATCTATATTGGGACCAAGTTCATCTTCAGTTTCTATCTTCAACATATCATGTACCTACAAGGTTAATAAGTCTCATCAATGTTGTGCCATGTATCTTTTAAAACTCTTTTGAACATCTGAAAGGTAACCATCCTTTGATAGTGAAAGTTGGGGTTACCTTAGGGAGTTGCTGCTAGTAGGCTCAACTGAGGGATTTTTTTAATAGTTTAGTGCCATCCCTCTCCCCTAGGCCTTCCTCTCAACTTTTTCGTTCTTTGTCACTAATTATGTTTCCAATAAGATAGGTCTTTCCATAGTGAGAGCGGTCCTCTGTGGTGTTTGGCATATGAGTCTCTCCTTGAAAGAGTATTTTGTATCTCTGGGAGAGTATTGAGATATATCGTCGTCTAATTACCTCATAGTTTTTTATATAGATCCACTAATTATGTTCCATATGGCGGTTCTAGAGAAAGATCATATTGCATTTACAATGTGATCCAGATCAAAGTTATGCCAAATCAAAGAACCCCTTATGAAAAACACTCTATTAAGAAATGATATTACAAAAGCTCCACAGGAACATCAATCTTTCACGATCTTCATTCTCTTGGTGAACCTTTTTTTATATTACTAGCTATGTAATCCAATGTGTTAGAAAATTATTCTAGATGCCCTATAGCTTGTTATTAATAAATTATTCTCTTTTGAAAATCTAATCAGTCTCATTTTGTTAAGACAAAACACTAATTTTCAATGATCATATCAATTTAAATGGTATGCAACCTCAATCTAAATAATCCTAAATTGCTTTTCAAAGAGAGAATACCTAAAAATTAAATTTATTTTGTGTTATGAGCTCTCCAACATTATGTTCAATAAGAACCAATTATGTTGACAAGAGAAGAGAATCACAAAGGTTCACTAGATTAAATTGTTGTAAATGCAATAATCTCTGAAACAACTCATGTAGCACTTTTAGAATGATTATATTTATGTATGCTAACTTCTTATCACAAAGTAGGTATCCTTGAAGCCTTTCATCTTGTTGCTAAATAAGCTCTACATAAATATTAGCTTGACATATTTAGAGGTAAGTATTTGATATTTATAAGAAGCAACAGTTGCAACTTGTAAGAGGAATATTATCAAACCCAATAAAATTACCTAGGGGCTCAAAATACTCACCCTAGGGGTCATAGAAAAGTCTTGCTTTACATAGTCTATTATGTTTCCCTTAAGTACTAGCATACTGAAATGTAGCGTGGGCAGTGTAGGCCTCCACTTTTTGCTTTTGTGGCATCTGCTTGTTATATAATCCACCCATTCAAATGACTAAAAGCTCTCGTCATTACCCATAGTGAAGTTCAAGGAAGAGACTACCTCAATTCATCATCATCATCTAAGCCTCAATCCCAACTATGTTGGGGTCAGCTACATAGATCCTTCATTTCCATTCAGCCCTATCATGGGCCATATTCTGATTAAGGTGTAGAGATTCAAAATCTCTCTTTAGAAGCTCATCCCATGTTATTTTATGCCTTCCTCTTCTTTTATTTATAGTGTTCGGCTTAATAGCAACTTCATTTATTAAAATCTACTGTTAATTGCAACTTCACTGATCATATCCAGAGAACTTATACCTAATACAATAACTATGTCAACTACGTAATATACTAGCTACAATACACCCAGCTCCATATTTCCATCATAAGCATATACAAGTTCTATATATTCATCAATAAATGGCTCTAGAACTCTGTAAAAAAGTCACTAGATCCTTTTAGATCCCACAATTTATCATCAATAACGAGCACTTTTTTCCACACCTTTGCCAACATCATTGAAATGTTAGTAGGGCACCAGTGAAAAATTCCAATATACAAATCTCCTAAAACTGTAGACAAGGAATATGTTTTTCTATGAGCTTGAATTAGACTAGTGGATGCAACAACAATTTAAAAATGATAACTAATACTGACTATCAATATGGTGTACTAGAACACATTCTTATAGAGGTATGCGTATGAAGTTGAAACATTAACTGAGACTGAAAAACTGGATGTATGACTGATTTGCTAAAAGAAAACAAACTCTAATGAGATTCTTACATTTAATTCAGAATCTAGATAATGCACTAAAATAGTTCTAGGATTTAGTTCACTTCCAATTGTTGTTGGATCTTGTTACGGTATTTATACAAAAACTGGGTCCAACTCCATTCATGTTGAACATACTTACTCAGTTACTCTTATGTTGATTACTCTAACTCAAAAACTAGAAAAACTCAAATCGCATATTATGAACACATGCTACTATCCTTTGATTAAAATCTTGATTGATATAATCATTTTGAATGAATTTTTTTTTAAACCAGGGGTCACTTTTATTCATCCCACACCCTCTTGTGGGCCAAATCATCGAAAAATACATCTCCCACTCTTATAACTTGGGTGTCTTACAAACCCCAACCGCACAACAGAAAAAAAAGGAAAGAGATCCAAACAACCTTCTACGACAAGCAACATATGCAAAAGAACTAAACAACCTCACAATATAGGACCACATAAGAAGAGCCCCTCAAAACCTGATCGTCATGCCTCGGTCTGCTGGTAAACTATATCCAGCAAACATTGTGAAGACAAGCAGGGATCAACCGTGATCATCCACTACTCCTCCCCTCTTTAAGACTATATATGGGGTACCCCACTTCTCAAGAATCATCATCCCTCTAACCTTCATAGGCAAATGACCCTGTTCTGAGCAAACAAAAATATCCTCCAGGTGAGTACCCCAGGAACCAAGCTATTTCACTGTGGAGTTAATAACCTTGTGAACACATGAACCGATAATGGCCTGGTCGTCCATCACATTCCTCAGCTCCCTAACCAATGAGGTTGCTTTCCAAGGTTCCGTCGCATGTTTCCATAAAATGTCGTGCACATATCTATCATCAACCTCCATGCTTGATATAGAGAGGTTTGCATCATCCGCTAACTTCAGACCTGCGACACATGCTTGTAGGTATGCTACGGTGTATTCCTCCTCCCTCAACCAGGTTCTGAAGGCTAATATGGCCTGCCTGTTCCTATCTCAGATGATCCCCGCTCCCCATCTGTGTACAGTGCCATCCGGTGCTTGGCTTTTGCCCACTATTAAATTCAACTTCAGATTTCTCAGGTCGGGCGACCTCCATCTCTGTAGAGAGAACGACCTCAAGCTGGTTTGTGGCTCATCAAAGTGTTGTCTACGCATCTCATCATAGAAATCAACCGACTCCAAGGCAGAGAAGGTCTTGTACTTCAACTGGATATTAATGGTGTCGACAATATTCTGCCATTCCGTCTCAAGAGAGGAGTTGCGGCCATCGTATCGAGATCTACATCTGATCTTCCACACATGCCAAATAATTAAAACTGCCAACCTACTGATTACCAGCTCTTAGACGACTCCGTTTTGTCGTGTCGGCAGAGGCCTAACCATAGCCAAGTGTCTAGAGGAGGATTTGTCTCCGTGATGGAAAGTAATCTTCTCCAGAAGAACCTCGCTGTCTGCCCTCTAAAGAAAAGATGTTCAATATCTTCAATCTCAGGTTCCTCACAACAGGAACATCTGGAGGCAATCGAGATACGACATTTCCTGATATTATCATCCGAGGGGACATCTCCCCTAACTAACTTCCAACCAAAGCAGGCTGCCTTCAGCAGATTCAGGTTCCACAGATTCTTAAGCTCCACATAGCCATTGTCAGCCTGGTTGTTCAACATTAACTTAGCTGATTTCATAGAGAAATGTCCTCGAGGTTCCATAGACCAAATAATCTTATCATCCTCCATATCAACCAATGCTCCTGCTTGTCTGATCGGGGCCATCCCATGGTCGTCAACCACCATCTCAATGGCGTTCCAGTCCCACCCTAACACCTTCAATCCAGAAATCATGAACTCTAAAATCTCTATTTCTATCACTTGCCAACATCGCATAATCAGCTAACTGCTCCTCACACCATCTCATGTCTCACCACTCCTCACACCATCTCATGTCCCAGAAGGAGATCTCCCCTCTACCAATAATCCATCTACATTTACGATAAATAGTTGGGAACATCCTCCATATCTTCTTCCAGGCGGGAGAGGCCGTAGCACTAAGCTTCAGATAAGGGGGAAAACATCCCGACCTATTACTTGTCCTGGATCCATATTTCTCCCTACAGAACCGCACCCACAAGGAGTCGCCCGACATGACGTCCCACGCCGCCTTTGAAGTGGATGCTTGATTAATGGTAAGAATAGATTCCAAACCCAAACTACCAAGATGGTGAGTCATTGTATCTTTCTTCCACGATACCCATGCCCTCCGGGTCTTGTTCTCGCGATCAGCCCAAAGGAACTTTGAGAGGAGCTTCTCAATCCTACTGTTAGTCCCAGCGGGAACGCCAATAGCTGCCGCAGTGTGTAAAAACATATTGCTCAACACATGTTTGATAAGGAGTCTACGACCAGTAAAAGAAAGGAGATTAGCTTTCCATGATGCTATTTTTAAGCTAATCCTGGATATCAAGAATTCGTAATCAGGGATCCTCGCTCGTCCTACTGCAATGGGGGTACCAAGGCAATTGAAAGAATTGGTGGCTACATCCACCCCAACAGCTACCGCCAGCGCGTCTGCCTGTGTCTGGTCATCACACCCCGCAATACAAGTGGACTTCTCCCTATTAATGCATTGTCCAGTAGCGTGTTTATGCTCCACAAAAGTGTCTCTAAGCCTTCTTGCCGAGACATCATCCACATTTAGGAAAACTAAGATATCATCAGCATATAAAAGAAGGGGTGGGGCTATGCTAGCCCTCCTGGTGAGGAAAGAAGCAATCTCCGCTTCCTTGTACATCTTGGATATCCTTCTGCAAAGCATCTCCTAAAAAATGATGAACAAGGACGGCGAGAGTGTGTTGCCTTGTTTAAGGCCCCTTCTTAAAGGGAAGAATCCTGCTGTATTATCTCCCAAGGTCACTCTAGCCCACGACGCATTGAAGAGGCTGAGGCACAGGTGAATGTCGTCATCTAAGAACTTGAACCTGCGCATCACAAGATCTAGCACTTCCCATGACACATGGTCATATGCACGGAACATATCGTACTTCACTACTGCATTGTATGCACTGGTACCTCTGCGGATGTCATGGACCACTTCTTGGGCCAATCTGACATGGTGGGTGATCGATCTTCCTTTAACAAAAGCCCCTTGATACTAGGAAATCATCTTGGGTAGCAAAGGCACCAACCGGTTATTGACAGTGCGAGCTAGGATCCGTAAGGCAAGGTTTTCAACAAAAATAGGCCGAAAATCCTTCTCAATAGCAGTCGGCCTATCAATCCTCAGAATTAAGGCGATGCGGCTGCAGAAAAGGCCCTTGTGGCATGGTTGCCCTCTAGAGAAAACTTCTGTCAGAGCTAGAAAATCTTCTTTGATGATACTCCATGCAGCTTTGTAGAACTTGAGAGTAAAACCATCATGTCTCGGTGCTGAATTCTCTTCCATCTCCTCAGAGCGGCCCTCACCCACTTTAGCTTGCAATAGAAAACAAATGAAGGATGACCGATAACCTCCTATCACCATACATCAGCTATCACCTCCAAACAGCCCTGGTCAAGCAGCCAGGCTGAGAGAAAGGAAAACGGGGCCTGCAAAGAGTTAAGGGTCATATCTCCTTGCCAAGATAACATCGGGCAGTGATCAAACTCTTTTAGGCGGGGGAGGTGTCTCGTCTTAGAGGTAGGGAAGGCGTTCATCCACGCCGAGTTAACCAAGACTCTGTCCAAACATTGCCAAGTAGTCGGAGTATGCTGCTGCTTATCTACCCAAGTAAAACGATTTCCATCAAATGGAAGATCCACAAGATTGCCATCAGCGATGAATCCATTAAAATCCATCATGTCCTGAAAAATCGGTTGGGCGCCTCCTCTTCTCTCGGCCGGAGCTCTGATCACATTAAAATCACCTGCAATCTTCCATCTAGCATCGCCAACCTCCACAGCAATATCATTCAAATCCTCCCAAAGTAAACGTCTCTCCCTCGCGTCACAACTAGCGTAGACTGTTGTGACAAAGAACGGAAAACCAGTCGCATCCACCACCTTAAACGTAATGTGTTGTCTATGTACTTTTATGACCTGGGGGGAGAAGCAACCATAAGCATAAACCCGGACTTTTCCTCCCTCCATTTTGTTATCTGCAGACCAATTACTACTAACTATTTCAATTACTACTAACTATTTCAATAACAAATCACTTACATTAATTTGAATATATGCATTAGCAGATAATAATCACCACTTGATCAAGATTAACACATGATGAACTGATATATATTTCTAGTAAAATGTTGATGGACACATGACATATTAGGTAATTTTGAAATTTGTTACAGATTCATTAGATCATTTCATTTCTGAACTTCGGTGTAAAGTTCTATGAAGCTAACCAATCATTGTCCACCCTGACGTTTTAATATCTTAAAAGAGCTTAAAAAAATGCTGACATAGTTGTACTATGTTCAATTTAGTGATTCAATTCCATTGTATAATCTATGTGTGGGTTCTGGAAAGCTTTGAAAACATAATCTATTTGTAGCTCATACCGAGTGGCATGCTCATCTTGGAATCTTGACACTTGTAATTATTTTCTTTTATGTACTACTGAACGACCAAGCTGAGCAATATTTAAAATAGATCTGTCATACTTAGGAAGTTGCCTTTACATCAAGGTATAATGAACTAAAACTATTAACTTAGTTTGATTTCTTTCTCTATTAAACCATATGCCAATGAATCTTGTACATCTTGGTACGTTATTGATTTTGTTTATTCTTACTATTATTGATTCTATTTATTATTTTGTTAGCAGCTGGGACGATGGGTACTTTGTTTTCGTGGTTGAGATATCTAGTTATATTGCAACAATCTACTTGCACTGAAGGCGATAGACCTCAGGAATTATGTGGTTATATTACACCAGTCTACTTGCAATATGATATATATGGTACATATACATATACATATCACATTATATACATTGTTTAATACCAATCGTGAAATATGGATACACCAAACACGACTAGTAGATGATAGTCAAATATAAGTTCTGACTTTGCATCTTTCTAAAGATCTTTTAGTACTCCATGGATCACTTTAGGTAGTAGGGGAGTGGTTCTTGAATTTTTATTTTTCCTGAAGCATGTTACAATTTTGTAATTTTTCTGATTAGTACTTGAAGTACAGCCATAGGAAAGATATATGTTGGAATGAGGGAATTGGTCATGCTACTGAGCTACTAGAGATATTGTTTTTCTTATGCTTCACTTTTCATTATGCATTCTTTGCTTGCACTGAAGATATAGTTTTTTTAACTATGCTACTGAGCTACTATGTGTATTCCTTGCTTATGCAAAGCTTTTCATTATGTATTCTTTTCTTGCACTGGTGATATCATTTTTTGGCAGAACTTCAAAGGAAATGATGTGTGCCCAGCTGCAGAAAATGGTAGAGAACATACGAAATTGGATTGTATTTCTTTTTAAGAAATCCAGATAAAATGCCCTTGCATTGAATCTATTGACAAAGAGGGACTATAGTTGGATGAGGAAATGATGAAAGAAAATGAAATCTAGACAGGAACATTTATGTTGCCTCACTATCATTCGCCAGATTCAGAGTGAAAGGAATCAAAGGGTCCATGAGGACAAAGAACTATCTACTGACGGGCTTAGGATAATCATTCAAAATGATATCCTAAGCCTTCAAAGATTCTTTTAATTAATGTATTTTGTTATATGATGCCTTACTCTATTTCCTTGCTTTGTTTTTTGCCCATTGGCATATCCACTTCGGGATATGTAGCTTCTACAGTCTAGTATGTTGCTTGTTTTATTTACCCATATGCATATCCACTTGGGGAAATGTAGCTCTTGCTGTCCTACCTTGGACGATGACTGTAATTAGCACTTGAGATGGAGTGTAGAGTGGCCTAAAATCTCAAAGGATATTCCAAAGGTCTTCTAGTGATGTTCTTAACCATGCTTCTTTGAGTTCTTCTTCTTATCCTCTGCATATATATGCTCGTCCTATTTAGTGTTATGGCTGGGCTACTACCCTGTCTTCCTTGTGAGTGGAGACACTTAAAAATAAGAAAAGTGTTGATCCCTGAGTTGATGCTATTGATTTACTCAAACTTTCCTCCTTTGTGTTTTGAACCATGGAGATGAGGAAACCAATGATATCTAATTGATTCTATGTATAGAACGAATTTATAGTTGTCTCTAATTATGAGATGTTAAGAGAATGCCTCTTTACATGCACAATTGAATATGGAAGACTATTATGATGGTTATACATATGCTACAAAAAAAATAATGTGATTGGGTTGTACTTCCAAATGGTTTAAATAAATGACTTTATTCTGCAGGTTATAAACTGAAAATTCTAGACATGGCAAGCCTAAATGGTGCAGGTGGATTATTTTATAACTCATCCATACAATGCTTGGGCTGCAACCAAACATGGATCAGTTGTCTGCATACCTGAATTTCTCTTGCCTCTTCAAGGTGGTAATTCTATAATCTCATTCTCATAGCACACTTTTTTTATGCCATGTATGAATGTTGCTACATCTTTATGAAACTATTTGGATGATCTTTTACCTTATACCATGTATGAATGCCAACTTCATCTCTGTAGACAACCATATTTCCCTATTATAATGTTATACAGATGATTAACTTTGAAGTGCTTGCAGACTCACGTCCTGGATATTTATACTACCTCCATTTGTGATCGATCTTATGGATTCATTTCTCTTTGTACAATGAGTTTGTTACATGGACATACTTGGAGAGGTTGGTTCATGGCCTGAAAATTCTCTTTGTACTCCTTATCACACCAAGTAACATACATTTTTATTTGGACAACTTTTTATTGATTATCAGCTATGCAAATTATCTTTCACAAGTCTATCATTTTATATAGGCTTTATTATTAGTGTCGTCTATTCAATGTTATAGGCATGGTACTGCATTGTTAAAATACATTGTATGTTGACAAGTGTTGTTGCAGGTGGTTTCTGGGATGCAAATCTGCTCTATTTGGTGGCAAGGAAGGTTGTTTCTCTACGTCGACTCTTTCTTTCCTTTTCTTCTCTTGGTTATGTACGAGCCTAATCTATAATATGATCAGTTAAGACAAGAGACATGTGATTGATTTATGAGCTTTTTGATGTCATACATCCTAGAGTTATTCTTTTTTCTTAATGTTCTTCAGATCATACAAAGAGAGGAGCTAATTTATGTTTGTCTTGATTTATAGAGGCTTGAGGATGTTGTTACCATATCATGGAGGTGTTGAGGATAGTAGATGAGGAGCAGGGGATGTGGAGCAACAACGAGCAAGTGTGCTACCACTCTTTGCGGTCAGTCTTTAATGCCTCTCATCCTCTAGGAGGTGAAGTTGTTATTAAAATGAACCACACCATCTTAGCAATCAGGAAGCTGTTGACATTGTTCAAAATCATTCTAAAAATGGAATTGCCAGGAGGCTGGTGAAAGCTGCTCTGCTAGAAGCAGCCAGGAAACGAGAAATGAGATACTCAGACTTGAAGAAAATTGACAGAGGGGTTCGACGACACTTCCATGACGACATAACAGTAGTTGTCATATTCCTTGATTCGAACCTTGTTAGCAAGGCTACTTCTAATAAAAGTCCAGCTTTGTCTATAAAAGGAGGCGGAGTAAGTCTCCCTTCCAACTCTCTCACTCCTTGTACCACACCAACAAATATTAGCAATTCTTGAGGGGGGCATTCCCCTCATAATCACTTATGTTGTATCAATTCATGAGAAGAAAAATCAGAGGAGCTGAGCTGCTGGATGTGCTCCCCCCGTTGATGTAGGGGGGTTATATGTGAAAGGAGCTCTAGCCACCTAGTATTGCTACTTTGTACACTTGTAGAATTGCTTTGACGATTGAAGCCCACCTGCATTAACCCTGTTGATTACGTGAAGTTTTTTATATTTAGTTTCCTCCCATCAAAGGGTTCTTCTCTCTGTATAGCAACACCTTGTCATGTCAAGCTGGTGTTGCTATCTCCCCACAAGGGTTATCAGGATTTGTAGATTCTACAAAACTCTCCTGTAATCGGTAAAACCTTTTTACACCCAGTTGGGATAACTGGGCTCTTTTTCTGTAGAATTTGGTTGGAAGTTGGAATATAATCTTCAGTTTAATACAGTTTCTTAAAAAAAAATTGTAAAGGCCACTAGAAGGTTCAAGTTGTCCAGTTATATGTAGAGCACTTCCTACTGTAGCTAATTTATGAAACTAGTTTTTCAAAATTTTGAAATGTATGTTCCTATATGAATCTATGAACTATCCAAACGACCATATAAAACTTGTGGATATGCACTATGGTGTGTAGCATAGTATGTATGATTCAACTACCTATTTTGTATTGAAGAATAGGATATGTTCATCATCTTTGAGATGGTAACAAACTATTGAAGAATAGGATATGCTTGTTTGTTCTTGATGCAGGGAATCTGTCTTTCAACTCAACATTTTTTTGTTCAAGGTAATGCTAAGTAAACCTACAATATGTTTCTGACTTAAAGTAATTCCACATGTGTTTTTCAGGTGTGACATTTGCATCTACTCTGCTTCTTACTAGGTGATGTTGCTCCCATTCAAGAACACTTTACACTAGAAAAGGTATGAACTTTCGTCCTAGTGTTCTTATACTTAGGCTGCCATGTGGTACATAGCACTTAAGCTTACAACATGAGTGATTGGGTTACATCTATAATGTTCCAGAACTATAGTGCTGTTCATCTCTATTGAGGTATCAGTTGATGTCTTTTGATAATCCATCTGAGCTGTATTGGTGTTTATCCCATTTCAAACATTCATATGCAGTGTGGAAACTAGCTTTTGCAGCTTCAACTCTGCAAGTAAACACTACTGCTAATGGACTTCTTGTCTTCAAAAACTAATTGTCATTACTCCAATTTATTCTCTGTTTATATAAGAAAAAAGTCTGTTGCCAGAGGTAGGTACATTAGTTTGGAGTTGACACATTAAAACATTGCCTTCGTATCTTTAAAAACCACCCCCATACTGACATGTATTTTACATAGGATTGTTGCATATGTATTGGTTTATTTCATTTATTTACATACATTCTTTGAATCTTGTTCTTTTAGCTCTCCTTCACCCTATTCAATCTATTTGGAATTCAGGATATTCGAATATGTGGATGACCACCGTGCTGGGAAGATTGTTGTTGAACCGAACGGATTGAACAAATGTTGTGTAATCAGTCCTTGTTTTGATGTTGAGGTTATGGATATTGAACCATGGACCACCAAACAACTTCCTTCTCCTGGCCTCAACAAGTGCTCATTATTTTAGGGAGCTAGGATTACCAGTCCTTGGGTTTTCTCCAATGTCTGACAACCCTATTTTGCTACATGCACACAATGAGGTAACTTTCTACCCAAATGTCTAAATGGATGGTTATCCAAGTTGATATTGTTGACACTTTGTTAGGTTCTTGACCTTTTTTTGTTGCAATAAGGATCATCAATGTCAAAGGAGTTCAAGCACTGCTGATCACCAACAGTGGGTCACAAAAACTAAAGGATTTCTAAATTTTGGTGCTGCTATAAAACATGCAAAGGTATTGGGACTTCGGTCTTCTAGTTCTCTTTCTGGGAAACAAACCTATAGTAGCAAGAAAATAACAGCAAGGCAACTAATTGAACTTGGAAATTTGTCTACAAAGAAACTCCTGATGCTATTTGTCTTGATGGGTCACAATAAGGAAACTCCAAACAGAAATAGGGACTCAAGTCGCAATGGAACCACTCAAAGGGCTTTAGCAATGGCCACTTTGACTTCTGCTTTCAACCCCACATCAGCAGAACCTACTGCTCCAAGGCTGTGTCACGGACCCAAGCATCTCAAAGAGAGGCTACAGTTAACATGCACTTTATCTGGTGTATTGACAGCTGAAAATAAAGGATATAAAGAGCCTTCTTCTACATGGTTTATTAGAAGCCCTTCTCTTATCTGCCATAAGAAGGGTTCCTAGAGAGTTAAAGTAGTGCACATTGTTGTAATAGGGGCAAGGTATATGTCCTCCCTGTGTACATTTGACATTTTAATATAAATGAAAGTAAGTTTGTTGGCATAATGAGCATAACTTGGCCTAACTACTACAATTATATATATATATATATATATATATATATATATATATATATATATATATATATATATATATACATATATATATATATCACATTAACTTCATATAAAATGTATTAACTTCATGTTTTTGCTACATATTGACTATATATGCAATTGTAGTCATACATTTAGCTATAATTATACTTATATTTAAATATGTAAGGACAATATCTAGCTACGCTTCCGGATACATATTAATTTGTAGCGAATGGATTATCTAACTACATATTTGAAAAATATAGCTAAAGGCTTTAGCTATACAAGCATATACTACAATTTGTATGTGTAAAGAAATACGTAGTTAAAGCCTTTAGCTACAAAATATGGGGTTTTCGCTACAATTTTGTTTTATAGTTAAAGACCATTTTTTTTTTAGTGATGGCTGCTATGGCGGCGGGTGTCACGGTCGTGTTATAGATGAAGTGTGTCCTAATTTGACCTTGCCACAGTCATGGTCGATTGACACGGCCGTGGACATTCCTCTTCAACACGATCGTGGCGGGTGGCCATAGCCATGTCCATTCGTCCAAGACAACTACATCTTCTGTAACATTATGAAATAAATCACACGACTATTGTGGGTTCCCATGATCGTGGCCATGCCTCCTTGACACGGCTATGGCAGGTGGCCATAGACGTGGCCATTCTTCCAAAAACCCTGTAACTTTGGCCAAGTTGATGCAATAAAACCCACGGCCGTGGTAGGAGGCCACGGTCGTGCTTGACGACTTTTGCCACGGTCGTGGTCGAGCTCCACAGCCATTTTGGGGGTGTTCCTTCGGTTTTCTCAAATAAAAAACATGAACTTCATTCTTATTTGTCATTTGGCCACGAATCTGTCTTAATGACCATGACTTGACTTCTATCTCTTCTCTCTCTAATGTCTAGCACCTACCATATCATCAAAACTCAAAAAAAATCATTAGACACAAGTGTGTGTGTGTTTGTGTAAAATAAAGCAAAAGTATCAAAAAGCAAGGTTTGAGAATCTCAAACCATGTGGGTTGCCTCCCACAAGCACTGAGTTTCTTGCCTTCAGCTAGGCTTCTTGTGATTCTTCATTCATTCATCCGTTTGGCATTCTCATGTGCCCATTCTTGCAAAACATGCATCCTTCCTTTGCACTCAATTTATTTTCCTCATCCCTTTGATCACAATAATTGTAACGAAAGTCGCCAAACTGACAAACAAATCGTTACTAATTAAGTGGAATAAACATAAATAGCGGATTAACAAAAATCACTAAAATTTAAAACCATTTTGCAAGGAGATCCTTGTATAGAAAACTTTTACTAAAAGATCCAAAACTCATACATATCATGATTTACATTGTACAACATTGTTTTATCTCATCTTGAGGACAACATATAACAGTTGGTCTATCAAAACACATGTTGGAGCAACATAAAACCTCGAGGCATTCAAGACAAAACCTCAGACCGTTCATGAAACCATAACGAACCAACTCTAAGGACCTGAGAGTACAAAGACGACACATAGGACTTCTATCTACAAGACATGACAGACAGTACACTCAACCTGAGTTGTCACTGATGTCCCTACTGCTGTTGTTCTTTCTTTACAGAAAGGTATTCACCTCCTCATGCACGTCCACCTAAAAATTTGGATCCCATGGGGGTGAGACAATTGTAATTGTCCCAACGAGAGATATAACTCTCCGCCGACATTGTTATTATAACAGTTAAATAGTATTAAACTGAGCAGAGGATAACCGGTTTAGATCATTCTCATATTTTAAAGCATTGAAACTATCTATGATAGAGCAGTAAATCATCTATTCTCTTTATAAGAAATAGGAAGAACATGTATATCATTTACCCATCATACTATATCCAAATCTCAAGCTTATCCTGTGATACTCATCATCATGGTATGCCATCCATGAATCGTTCTCATTTCTATCTTTCGGCCTCAGCCAATATACTAACCAGATATGAATTGTACCAGTCATGTGAGTATACATCATCATATTCTGTCCAGGCATTGGACTATACCAATCCTGTGCAACCATTCCAAGCATTGGACTATGTCAATCCTATGACATTATTCTAGGCATTGCGTTATTACCAATCCTGTGTAATTATTCCAGGCATTGGGTTATTACCAATCCTGTGCAATTATTCTAGGTATTAGGTTATTACCAATCCTGTGCAATTATTCCAGGTATTGAACTATGTCAATCCTGTGACATTATTCCAGGCATTGGGTTATTACCAATCCTATGCAATTATTCAAGGCATTGGGTTATTACCAATCCTGTGCAATTATTCCAGGTATTGAACTATGTCAATCCTGTGGCATTATTCCAGGCATTGGGTTATTACCAATCCTGTGTAATTATTCCACGTATTGGGTTATTACCAATCTTGTGCAATTATTCTAGGTATTGAACTATGTCAATCATGTGACATTATTCCAGGCATTGGGTTATTACCAATCATGTGCAATTATTCCAGGCATTGGGTTATTACCAATCATGTGCAATTATTACAGGTATTGAACTATGTCAATCCTGTGACATTATTCCAGGCATTGGGTTATTACCAATCCTGTGTAATTATTCTAGGTATTGGGTTATTACCAATCCCGTGACATTATTCCAGGCATTGGTTTATTACCAATCTTGTGCAATTATTCCAGGCATTGGGTTATTACCAATCATGTGACATCATTCCAGGCATTGGGTTATTACCAATCTTGTGTAATTATTCTAGGTATTGAACTATGTCAATCCTGTGACATTATTCCAGGCATTGGGTTATTACCAATCCTGTGCAATTATTCCAGCTATTGGGTTATTACCAATCCTGTGCAATTATTCCAGGTATTGAACTATGCCAATCATGTGACATTATTCCAGGCATTGGATTATTACCAATCATGTGCAATTATTCCAGGTATTGAACTATGTCAATTATGTGACATAACTCCTGGTATTATCCATACCATTACTTGGTGTTTCACTCATCACTCCCAAGAGTATCTTGCCCTCACCTTTATAAGGTGTCTCGGGTTAGAGGTGTGCATATGTTCACCCTATCGGGTTGTAGGTGTATAGGCACCACCATATCAGGATAGAAGTATATACATACCATTCATATCAGGCTAGAGTTGGTTATATGTGTTACCCATGTCGTGCATGAGATATAAATCCATCACCATGTCGGGCTAGACATCAACTAGGGTTGTGTATCGGGCTACCAGATCGTGCAATAGCACTTGCTATTCTTTACTCATATCGAGTTACCCAAGTTAGGGTTTCATGTCAACTTACAAGTATTCATTTAACCTTGTATGATGTATGGAGTCTATACTTGAGTCCCTATCGTGCAAGAGGTGTATACTACACCTCCATATCGTGCAACAATATATTCATTCATATCCATATCGTTCAAGTGAAGAAGGTGCATCATCATATCGGGTTAAAGGTGCTTACTTGTGTGCTTACACCCGATATCACTTTTATAAGGTGTTATCATCATCTTCAAGATCTAGACCTTTGTTCTAACTATTATAGTTCATTTCAACAGGTCTAAGCAACAACTAGAACTCATAATTTCATCAACTATTTTAGGAAATTTTGGTATTAAAAGTAGATCATTAAATACAGCAATTTAGGTGATGAATAATAACTTGGTTGAGTTCAAGTTATATAACCTGCCTTAACAACAACTTCAAAGCTCCAAGCTCCAAAGCTCCACGTTCCTAAGGTTGAAGATGACTTATCAAAAGTCCAAGGCTCGTTCAAAACTCCTTCATATACAATGAATCACCATGGATAAGCAATTGGTGAAGAAGAAAAGAAAGATAGATCATAACCCTAATTCCATGGTTCAATTCAAGCTTGAAGACAACTATAGCTTACCTTAGGGTTAAGTTTTGAGTTCCTTAGCTCCTTGGACGACACCCTACAACTCTTGGGCGATATGTACGTCCTCTTGGACGACACAACTTTGCTTGTGGCCGATGCCCCCTCACTTGTGGCCAAAATCACTTCAATTGGCCGATATCAACTTGCTATGGGCAATATCAACATGCTATGGCCGATATACTTTCTATGACCGATACCCAAGGCCTATGCACGATACCCTTGTGCTTTTGCATGACATGCCACCCCTCTTGCACGATATGATACTCACTTGCACGATATTGCACTCACTTGGAGTCAAAACACTTCACTCTATGGACGATATTACCCTATATGGCCGATATCACCTACTTGGGCGATATGGTCTTTCCATGGGCGATACCCCAAGGCCCATGCATGATACCACAGCATAACTTCACGATATGGGAGATCTATGAACGATACTTTAGGGTAGGAGGGTGGTAAGGGTTGCAAAATTGCACCAAGGGGTGAAACTAGGGGTATATATACTTGTTGTTCATAAAGAAAGGCAAAAAATGAGGTGTCAACATTTTGAGCTAGTAGGTGCCACGTGTCATGGATGGGTGACACGTGTAAATGCATGCATCAACATTTATCTTGACATTAAAAAAGGTTGAGGATCATCTAGATATGCAAATTCGTCCATTGCATATCCATTTGGATAAGTCATTTAGGTTTAATCACTATTTTAAGTCAAGCCGATACACTTTTCTAAGGAAACTTGTTGGCCGTAACACCTCACCTCCTTGAGGTGCTTTGCATGATATGGACTCTGCCAAGAGTTCACAAAACGATATGGAACACCTCCTTGGGCTCCATGGCTGATAGGCACTCATATATAAGCTTTTCAACTTGATACAACTCAAGTTAAGCTTCCAAATTCAACCCTTTTTCTTGGTCATTTCATCACCAAGAGTATCATCATTCATAATTTATCCAAACATGGTGTCTCATTCATTATCTCTCATATAAGTGATACATAGAGGAATTAGGGACATTCTAGAAGTGGTAATTTGCATATCAACCCCACATTTTGGGTAAATTACAATTTGTACCAAAATTGGTGCACAAGGTACCAACATTGTTCAAACAAGTTCAAACTTGGAATTTAGGCTTTCCACATGCCACCACCTTGCATCACTCTCTCTAAAATGATGCTAAAACACATGAGTCATGTTCAAAATGTGACATTTTGCATTATAACCCCTCAATTTGGGTAAATTGCACTTTGGTCCAAAATAAAGGAACATTGCTCAAACAACATTCAATCAGGACCAAACTTGGAACATAAGTGTGTCACATGATAACAAAACTCCTTAGAGAATTATATTAAATTTCTAATCAAAATTATTTATTCAAAACAAACAGGGTTACCTCATAACCCAGGTCAATGTCATTACAATAATCATCATTAATTTCTTCACCTAGATGTCCTTCTCTCAAATGCCCATTTGGACTTGTGAAGTGATCATGTCCAGTATCCCTATCTTGGACTCTCCGGGTCGGGGTCTTGTACATGTTTATGTTGATCTTCATGTCCATGAATGAGACTGTCATGCTGCCACTGCGCACATGAATGTCGGCATCAGCTGTAGATAAGAACAACTTTCCCAAGATGATGGGAATCTTCCTATCCTCCAGCTCCATATCAAGTACAATGAAATCTGCCGGGAACATCGCACCTTTCTCTTTGTCTATCATCACCAAGACATCATCCAGTCTACCCCTAGACACTTTTATGGATCTATCCACCAACTGGAGAGTGCAATGTGCCGTCTTCAACTTGCCTAGGCCCAGCTCAACATAGACATTGTATGTCATCAAATTCACACTAGATCCCAAATCAAGTAAGGACATGTCTATGCGATGTCCCCCTGTGTAACTAGGTATGAGTGGGGCCCCTGGGTCTTTTCTCTTCACGGGCAGGGAATGTTGTATGATGGAGCTCACTTGCTCAGTTAATCTCACCTTCTTTGGAATCCTCCCCGTTGACCTTCTTTTCCCAATGCATAGGTCTTTGAGACACTTGGCATATGATGGAATTTGTTTGATTGCATCCAAGAGAGGAATGTTGACCTTCACTTATCAGAAGACCTCAAGAATGTCCATATTGTGCTTTTGTCTTCTTTTCACAGACAGGGGCTCATCTAGTGCTTTGGGAAATGGCGGCTCACTAGCTATTGGCCCACTTGACTCAGCACAATCTTCCTATGGTGTAGCATGAGGTGGAGAACTAGGGATGGTAGGACCTACAAAAGGGATATGTGGTGGATCGCATGGAATCCCACACTCAACATGCGGTATCACAACATCATCTTCAGCAATATCAATCACAATATCACCACTTAGCTGCTTTTTTTTTGCTTTATCAACTTTTCTTTGACTTGCGGGCTACTCAAGAGTTTTCCCACTCCTTAAAACTATCACAACACTACCTTGCTCATGGTGGAGAGGGAGAACATGTTGTGGCTGTGGAGGAGGTGGAGGTGACACTTGGGGTTGGAATTGAGGTGGAGAGGAGAATTGAGGGGGAGGAGAGAATTGGGGTTGGAAAGTGAAGTTTTGGGAACATTGAGGTGGTGAAGGTGGTGGGGGAGTGTAAGGCTTAGGATAGCCTTGAAAATGGTAGATGGGCTGCACTTGCATGGGAGGTGGATTGTAGAAAACATGGGAAGAAGGCATAGGTCCACTTTCTTCATTATAACTCAAGATGGATTTTGAAGCTAGTTTTTCTTCTTGAAGAGCAAGTGTGGAAGAGAGATACTCTATCTTTTCTTCAAGCCTTGCAACATCGTTTTGGACATCATCAAATATTTTCAATCTAGAGTGAACCTCTTCCTCAAACCTCGAGTTGTATGTGGGACTTTGTGGTTCCTGATAGCTATAGGAGTGAGGTGTCTTCTTTTCTTCACCATAGAACTCAATAGAATTGATCGGGTGACAAGGAGCATTTGTCACTTGGTTCTTCATGAAGCTCACCATGTCACCAAGAATCTTCATCACTTGCGGGCTTGAGTCATCATGAGTAGGGGGCATGGCATACTCTCTTTTATTCATCATTCTAGAAGCTCAAATTCTTGATCCTTCAGCCAACTGCTCAAACAAAGGCCATATCTCCTTAGGTGGCCTAGCCATGAAAACTCCTCCAGAAGAAGATTCCACTGTGTCTTGGTCCTTTAGAGACAAACCGGAGTAGAATGATTGAACTAGCTGCCACAAAGGGATCTCATGGTGCGGGCACTCTCTCAACAGCTTTTGCACCCTATCCCAAGCATCATGGAACTTTTCATTATCCATTTAGCTGAAACTCACTATTGACCACCACATTTGTGTCATCCTAGCAATGGAGTAGAACTTCCTCAAGAATGCCATCTTCATCTCACCCCAACTCATGATGTCTCTCCTTGAATCATACCATTCCTTGGCCCTATCCTTGAGTGAAAAGGGGAACAATGTGAGCCAAATTGAGTCATCACTTGTCGTTGACATTCTGAAGGTCACACACATCTCTAGGAAGGAATCTACATGCTTGTAGGGGTTTTCACTCTCCAAGCCGTAGAAGGTGGGTAGGATCCCAAGAAGACCTGGAGAAATAGAAAATTGCTCCCCTTGCATTTGGGTGACTCTAGATGCAATAGGTGACTGGTAGTTGCTCGACATGAAGTAATCTTGTAAGGACATGCGAGGTGCATTTTGGTCTTCCATCTCATTTCCTCCCGAATGGCTTGTCACATGCACAAAGCACAACCAAATAAAGGAAAGCAAGTTAGTAAACCAATATACACAAAGAATGCAAAGAAAAATGAATAAAGAATAGCAATGATGACGGAAGTAGGAAAAGTCAAAGCAAAACTAACTAGCTAGGTCGAGCGCCTCTAATATTTTTTTCTTTTGGTTAAGCCAGGGGTCGCTCTTATTCATCCCACACCCCTCTTGTGGGCTAAATCATCAAAAAAAATACATCTCCCGATCTAAAACCTCGGGTATCTTCCCCAAATCCCACAAGAAAAGGAAAAGAAAAAAGAACACCAAAGAACAAAGACTGCAGAGGATCAATCATCAACCAGAGTATGCTCGACAATGACGTAGGGGGTCTTTCTCTTCTCTAATCTGATCGTCCCGCGAATCTTGTTAGGGAATCTACCAGAGTCCGTAGCCACAAAGATGCTAGAAGATCTTCTTACCATCCTTCCTATCTCCCTCGGAATGGCATTAACCATCTTGTGCACACATCTACCATTGATACTAGCCATCTGCAGCTCATCTCTAAGCTCCTTAACGTAGGTTCTTGATCTCCAAGGCACCAGAGCATCCTTCCAAAGGATGTTATAGACAACTCTATCATCCACCTCAATAGAAGAAATATGAATCATCTGATCACCCGCCAATTTCAAACCAATGATGCAAGCCTGTATATATGCCAGCTTGAAATCGTCATTCTTGAGCCAAGCACGGAAAATCAAGAAAGTTTCAGCATTGTGATTGCGAATAATGCCAGCCGCCCATCTACGCTTATCTCCATGCTCATCCAAATCCCTCCCTATAGTCACGTTGAGCTTCAGATTAAACAGGTCCGGGGTTGTCCACCTAATAAGACACACCTTCTTCATTTTCAATCTCGGTTCCAGAATTCGAGCATTGTGCATCCTGGAGAAAAGGCTAGGGTCGTTTGTAACCGGGAACACCTTCTTCTTAATCATCATGTTGATGCCGCTAATCAAGCTGCCCCACTCGTGCTCCACCAGTCTACTAACCCCGTCAAAACGATTCGAGCACCTCACTCTCCAAATGCATAAAGGGATATTAAGAGCAATATAACCAGCTATCCATGAGGAAATATCATCCACCAGGCCTCCTACACACACGTCAATGAGAGATTGGACGTCATGAGGAATCACCTTATCAGTAATATCTCTAAACTTCTTCCAGAAGAACATCGCCGTTTGTCCAAGGAAAAACAAATGTTGTACGTCTTCCTCATTCGGTTCATCACAGCAGTCACACCCAGAGGCAAACTGAATGCAGCACCTCCTACGAACCACATCATCGGTAGAAATGGCCCCTCTGGCCATCTTCCATACAATAGCACAAGCCCTGGGGGAGTCAAGCTTCCAGATCTTACCCAAGTTAATAGGACCTTATTGTTGCACATTCATCAGCATCTTCTTGACCGATCTAATGGTGAACCTGCCGCATTCATCAGCATCCCAAATCCTCTTGTCGTCCAAATCAGAAATACATACATCAACTTTCTTAATCAGGTCCATGCCCCTATCATTTACCACTTGGCTAAGCGTGTTCCAATCCCAACCATAACCGGAGTCCCAGAAATCCTTCACGTGGAACGGGTGTCTTCTGTCACTCGCATACCTCGCATGATCAGCCATCCTTTCATCACACCACCAATCATCCCAAAAGAGAATATCACCCTGGCCTATAGCCCATTTGCATCGCCGATAAATCTTTGGGATGATGTCCCAAATCTTCTTCCAGAACGGGGACGGAGTGCAACTCAGCTTCAAATGTCCAGGATAAGATTCCGATCTCCCAGAAGCATGGTTTGAGTACTTCTCCCTAACGAACCTCGCCCAAAGAGAGTCCTTGGTGAGGACTTCCCAGCACGCTTTGGATAAGAAGGCCTCATTAATAACCTGCAGCTGTTGCAGCCCCAAACCACCTTTGTCCAACGGTGTGGCCACACGATGCCATCCAAGCCACACCTTCCTATGTCGATCATCTCTGCCAGCCCATAAAAAATCCGAGAGTTTCTTCTCAATCCTATGAACAATACCAACAGGTAACCCAATCACCGCCTCCGCATGAACCATGATAGAGGAAAGCACATGCGCAATCAGAAGCCGCCTCCCTGCAAACGAAAGAAGCTTAGCCTTCCATCCCGCCACTTTGGAATTTATCTTCTTGAGGAGGAACTCGTAATCAGCAAGCTTATATCTTCCTTTGGATATCAGAACACCTAGATAAAGAAAAGAATCAGATGCATTTTCAACTCCGAAAATCGCAGCAATCTCAGACGCCTTGTCAAAGTCAGACCCACCTACTACACACACAGATTTGTTGCGGTTAACTCTTTGACCGGTAGTTGAATCATAAGAACTAAGGGTGCCTATGACCGCTTGCAGGGATGCTTGATCAACCTCAAACAGAACAACCATATCATCCGCATTTAGGAGCATAAGTGGTGCCATCACATTCCCTCTCATTTTGAACCTGGAAATAGCACGCTCATCTGCCAAATGGTAGAAATGCCTACAAATGATTTCTTCAAAGATGATAAACAGGAATGGTGATAAGGCATTTCCTTGTTTGAGGCCTCTAGAAAAAGGAAAAAAACCCGGCGTGTGTTCTCCAACAGTGACCGTTGCCCAGGAATGCACAAAAAAGCTCAGACAAAGATCGATCACCTCCTGAACGAAACCAAAGGCCTTTAGAATCCTCTGCAGCACCTTCCACTCCACTTTGTCATAAGCTTTCGACATGTCAATCTTGATCATCACGTTGGGGGCCTGTTGCGCCTCTAATCTCTGACAACGGTGCTAGAAAGCTTGGCGCGCTCCCGCCAATGGTCTTACACACTACTCAATTGGAGTTTGAATAAATGCAACCCCATAGACGGAAGCACACGGGTGGATTAACTTTCAATATTTATAAAACCTAAACTGGCTACCTACTCACACTAAAACAACTACACCCGCAAGTGCACGAGGTCATGTCGTAGTATAGGTAAGCAACAAGTGTAGGGTCAATCCACAGGGAGAAGAGGGGGTACTAGAGCTAGGTTAGTTTTGCTGGGTTCCTACTACGGGGACTAGCGTTAAGGGTTTAAAGGTGGTTTTGATTGTTAAACTATTATGGACAAACAAGCAATTAAAGGCAGGAATGAAATCTACGTTAACCCTAGACTAGATTAAGACTAAGTAAGCAGGGAAGGATTAAGGTAGGTATGAAAAGGAAAATTACACGAAGGCAAGTAAGAGAGAAACAAAAGAGCAATTAAAGAGCCACACTATCATGAACAAACAAAAGCAAATCAAGAAGCTAACAAAGCAACAAAAGAGCTATTTAAACTAAGCAAGCATAAAATTAGGGTTTAAGCAATAAAGAGAGGTATGGGCTGCTTAGGGGTATGAACTTATCACTTAAGTTGGGGGGTGACATATGAACATTATGATTCCATTTAGATTATCCCAACCAAACAACAAGTTAGAGTCTAATGAATTAACCTAAGCTACTAACTGGCCATGGATATGCTAGGTTGTGTTTAGGGGAACTAGTCACTAACACCCCCTACTATCCTTACGAGGCTCAATTGGGTTAGGGATTAGGTTCAAATCAATTAGAGTCTAATCAAGTCTAAGTTTCTAGATTAGGTATTCCTAGGGCAATTAGGGGATGAGGGTAGTAATGGGGAGGTGAAATTAGGGCTTTGGACCCCAATTCCCCCACATTCTAGCATTGAGAAGGCTCCATGCTAATTGCACTAGAATTATCTAATCTAGATACTTAGATCTCTCACTTAGGTTTAGGGAGATTGATTAGGATGTAGGAATATGGGGGGCAACCTAGGGATCCAAGAATTGGACCTAGGGGCAAATCCCAAAATTCACACATATAAGCAATATGCCTAAATTCCTAGGTGATTTCACACACAAACCAATAAGAAATCCATGGAGAATAGATAGAAATAGAATATAATCATTAACAAATGAAATTACAATGTTTACATGTCATTTGACCCCCCAACATGGTATCAAAGTAACATAATTTCCCCCAAACAACCCACCCAAGGGGCCTAGCTACTCATAACAAAGCAAAATACAAAAAGAAAGGAGATAGAGGAAGAAGTAGCCATGGAGCTCGGTGTAAATGAGGAATCTCCTCCCTCCAGCTGCTCCAAGGACGTCCTCCTTCTCCTTGGATGGAATGGAGTGGGATGATGGTGGGAAGTGGATGGAAGGCTTGGATATGGGCGGTTATGTGGTGGAAATGGTGAAATGGAGTGGATTTGAGGTGGAGGTGAAGTAGAATGGAATGGAGGTGACAAGGGAGTGAAAATGGGACTCTAAGCAGTCAACCTCCGACCACCCGCTTCCACTAGGGCTTATATAGGGATCTAGAGGGTCTAGGGTTAAGTTAGGATTAAAATAGGTAATGCAGTGAAAACTAGGTGGGTTTTATGAGTATCACAGCTCTGGTAGGTCCCCACGGCCGTGGTGGGCAGGGTAGACTACGATCGTGGTGGGCGGGCACGGTGATGGGAATTAAAAAGTGGATATCATAGGGAGGTGTTCATAGATGACCACGGTCGTGGGGGGTCACCACAGTCTTGGTGGGAACCTATGGCCACGGGCATATTGATCTCTACGGCCATTTTGGCCATATTCATCAAATTCTGGGAGTTACAGTGATTTTTGTGCTTGGGGCATGTCCACCACGACCGTGGTGGAGTACCACTGACATTTTGGTGTCCCTCCCATGCACTTGAGCATTGAACTTGATCATCCATGGAGGGTATTGCTTCAAAACATTCTTTGACCACTTGGGGTAGGTTGGGAGTGGTTTTTGTCACATTTAGGGCTCCTCCAAGCCTGAGGAAACCCTAGATTGGACCATATTCTTTCCATGCCATCAAGTAGTGGACAAAGTACCTATAAAACATGCAAAAAGCCTCCATAAGTGCATTTGATAGAAAGAAGCATATTGGGGGAAAATAAATGTAATCTAACAAGTATAAATGTGGTTGAAATGCAATATGACACAAGATGAAGCCCTAAAATAGGACTAAATCAATAACTCATCTATTCACAACCTATCTGGTTATGAAACACCCCAAAACCCTAGGTTTGGGATGCCAAGGATGGATCCTCCATTACCCCTCCAATGACTCAAGTTGCTCCTCCAACTGGAAGTGGATCATCAGTAGGTAAGGAAACCCCAACCTCTACTGCTACTAATGTAGGCATAGTCATCTCTCCTGAGCAAGAATCAACCATGCTTGGACCACTAATTACCACAACTACGGAAGGAAAGCTAAATAACCCACTTGTGACTGATAAACCTATGGAGTACTCAATAATGGAATTCATGAAGATGAAACCACACTCCTTCAAGGGTGAAGGTGAGCTAGAGATGGTTGATAATTTGATGACCGGGTGATAACCATAGAGCGTAGTTTTGATGGAATGGCATGTCCTTCACACTAGAAGGTTAGGTTTGCTTCATATGTTCTAGATGGAGCAGCTCGAGTTTGGTTGAACGGGATAGCAAGGGCTCATGATGTCTCTACCATGACCTGGGAGTAGTTTTTGGTGCTTTTCCATGGGAAGTATGTCTGTACTGCTACCCTAAAGACTAAAGCATAATTCTATAGTTTGAAGCAAGGCTCCCTATCTATTTCTACCTATGTACACAAGTTTCTATTTCTCAAAAGTTATGCATCTGGACTCAGTGAAGATCGTAGAGATGACATGTACCTCCAAGGACTTAACCACAATGTGGTCATGCTCTTATTCCACAACTTCCCCTCACCTTTGAGAAGATGGTTTATAAAAATTTGGTTGTAGAGTCTTACCTAGGATTTCAACCATGGGAGCTTAATAAGAAGAACAAGTTTTCAAGTTAAGATCTTAAGAAGGATATGTTTTCTAGGTTTGGAAGATATCATTCTCGAGGGAAGTGCTCTCAAGATAGGAATCAAGCAAGATATTAACATGACTTCCAGGTGGTATGCCAGCATTGTAATGAACCTAGACATATTTGTCCTACATGCCCCCATCTTCATAATGGACATGCACCAGCTCGACAAAAATAACAACAACCTCAGGTACCTCCTCAGAGTAATGGCAACAATAATAAAAGAGACTTCTTGAGAGATGTGCTGAAAGAGTCTTTACTTTGGATGGACAAGAAATTAATGAAGAAGACCATGTTGAAGGTAACCCATAATCCCTTAGTTAGACTTTAAAGATATTTTTTTCTGTTTTGCATGAGTACCATGAAGAGGTAATGATGAGTGCATACTCATCATAATTTTCAATTACCTTTTTGGAACAATTTAATATCTATTCCATATCTTTTCACCCTAATATGAATCATAATGCACAAAACTACTAAGTGATTCAATAATCAAGGTTTTAACTAAATATCTTTCATTTTATGCAGGTACAGCAGGCAACTCCATGCAAACGGTCTCAAGATCGTTTGGATCCATGCGGTCTCAAGATCGTTTGCTGGAATACACAAAGAAACAAGACGAAACCAGTTGCCCAAGAAGTCCATGCGGTCCCAAGACCGTTTGGTCCCATGCGGTCCCAAGACCGTTTGGTCCCATGCGGTCCCAAGACCGTTTGGTCCCATGCGGTCCCAAGACCGTTTGGTCCCATGCGGTCCCAAGACCGTTTGGTCCCATGCGGTCCCAAGACCGTTTGGTCCCATGCGGTCCCAAGACCGTTTGGTCCCATGCGGTCCCAAGACCGTTTGGTCCCATGCGGTCTCAAGACCGTTTGGTCCCATGCGGTCCCAAGACCGTTTGGTCCCATGCGGTCTCAAGACCGTTCGATGCAAGCACAAGGATCGTTTGAAGAACTAAAGCCGCGCGACCACACCAAAGCCAGACTGATCAAAGCAAGACCGTTTGGCGCTCAAACGACCTCCAAACCGTTTGATGCCCAAACGGTCTCAAGACCGTTTGGTGCCCAAACGGTCTCAAGACCGTTTGGCGCCCAAACGGTCTCAAGACCGTTTGGTGCCCAAACGGTCCCCAGACCGTTTGGCATCAGATCTAAAACTATAAATAGACCCCCAGGGTCCCCATTTGAGGCATCGGTTCCGGACGCCGAAAGGCTGCCAGAGCACCATCCCGATCAAGTTCCACTCCACCTACAGCTGGTGTTGCGTCCAAGGAGGCTAAGAAGGAGAAGAAGACGGAGCAAAGAGCGCATCTTCTTCACCGGGCTGCGTCCACCTTCTGCACCGAGCTCATGGCGGATCTATCTTCTTCTTCTATCCTTCTTGTACCTCGCATCATGAGCGAGTAGTCCTCTTTCGCTGGGGTGCGGGGACTAGCCCCGCTGCCCATGCAAACCATGTTCTCTTGTTAAACTTTCCATGACAATGTATATAACTCTTCATTTTGTCGTTTATCGTTAAGCTTGTGAGTTGGTTATGTGCGTGTTTCCATCTTTGTGCTCCCTATGTTGCGAGAACTTCAATGCATAGGTATGAAAGTATTCCATCAGGCAACAGTTTCAAATTTTATGTTACTCGAGGACGAGCAACGGTTTAAGTTCGGGGTGTTTTGATGAGTGCATACTCATCATAATTTTCAATTACCTTTTTGGAACAATTTAATATCTATTCCATATCTTTTCACCCTAATATGAATCATAATGCACAAAACTACTAAGTGATTCAATAATCAAGGTTTTAACTAAATATCTTTCATTTTATGCAGGTACAGCAGGCAACTCCATGCAAACGGTCTCAAGATCGTTTGGATCCATGCGGTCTCAAGATCGTTTGCTGGAATACACAAAGAAACAAGACGAAACCAGTTGCCCAAGAAGTCCATGCGGTCCCAAGACCGTTTGGTCCCATGCGGTCCCAAGACCGTTTGGTCCCATGCGGTCCCAAGACCGTTTGGTCCCATGCGGTCCCAAGACCGTTTGGTCCCATGCGGTCCCAAGACCGTTTGGTCCCATGCGGTCCCAAGATCGTTTGGTCCCATGCGGTCCCAAAACCGTTTGGTCCCATGCGGTCCCAAGACCGTTTGGTCCCATGCGGTCCCAAGACTGTTTGGTCCCATGCGGTCCCAAGACCGTTTGGTCCCATGCGGTCCCAAGACCGTTTGGTCCCATGCGGTCTCAAGACCGTTTGGTCCCATGCGGTCCCAAGACCGTTTGGTCCCATGCGGTCTCAAGACCGGTTGGTCCCATGCGGTCCCAAGACCGTTTGGTCCCATGCGGTCTCAAGACCGTTCGATGCAAGCACAAGGATCGTTTGAAGAACTAAAGCCGCGCGACCACACCAAAGCCAGACTGATCAAAGCAAGACCGTTTGGCGCTCAAACGACCTCCAAACCGTTTGATGCCCAAACGGTCTCAAGACCGTTTGGCGCCCAAACGGTCTCAAGACCGTTTGGTGCCCAAACGGTCCCCAGACCGTTTGGCGTCAGATCTAAAACTATAAATAGACCCCCAGGGTCCCCATTTGAGGCATCAGTTCCGGACGCCGAAAGGCTGCCAGAGCACCATCCCGATCAAGTTCCACTCCACCTACAGCTGGTGTTGCGTCCAAGGAGGCTAAGAAGGAGAAGAAGATGGAGCAAAGAGCGCATCTTCTTCACCGGGCTGCGTCCACCTTCTGCACCGAGCTCATGGCGGATCTATCTTCTTCTTCTATCCTTCTTGTACCTCGCATCATGAGCGAGTAGTCCTCTTTCGCTGGGGTGCGGGGACTAGCCCCGCTGCCCATGCAAACCATGTTCTCTTGTTAAACTTTCCATGGCAATGTATATAACTCTTCATTTTGTCGTTTATCGTTAAGCTTGTGAGTTGGTTATGTGCGTGTTTCCATCTTTGTGCTCCCTATGTTGTGAGAACTTCAATGCATAGGTATGAATGTCGTTTAGCATGTTAGACTCCTTGACGAGAACTTCCGATAGGATTCCTTGAGGTAGTAGGTGTAGGATCCGCGAGGGGACGGTCCGCCTAACCTTCGGTGACACTTGTGTGCGCCTGACGCCCGTAAGGGGGGTTCACAGCCTTAGTTGGATTTTGTATCTTCGTGCTTTTCGTCGATGCTTACACATACAATAGTCGCTTGTTTGCTTTACGGTTTGCGCGGTTGACTCCCTGATTAGAAATAGGATGGGATTTCATCGAGGTCGTAAGTGTATGATCCGCGAGGGACGGTCCGCCTAACCTTCGGTGACACTTCTGTGCGCCTAACGCCCGTAAGGGGGGTTCACAGCTTCCGTGGATTTCTGTATCTTCAGAGCCGTAAGACGTATGATCCGGATGGCGATGAGAAATCGGCTGCCTATGGTGACGCTTACGCGGACCTGACGCCCGTAAGGGGGGTTCTGCAGCAGCTCTACTTGGAGTGTTATTTCGTGCCTGGATTGTTCGCGAGAGAGTATGTTTGTGTGTGTAGCGGTGGTCAAACCCGGTACCATCCCAGCGATTTCATATCATTGATCTAAACCCATATTTTATTCCGCATTTACTTTCTTGCAATTAGTTTAATCAAACCAAAATCAACCTATTGTTCTAAATATTAGTTTTACTTGGGCTAGATCTAACTGACAAGGATTCTTAAAAACGTTGTCCTTTGGGTTCGATCCTAAACTATACTGCGATAAGATCCGTCTGCTTGCGGGTGGTATTGTTGCACTTGGTTTTGGTAAAAGCTCGGGGATATAAACCCCGAGTGAATTTGTTAGTGCATTCAAAAGCCACATCAAATTCTGGCGCCGTTGCCGGGGACAACGGAATCAGTCAGTCAAATCAAGTTCTTTTAAGACTAATCTAGGATTTTGTTTTTCTTTTTGAAACTATCGCTCATCTACTTGATCTTTATTCTACTCCAAGGATCTCACTTTCAAACCTTTTTAAGTTTCAGGTGCTCTTGACGATTAGTGTATGCACCGTTCGGATAGTCTCGGACTGACTGCGAGCTTTGATCCCGAGATCGATAGAACCTTCCATCGTCAGATCCGAGAGAATCAAGCCAGAATGGCGCAAGAAGAAGAAGTAGCCCGTAGGGTGGCTCAAGCCATCAATGCGCAGAGAGAGAGGTTCATGCAAGAAGCTAGAGCTGCGGTTCAACAGGAGATCTTAGCAGCACAAGCAGCAGCGCAGGCAGCGGAACTTCAGAAGGATCTTAGAGAGTTCTCTATCCCAAAGGCCGCAAATGTATATCATCCAGTGCAGCCTCCTCCCATCGAAGCTGCCAACTTTGAGATTAGAGCACATTGGATAACCTTGCTTCAGAACAACCCATTCTACGGTAAACAAGCTGAAGACAGCCAAGGTCATCTTCTCAGATTCATTGACCTGTGTGCCATGACGAAGCAAAATGGAGTCTCTGATGATGCTATTCGACTCCGTCTCTTCAAGTACTCTCTGGCTGACAAAGCCATTAGTTGGTACAACTCACTGCAGAGTGATGTACCCATCACCACCTGGGAGCAGCTTCAAAACGCCTTTCTGGAAAAATTCTACCCCCCATCTCTTACATACGAAATCAGGGGACGAATCACAAATTTCACTCAAGTCCCAGGAGAAACTCTTTCCGAAGCTTGGGATAGGTACAAGGAGCTCCTACGTAAATGCCCACACCATGGAATTCCTAAGAATCAGCTGATCGAGATATTCTATAGAGGTGTGGAAGATGATGTCAAGATGTTCCTTGACTCCTCGTCTGGAGGGAACTTCATGCGGCAAAGTTACGACAGCGCATGGAGAGTTGTCACCCTGGGAGCAGAAAACCAAGCCAACTGGGGTAGATCTGTTGGTAAAGGAGTCCTAAAGGTAGCTATGGCTGATGCTATCCCAGAATACAAATCTATAGCTGAAACTTTGAAAGTCTTGGTCGCAAAGCAAGATCACATAGAATCATCCCTCGCTGCGATTGGAAGAGGACATTCTCCAACTAGGCAACCAGAACAAGTCAAGTCCACTTCTTTGTTTTGTGAAGCGTGCAAAGGCACTGACCATTCAACACTATCATGCAATGTTCTCTATGATGTTGTTTTAAGCAATGCCTGTGGACAAGGAGATAGTTGCCAGATGGAAAATCTTAATGCTATTAACACCAACCCTGGGCAGAACTTTTACAATCCAAATCAAAATAGGAATCACCCAGGCTTCCAGTACGGAAATCCTTCAGGAGCTATGAACTCACATCAATTTGTTCCAAATAATCAACCAAGAGGCCCATCTGGGTATCAGTTTAATCAGCAACAGAACTTTGGGAATCAAGGAAACTTCAAGGGAAACTTTCAGAACAGAAACTATAACAATTATCAGAACAACTCTCAGTATCAAAACTTGAACCAACAACAGGGTCAAACAGGACCCATCCCTTCTGATGACAAGCTATCTACCATCGAGAAGTTATTGCAAACACAACAAACGATGATAGCCAATCAACAAGCCCAGTAGAAGGCTATTGAAACTCAACTAGCTCAACTTGCTGCTAGTATTAAGCCACAAGCTGGGATCTTCGCTGGACAACCTGAGAACAATCCGAAACATCCGGAGCAGCTGAAGGTTATCGCCACAAGATCAGGGAAAAGTTATTCGGATCCACCAGCGAAAACAACTATGGATATCCCTGAGGAGAATGAACCCTTGACTGATCAAAACTCAACAACATCAGAACCGCAACCGAAGGAGAGAAATAATGATAAGGGGATTTCTGAGAAACCTACCGATGAAGAAGTAGAGACTCCTGAACCAGAAATTCCTGTATATAAGCCTCGTGTCCCTTTCCCATCCCGTCTGAGGGAAACCAAGTTTGATACTAGATTCATCAAATTCAAAGAAGCTATGAAGAAGCTCCATGTTGATATACCATTCTTAGATGCTCTTAATGAGATACCAGCATGGACCAAATATCTAAAGTCGCTTCTCACCAAGAAGTACATCACAGAAGAATGTGAAACTGTGAAATTGGCTGCAACTACATCAGATATCATATTAAGCAAGATGCCGAAGAAACAAAAAGATCCAGGATCCTTCGGAATCTCATGCCACATTGGTGATTCATCATGTAAGAAAGGATTGGCAGATCTTGGCGCAAGTATTTCTATTATGCCGCTGAGTCTATGCAAGAGATTAGGATTCGAAGAATTGCTTCCAACTGCTATGACAATCCAACTTGCGGACAATTCAGTAAAAAGACCGCTAGGAATTCTCGAAGACATCCCGGTCAAGGTAGGCAAGGACGCATATGTCCCATGTGATTTTGTTATCATGGACATAAAAGAAGACACCAAATACCCTATTATCTTCGGTCGTCCATTTCTCGCTACTGCTAGAGCTCTTATCGATGTTGAAGCCGGAACCTTACTGCTCAGGTTAGGAAAAGAAACTCTGGAATTCAAGGTCTTTGAAAGCATGAGAAGACCAAGTATACAGGAGGAAGTCTATCTGATAGATTGTGTTGAGCAGATGTCACAACTTACTCAAGAATATCACGAGTCATGCGATCCTTTGGAAACTTCTCTATATGACCTTTTTAATGATGAACCTACTGACCAACAAGATAAGGATTGCGCCAAACCTCCCGACTCTGCTGAGGAGAATCATGAAGCTACCTATGAGGAATTAAAGGTTACCGAAACCCCAGAAGAAATCAGTAAAAAACCAGAACCTCCTGAAATGAAGCCCCTACCTGAAGGCGCTGAAGTATATGTTTCTAGACGATCTCAAAGTTTGTCCTGTCATTATAAACTCTGGTTTAACAACCAAACAAGAAGAGCAACTTCTGGAAATATTAAAGGATAGCAAGAAAGCCATAGGCTACAAAATGAGTGACCTCACAGGGGTCAGTCAAGCCTTGTGCATGCACAGAATTCCCATGATGGAAGACCATAAGCCAACAATCGAGCATCAACGAAAGTTAAACCCGAATATGAAGGAAGTGGTCCGTCGTGAGATCATCAAACTCCTTACAGCTGGAATAATATACCCGATATCGGACTCACCATGGGTGAGCCCAGTTCATGTTGTACCCAAGAAAGGAGGTACCACTGTCACAAGAAATGAAAACAATGAGCTCATCCCCACCCGAACAGTGACTGGGTGGAGGATGTGTATTGATTATAGAAAATTAAACAAGGCCACTCGGAAGGATCATTTTCCTATGCCCTTCCTCGATCAGGTTTTGGAAAGATTGGCTCACCAAGAATACTTCTGTTACCTGGACGGTTACTCTGGATTCTATCAGATCCCCATACATCCAGATGATCAAGAGAAAACAACTTTCACCTGTCCCTTCGGGACATATGCTTTTAAAAGGATGCCATTTGGCTTGTGTAATGCCCCTGCAACTTTTCAACGTTGCATGAATGCCATTTTTGCAGGGCTTACTGAAACAGTTATGGAGGTTTTCATGGACGACTTTTCTGTATATGGTAACTCCTTTGATTCCTGTCTTAAGCACCTCTCCATGGTACTCAAACGCTGTGAAGAAGCACATCTGGTGCTAAATTGGGAGAAATGCCACTTTATGGTAAAGGAAGGCATAGTTTTGGGCCACAAGGTTAGCAACAAAGGAATTGAAGTTGATAAAGCCAAGATAGAAGTCATATCTAAATTGGCAATACCCACAAATGTGAAAGAAGTTCGTGCTTTTCTCGGTCACGCTGGATTCTATAGAAGGTTTATACATGATTTTTCTAAGATAACAAAGCCGATGACCAATTTACTTCTCAAAGATGCTAATTTCAATTTCAATAAGGAATGCATCAAAAGTTTCGATACGCTGAAGAAAGCCCTTACGACTACCCCCATTATTAGAGCTCCAAATTGGGAGCACCCCTTTGAAATTATGTGTGATGCCAGTGACTACGCAGTGGGTGCAGTCTTAGGACAATGCATTGAGAAGAAACATTATGTTATCTATTATGCATCGAAAACCCTCGACGAAGCTCAAAGGAACTATGCCACTACTGAAAAGGAACTTTTGGCAGTCATCTATGCCTTCGATAAATTCAGATCCTACCTTACTGGTTCGAAGGTAATCGTTTACACAGACCATGCTGCCATCCGTTACCTTATGGCAAAGAAGGATGCTAAGCCAAGGCTGATCAGATGGATACTCCTTCTACAAGAATTTGACCTAGAAATACGAGATAAGAAAGGAACGGAGAATGTCGTAGCAGATCACCTGAGTCGCATCCACACTCTGGATGCTGAAGGAATTCCGATAAACGACTCTCTACCAGATGATCAACTTATGAGAGTCTCAGAATCTGAACCATGGTATTCAGACTTAGTAAACTACCTTGCCGCCGGAGTCATCCATCCTCAATACACAGGGAACGGTCTGAAGAAATTTATGCATGATGTGAAGCATTACTATTGGGATGAACCATATCTTTTCAAACTCTGCGCGGATGGATTGTATAGACGTTGCGTCGCCAAAGAAGAAGCCCATTCCATTTTGGAACAATGCCACTCAGGACCCGTGGGTGGGCATATGAGCTCTAAAAAGACTGCCTTAAAAGTTTTGCAATGTGGATTTTTCTGGCCAACTTTATCCAAGGACTGTTATGATTTTGTCATATCATGTGATAAGTGTCAAAGAGCTGGCAATATAACCAAGAGAGATGAAATGCCACTGAATCTATGGCAATAAGTAGAGATATTTGATGTCTGGGGAGTAGACTATATGGGGCCATTCCCATCTTCCAATGGATTCTCTTACATCCTTGTGGCAGTGGACTACGTCTCCAAATGGGTTGAAGCTATACCAACCGTCACTTGTGATTCGAAACCAGTCATCAAACTATTCAAAGATATTATCTTTCCACGGTTCGGAGTGCCGAGAACCGTGATTTCTGATGGAGGCTCCCATTTCATCGAAAGAAGCTTCGAAGCTCTATTAAAAAAATATGGCGTCTCACACAAGGTAGCTTCTCCTTACCATCCACAGACCAATGGACAGGTAGAAGTCTCTAATCGACAACTAAAGGCTATCCTTGAGAAAACCGTTGGGCGTAATCGAAAAGATTGGGCGACAAAAATCAACGATGCCCTATGGGCTTATCGCACTGCTTATAAAACTCCCCTTGGTACTACTCCTTTTCGTTTGATATATGGAAAAGCTTGTCACCTTCCGGTCGAATTAGAACATAAGGCATGGTGGGCAATTAAACAATTAAATTTCGATATGAAGGAAGCAGGGCAAGCCAGGATTCTGCAACTCAACGAGCTGGATGAACTTAGAATGACGGCCTATGAAAATGCTCGAATCTACAAGGAACATACAAAACTTTGGCACGATGGACATCTGAAAAGAAAAGACATTCAAGTGGGAGACCAAGTTCTGGTTTTTAACTCAAGATTAAGAATATTCCCAGGAAAACTTCGCTCACGCTGGTCTGGACCGTACATTGTCAAAAGCATCTCTCCTCAAGGCACTTTCTCTTTATGGAGTGCAGAGTCGGGTGAATTCATAACCAATGGCCACCGCCTGAAGAGATATTTCACCACAACAGACATAGGCACCAAATCAACGCTAGAACTCACCGATCCTAAGGATCCCACATGAATACGAAGGACTCTGTCGAGCCATCGACATAAAACAAAGGCGCTTGTCGGGAGGCAACCCGACCAATAAATCTGTTTTACCTTTCTTTTCCCAATTTTGTTTTATAGTTAATTTTCCTTAAAATAAAATTTGCCTTATGGATAGTTTTCTTTCAGGATACGAGATCGGATTGGTGCTGATCACAACGAATTCATTCTCGGCAGTCATACCTGGTGTTTCCTTTCCCCTCCATCTTGAATTTAGGGTTTGCTCGAGGACGAGCAAATCTCTAAGTTCGGGGTGGAGGGTGGGTGGTACGTATTCCACTTCCACATACACACCCTCTTTTATACTCAATATGTCTCTATCATAAAATTTTTCAAAATTGTGAACAGATACTTGATGGAATTTTGTCTTTTATTGATAAAAATGTAACTAACTGTTTGCTATGCATCTTCTATCATAACATCCTCCTTATTTGAAACAAATCCCCAAGAGGACTGACTTTTGAAACTTGCCTGAAATCATCCTGTGAAACTTATGATTCCTAACATCATAATCCTTTTTACATAATGACAAGTATCTGTCAAACTGATAGGGATCAAACACGTTGCGCTTCCTAACTGACTAATGGAACAATGGCTCAGAAACCCCACCGGATCCGCACCAAGTCATTATTTGAGCAGAGTATGACAAAGAGAATAACCTGGTTTTGAATTGTAAATCAAGTTGCATCCTGATCTGAACTCTCTTCTACACTTCTTCTATCATCTTCGTATCCCTCCATCCATAAATACCACCAAAATAGCCAAACTTGTGCCAAATCCCTAAGTTCGGGGTGGCACGCCACTTTCCCCATATCTGCTTCTTCCATACCCCTTCCAACAAATAGGAGCGTACCACCAAAAATGCAATCTCGAGTCGAATAGAGGAGAGATTTGCAAGTAAAAAGATGCCAAAGTGCACACAAAATAAATGCAATCTCGAGTCGAATAGAGGAGAGATCTGCAACAAAAGATGCCATAGCGCACACAAAAAAATATATGCAATAAATATTGCAAAACAAATAAAAATCTCGAGTCGAATAGAGGAGAGATTTTCTTCTTCCTTTCATACCACCTTTCATTCCTTTTTCTACCTAAGGGCACAATACATGCCCTACCATCCTGAACAACACCAGTGTCAGATCAAATGCATACTTGTTGATTCTGCGGGTATCTCAGAACTCCTACGACACTCTTTGACATGCTTGGTGTTGGAAAAGGCGGGGAGGAAGCGTTGCTGGGAAACGAACTCAGGAACGAAGCTATGGAAAGACGTGTTTAGTGGTCCCAGGAAGTTATGGTACTCATTTATACTGAGCAGAAAGAAAACATTTATGATGTGAAGATGAAGAAATCACACGGATCAAAAGTATTCCATCAGGCAACAGTTTCAAATTTTATGTTACTCGAGGACGAGCAACGGTTTAAGTTCGGGGTGTTTTGATGAGTGCATACTCATCATAATTTTCAATTACCTTTTTGGAACAATTTAATATCTATTCCATATCTTTTCACCCTAATATGAATCATAATGCACAAAACTACTAAGTGATTCAATAATCAAGGTTTTAACTAAATATCTTTCATTTTATGCAGGTACAGCAGGCAACTCCATGCAAACGGTCTCAAGATCGTTTGGATCCATGCGGTCTCAAGATCGTTTGCTGGAATACACAAAGAAACAAGACGAAACCAGTTGCCCAAGAAGTCCATGCTGTCTCAAGACCGTTTGGTCCCATGCGGTCCCAAGACCGTTTGGTCCCATGCGGTCCCAAGACCGTTTGGTCCCATGCGGTCCCAAGACCGTTTGGTCCCATGCGGTCCCAAGACCGTTTGGTCCCATGCGGTCCCAAAACCGTTTGGTCCCATGCGGTCCCAAGACCGTTTGGTCCCATGCGGTCCCAAGACTGTTTGGTCCCATGCGGTCCCAAGACCGTTTGGTCCCATGCGGTCCCAAGACCGTTTGGTCCCATGCGGTCTCAAGACCGTTTGGTCCCATGCGGTCCCAAGACCATTTGGTCCCATGCGGTCTCAAGACCGTTTGGTCCCATGCGGTCCCAAGACCGTTTGGTCCCATGCGGTCTCAAGACCGTTCGATGCAAGCACAAGGATCGTTTGAAGAACTAAAGCCGCGCGACCACACCAAAGCCAGACTGATCAAAGCAAGACCGTTTGGCGCTCAAACGACCTCCAAACCGTTTGATGCCCAAACGGTCTCAAGACCGTTTGGTGCCCAAACGGTCCCCAGACCGTTTGGCGTCAGATCTAAAACTATAAATAGACCCCCAGGGTCCCCATTTGAGGCATCGGTTCCGGACGCCGAAAGGCTGCCAGAGCACCATCCCGATCAAGTTCCACTCCACCTACAGCTGGTGTTGCGTCCAAGGAGGCTAAGAAGGAGAAGAAGACGGAGCAAAGAGCGCATCTTCTTCACCGGGCTGCGTCCACCTTCTGCACCGAGCTCATGGCGGATCTATCTTCTTCTTCTATCCTTCTTGTACCTCGCATCATGAGCGAGTAGTCCTCTTTCGCTGGGGTGCGGGGACTAGCCCCGCTGCCCATGCAAACCATGTTCTCTTGTTAAACTTTCCATGGCAATGTATATAACTCTTCATTTTGTCGTTTATCGTTAAGCTTGTGAGTTGGTTATGTGCGTGTTTCCATCTTTGTGCTCCCTATGTTGCGAGAACTTCAATGCATAGGTATGAATGTCGTTTAGCATGTTAGACTCCTTGACGAGAACTTCCGATAGGATTCCTTGAGGTAGTAGGTGTAGGATCCGCGAGGGGACGGTCCGCCTAACCTTCGGTGACACTTGTGTGCGCCTGACACCCGTAAGGGGGGTTCACAACCTTAGTTGGATTTTGTATCTTCGTGCTTTTCGTCGATGCTTACACGTACAATAGTCGCTTGTTTGCTTTACGGTTTGCGCGGTTGACTCCCTGATTAGAAATAGGATGGGATTTCATCGAGGTCGTAAGTGTATGATCCGCGAGGGGACGGTCCGCCTAACCTTCGGTGACACTTCTGTGCGCCTAACGCCCGTAAGGGGGGTTCACAGCTTCTGTGGATTTCTGTATCTTCAGAGCCGTAAGACGTATGATCCGGATGGCGATGAGAAATCGGCTGCCTATGGTGACGCTTACGCGGACCTGACGCCCGTAAGGGGGGTTCTGCAGCAGCTCTACTTGGAGTGTTATTTCGTGCCTAGATTGTTCGCGAGAGAGTATGTTTGTGTGTGTAGCGGTGGTCAAACCCGGTACCATCCCAGCGATTTCATATCATTGATCTAAACCCATCTTTTATTCCGCATTTACTTTCTTGCAATTAGTTTAATCAAACCAAAATCAACCTATTGTTCTAAATATTAGTTTTACTTGGGCTAGATCTAACTGACAAGGATTCTTAAAAACGTTGTCCTTTGGGTTCGATCCTAAACTATACTGCGATAAGATCCGTCCGCTTGCGGGTGGTATTGTTGCACTTGGTTTTGGTAAAAGCTCGGGGATATAAACCCCGAGTGAATTTGTTAGTGCATTCAAAAGCCACATCAGGTAAGTGATGCAATACATGAGTTTTGGAAAGACTTTCTTTTAACCTATAGTGTTGTGTGACTTAGTAGGAAAAACCTTTTAAAGGGATGGAGTATAGGTGTTTGTTTATCTTGGATGATTATATTTTGAGGACAAAATCGTTTAAAGGGGTGGAGTGTTGCAATGAACCAAAACTTAGATCCTACCCTATTCCATAATAAGGAAGCTAGTTGGGTGTTCTTTAGGTGTGGCCAAATAAGGATACACCTTACATAATAATTTTAATTATGTGGAAGCATGTATATAAAGCATGAAAACTTATTCAAAATATTTTCTTTACTAAAGTAATGCTTAAGTAGAAATAAAAAATATGTTTTGGGTAACCAATGGTGAATTGATGTTCATAAATATGAAAATTTGCGTTATCTGAATAAATATGGAATTAATGAACTTAATGATAAAAATGATAAATATATAGATTTTCATGCACAATAATGAATTATAACTCTTTTGGTAGTAATATGAGGATATGGGTTATAATTGGATGAATAATAGTAATATTAATAAAATAATATGATAACTAAAACATAATGGGCCACAAATATTAATTTTACAGAACTCATGAAAGAAAATCTTAAAAATAAAATCTAATGTGAAAGTCATGTTTCTTGGCCTCAATTTCCATGGGAGCCAAGTTTAACCTTATTTGCAACATAATAATTATCTTAATTATTTTTAGAAAAGAAAACAGAATAAAAATCAAAAGTACTAAATAAATTACTAAAAGTCTTTACAAATGGACTTAAACACCAGATGCAAAATCTACATACTAAAATAAGCATATGTGTGAATTTTCATTTAATTTTGATAATCTTTAATATTCTATTTTGTTTAGGAGAGAGAAAATGTAAATAAAGCCCAAAATATTAAATAATATGATAAATAAATTCAAGGATAAAATGATGGAAAATTCATGTTTCTTATGTTTAGTTTGCTTGAGGGTGAAGTTTCACATTAATTGATGGTTTTTCGATGGCTCTAAATCAAAATGAGAGAGAAAATATTATTTACTTTAAAAGAATTAAATAAAATAGTAATAGTCCCCAAAAATGAAAAGTAACATCATATTTACATGCTACATGTCTAAAATAAGCTAGGTGTCAAATTTTATTTAATTTGGAATTAGTTTGCACCTTCAAATTAGGAGAGAGAAAAGTTAAATAATTAAATGAATCACTTTATTTGAATTGATTTAGGAATCAATTTATTATGTCATGCCTCTAAGGTTTCATGTGTGTGATTTGGACTGTTGGATCCGCAATCTAAAGGCTCATGTATCATCACCTAGCTCACACCTAAAAGAAAACATGTCGCTATAATATTGTTTCTCTCTCTATAGCGGATCATTGTCAAAGATTTCTTCGAGACAGTGTTCTTTTTTCTACACAGATCAAGTCATTACTTGTATCTTGGTTTCTATTATTGAATAAATGCACAAATCTTTCTATGTGGTTCTTGAACCACCAATGCCCAAAGCCATAAATACTAACCCACACCTATAAATATTGGTGCCTCCGCCTCCGTTAGCACCAGTGCAATTCTCCTCTTGCACCAATTTTGCCCGAGATTGCGTGTGTTGTTGTCAATGGTTGAGTTTTAGACTTGTGCTTGTGGTGGTTTGTACATATTACTCACTTTACCTCAAGTTAATCCCTTCAAGCGGTGAGTTCGCGAGATTTTGCTCTTTCTTTCTATGCTCTCGCTTCGTCAAATTGTCGCCTCGATCAGATTTTCCCATATATCCTTAGCTTCACACCTGCTTCTTCAAGAAGCAATGATACATGAATGGAGGGGAAGATTTCTCCTTGTGCTTTTACTCTACTACCCCTCCGCATTTCGTTCTTTCCTTTGTTTTTTGCTTACGGGCATATTCATCTTTTTGCCCCCTATTTTCTTAGTCTTGACCAAGGCCACGAGGGCATTGACTAGTGACTTGTCTGCTTATGATTGGGCCAAGTAACCCAGACCGACCCCTCTCTCTCCCTCTCTCATGCCTTTCTTCAATTATGTGAAATTTTCTATATTTCTGATTGGTCGATTTTCTAAAAATCATATCAGCTAATTCACTTTATCAAAAATTCTATAAAAATATGTTTTGGAATAAAAACAATGTGGTCTATCTATTAAAAATAATTTGAAAGTCTAATTTTCATGATTTTTAAGGTTAATTTTTAGGATCTAATAAATCATATAAAAGCCCTAAAAATTGTAACTTTATCATATAAACTCCAAAATTGACAAATAAATATGTTTTCTTGATCAGAAAAATATAAGTAATCATTTAGTTTAAGCTTTGTGACCAAAATTCAAGGTTTTACAAAAAGGTCTAAGAATAGGGTTTCCTTACATATATACATTTTGAAACCTTAATACATGTGAATCAACTGTAGTTAGTAAAAGGTGGTCTTGGAAATAACTAGATTGAAGAAGAGTGTTATAGGACTCTAGATTAAGGTATGTTTGCATATCCTATTATTGACTTTGAGAAATTGGCATACTTTTATCTTTCTCTTGGTCCAATAGTCAATAAACTATACAATATCTCTTTCTCTTTTGAAAATATATTTCAAATGGAATACTTTATTTTCCTTTGATCTTTTGATCATTCTACTCAGATTGGACATTCTTTCAACTCAATGTTATACTTTGATCATGATGGAACTCTACTTGCCGATAAGTACAACTTATGCCCACTTTTGTGGTGGATGTTTATATTGTCCATTTCTGTGATGGTAATCTCATTTATTCTGACTATACATTTTACTTGTCTCCACATTAAGCATGTTATGTGATTCTTTAGCCCTAGAGTAATGTAATTACTTTGGTTTTGGGTTATGTTCCCTTACTATATTTTTGAGATGGAGGTTATGCGCCCCATACCCGCATTTTGCACCCACACTTTATATAATTTTGAAGTTTGGTAATGTGTCATTCTCTACCAGGTTTTCAATATATGAGGTTTGGCCCCCATTGTCTTTATATTTTTCTAGTGCTATGCTTATCTCACATGAATGCAGGTTGATGATTAATATTGATGGGTTGTGTTCCCTAATTCCATGATATGTGCTTATGTGATACAACTTTATTATTCTGTCTATGGAAGTATCTCCTTTGTTATCTTATATTTGCAATTCATCTCTCTTGATGCCCAGTTGCGTAGTCCTTTCCTTTTTCTTTAGGAAGTTTTTTACTTGACGTCATTTATTTCTTATCATTTCTTAATACTCAATTAGTATGCACGTACCAACGTTTGTTGATACATCTACTTTTCTCCTTTTTGTTGGGGTATGCTTCCAACTCCAGGTATAGGTCAAGGAGGAGACAACTAAATTGGATGAGAACCTCATCAAGTTTAACTGAAACCTTGTGGGAGACTTTTATGAAGTGCTTAGGTGATCCTAAGCTAATCCTATTTTTAGTTAGTTTTACTTTTATCTCTCCCTGTGTGGTGAAGTATAGTGATGATAACAGGCTTGTAATGATTAGATACTATATAAATTCTGCTGCTATTTTTGGTGATATGATACATACATATTGAATTAATTGATTATCATTCCTTTTGTAAAGAAAATTATGTTGATGTTTATGTATATGTGATGATGTATTTTTATTTTAGTAGGGAGTGGATCCCCTGTGGGATCCCACTCCTTACACTCGATATCTCCTCCACTTCCTCCAATCGCCGATATCCATGATTGCAGCAACAACAATGCCTCCAAAGATTCCTTTCGTGCCCGGCTGGTACCTTTGCCTCACTGCAGGTAAGGCAGTGTAAGTTGATTCACTTGGTTGGGTACTGCCTACTCCACTGACGTAGGGACGATAGCTATTATCATCAAAGCATGGACAGTGGCATGTAAAGCTATAATCCCTTCCCGGTCTGCATCCTTACATACATGTGATAGTTCAACCAATGACTAGGCGCAATTGTGCACTGCTTGATCCTCCCAACATCATCTCAATCCATACAAACAACAACTTTCTAGATAGTGGGATGCCTTGTTAGGAAGGGAAGGCCTACATAAAATACTGGTTGGGCACATAGCTGCCTTACATAGTCAACTGGAACTGCTGCAATGGGTGTACTTATTCTGCATGATGAAAGGAATGCAATGCTGCTCATTCACCATGGAGTCAGACCGAGATAACAAGGCTGCGTAAAAGAATTTTAGTATGCTCCATGACCAATCCATCTAATGATAATCAAGAACAAACACTACACTGGACACGTACGGAGAATGCATATACATGTCTATGAGATCTATAGAAACTGGGTAGTGTCGTGGATAAGTCCTGATTTCCAAGTTCGTTCAGGGCTGGTTTGTATGCCATTCATTCTTCAATCTCTAACTTGATTGCTACTCGATAAGATATAGCTACAGCTAGTTGATGCGAGAATGTGGAAACTCATTGCTTTAACGTGATGTGTGGTTGGCTTAAGTTGGCAGATTGATCAACGGCATGGAAGCCACTATACTTGATATAATTGATTGGTTGTTTTTGCTACATTCAGATACCTTTACATAAATGATCTCATCAAGGTTCCATCACCAAATAAAATCAGCAGCTTTCTTAAACAAAGAGACTGAATAAAATACCCCCGATACTTCTTTTTTTGGAGAAATAATTTCATTATGGAGTCATGCAAAGCATGTCAAAGTTACAACAAAATAAGAAAATACACCCACTTAGGGTGGGTATGTATATTCCTCATAGAAATCTAAATTCCGTCTATATAATTTTGCCAAAGTATCTGCCTGGATGTTCTCCTGTCTTGAGCATTTCCTGAACAATACATCCCATGTTTGACGCAATAATTCCCTAATTGAGTATAACCATGTATGTAATCTTAGATATCTATCCACTGAGTCTGTAATTGCCAATAGAGCAGCTTGGGAATCCGACATTACTATTAACTTGGTGAACGAATATGCTCTTAACTTTGAATTTTTTTTTTTTTTTTTGAGGAAGGACGGGAAGCCCTATGATTGGGACTCCCCGTCATATATTAGCTAAATCATTAATTACAAAAGGCATAAAGTTCGAAGGAAACTGCCGAGAAAAGGAAAACCTATCTACTTGGCCCCTACGTGCAGCATTTGCTACCTCGTGAGCAACCTTGTTACATTTACGACTAATATAACTAAAACTACAGAAGGAAAATAAAGTCTTCAGATGGATAACATCTTCAACCATGGAGCCAATGTAGTCTTTCCTGAGGCAGATGTTGTTGCATGCATGTACTATTGCCTTGGCGTCGGATTCCACTTCTATTCTTTCCAGTCCTTTCTCCTTTGCCCATGATAACGCTTCCCTGATTTCCATAGCTTCCGTGAGAGCTATATCACCCCCGGTCTTTTCCTTTACCCCCATCAGCCCTACGACAGCACCACCTTCATCCCTGGCCACTACTCCAAGTCCCGCTGACCCCTCCTCCCCACACGAGGCGTCCACGTTAATCTTAATGTGACCCTGCGCCGGTCGTCTCCAGCTGCTCACTCCGGCGCTGCTGGACGCAACACTGTTGACGCCGTCAACCTGCTGGTCCCGCCCGTCCACATGGCCATTGTTGCCCCTTCCGCTCTCCCCCTCCGATCGACCTGCAATGCTGCCTTCATGCCCGTCTCCGTCCACGTCGCTTCTGACCCAGGTCATAGCGCAGCGGAACAACACACCCATGTTGGCAGTACCCGACTGGAAAGTGCACATGCACCGTCCACGCCAGATAGCCGTCAATGCAGCAACTACTACCTTCCTCTCCTCCAACGCCATGTCATGTAAAACAGACTCCATAGTTGTTTGAAGCTCACCATCTTTCCTATCCTCAATCCATTGCTGGATCTCCCTTGAGGTTTGGTCCCAAACCTCCGTTGCATTCGGACACCTGAATAACATGTGAGGAATGGTCTCCTTTTTGGACATACAAAGAGTGCATGTTCCGTCTTCCGTACAATGCCGGTCGAAAAGTCGTCCCATAGTAGCAAGCCCACCCGTGCATATTCTCCACAAGAAGTGAGCCGTCTTTGGACTCCAACCATCCTTCCATACCCTCCTCCATATCCCGTCTCCGATCATTGTACTTCCGAGCTTCCTCCACTCCAAGCAAGCCCATCCAGTATGCTGACCTAACAGTAAACTCCCCATCCTTAGACGACCACCACATCAACAAATCCTTCGGCTTCCTACAGCTGATCGGAATAGCACATATTTTCTTTGTAATGCTGTCCGGAACACACTCCCTCACCTTGTTCTCATCCCATCTTGTCCCGTCTTCCGGCATGAGCTCCCGCACTTTGTAGTAATCTGGACTGCCTTCATGTTTGAACCTTCCAAGCGTATCCCCCTCCTTCGGAACCCACCTATCATCCCATAAGTCTATGTCCCCTCCGTCTCCCACTCTCCATTGGACTCCCTCCTTCAGCACTGCCTTAGCTCCCCATAAACTCCTCCACACATGACTCGGGTCATACCCCCTCCTCGCCTCCCAAAACGACGTCCGTGGAAAGTATCTCGCTTTGAGCACTTTCGTGACTAGAGCCTCCGGATGGCACACAAACCTCCATGCTTGACGTGCTAGAAGAGCTTGATTAAAGGTATGAAAATCTCTAAACCCAAGCCCTCCTTACCGTTTTGGTTTACAGAGCTTCTCCCAACTCATCCATGAGAGCTTCCTCTCTTTCTCCTTTGCCCCCACCAAAATCTCGCCACCATATGCTGTATATCCTCCATAATACTCACTGGCAGTTGGAAAACACTCATAACATAGGTGGGAATAGCTTGTGCCACTGCCTTGATGAGGACCTCCCTTCCTGCTTTTGACAACAATTTCTCAGACCAGCCCTGCAACTTCCTCCATATCCTTTCTTTAATGAAGCTGAATACCTGCTTTTTGGACCTTCCCACCATTGTAGGAAGCCCAAGGTAGAAAGCATGTCTATCCACCGCACAAACTCCCAAGAGATCACGCAACTCCTCTCTTCTACTGCCTTGTACCCCTTTGCTAAAAACAACCTCTGTCTTTAAAAGATTAATCTTCTGACCGGATTCCTGTTCGTACTGGCTGATGATTTCAGCTATCTTCAGACATTCTGCAGTGGTTTCTCTAGCAAAAAGAATACTATCATCTGCAAAGAAGAGATGTGAGATGCATGGGGCTCCCCTACACGGTTTGATTCCATGTAGTTGGGAGTCCTGAACAACAGTGCTAATCAAAGTGGAAAAAGCTTCAGCACATAAAATGAAAAGGTAGGGGGAAAGAGGGTCACCCTGGCGAAGTCCGCGTGCAGGTCTCATGCTCTTAGTCTGATCTCCATTGACGGCAAAGGTATGCTGGACAGAAGAGATACATTCTTGGATCTTGTCTCTCCATTTACACCCAAACCCCATCTTCTTCATGACGGCGTCAAGAAAACTCCACTCTACTCGATCATAGGCTTTGGACATATCCAGTTTTAAGGCGAGGCTTCCCTTCTTCTTTCCTTTATCTCTCTTCATATTGTGGAAAAGTTCATAAGCAATGATGGCGTTGTCAGTGATCATTCTCCCTGGGACGAAGGCGCTTTGATTTTCAGAAACGATACTATTCATGAGAGGCTTTAATCTATTAGTGAGCACCTTGGAGGCAATCTTATACACCACATTACACAGGTTGATCGGCCTGTATTCTCCCACTATTTTCGGCCTCTCAGTCTTTGGGATCAACACCACTAGAGTATCATTTACCGCCGTCAAATCTCTTTCTCCCTTCCACCACCCCTTGAAGTAGCTTGCTACGTCCTTGCCCACCACTCCCCAGAACTTCTGATAAAACATCACCTTCATACCATTAGGTCTCGGTGCCTTATTAGGATGCATTTGCTCCAGCGCTATCTGGATTTCCTCATCGGTAATATCTCTTTCAAGCTCATATGCCTGGTCTCCAGAAATACCTTCCTGAATCCCCTTAATTGCCTCCTCAAATCCCGAAGGATTGCACGACTGAAACAGCTGGGTGAAATAGTCAACAATGATGCTGCGTACATCCCCTTCATGATTCCTCATCCAACCCTGCTCATCCTCAAGCCCCTCAATCTAGTTTCTACGCTTCCTATTAGTAGCTTTCTGGTGAAAGTAAGCAGTGTTCCTGTCCCCCTCCTTCAATTCCTTTACCCTCGCCCTGGCGGCCCAATACTCTTCATTTCTTTGCAGCCAATATTGCAGCTCCCTTGACTTCTCCTCCGCTTCCATAAGATTTGTATGATCTGGTTGAAGCGCTTGTAATGTTTTCAGCTCATCTTCCAGTTGTTTGGTTTTCTTTTACCTGTTTCCGAACTTTTCCGCAGCCCATTCTCTCAACCTGTCTTTGCACAAAATAAGTTTTGTATTCAGCTCCATACCTCCTCCATACTCCCACGCCCCTTTAATAATATTTGCACATTCATCCTCATTCGCCCACATGGGCTCAAACCTGAAGAAACCACCACCCCTCCTCTTCTTATGGCCTTTATTTTCAGCTTTCAAGATAATAGGTGCATGGTCCGACTCATAGATGGGAAGATGAAAAACTCTACAGAACTTGTACATATTCCTCCACTCAACCTCCGGGAGAAATCTATCTAGCCTCTCTTTTACAAGCGTTCTTTCCGCCAGCCCCCTTTTCCATGTAAACATATTGCCTTCGAAACCCATATCCATCAAGTTACATTCATCAATAACGTCCCTAAAATTCTGAATAAATTTTTCATCCCTGAGTGGTCCCCCCTCCTTTTCTGCATTTGAGATAATTTCATTAAAGTCCCCAAAGAAAATGACCGGTCCATTTGCCTCATCTTTCAGTCTCCTCATCATTTCCCATGTCTTTGTTTTATTTTGTTGATTTGCCCAACCATAAATCCCAATAGCTCTCCAAGAAACATCAGTTGTCCCATCTTTAACCAAGGCCGAAACATGTCTGTTTGAGTAGCTCAGAATATCCACCTCCAAGTCCTTCCACCAGAAGCCCAGACCCCCGACCCTTCCCGTACGTGAAATGCAAATACCATCAGAAAAACCACAACTCCTTTTAACATCTTCAAGCTGCTTGTCGAACATCATAGTTTCCATGACAAAAACTATGTTTGGGCGTTCCCTCCATACCCAGGCCCGGAGAGCTTTGGATGTGTCAGGGTCACCCATCCCCTGACAGTTCCAACTAAAGATTTTCATTGTCCTTCGCGGGACTGGTCACCGCTAGTCTCCGCTACTTGGGTTGTCACACCCTCTATCATCCCAGACCTACTTTCATCACCTGTTCTCTGACGTTTTTCTCCTGTTGGCTGCACAGACTGCTCATCTAACTCCATGTCGCAAAGATCTCTGCCTCTGTCCCGCTTTCCTACTGCACTCTCCCATATCACCTCCTCTTCTAGAATTCCCAGTCTAGCACCCCAACTCATTTTATACACCCATGGCGTGTGTTTCTTCTTCGCCTGACCCAGCTTGGATCCTTGCTTTCTTCTTGCTCCCGCTTCCTTCTGCCTTTGTGCACGTGTGATAGCCCTTCTCTCTCCTTTGTTCTGAGCCTGATGTGCCTTCCATCCCCTGGCTGTAATGCAACTGAGTCTCAGCAACCAGCTGCTCACGTTCATGTGTGCTACAAGCGTCATGTTTCTGGAGCGTGCTATCCTATGCTGTCTCACCGGTTCTGAGCACCATTGATCTGCTGCTTGTCCCCAGCTGATCATTATTCACGTAGCTTTGCTCCCCTTCCTCTCCACAGTCTTCACGCTGATCCCTCACCTCCCTATCTGTCGGTGCCGTCTCCTGGATCTTCGTGACGTGCCGCAACCCTAGTAGCTCCTCCCTCGTTAGTTTCTTCTTCCGTCCTGCACCTCTCGACACCCGTTGCAAGTCTTGCGTTCCTCCAACCTCTCCCCGAAACCCCTGTTCTCCTCCGTCATTATTGGAAACGAAGAGCACACCACCTTCAAACCCCTCGCCCTCCCGACCCCCTTCTTCATCACCGACCTTCCCCGCTCGGGCGCTCCCCATCCTCCCCGCTGCAACCCTAACACCATGCTCCCTTCTCACCACTCCTCCCTCGCTACTATCTCCATGTTCCCCGTCTTGCGCACCCACGTTGCTCGCGCTATCATTTAACCCTCTTGACCCCCTGCCTTCCACCGGAACCCCTTTGAAGGTAAGGGTCTTCTTCACTCTTCCGCCCCCCGACCCTGCTCTCTATTTGTCAGCGCTGCTTCCATGGGGAAGCCCACATCCAATCCCCCACTGGTTTTGTCTGTCTTCGTTCTCCCCAAACACTTGGCAATCTTTGTCAACGTGCCCAAGGCACCCACAGGCGAAGAAGAACGTCGACAGCCGCTCATACTTAATCTCCACATCGACGATCTTTCCGCTCTCCACCCTAATCTTCAGGGATCATTTTAGGGGCTTCGTGACGTCCACTGCTATCCGGACTCTTAGCGACGAGTCCCAGCCCAGGCAGTCTCTGTCGGTGTCCAACACCTCGCCTATTCGAGCTGCAATCATCCTGATCGTGGTCTCCGCCCGGTACCCTAACGGGACACCATAGAGACGAACCCAAAACGGTGAGCTATCAATCCGCATCCTACCTGGCTGCTCTTCCTTGTCGATCTCCTTGAAAAGAAGCAATCGTCCATCAAAGTTCCATGGAGCCCCTTCCATCACCCGTTGTCTGTCTGCCCAATGAGTGAACTGCATCACGAAGGCTCCGCCCTCAAGTTGCTTGAACTCCACTGTTTCCCGGAGACTCCAGGCCTGTGCCATCGTTCTCTCCATCGCTCGAAAATTGAACGATCTGTCCGTCAGAAGCCTACCCACCAGCGCCAGTGCTATGTGGTCCTCCGCCTCCTCTCCCTTTCCCGTCGCCTGCACGTCAATGGGATCATCCTCATCCTCGTCCAGATGCAACCCAGCGTATCTCTCTGCCAAATCTGCCGCCATGATGAGACGGGACCAAGAGCCAGACCCGCTCGCTTGAACCTGCAAGGGAAAACCCTAATCTAAGGGAGGAAGACGCTCACACCCGCTTGCCCTAATCGCTAGAGCGACAGACGCAGACGGACGAAGCGGGTTGTCATACAGACACTGCTCTTAACTTTGATAGAACCAAATGAATAGCCACTACCTCAGATTCAAGCACAGATGACGTATATATAGTTTGTGACTATCCAGTAATCCAAGATCCAGAAAAAGACTTCACCACAGCTGCAATGGAGGCCTTAGTAGGGCTGACTGAACCATCAGTGTTGACCAGAATATAGTCATGAGAGATCGGATCGGAGAAGTAGCTGGTGGCATATTGTACTGTGAGGTATGTAATTATGTATCGCCATCCTGAGAGAAGTCTTGATGAATAGACTTAGCCAAATATAAAGCAGCGGTAAGGATTTGATTTGGTAGTCAAAAATCATTGTGTAAAACAACAACATTTCGCGCTAACCATAGCTGGTAAGTAACAGCAACTAACAGAACCAGAAGATCATATTGTGAGTTTATTAAAGATTCAAACCACTTCTTAATATGTTGAGTAAAGAAATTCGGACAATGGTTTGAGATATTCAAACTTGTCCAAATAGCATCAATCCTTGGGAAGTCACGAATAATATGTATAATATCCCCTATGTCTGCATTACAAACTGGGCAAGATGCAGAGGTTGAAATATGGCGAACTACTCGTTGTGCATTGGTCATCAGAGCATTATGACCAATTAGCCAGAGGAACAATTTGTATTTTGCAGGTAACTTCAAACGCCATAAAATAGACCAACTACCTTGTACTGTTACTGCTTTATCAGCAATTAGAAGACCGTAGGGGGATGATGCAGAGAACAAACCCGACTGATTTAAGTTCCATGCCAGAGAATCATTTTGGTAAGAGGGAGCAGGAGGCGGTATAGATAAAATCAGACATGCAATGTCAGAAGGAAAGAACTGTTCAATAAACTGAATATCCCAGTCTCCATGTAATGTAATCATTGAGGCAACTTTTAAATCAGTAAGCTCTTGAGGTATCTCTTGTAACATATGGGATATCTGATTGGGGAAATCTAGGATCCAATTATCGTGCCATACCGAAGTAGACATGCCATTACCAACGACCTTACTACTATGTTGCAGAAGCAGGTTCTTAAGAGAACAAATAGATACTTGATATTGCAGAAGTGACATCCATCAATGTCATGTTTATATTTATCTGTGCAGTTCACCAACAACATCAAGTAATTAACTGGTAAATTATCCAAGGCCATAAAAGGACGTTACAAATAGCTTTTGTGATACAAATATAAAGCCTAAGGATGCGTAGAACTGCAACTAGGTATAGGTACAATTACAATCTTTCAACACCTCAAAAAGCTCAACCTTAAGAGATAGATAATCTGTTGAAGAAACTGAGAGTTCAGGAAAGGTGTGCTAGCTGATAGGTCTGTAGTTTTTTCCTTCTTCTTTTTGTTTGTGTTCCATGTTATAGGAAACTTTCTATGAAAATAGTGCCAAGATTTACTCGTAAACAAAGCATAAACACAGCTCAAAATATATAACATCATCTTGTACGGAAATATGGCTATAGAATAGGCAGTGGAATTTGTTTTACTACCAAATTTTCAATAAACCCGTGAATCATGTCAATAACTACAAGATTGGAATGATGGTTTTGAGGATATACCTAGTCCTAGAGAAAGTTCAGCGCCATCTCCTCGTCATTGTAGATGTGCAATTGTATTCTAGTTGCACATGGACTCATCTGTTGTGCCTCCTGGTCTAGACTACAGACTATAGGTTGAAGTTGTCCTCCTAACGATAGACACCAACCTCCACACCTATGTGGAAGTCCACACAGACTACTTATAACTCTTGTCATCCCAATAGAACGGACATGAAGGAGTTCTCCCTCTCGTTGGTGTACTAGTCACCAACTTGCTCTCATACAATTGTTTCTCCCTTGCTATCCTTTCCTTCGGCGAGTTGGACTTGTTTGGGCTCTCTATTGGTTACCACAACCAGAGAGGACAACAATTGTCAGAAGCAATTGAGTTGTGTTATGTAAAGCCCCTAGTACCCCTCAATGCTATCCAAGTAAATGAAAAGTTGGAGAATAGCTTCAACCTACAATCTATGTATGGTGTTACCATGTTTGTATAGTTCCTTCACCACTGATATCCAGATTGAACTCGAGGCATGGAGTAGTCATCCTCTTCAACATTCAACCTTATTCCTTGAACTGGAGCAGTGTCTAATATATATGTAAGCTCGATATCACATATTGACTCACATGTGCATGGCTGTGATTTTCTCAGTCTCTCTAATCAAGAGACCTTGGATATCATACTCCTGTAGGAGGGACAAATCTCATCTACATCACTCACATTCAGTCCCCATGTGTCATAGTCACCCAATCATCACCTTTTTAGTAACCCTTATTTAAGATTATGTTGATTGATGTCAAAGCATGCCAAACGAAATGTGATGAGTGTAGTGACTTCAGGTCGAAGAACCACAATCACCACCAACACTATGAGAGATGAGTGTAACTACCATGGTAATGGCTTCGATGTGTTAGTATCATGGTGAATCTACCCTATATACTGTTCTCTAACATGTATCTGTGCCCTCGATTTGATATCGTCATATCATGACTAATGAGATTTTGTCATCAATTAACTCACACTATGATCTTATGTGTTCATGTTGTCTATCTACCTTCCACAATAACAATTGATTAGAGACATAATGAGAATGTATATAATCTTAGCATCTGTATGATTTTATTGTTCAAGTCATACACTTGAAGACATACATCATTGAGTAATATCATTATCTAAGTATTTATGATGTTACATCATTATCTCATAACTAAATAGAATAGAATAAATTAGAAGTTTGCCTTTTATTAAGAATCAAATCATTTACATATTATGCCATTACAATCATCATATGATTGTCTCTTTGGGCATACATACCACAGACTCCTACTTGCACTTAGAGCCAATTGCCCACAAATTCTATTCCAAGTGATTTAACATGTCCATCGTGCTTCTACTGTGAAAGAGGATTTGTCAAGGGATCAACAACATTATTCTTAGTTGGTACTCTCCAGTTCTTTATATCTCCTAGTCATATGATTTCTTGTATGAGATGAAACCGTCTTTGTATGTGCTTTTAGAGCTGATGCAATCTGGGTTCCTTAGCTTGTGCAATAGCTCCATTGTTATTACATTATAGCTTAATTGCATTGCTGATGCTTGGAACGTCCCCAAATTTAGAGATGAACTTCTTGATCCATACAACCTCCTTTACTGCATTTGATGTAGCAATATACTCAGCCTTTTTTGTAGAATCGGTAACTATCTCTTGCTTGGAACTTTTCCAACTTACAACTCCATTTTTTAGATAAAACATGAATCCTGATTGTGATTTGTTATCATATTTGTCATTCTGGAAGCTTGCATCGGTGTAACCCTTTACCACCAAATCTTCCTCTCCACCATAGATCAAGAATTGATCCTTAGTCCTTCTCAAGTACATGAGGATGTTCTTTGTAGCTGTCTAGTGTGTATCACATGAAATTACTGATATCTTCTTATCGTTCTCAAGGCATACGAGATGTCAGGACAAGAATACAATATTGCATACATGATTAATCCAATTGCTAAGGCATATGGAATCAAACTCATACACTCTCTTTATTCACAAGAACTGGGACTTTGAGATTTAGAGATGGTAACTCCATGAAGCATGGGTAGGTTTCCTCTCTTCGATCTCTCCATGCAGAACCACTTCAACATTTTGTCAATGTATGTGCTTTAACTTAGTCGAAAAAGCCTTTTAGATCTATCTCTATAGATCTTAATCCCCATGATGTAGGATGCTTCTCTCAAGTATTTCATAGAAAACTTATTTCCAAGACATATCTTTACCTATTGTAAAGTAGGGATGTCATTCCCCATCAATAGTATGTCATCTACATACAATATGAGGAATGTCATTATGCACCTAGTAATCTTCTTGTACACACAAGGTTTATCTTCATTTTGAACAAATCCAAACTATTTGACAGTTTCATCAAAATAAAGATTCCATCTCTGAGATGCTTGCTTCAACCCATAGATTGACCTTTGTAATTTACATACTTTATTTACATCCTTTGGATTTATAAAACCTTCAGGTTGTGTCATATACACATCCGCAAGAAGATTCCCATTAAGGAATGTAGTTTCCATCTGCCATATTTCATAGTCATGATAAGATGTAATTGAAAGCATGATCACTATGGACTTAACCATGGTCATTAGAGAAAAGGTTTCATCATATTCAACAACTTGAAATTTTTAAGAACCATTTGCTACCAATATTCCCTTATAGGTTTGTATTTTACCATCCATGTTAGTCTTCTTCTTGAAGACCCACTTGCACCCTATGGGTTTTACCCCTTCAGGTGGATCCACCAAAGTTCATATTTTGTGGGTATACATGGATTCCATCTTAGATATGATGGCCTCAAGCCATTTCTCAGACTCTTGTCCCTTAGTAGCTTCTACATAGGTTTTTGGCTCATCATCTATGACCAACTCACCACCTTCCAGGGTCACAAGATATCCAAATCTCTTAGGTTCAAGGTGTGTCTTATTATATCCATGAGGTTACTGTGTCACTTGAGGAATTTGAGATTCCACAATACTTTGTGATTCTCTTCATTCCTCTTATACATCTATTGGTTCAATGACTTCTTGTTGGTATCAAACTTCTTCGAGCTCCACTTTCCTCCCATTGATTCCTTTGGAAATGAATTCCTTCTCTAGGAATACAACATCTTTGTCAACAAATACTTTGCTTTCAGATAGGGATTAAAAGTAATATCCTTTTCTCTGCTTAGGATATCCAATAAAATAACATTTATCAGATTTAGGGCCCAACTTTTCAATGAAACATTTTTATATCATAACCTTCACATCCCTAAATCCTCATAAAAGACACATCAGGACACTTACCATACCATATCTCATATGGCATCTTTTGAACCGACTTAGATGGTACTCGATTTAGTGTAAACATGGTGGTTTCTAAAACATACCCCCAAAAGATAGTCGGAAGCACAATTAAACTCATCATTGATTGCACCATCTCCAATAATGTGTGATTCCTTCTTGATGATACACCATTATGCTAAGGTGTTCTAGGTGGAGTATAAAGGGATGCAATCCCATGGGCTTTAAGAAGGTCCTCAAACTCTTGGATTAAGTATTCTGCATCTTTATCAGAACAAAGTGCCTTAATATTTTTCCAAGTTGGTTCTATAATTCATTCATAAACTCCTTGAATCACTACAACAAAAATGACCATTAGTGGCATTTATTCTAGTGGTTGTTATAAAAAAAGGCCATTTTTTATTTAATTTACATGCATTTTTATACAAAATGCCTCTAATACCAATATTATTTAGTTTCTCAAAAACAATTATTTTTAAAGGCATTTTTATATATGTTTTGTGGAAATTAAAAAATGCCTATTGTTAGTGGGCAGTCCGCTTGTGATGTAATTGGCTTTGCGCTAATCTAATTTGGTATTACCTCCCACCCACCCCCCTCCGCGATCTCAGTGTGGCTTGGAGAGGAGTGCCAACAGAAGCGCTAGGGCGCGATACCCTCCCCCTCGGTTCTCTGGAAAGTGCTTCCATCTCCGATGACGATTTCCTTCTCCGGTAGTGACTCTCTTCCCCGACGCCGCTCTGGGTGTGGTCAGCAACCTTCATTTTCATCTCCTCCTCTCTGGGCACCAACTGCTGTCATGGGCGCCAACTGTTGTTGTCGGCATGGAAGCAACAAGGTTGAGTTTTCCACCAACCTAATGGTGATGGCTCTTCATAGCTGGTTAGCAGCGCTGGCTTGAGTTCTCCACCAGGGTAGGTCTTCTTCACTCCTATTTTAGTTTCAATTTCTCCTTCTCCCAACTCCCAACGGCCGTGTAACTCCTTCATTGTGCCCCCCCTCTCTTTACAATTTCACATCTTCTCCCCTTCACCTTCTTCCTCGTTTTCCATTCCTCCTTTAACTCTAATATCTTCCTTCTCCAACCTCCACCCGATGTTCTATTTTCCCTCTTTACTTTTTCCTCTCCTCACTCCATGTTCCATTTTCCCACTACTCCATTTCCTCCCTATTTCTCCAATCTCCACCGGCTATTCTCTTCCTCCCTGTTTCACATTCAATCCCCTACTCTAGTTCCTCCACCTCAAAATTCCACGCCCTTTTTCCTCCTCGTGTGATCCCCCCAATGAATATACTGATTTAGCAGTAGTAGTAGTAGTTCTTTGTTGCCTCTTCATCGAATTGCTTTTTCATACATGCCTAATGCATTTTTATCTCGTTGGTATGCATCTAATTGCTTCTTTTTTATTCATCAAAATGATTGTTCATTTATCTAGTATCATTTCCCTAATTTTCATCTCATCTATTGCCTTCTCATACGCGCATGATCGCATTTTCATCCAATTGCTATTTATCTAATTGATGCTTAGTTGTTGATCAAATTACATATTAATTTAAATAGTGCTATTTTTCTAATTGCCACTTCATCTAATTGCTTATGAAAGTGTTTACATATGTGAAATTGTCCACTTATAATTTACATATATTTATGATTAATATTTTAAAAAAATCAAAACCAATTAAAACTGAATATTCTCCTACTTATACTCCTGCATACCGTATATACTCTATTCAGTACCCTCTCTGCCTGTACACCAATTACTGCTTTTTAGAACACTCACTATTATACATATGTACATATGAAGGTTGAATGGTAGTACTGCAATTTATGTCTTCCATCTCTATGCAAATAGGTCCAATTTATGGATGGCAACTGGGCTCTTTAGATGAAAACTCAGTAGAGAAATTTGACGATTGTCCATCAGGTTGGTCAACCAAAAAGAATTGAAATTACTGATTTTCTTTATTTGCACATTCAGAAGAAACTAATTCTTCAGGTTGGTTACCTTTACATGTTTGAACCAGGATCCTCACCTCTTATAGAGCGTACAAAGACCTTTTGCCAACCCTTTCAAGGATTGGGATGTGGAATCTTGATGGTGTTGCCACCTGTCTTATGAGTAAGGATTTCCTTTACTATAGAACCCTTCATATTGGGGATTTCCTTTAGAAAATACATAACTTATGTATGGATTTTAATTACAATACATGAGTCATCTCTTCCCCTCTTTATTTTGCATTTTCTATGTGTAATCATGAGCAAATCACATCCAACAATAGATGGTGGGAGGGACAAGAATTGCAATTCAAATGTAGAAAATAGAAAATTATATAGAAGACTACGAAAATACATTTCAACCAAGACTTGATTACAACTCCATTCTGATTTTCTTTATGCAAGCACACCCATATGGTACTTTTTTAGAAGTTTTGAATAAACTACTGCATGAAGTTTATAATAATATTATTTTTGATAGTAAAACATCTGATATAGTGCATAATCCCAGACTTACAGATGAACTATACACTGAAAAATAGTGTAAAGATCCATGATTGTAATAGTTGTGCTCTTTGGTGTTTAATAAGTGCTTGAGAAAAGTGTTGTTTTATTGGAAACTAATATTTTATTCTAAAAGACTTGTATTAATGTTTCTACTAACTTTAGGCATTTTTGTACTTGATTTATTGTGAGACTTCGCTTGAGTCTCACATGCCTGATTGTTAATGCTAGTGAACAAAAGTTGATTTCTAGCTTTTTCATTCTTTTTTGTATACTTGTATAGGGACTCACAAGTATATAACATGTTTTAGGAGTCATTGATGTCTTGAAGTCTAGGCAGTGTTTCTCACAACACAATGTTATTTCAAAAGGTATACTAACATGTATTACAATCCGTCTGAATCAGTACCCTCTATGTTTCATCCCATGTTTACGGTTACAGTAATGTTTTATTCATAAGTCTACTAGTTTGTGTATGTTTCCAAACTAATCTTTTTGTACATGTTTCAGTGCTCAAATGCTAAATTGGTCCCCTCAAACTCAATGATACAAAAATGTGGTGTTTGTCATGGGGAGTTTGTTTCCTTATAAAGTGAATGTGCCAAAGTGGCATCTCTTAGGGACATTCTTATGGAACATCAGAAAAAGACATCATTTCCCCTCTACTAATCCTATAATTGATTCAAACTGTAGCATAACCTAATAGAACTTCCACAATGAAGTGGTTCATGGATGGTTTCTAGATCATCACCTACTAAGTAGGATACATCTGCACCAAAATAAAAACATGTTGATGATGTACTTGTGGTCTTTTAGATGAAATTCAAATGGACACTAAACAATAAGTGATATGAACTAGTGCTTAGATAACACCAATGTACAATACTTCTCACCATATATGTCGTAACAGGAACTACACCCTAGCATGAATGCTTTTTCTAGTTCATTCATTGGTACATAACCATGTTGAACATCAAGTACCTAGCCTATTGTTAATACTAAGGCCTCACAAATATTGTTTCTACTAAACTAAAAAACCATTGTTCCATTTTGTACACACATATGGAACTTCTAGATGACTATAATATAATGACGAATTCACACCTATCATTTCATTTGTACTTCAACTTGTGCAATCTCATTTTCTAGACTTTCCAACAGGGTATGTTTCCTCTTTTCCTTGTTTTGGGGATCATAACTTGTTCAATCAACCTAGTTAATTTTCTATTTACAGATAGATCCAAAAAATTCCACCCGCCCTTGGTGGTTGTTCTGATATTTTATTACCATTTTTTTATGTGCGCCTATTGCTCAAATGCAAAATTCAATTTGTGTTAGTGTTCTTCATGTAAATCAGATAATGGGATCACCTTGTGACCTGTAGGTGAACCATTGTGTGTGGCTTCTCTTTGTCATTACACTTGACATCAACCATGCACTTTGAATGCCTGCATCCTCTATACCATCTGCAATCAACCCTACACTTTGAATGCATGCATGCTCTAAGAAGGATCATCATGACTCATAGAGTGAGAGTGCATCTGGTTGTGTTGTAGCTGGTCTGGTATTCTACTTGTGGTTGAATCTAACTTTGGCAATCTTTTTGACTCTACGTTCATCAAGAATTCAACATAGAGAAGCTACAACTTGTTGAAGCTGAGAAGAAGAAGATTAGGTAAGAATACGAGAAGAAGGAGAAGTAGGTTGTAGTCCGCAAGAAAATGTAAGCAACACACATTTAATCAAGAAATTTATTTGACTATGGTATTTTCTCCCCATATCTTCAAGCTGGTGGTGGGTGCTTAGTAGCTAGTTTTTCCTTAAAATCAGACACTTATTGTGTGTCCGGTCTAGTCTTTATCTTAGTTTGGGTACGATGTCCGCTTTCTATAGAAATAACGCCATGTTTGTATGTTATGTACTGTTCATCAGTGGTCAGTTTAATTATATATTCTCATTAATAGTATGTTGGAGGTGTAGTGAGTATTCCATCCAACTGAATGCCTCTCGTCTTAAAATTCTTCAAGCTCAAGATGATCTAGTTAGCTCCATGAAGGAGGCAGCTTTAAAAGAGCTTATGCGTATCAGTCATGAGCACCATGAATATCATAAGCTTCTCAAAGAACTCATCATCCAGGTAAAGCAAGACCTCAAACTTACTTTTTAATATTTTTCTATTATGAATGAGACTTTAGGTAACACCTATAGTTATGCTAGAGATGCTATTATAAGGACTTAATTCTGTAGTGTTTAGATAAATTGGAAATAGTAATCTATAAATTTCTTGAAATCCTAACCATCTGAGACTACATATTTTGTACGTCTCTGGAAAGTGTTGTCATAGTTCTATATCTTGATTACGGATGAGCTGATGCATATTTATGTATTTCAGAGCTTGCTCTGACTGAAAGAACCAGTTGTTCTACTACGCTGTCGTGAACATGATGCTGAGCGTGTGGAACATGTGTTGTGTGATGCCAAACATGAATATGCACTTAAAGTAGAAGTTCATCCTCCAGAGATCCATGTAGATAAAAACATCTTTTTGCCTCCTGCCCTGAGTCACCATCATGCTCATGGTCTTTTTTGGTATATAGTCTTACACATTATTTTTGTGAATTTACCAATTTTATATAGGCATAATTTCTTGGAAATAATTTGTTGTGCAAGTTTTATTAGTAAAATCCTATATTATCTTCATCAATTTTCCTTCTTCAATATTGAAGACATCATGTTTGAGAAATAACTTTTTTACATGTGTGACATCAACCCAAAATTTTCTTCTGATCTTATTCACTAGTTTTCTTTGGGGGTTGCTTAATGTAAGTCTACAGGGTTTTATGGAAGTCTAGAATATATCTTTTAGATTTTCTTTTAAGGGAATAAACACCTGATATTGCCCATTAAACATCAAAATAATCTTCTTGATGAAGATGTAGAAGTAGTATCTCATCTGCTTCCAGATGTAGACAATTAAGCTAGAGAATATGTCAACCCTCCTAAGATGATAGAAGAGGCAATACATCTGCTTGTAGATGCAGTCTAATTAAGTAGGTTGCAAAATATGTCAGTCCTGGGTACTTGTGTTATTTCTTGGGATGGTTGTAAACCAATTTCCACCGGAAATCTTACATAAGTGTAAATTAAATCTACATATAAAACTATTATATGCATTAGACATATTTGATTTTGTTCATATACCACTATTCTTTTCATCTGTCATCTATATGCTTCATAGTTATATCTTGAAATATACATAACTGTAGGAAATATATAGCTTGTTTATAATGTCCAATGGCTATCTGTCTTCAGCGCTCAGACTGAGATACTGATAGATCCTAATGCAATGTTCTAGGAAACTGGTATAGGTATATGGACGGAGAGGGCACTACAGAGTATATGCAGATTGTGTGCACATATGCAGTATTTGGTATTCTACTTAATGTTATATAAATTTAAGGAGAATTATATAAATACTATAATAAATTTGCATATTTTAAAACTTGACCTATTATCTTGTAATAATGTGAGAGGAACCCAACCCAAAGTAGAGCAAGATGTGGAACTTCATGTACACTATCTTTAAGCATGGATTAATCTGAATTACTATGACACAAACATGAAAGTGATGCTCTAACACTATGATCAGGAATCAGGATAACTAAACTGAGTTGAACAGTGAAGCAAAAAATGGTATAAACTTTCTATATATGGAAAATAAATCAACCAGTAACAATGTAACTAGTTATTAAACTAATAAGCAAACAATCAGTCAGTCGTCATCCCTACAACTTCTATTCCAATACAGAGCTACTTTGATCTCTATCCTAGAAGAAAACAACAGTAGGTAGTAGGTTGTATTTAAATGTTTTCCTCAATACCACAATTTGCAAATTTTGTTTTCTTGCTGAGGCATGTAGTATTTCTAAATAGTAAGTTTTTTTTTCAATCTAGCCATTTTAATAATTCTTATATACATGCTTATATTTCAGCTCCAAGAAGGATATATATATCTATCCTGAGGGAGGAATGGTGGAATATGTTACAACTACATTCAGACATGATGAAGCTAAATGAAGTGCTCCTAAATAATATACAACTGTTAAAACACTTCTCTGGATTCTATGAATATCAATGGTAAGTGTTGAAGTATAAATATAGATAGTGAATGATACTCAAAAAATACTATTGTGTGCTTAAATTTCCTGATATCTTTCCAAGATAGAAGTTTGAATAAGCATTTGAAAAGGCTCAATGTCCTCAAGTGGATCTCTTGAATATGATTCTAGAAAGTAGCCAGGTCATTGGAGTGTGGTTGTACAAGGTGTGGTTGTACAAATGTAGAGGATTGAAATATGGATTTGGATCAGATGAAGCACAAACTTCGAGTGCTCATTTTACTACATACATGCCATATATTCTACCTTGAAGAAAGGAATGAAGGTGAATGAGATTCTCCATCAAGATCAATTGTTTTTCTCCTACTTAAAGTTCATAAAATTGTTAGATATGGTACCATTAAAGATTGAAACTCTTCTAAACTCACTACATCATGAATTTTATGTGTTTAATTGGAAGATCATGAAACCAGTTTCAACATGAGTCCTTTAACTATGTATGTTTGTTTTGTTTACCAGTTGTATTTTCAAGTTGGTTGAGATGAATTTAAGGATCATTCACATTAATTTTCCAATTTCTTAAAATCTAGCCTTTTCCCATATATTCTCTATTTGACATTGTATCTATACTATAAAGGAAAGTGTGTGGAGGGGGCTCCGTGTAATATTTTTGGATATTTTCTAAAATTACAATCTGATCCTTACAAGTTCATATTTTCGGATATTTTCTGAAATTACAATCTGATCATTACAAGTTCCAGGAAAGTGCATGGAGGGGGCTCCGTGCAACATTTTCAAACATTTCCTAAAATAACAATCTGATCCTTACAAGTTAGGAAAGTGCGTGGAGGGGGCTCCGTGTAATATTTTCGAACATTTTCTGAAATTACAATCTGATTCTTACAAGTTATAATCTACAATTTGCGCACGGTTCAAAGGTCAGTCATCTACTTTGACTCTTCCTATCGTTCCTTTCCCCTCTGAGTGCATGTAGGGTTTACGAGAGAATCAGAAACATTGCAGTTCCATAGGGCGATTGGAGCATACCGTCTGTCTGGTACCATCATTCTCAGGTAAATTATTTTCCTCTCTTGATATTCTTCATCCTCCACTTCCATCCTTTGTTTTTCTTCATCCTCACGGTTAGCTTGATGCTTCCTACCGACTCGGACTATATCTACTATTAATTAGAAGACTTTGTGAGGTTTTGGTATGATTAAGTTCAGTCGACTTAGCAGTGTCAGATGATAACATTAGTTGTGTCAGACATTGCTTCTGTTGTGGCATTAATCTGGAGGTTTTCTAGATATTTCTTGTTGGCTAAATGGACATCTATAAATCCCTTTGTTTTGATTATGACAAACATTTCATTCTTATTGATCTAACGAGCTACTTGAGTGTGCAGGATTAAGGTGGATGACAAAAGCAATCAGGGAAATCCATATGCTTATATGTTTGTATTTTCATGAAATGTAATCGCCTTGTAAAAACTTGTACAAATATATAATGTAAAAGTACTTAGATTTCATGTAAATCATGTGTTAGATTCTCCCTAGATAAACACCACATTTAGATAGGTCATCCCCTTCAAATAAAGTCACATATGCACACTCATACACACATTTAGTGGTTTAATTAAAAGATTGAAACAGGGTCTATCTCGGTCGACTAACTCCTCGACCGAGACACTCTCGGTCGACAATCTTCTCGACCGAGAAAGATCCAAAGTAGCCGTTAGACACAACTATCAAGGTAGTTGGCAGTTGGAGATAAACGTTGCAAAACACTTGTTCCAGAGAGCCTGTCGGTCGACAAAAGTTCGACCGAGTAGGTGTCTCGGTCGACCATTCCTCGACCGAGATGGTCTCTGACAGCAACTGCAGAATTAATTAATTAGTCGTTGTTAAAGCAACAAACTTGTACCTAACGGCTAGTTAAGCACTTAGAAACCCCTAGAAGTTGTCTAGAACGTCCTTAAGCATCCTTAGGCCATTCCTATAAATAGGACAAGCCATAGGACACTCAAACACACTTGTTACACTTGAGAAATCCTTGAGCATACTTTGAGCAATCTGTTTGTGAGCAATTTGAGCATTGTGACAATTGGCTACTTCCTTCCTTAGCTCAAAATTCGTGTCCTATAGGCTAGTATCTCCTACCCACTGCAATCACAAGTCCATACACTTGGTTAGGAGATCTATACGCTTGATCTAGGCAAATCAAGCCTTGGGCTACAAAGGACAAGTTGTAATTTCCTTTTTCCTTTCTTGTTCTCTATTACTGTTTGTACTCTCCTTGCTACTCCTAGGTTGGAGGCTGCGGATTGGAGAGGGTGAAGATCTTCTTGGTGAAGAAGGAGACTTTGGGCTACTTCAGAAGGCTGGTGCAACGGGAGGTTACTTCTAGAGAGGAAGGCTACTTCAAGGGGGAGCTTGGAGTTACTTCAAGAAGGCTACCTCAAAGTTGGTGCACCTACTTCAAGTGAAGGTTGTTCAAAGGGTGTAAAGGAAAGTATTGTATTTTGTATAAATCCTTGAGAAGGTAATAAAATAAATACTTTCAAAATCCCGGTTGGGTAAGCAACCGGGTAGTGGACTGACAACTTTAGTATTTGCTAAAGTTGGAACCACTCTAAACACCTGTCTCCTTCTTTCAATTTCAATTGTGGTTGTTTGAGTAAAACAAATTGTTAAAATTATTTAAAAACTCTATTCACCCCCCCTCTAGTGTTTTTCAATTGGTATCAGAGTGAGGCTTCAAGGAACCCTAATCAGGTCTTGAAGAATGGAGGGTAATGGTGATTACAATCACAACAAAAGGTGCTTCTTGGACAAAACTACAACATGTTGCAATTGGTGCTTAGGAACAAGCCACACAACAACTAGATGCCCATGGAGATCAAAGAAGGAAGATGAGAACAAAGATTTGCTCATTGCTACAACTAGCGAGGAAGAAGAAGAAGAGGTAAGTCTTTTTGATTTATCTAAAGAAGAACTAGTTGCTAGCCTTGAAGAAACACATATTAAATATGTTGAATGCAAGAAGAAATTAAAGAAATCTAATAAAGCAAATGATGAATTACATGCTAAGCTTCTTGCTATTACATCTGAAAATGAAGATCTTAAAAAGATCATTGAAGATCATGATATTGAGATAAAATCTATAGAGGCAAATTGTAATCTAATTTCTTTAGAGAAGAATAATTTGCAAGGTCAAGTGAATGATCTTCAAAAACAACCCATCTTATGCAACCATCTTGATTATGATTCTATTGTCAAAGAAAGAAATTCATTGTCTTCTAATCTAGATCAAGCAAAACTAGATATCAAGAAGAGAATGGAAGAGATTGCCAAGTTACAACAAAAAGTTAGTAATTTGAATAGTAATGGAATTCTTGATAAAATCTTAGATAATCCCTATCATCAAATCGGGAGAAGAGGACTAGGTTACAAGCCTAAAGGGAAATCCTATCAACAACCTAGTTGGAGAAAGTCACAAACACATCAATCTATATATGTACCTAAAGGAACATCATCACGATATGACAACACTGCACACAACCATAGAAAAAGATATGAGGTTGACTCGATATGCTGTCATTATTGTTTGCGCCTTGGTCATTATTCCTTTTCATGTCCTTACAAGAGAAAAGATGTCGAGTTAGTTTGGGTTCCAAAACCTCCAAACTAAATAAACGCAATTAAGTTGAGATATGACCAAGAACCTTAGTTGCATAATTCTACGTCTATCTCAACTCAACATAATGGGATAACAAATAAATTTAAGTATCTAAACATTTAACTTGCATAGTTATGTTATTTGGAAGCAATTAACAGTTTCAGGAATATTGTCGGTCGAGAGACTGTCGACCGAGATACTGTTGGTCGAGAAATTATCGACCGAGCATGTCACTGATTTCCAGTCTATTGCAAAATTGCTGAATTCTTTGATAAAATTGCTATCTATTCATGATTAATGATTGGATATATATTTTGGAAATCATCCCTACAAATTTAAATTAATATTAGTTTATTCCCTAAATGATTTAAGTTTAAACTGCAATTATGCTTAGTTTAATGAAAAGAAAATTTCTATCATTATTCACATGATTTCCTTATTTTTTGGCCTATCCATATAGAAATCATGTGATTAAAATCATGTGATTATTTACTGTTATTGTTCTGTTATTACATCATGGATATGCTTTCACCATTTGGTACTGTGATTAGCTTGGATAGATAATTGTCTGCATGGATCCGTGATGATATATATATAGGCAAGCAAATGCTTTATTGGTAATATGTTATGCTTGCAACACATAAGATAAAATCTCTCAATTAATATCTTTAAAAGACTTGAGATATTTAGTGTGCCTTCAGTAAAGAATCTTATGAGGATACTAAACGACGTGAAATTTATTCATATTACTACAGCAAAGCCTATATTTTAAGAAAAGGACAAATGTTTTCATATTAAGTATTATGCTTTAACTTGATACTTAATCAAATCTTATGCAGATATTATACTTCATAATGTTCAATTTGAAAAATCTGCAAATCTGCCTCTTGGTTAAAATGAAATTTGACCAAGGGGCGCTATGGTCGTAGTCAAATTCGACCTAAAATAAGTTTGACACAATAACTATTTGAATATCATTTTATTGTGATTAAAAGCAAAATCAATTTATGATCACAAAATTGTCCCAAAATTGTAATATATGGGTTATCCTTACATGATATGGCTATCTTTTCATGCTTGTAATGAAATTGGTTATCTTTATAATGGATATCTTTTTGGCATCATTTGAAGACTATTGTAGAGCATACAAAATAAGGGGAGTAATAAATACAAATAAATTAAAAAGGATGAAAATCTTTGCAAATACCTAAAAGTTAAAATTATGGCTAAATTGACATCTATTGCAAAGCACATTTACCTTGGGATATCTATCTAAAGGGGAGCATAGTATAAAATTAAGGGGGAGACGTAATATCAAATATTCAACATGGATATCTTTTTGAAATGACAAAGGGGGAGAAAAGAATATCAAAATAAAATAAAAATCAAAACTATAATAACTGAGTTTCATAATGAAAAAGGCCAAGCACTTACTTGCAAAACAAGAATGGCTACAAAAGGTAATCTTCAGGTATGAAACTCATATATTTTATATTTCTTTCATTTATATTTTGGAAATGTTTGTCATCTTCAAAAAGGGGGAGATTGTTGGCTAAATGGACATCTATAAATCCCTTTGTTTTGATTATGACAAACATTTCATTCTTATTGATCTAACGAGCTACTTGAGTGTGCAGGATTAAGGTGGATGACAAAAGCAATTAGGGAAATCCATATTCTTATATGTTTGTATTTTCATGAAATGTAATCGCCTTGTAAAAACTTGTACAAATATATAATGTACAAGTACTTAGATTTCATGTAAATCATGCGTTAGATTCTCCCTAGCTAAACACCACATTTAGATAGGTCATCCCCTTCAAATAAAGTCACATATGCACACTCATACACACATTTAGTGGTTTAATTAAAAGATTGAAACAGGGTCTATCTCGGTCGACTAACTCCTCGACCGAGACACTCTCGGTCGACAATCTTCTCGACCGAGAAAGATCCAAAGTAGCCTTTAGACACAACTATCAAGGTAGTTGGCAGTTGGAGATAAACGTTGCAAAACACTTGTTCCAGAGAGCCTGTCGGTCGACAAAAGTTCGACCGAGTAGGTGTCTCGGTCGACCATTCCTCGACCGAGATGGTCTCTGACAGCAACTGCAGAATTAATTAATTAGTCGTTGTTAAAGCAACAAACTTGTACCTAACGGCTAGTTAAGCACTTAGAAACCCCTAGAAGTTGTCTAGAACGTCCTTAAGCATCCTTAGGCCATTCCTATAAATAGGACAAGCCATAGGACACTCAAACACACTTGTTACACTTGAGAAATCCTTGAGCATACTTTGAGCAATCTGTTTGTGAGCAATTTGAGCATTGTGACAATTGGCTACTTCCTTCCTTAGCTCAAAATTCGTGTCCTATAGGCTAGTATCTCCTACCCACTGCAATCACAAGTCCATACACTTGGTTAGGAGATCTATACACTTGATCTAGGCAAATCAAGCCTTGGGCTACAAAGGATAAGTTGTAATTTCCTTTTTCCTTTCTTGTTCTCTATTACTGTTTGTACTCTCCTTGCTACTCCTAGGTTGGAGGCTGCATATTGGAGAGGGTGAAAATCTTCTTGGTGAAGAAGGAGACTTTGGGCTACTTCAGAAGGCTGGTGCAACGGGAGGTTACTTCTAGAGAGGAAGGCTACTTCAAGGGGGAGCTTGGAGTTACTTCAAGAAGGCTACCTCAAAGTTGGTGCACCTACTTCAAGTGAAGGCTGTTCAAAGGGTGTAAATGAAAGTATTGTATTTTGTATAAATCCTTGAGAAGGTAATAAAATAAATACTTTTAAAATCTCGGTTGGGTAAGAAACCGGGTAGTGGACTGACAACTTTAGTATTTGCTAAAGTTGGAACCACTCTAAACACTTGTCTCCTTCTTTCAATTTCAATTGTGGTTGTTTGAGTAAAATAAATTGTTAAAATTATTTAAAAACTCTATTCACCCCCCCTCTAGTGTTTTTCATTTCTCGCTCATCCCCCCATCAAATTCACGATCTTTCTTCTTTGTTTTTACACCTGCATCCTGTTGTAATTTTGATGTTGATTTTTTTGGTAGCTTTACTTTTTTGGTTGCTCCCGATCTCAACCTCTAGCAGCCACTCTCATACTTTATTTTATCCACACTTGTAGTTCTTCTAGCTCTATTACTCATGTTTCATCGTTAAATCTTGACATTTGGGTTCTGAATGAGGGAATTTAGTAGGAGCTACATTGTTGAGACAAGGTTTACCCACTCACCCACCTACCCTTCTGATGACGCTTTTACCCAGCTTTCCTATGGAATTGTATTCAGTGTAGTAGAAAATTGACCAAGTGTCCCTTTAAATTATTTTTATCACTGTGCTCAATGAAAAGTAAACTATCTCTAGACCATACATGATCTGTTTACACTCTGTTTCTCTTATCTCTTTATGTTTTCTCTATATTTTTGTGTGCATATTGATGGTTTTGGCCGGTAATCACAATAATGAATATATGATGAGTATGGAAAAGTACATAGGTCAACATAGGGGTCTGGGCTACATTTTTAAGCTCTAAGGATAAGAAGAAAAATAGCAAAATTGACAAATGATGGCAGTTTCAGCATATGACTATTTGATTTTTCGTTGGTTTAACAACTATTTTGCAAATATCAGAGAATCCCTAAGATTAGACAATAATCACAAGCACCTACATTCATTAGAGATATCAAGAAAGACCATGTGTCTGCATTTTAATTGCAATCGATTTTCCATGAATAAAACAAAGACAATTATGTAGGGAAGTCTGAATCGTAGAAATTTGGAAACCTCCACATGGTCCCAGTTGTCTCCCCTTCTTCCTTTTCCTCATAGTTACCAAAAGTCCTTTTAGAAAAGCAAAAAAATAAGTTAGACAATGCAATATCCTTAAAGTTTGTTGGTTGTGAAATAGTTCTAACAAGAATGAAATGTTTGAGAAAGTAGCTTTAAGTAGGAAGAATGTTTGTATGTAACAAAAAACATGTTGCATTTATTTTATATTTTTTTCAAAGCTTATAGTTTTAGTACATATTAAAGAATATTCATACAAAGTTTATTTGAGAACTTGAAACCTGATGAGTGAGTGAATGGCCTCCCAAGCTCTTGTAGCTGTGTGTAGAAAAGTGACTGAGAAGGTGACATTTCCTCGCCGTTCTCCTCCCCAGATTGTTCTTAGGTGAAGGGGCATGCATCCTGAAGCATATCAGTTACCGGAAGATGAGCCAAAACTAGATCTACATAGTTCACCGCTCAGCTGGGAGAGTCTTAAGCCAAGATCTGTGGGCAAAGTTACAGATCTGCAGAAAACTATTGTTTCTTTGGTGGATGGTAAACTGATCTACCTCAATGCGGAAGCTGTGGAGAATGTAGAGAAGTCGAGTAGGTGCCTATTGGGATATGTTCTTGATTTCCATCCTCATATCCCTCTTCTGGTGAATCATTTCATCAATGTCTGGAATGTTCAAGGTTTTTTGGAGATCTATGATAGAGGGAATGGTTTCTTCTTGGTTCGATTTGAAGATTCAGTAGATATGGATTTCATTCTTGAAGGAGACTGGTACTTGAAAGGGAGACATGTCGTATTTAAGAGATGGAGCCTTGGTGAAAAACAATCTACGATAATCTTCTGTGACGTTCCGATCTGGGTGTGTTTGAGGAACATTACGATGGAGCTCTGGGATCATCGAACATTCATAGAGTTGGCTCATACCTAGGTGATCCTGTGAGAATGGATGAGGTGACTTACAACCTCAGCCGTATGGATGTGGCGAGAATCCAAGTATTAATGAATGGAAATGCAAAGTTCCCAAAATCTATTACACTCAGAAGTGATGAAGGTGTGGAGCATACCGTTATAATTGAATATGAGTGGATCCCTTACAGATGAAGCCAATGTAGCTTGTTTGGCCATGACGATTGCCTAGAGAGTCCTGCTACATCCGATCAGAGGTCTAACGGTCAGAAGCTTAACAGAGTTTGGGAAATAAAAAAGAACCGTGTAGCCGAGGTGTTCGATAAAAGTCCACAAGATAATTTGAAGAATGATGTTGAGTATGTGATTGAGGAAATCATGGATGAGAATGAAGTTCTCCATATTTCAGTTGTTCAGTTGTTAGAGGTTCTAATGGTAGAAGAAGAGAGGCTTTCTATAGAAGTGAATGAAGGGTTCTCAAACAATGCTTGGCCTGAATCTGTTGATAAGGGGCTTGGTGCATCAATAGGTTATGCGTTTCAGATCCAGGGTAGGATTCCTAGTCTCCTAACATCTTTGAACGAAGGGATTAGTTTTGTTATAGAGAATAACTATCATGAGCTCAATGTTAATGCTTTCCAAAGGCCGAATATGACTGTTTTATCGAATGAAGTTGTTTCCTCTGGTGCCTCGACACCAATGCCTGGTATTTCAATTCCTAAGGACTCACCGGTGAGTGATAGTAGTTCTCAAGAATCATCGTGCTCACTGAAGTATTTACCAAAGATTGTTGAGAGACTGGAACCACCTAAATGCCAAGGGAAAGTAAACATAGGAATATTTTAGAGGTTGGAGAAGAGAAATGCAGCGCCAACCCCTTGAGAGCTTGTATTGCTATCTGAAAATACTGAGGCTATCAGTACAATAGCCAGAGATTATATATGAGCTCATCCTGTACTATCTCCTCATGGGATGTAAGGGGTATTAGCAACAAACTCCTTAATGTCTAGGAGGAGGTGAGAAGGGCAAGTTGTGATGTGTTTGTCCTTGTGGAAACGAAGCTAAGAAAAAATAGAATTAACAAAGTTATGAGTAGATATTTTAATGAATATAAGTAGATTTCTAACAGCGATTCTCATGCTCTGGGTCGCATTATTGTGATTTGGAGAGATGTCAATTGTAATGTTACAAAGATTGCAGAATTTGATCAGTCTGTTCACTTTAATTTGAGGAAAGATGATATTAATGTTAACGTGTCTGCGGTCTGTGGGCATAACGATGATTATGACAGGATGGGTCTGTGGAAAAATCTTGATGGTAGTAATTTGTTGGTATGTATGCCCTGAGAGCCAATCATGGGATGATTGGTGGGGTACATTGAGATTGATTTGTTAAACATCAAAGACAAGCTTCCAATTCTTTCTGCTTCAGTCATATGAGATAGTGATAGAACAGATTGAATGTCTAGAGAATGACAATACTCAATGACTTATGCCTTCAGGTTCATGACCTGAACGATGAGATCATACGGATGCTAAGTTTTTGTACATTCTTGTTATGTCCCTAGTCGGATGTCATTGTGGAAGGTAGATAGACATCAATGACACACAAGACTAGATTGTGGTGTTGGTTGATGACAAAATCTCATTAGTCATGATATAGAGATATCAAACCAAACACATAGGTACTTGTTAGAGAACAAGTGTACCAGACAGACCCACCGTGAGTTTGACACAGGGAACCATGACATGGTAGTCACAGTCAGTACTCACAGTGATGGTGGTGAGTGTGATTCTTTGACCTGAAATCACTACACTCAACACATGTCGTTGGGCACACTTTGACATCATCAAACGCAGTCCTGAAACATGGGTTGTTATAAAGGTGATGATTGGGTGGCTTTGACACATGGGGCTTTTGAGGGGTGAGTGATAGATATGGGATTTGTCCCTCCTGAGGGAGTTTGATATCCAAGGCCACTTGATGAGTAGGATTGAAATAGGCGTGCGCACGCATTTGTGAATCAGTATGTGATATTGATGTCATACATATCTCATCCAATCTACTCTGAGATCAAGAAAGTGAATGAATGTTGACAGGATGATTGTTCCATGCCTCGAGTTCATTCGGGATATCAGTGACAAAGGAATTATACATTCACTGTAACACCATTCACGGATTGTAGGATTGAAAGTTGTTCTCCAACTTTCTACTTTCACTTGGGTAGCACTGATGTGTGACTAGGCACCGCACTTTGCTTGTGAAGTCATAAGTGTTATGGACTTTCATTGCCAACGTGAAATGGACCTGCATGGTCACACACATAGGATTTAACATGGAAGAGGAGTTTTGTCCACAAACAATGTTTAGATTGATTACTAAAGGAGTTAAGTAGTTCAATTAAACACTCAATTAATTGATAGCTCAATATCATTATGTTCAAGGTGTTGGACGCATTGATTGGAGTATCAGATTGATTGAAATCACAATTGACTGATTCTGCACAATTTGCACTCCCAACCGATCGGCTCATGAGATGAACCATTGGCTCAGCTTGGTGAACCGATCGGCTCAAGTGTTGAGTCAATCGGCTCATGGTCAGGGTGAAATGATTTCTTCAAGTGTTGAAACGATCGATTCAACTGGTGCAACCGAGCAAGTTGGGAAAGTAGGATTGGTGAGAATTTTCCTTGCATTTCACTTGCCCAATTTGATTGGAACAAGGATTGGTATTCGATACCAATTAGAAACAAAGGAAGGAAAGTCAATCGGGAACTGATCAGGACCACGAACCGACCAGTTCAGTAGTGAACCGATCGGCTCATGGGTCCCAACCGATCGGTTGACGTGTCAACCAACCGGTTCAGGTCCCCAACCGACCGTTTCAGTTGTGAAACGATCGGTTCAGGTTGCGAGTTGGTTGTTTTGTGGAAAATCTCGAACCCTTCTACTCCTGCTTTTAGTCCCGCATTGCCCGGGAAGGAGAACCCTGTCCCATGTCCCTCCTATATATATAGGGGTACTGGGGGCTTCTCAAAGTACAACTCAGTGCAACCAGTTGCTCTGGAAAGTTGTCGTTCTCTCTAGTTTTGGTAACCGAGAGAGAGCCCGAGCAAGTGCTACCCGCAAAGGGAGGCACAACAAGGGAAAGACAACTGTAGTTGCAACTGGAGGCAGGAGAGTGTGTTGGCGACTAGTACGTAAACGGGAGGGTGTGACTCCTTCCAATTCCTTGTGGGACAAGGAGATTGGAGTTCCAGGTGGTCCGTGTGGACTACTTCAGAGGCGGGAGGTTTCTGCCGCTCAGGATGACAACTGTCAATCGCGACAGTCCCGGTGAGACCAGGAGTCTTCAGTCCTGGTGCGACCAGGAGCTACACATACACCGTCCAAGACCGGAGTTGAAGACCGCGCAAGGCACGAGGTATTGTCGCAGAGCAAGCCTCGGGACAAGGTATGATTCCACAAACCATCATTTCCTATTGTATAGACGTTGACGCGTTTCCTTGTTCTGGGTTTGGGGGAGAAAATGTTTGTTTCCGCTACCTTCTCTGCCTCCCCTAAAACCGAACATAATCTTCTTAATAATGGCCCTTGGGTGATTTTGGGTGATTTTAATGCTGTTAGGAGGAACGAAGACAAGATTGGGTTGCAACCGCCTTCAAAGAAATCCATGGATGACTTTAATGATTTTATGTTAGATAATGGTATGTTGGAATTAGATTTAAATGGATCTTATTTCACTTGGTCAAATCGTTAAGATGGGGAGAATTTCGTTACTACAAAGATCTACAAAATCTTATAAAATGTGGATTTTCAAAAAGATATTGAGTGTTTTCATGGAGAGGTTATTACCAACACTGTGAGTGATCAAAATAGGACTGCGATGGTTATTGTACATCCCCGCAAGTATAAAACCATGTTAATATTCTTGAATAGTTGGTCTAGTCACAAAAATTTTCATAAGCAGCTGACTGACAGTTGGCAGTTGGAGGTTCAGGGATATGCTATGTTTAGGCTTTATAGGAAGCTTGATCATCTCAAGAACAACATTAAGGAGTGGAACATAAATGAGTATGGAAATGTTATGAAAATGTGGCTAAGGCCAAATATAAAGCGTTAGAAGCTCGTAAAAATGCTGATCTTAATCCCACTAATGTCAGTTTGAGATCAACTGCTAACTTGCTAAGGAAAGAAGCTAGAGAAGTTGTTGTTATAGAGCAAGCTCTGTATAGACAAAAATATAGAATCAATTGGCTGAAGGAAGGTAATCTAAACACCAAATTCTTCTACTCCTCAATGAAGACTAGGAGAGTCAAAAATACTATTAATTGCCTTAATGTTGATGGAGTTATCACGAGAGATATTGTTGTGAGAAAAGATTCTATTGCTAATTTTTATGAAAAATTATTTTGCAATGATGATGATGGAAGGGTTTGGGAAGGAGATTGGAAGGGGTCAAAGATCTCTCAAAAGCAAACGAATTACTCACTAAGATGATAAAAAGAAAGGAACTGGAGGAGGTTGTGAATGATCTGAATGATGATAAGAGCCCAGGTCCTGATGGGTTTAATCGACATTTTTACAAAGTTGTTTGGAACATGATAGGTGATGATGTTTTTGAAGCTATCAAGGAATTCTTTGGAAATTGTAGTATGTTGAGGGAGGCAAATAAAACCTATCTCACTCTTTTCCCTAAAGGAAATGACACTACCCTTATCTCGAACTGGAGACCCATTGCCTTGTGTAACACTTTCTACAAACTCATTTTAAAAGTGCTTTCTAATAGACTGCAAATGTGTTTACCTTCCATCATTGATCTCAATCAATGCACGTTTATGAAAGGTAGGAGTATAAAAGATGTTATCCTCTTGAGAAACGAGATCATTAGTGATGTCAAAAAGACGAATGGAAAAGATATGTGTATCCAGGCTGATATATCTAAGGTTATGACTCGATGAATTGGAAATTTCTTTTTTCTGTTATGAGTAGGATTGGTTTTGCTAACAAATGGATTAGGTGGATTGAAGTTATTTTCAAAACTTCTTCTTATCAAGTGTTGGTCAATGGAGAAGCTACTAGAACTATTTTTCCCTCAAATGGGGTCAGACAGGGAGACCCTATTGCTCCCTATTTATTTACCATTGCTATGCAGGGCTTTTTGAGTTGTTTAAATAAAATGATGACATCCAGCCCATTTGTGTTTCTAATAGTTTGAGTTGTTCCCATATTGTTTTTGCTAAGGATTTGATGATCTTTTCTAAAGCAAATACCAGTAATGAAAAAACAATAAGAGAGCTACTTGATAAGTTTGGTAATATGTTTGGGCTTCATGTTAATAAGAGTAAAAGTTTGATACTTATGGGGAAGAACTGGGATGCGGAGGAGATAACCGAGATTTTGAATATAAAGAGAGGCAGTCTTGAGGATACTAAATATTTGGGTATGCCTTTATTTTTTGGGAAATTGAACAAAAGACATTGTGAGAAGCTGATTTGTAATATTAAACGAAGGATGGAGGGGTGGAAAGACAAGCTTCTCTCTTTTGCTGGTAGAGTGGAATTAGTTAGATCTACGGTGTCTACTATGCATATTTATTGGGCCATGTCTTTTCCCATAATTAGCTCGAATCTTAATGAAATTGATAGATTGTGTAGGAATTTCATTTGGGGCCATTCTGATAAGAAAGATAATATTCATCTGATTAAATGGGATGTGTTAACTTTTCCTAAGAAGGAAGGTGGATTGGGCATTAGGAAGAGAAAAGAGATGGTTGAAGCTTGTCTTATCATGAATGCATGGGATATTGCTAGAAAAAAAGCCCGTCTCGACCTTCATGACGCCCGATACAACCCAGCCCGACAGGGGCTGGGCGACACAAGAATGATCGGCGGAGAAGGGTGCCTTGCGAAAGGGACGTACCGGCCGACACAACTTCTACTCGACAGGGAGCCAAAGCCGCATCGACGACCAACCTCATCGAGCGACACAGCCACCCACCGGTAGGCGTGCCGCCAGCCACGTGACCGATAGCCAGTGCCTCGCGCCGAAGGCATACCTGTATCGGCCGTCCACATCCATCGACCGGCGTATAAGGGGGCTACGTGGCATTTCCAGCACCATAACTCCTTCAACCGCCGATATAAATAGCAGCTACAGGAAGTCGAAAAGACAGGTCGGAGACGTCGGAGGTTGGATAGGTCGGGACGGCTAGCCAGTTCCCCGTTCGGACAGTTGGGGACTTGAGCGATCTGCGAGAGAAGTGCGAGAGCAACCGTATCGTGCCCCAGTGCTCGTACCGGGCGACACTAGGTGAGCTCTTCCTCATCCCGAGAGGGAGGGGATCGGTTCACCAAGGACTGTACCAGACGACACTGAGGGCCGATATCGGCCGACGTAGATACGCGACACGAGTGCCTGACAGCAATGTCCGACAGTAGTATATGTGAATCCTTGGCCGACACGATACCAAAACCGATACGCTCTCCCCGTCAGTCGTGCTGCTCGAGAGGGTGTGCCGCCCGACATGAGTGTATCGGCCAGGGTCTTCGAACGATATAGTCGTCCGTCAGGTGTGCCGTTCGAGAGGTCGTGCCGCCCGACACGGCTGTACCGGGATAGGTCCCTGGACGGTATCGGGCTGGGAGTAGTAGTAGTCTGTCGCCCTTCTACATCAAGAAGGTGACATCTATCTTTAATTCTGTTATTTAAATTCTTAGCTTATGCATTGTATTAAGACCCTTATTGCTGATAGAAATAGAAATGCTAAATTGCTCTTTGTTTAAGGCTTAGTGCCTTATGATTGGGTAACTACTGTGTTGGATATTTGAACTCTAGCTTGCATGTTTTGGATCACGTTTCTCTTAGCTACCGAATCGTCTTTCCCGTCGCAACTACTTCGAGAGTTGGGTTGTGGCTCTAGTGTTCGGTCCGATTCTGGAGTACGAGAGTGCCCGAAACAGAGTTGTTTTAGTATCATTCCACTCTAACTTGAGTCCAGCAACCTCGAGAGGGGTGTTGAAGCTTGGTTAGAGGCACCCGCTCTGAGAGGAGGGGTGCAGGGTGTTACTGCTACCGTTTGTCTTTCTAAAAGTCTTATCCCTTACATTACGCCTTAAACTGCAGTTTACCTTCCTATTTTCTGTTGCATGAAAATTCCTAAAAACTGCTAATGACAAAATCTTAATCTTTCTTGTAACTCCAGTTGGAGATAGTTTTCTTTGATTTAATAGTGACATCTGGTTGTTCCCTTCGGGGAACTTCATTATCTCTTTATATCCACCGGAGTGTAGAGTGTCGATTCAGAGTCGTCAACACAACCCACCTTGTCCCTGTGTTCGACCCCGTATGACTACTTCGACCCCGTAAACAAAGTTGCGGGGGCCTAGAAGGATTCGGGTTATAAATACGAAGGCTCGACTACCTCAAATACGCCTCCAATTTTAGGACACGCGATTTAGGCCGGTCAACTTTCTGGCGCCGTTGCCGGGGACAAGGCAATTGGCACTGTTGACGAATCTGAATCCACTAACTACACTCCCGTGCCTCAAGCTTAGAAATAGGCTTGACAACACTTTTTCTTCTTTTTCTTTTACTTTAAGCATTATTCTTTACCCCAGTTATAATTTTCTAAACATGATTTTTATGCGGTTTTCAGGTACTCTGATCTACTAAACACCGAGACTGTCAACCATGCCTTGTTGTGAGAAACCCCTCTCTGAGGGCGAATGTCAGAGCCAAAGCGAGAAAGCGACCCGGCCTGATTGGGTTGGTCAGCTTTCCGCCTACATAAAAAGACATGACGCCATCATCAACCGGTTGGTACAAGGGACGCTTACCAGCCCTGGATCTCTGAATTCCATGCAACACCAGACGGCGAGTCTGTAGATGCGCCAATGGGAGGTCGATCAACGACTGTCTCAGATGGCTGCTCTGATGAAGAACCCTGCGGGAAAAATGCTCCCTCACCCTGAAACTGCAGTAATGGCAGTGCTTAGATCAGGAAAGACGGTAGAGCGCGCTCATGAAGCCCCACCAGAACCTAAGCAAGGGCCCAAGGATGTCATTCCAGTAGGAGATGGAGGTAGGCCTGCAGAAGCCAAAGAGCCTGCGCCGATACCGTCTGATGAGCCATCTGGTGGGAGGAATCCTTACGCTCCCAGGGTACCGTTCCCGTACAAGCTGATCAAGGCAAATCTGAAAAAGCGGCACGAAAGGTTCATGGATTCGATCAGGAAGCTGCATCTTGAAGTCCCCTTCCTTGACGCTTTGGAGGAGATGCCCACATACGCCAAGTTTCTCAAAGATCTAATAATGAAGAAAAGAAGGGGGGAAGGATAGAGACAGTGTACCTGACCTCTACTTCCTCTGCCTTCATAAAGCCCAGCTTGCCGACTAAGAGAAAGGATCCCAGAGCTTTCACGATCCCATTCGCCATCGGGGACAATGTCGAGCGGAAGGGTCTGGCAGACTTGGGAGCAAGCATCAGCCTCACGCCCTTAAGTTTCGCGCAAAGGATGGGTTTGACCGACATGGTTCGAACCAATATGCGGATTGAACTGGCGGATCACTCTTTCAAAAGACCTGTAGGCATTGTCGAAGATGTGCCGATTAGGGTCGGTGATTTCTTTATTCCCTGCGACATCGTCGTCATCGACACAGCTGAAGATCCCAGATGTCCGATCATCTTCGGACGCCCTTTCTTGGCAACAGGGAGGGCGCTGATTGATGTCTCTGAAGGGATAATCACCTTGAGGGTTGGAAACAGCCACATGGACTTCAAGATGAAGGAAATCATGAGAGGTCCATCCCTGTCTGAATCGGCCTGTTTTGCGGATAGCTACAATAAATTCTGCGAAGAAATAGAGGAGTATATCCGGACAGTGGATCCCCTCGCGAGAGCAATAAGCTGTCAGGATCTCGACTTCGAAAATCCCGAAATCGTGAAGCATCTCGACATTTTCAACCTTTCTGACAAAGACTTGCAAGAAGAAGAGGAGGAGGTGGACTCTGCGAAGTATGCCTCCCTTGAAGGAGAACCTCAGGAGGAGACACCCAGAGCAAAGCCGGATTTAAAAGTGTTACCTGAGGGACTGAAGTACGAATTTTTAGATGAAGAGCAGAGGAACCCAGTCATCGTAAACGTCGATCTTTCAAGCAATCAGCTGGGCCAGCTCCTTGAGGAGTTAAGACTCCACAGGGGGGCTATAGGATATTCCGTAGATGATATCAAGGGCCTTAGCCCCGCCCTTTGCATGCATCGCATCAACTTGGATGAGTCTGCCAAGCCCCTGGTCCAACCCCAGAGGAAGCTAAATCAGATGCTCAAAGAGGTCGTCAAGAAAGAGGATTTTACCAGGTACCCATCTTACCCGACGACCAGGAGAAAACGACGTTCACCTGCCTCTACGACACTTATGCCTTTAGAAGGATGCCCTTCGGACTCTGCAACGCCCCCGCCACCTTTCAAAGATGCATGATATCAATGTTCTCAGATTTTCTAGAAGACATCGTGGAAGTTTTCATGGACGACTTCTCCGTCTATGGAAGGGACTTCGATTGCTGTCTGAAGAACCTATCGTTAGTACTTCAAAGGTGCGAGGAAAACAGCCTGGTCCTGAACTGGGAAAAATGTCATTTCATGGTACGGGAGGGTATCGTCCTAGGGCATAAGGTCTCAAGGTGCGGGATCGAGGTGGATACCAGCAAAATCGAAGCTATATCTAAGCTTCCTCCACCAAATTCCGCCACGGGGATAAGAAGCTTCCTCGGGCACGCCGGATATTACCAAAGATTCATCAAGGACTTCTCAAAGATTTCCAAACCATTGTCAAATCTCCTGGTAAAGGATGTTGAATTTGTTTTCTCTAACGATTGTCTTAGTGCTTTTCAGGCCCTGAAAAATGCTTTAGTATCACCACCTATCCTTCAAGCGCCAGATTGGGGTTTACCCTTTGAGCTAATGTGCGACGCTAGCGACTACGTAGTGGGGGCGGTCCTGGGGCAAAAGAAAGATAAAAAGAACCATGTGATTTGCTATGCTAGTCGCACGTTGGACGAAGCACAAGTAAACTACACAACCACCGAAAAGGAAATGCTCGCGGTTGTCTTCGCGTTTGATAAGTTCAGATCGTATCTCGTCGGATCAAAGGTCAAAGTATACACAAATCATGGGGCGATAAAATATTTAATGCAAAAGAAAGACGCAAAGCCCAGATTGTTGTGATGGGCCTTATTGCTCCAAGAATTCGATCATGAAATTATCGACAAGAAAGGCACGGAAAATTTGATTGCAGACAACCTATCAAGGATAGTGGCTGAGAGACAGAGAGGGCCATAGATCGACGACAACTTTGCCGACGAAGCTCTCATGATGGCTGAAGCTCAAGGAGAAGGTTTGCCCTGGTTTGCAGACATCTGCAATTTCCTCGCTTGTGGAGAGCTACCTCCTGATATCACCTACAATCAAAAGAAGAAGCTATTCGCGGATGCCAAGAATTATTACTGGGATGATCCTCTCCTGTTCAGAAGATGCGCAGACAACTTGTACAGGAGGTGCAACCCGGAAGAAGAAACTGCCGATATCCTGAAGGGATGCCACGCCTCCCCCTGTGGTGGACACCTGGGTGGCGAAAGAACAGCGGCAAAAGTGCTACAATCAGGTTTCTACTGGCCCTCCTTATTTAAAGATGCTGCACGATTCATAAAGGTTTGCAAAGAGTGCCAGTCAACGGGGAATATAGGGCGGAGGAATGAAATGCCGATGGCAAGCTGGATCGAAGTGGAAATATTTGACGTATGGGGGATTGATTACATGGGGCCATTTCCCCCATCCCAGGGGTATCAATACATACTAGTGGCAATAGACTATGTGTCGAAATGGGTAGAGGCGGTAGCCACCCAAACATGCGACGCTAAGTCGGTTATCAAGCTTTTTGAGAGACCATCTTTCCCCGTTTCGGCATACCGCGCATCGTAATAAGTGACGGCGGGTCACACTTCGGAGAAAGGCAGTTCGAAGCGCTCCTACGCAAGTATGGAGTAAAACATAAGATCGCTACGCCCTACCACCCACAGACATCGGGGCAGGTAGAGGTCTCAAACAGACAGATCAAGTGGATCTTAGAAAAGACTGTCAGCCGCACGCGGAAGGACTGGTCTATGAAGCTTGATGACGCATTATGGGCCTACCGTACTGCTTACAAGACGCCCATTGGAACCACCCCCTACCGTCTTATATACGGAAAATCCTGCCATCTGCCTTTGGAACTAGAACACAAGGCTCTCTGGGCGATCAAGTTCCTAAATATGGATCTAGACAAGGTAGGAGAAAAAAGGTTTTTACAGCTTCAAGAGCTCGAAGAGCTGAGGATTCACGCCTACGAGAATGCAAAGATCTACAAGGAAAGAACAAAAATGTGGCATGATGCCCACCTTAGGAGAAAGGATGTGAGAGAAGGGGATAAGGTCTTGTTATTCAAGTCCTCCATCCGTCTTTTTCCTGGGAAATTACAGACAAGATGGTCGGGACCATTTTCTGTGGCAAAGATATACCCATCAGGAATGATGGAGCTCCGCGACAAGGATGACCCGACTAAGATCTTCAAGGTGAACGGGCACAGAGTGAAAATGTTTTATGAGGATGAAGCTTTTGTCAGGAAAGCAGAGATTGACTTACTGGATGTGGGTACAACTGAAGAGCCTACACCGGTCGAGCTGGCGACGAAAACTTCAGCGCTCCTCGGGAGGCAGCCTGAGTCATAGATTAGGATACATTTGTTTTCTTTATAAAAACAACCATTATGGACTGTAATAAGGCCCAAGTCAGTACATGCGCACGTGTGCTGACTCTTTTTGTTTTATGGGCCATCGCTATGTTTTGCGGAACATTGAGAAGTAATACCATCTGAGGTAAGAGATCCTTCTCTATACCAATGATGTTTTACCCTGCAATGGCCTTTTACTTCACACAGGTTTAGTTTTGGCCTTTTGACCACCCGCTTTTCTACCGTGTCGACCAGCTGGGCGCAGAACCGCTTGTATCGGGCAGCCTCGCCCCGGGCAATGCAAGGGCAGCGGATGACCCTTGGGATGGCCGACGGGACTTCGCGTCTCGGGAATAGCGTGACTAAAACGACCGACGCGCGCCATGTTTTGCACGTTTCACCCCCCAGCTGGGTTCTCTATAAATAGCGTGCAGGTTTCTTCGTGTCGGGCTATCATTTTCTCCTTTTTGCCACCTGGAACGCATGCTTTGATCCTCCCTTTTGCTCATGTGTCGGCCATCTTGCCTTCGCCCTAATATCGGGCGATGCCTCCTGAGAGCAAAGGTATAGCCCGACACGTCTTTCGCCCGACACGTCTTTCGCCCGACACGCTATCTCTCGCCCGGCACAGATTTTTGTATCGTGCGAGGCGTATCGGCTGGCTTGTTGTTTTCTTACCGAACGACATGGCTTGTCGCCCGATAGGTTTGTAGTCCGACACGTTTATCGGCCGATAACCCTGTCGCCCGACGCCAGTATCTGTTATCGAGCCGCTTATCGGGTTTACATGACCTGCAGATTTTCTATCGCCCGACATGCTTTCGCGCGTAACGACGGTCGATAGCGTTTTCCCGATGTTTCGTATCAGGCGCCATATTTCTCACTATGATGTCATGTTTTTGTTTCATGTGACCTCGTATCGCCCGATACACCTGTGTCGGGCGTCGAACCTTATCGCGCGACAACATCATGTCGTCCGATCGCTTATTGCCCAGTTTTAATAAGTTTTCTTTCTTTTCATCTTTCTTGCCTAACTGATGAATAAATAAATTTCAAATAACAGGTATGGCTCATATGGAGAAAACCACCTACCGCGCCAACAAGCACAGCGCGGGGATCAGCAACAACTGTCGGGCAGAAACGGCAACAACAATGGAAAGGAAGATTTTTCTTGATTTGGTAGCTCCAATAGTGAGTCACCTAGCTAGGGGTGCGGCAACCAAGGCCTCCAAACAAGTTCGAGGCGCCCTGGTTCCGTACCCTTAAGGGAGAGGGCCCACCCTGACTACACACTCCTGGGAACTAAACTAGGGACGGATAATCAGTCCCTTTGTTTATGCTCACAGCGGATATGTGAAGAAAGGGGGGGCCAGAAGTGAATTTTGAGGGTTTCGCTCCAGCTCAACCGCTACATCGCCAAAGCGAACCCACTAGACAACCTCCCAATGGCATGCTGCAACTTCGTAGGAGCATTTTGCAGCACATCAGAAAGCTAACCCTCACTGGCTAAGCTTTACCTTACTTTTGCTTTCTTCTCTACTCTGGGACAGAGTAGAAAGTAAGTTTGGGGGGGGTATGCTAGTGAGGGAGGTATAAAAATTTTATCTCTTCAAGCTTTCTACGATATTCATTCTCTTTTACCTGATGTGCCCTTATAGCTCCCTGTATATCTGATGTACGCATGCATGCCATATAAAAATTTTCAAAAATCCTTCCTTTGCAAATTTCCTGCCCCTACGCATATGTACAAAGTCGTTGTAATAATAATAAAAACCTGTTGTGACTTCTTGCAAAGTTTACTTTCTGTATATTTCAACGAGTTACAAGTTCTGTCATATATTTCTGATAATGTTGTCTCAAACAAACAAAATATTTGTGCCTTGCCATCTAAAAATTTTCAAAAAATAATAATCTCGCAAACAGCTAAGAGACGAGTATGGAGAAGGAAAAAGCTGCCCAAACAGCAGATATCTCTTTTGTTTTCCCTTACCCAGCAAAAATCCCAAAAAGAGAAAGAAGCCTTATGAGCGTGAATAAAAGTATGAGAGTTGTGCCCAATAAGAGAAAAGAAAAAAATATATACACACTTGTTTTCCAAAAGTACCCGTCTTTAGGCATGGTAGATCCGGGGCAGTGGTACGTAGGATGTGAAATCACTGCTCTAAAGCCAACTGGCTTGGACTGCAGGGACCACTTTCCCGTTAACGGACCCTTACCTGGATGGACTGATGGGAAACAAGAAGAAAACCCCAAAAAGCCTTAGCCTACCCTATACACAACTTTCTGCCCTTAAAATAAAGTTGTTTGGTGTGGAAGCTAACTTCGGAATCATACACCAAAGTCTCGCTGAAGCTGTGGAGAAGAAAAATTTTACTTAAATAATAAGGCAAGTAGGGCAAGGTCTTTTGCTCGCTTTAAGACAGCATTACCTCCAAGACATCGCAATTCTTGTGCTACCCTTTAGCCTTAAAGTTTTGTTGTGCAAGAAGAAGCAACACAAAGTTTAGTTTAAATATTGATTGAGGACAATCAAAAAGCTATGTTTGGGGGAGTTGATAACACCAAATTTTGTGACGTTTTTGCCCTTTATTCTGTTATCAAAACTACCCTTTTCTGCTATTTTCCTCTATTTTATTTGCATTTTTGCAATAATTGGCCAAACAACGCTCTTATTCCAGTTTTTCCTATCTTTTACAGGGTTTTCCTCGTTTTTGTGCAATAAGGCCGATTCCGGCCCACAATAAGTCTAAGCCCGTCTCGACCTTCCTGACGCCCGATACAACCCAGCCCGACAGGGGCTGGGCGACACAAGAATGATCGGCGGAGAAGGGCGCCTTGCGAAAGGGACGTACCGGCCGACACACCTTCTACCTGACAGGGAGCCAAAGCCGCATCGACGACCAACCTCGTCGAGCGACACAGCCACCCACCGGCAGGCGTGCCGCCAGCCACGTGACCAATAGCCAGCGCCTCGCGCCGAAGGCATACCTGTATCGGCCGTCCACATCCATCGACCGGCGTATAAGGGGGCTACGTGGCATTTCCAGCACCATAACTCCTTCAACCGCCGGTATAAATAGCAGCTACAGGAAGCTGAAAAGATAGGTCGGAGACGTCGGAGGTTGGATAGGTCGGGACGGCTAGCCAGTTCCCCGTTCGGACAGTTGGGGACTTGAGCGATTTGCGAGAGAAGTGCGAGAGCAACTGTATCGTGCCCCAATGCTCGTACCGGGCGACACAAGGTGAGCTCTTCCTCATCCCGAGAGGGAGGGGATCGGTTCACCTAGGACTGTACCGGACGACACTGAGGGCCGATATCGGCCGACGTAGATACGCGACACGAGTGCCTGACAGCAATGTCCGACAGTAGTATATGTGAATCCTTGGCCGACACGATACCGAAACCGATACGCTCTCCCCATCAGTCGTGCCGCTCGAGAGGGTGTGCCGCCCGACATGAGTGTATCGGCCAGGGTCTTCGAACGATATAGTCATCCGTCAGGTGTGCCGTCCGAGAGGTCGTGCCGCCCGACACGGCTGTACCGGGATAGGTCCCTGGACGATATCGGGCTGGGAGTAGTAGTAGTCTATCGCCCTTCTACATCAAGAAGGCGACATCTATCTTTAATTCTGTTATTTAAATTCTTAGCTTATGCATTGTATTAAGACCCTTATTGCTGATAGAAATAGAAATGGTAAATTGCTCTTTGTTTAATGCTTAGTTCCTTATGATTGGGTAACTACTGTGTTGGATATCTGAACTCTAGCTTGCATGTTTTGGATCGCGTTTTGCTTAGCTACCGAATCGTCTTTCCCGTCGCAACTACTTCGAGAGTTGGGTTGTGGCTCTAGTGTTCGGTCTGATTCTGGAGTACGAGAGTGCCCGGAACGGAGTTGTTTTAGTATCATTCCACTCTAACTTGAGTCCAGCAACCTCGAGAGGGGTGTTGAAGCTTGGTTAGAGGCACCCACTCTGAGAGGAGGGGTGCAGGGTGTTACTGCTACCGCTTGTCTTTCTAAAAGTCTTATCCCTTGCATTACGCCTTAAACTGCTGTTTACCTTCCTATTTTCTGTTGCATGAAAATTCCTAAAAACTGCTAATGACAAAATCTTAATCTTTCTTGTAACTCCAGTTGGAGATAGTTTTTTTTTATTTAATAGTGACATCTGGTTGTTCCCTTCGGGGAACTTCATTATCTCTTTATATCCACCGGAGTGTAGAGTGTCGATTCAGAGTCGTCAACACAACCCACCTTGTCCCTGTGTTCGACCCCGTATGACTACTTCGACCCCGTAAACAAAGTTGCGGGGGCCTAGAAGGATTCGAGTTATAAATGCGAAGGCTCGACTACCTCAAATACGCCCCCAATTTTAGGACGCGCGATTTAGGCCGGTCAGGGGGCTAAACTTAATTCTATTATTAAAGATGGTTGCTGGAATATCAAAGATTCTAGATGCTCTCAGATTATGCTCAATATTCTAAAGTATGTGCCTATTGATAAAGATAACGATGATAGATTTCTCATTAAAGGACAGAGTAAAGTTAGAATTAAGAACATTTGGGACCAGATCAGATCTAAAAGAGATGAAAGTGTCTCGTTCACTTGGCTGTGGAAGTGTAAAAGCAGCATGAATGCGAAGATTCCCACTTGGAAAGCTATTCATAATAAGCTATCTACAACGGATTACACTAGGAGAAGGGGTATCCCTATAACCTCTATCTGTTACCTATGTATGAATGCTTATGAGGATACTTTGCATGTTAGTTTTGATTGTAAATTTTTGAAGGAGATTTGGGGTAAATCTTTGAAAGTCAGTCTTATATATAAGATTCCTAATAAGTGGGAAGATGCTGCAAAGATGGATGACAACAAATCAGGTGTTACTATTCCTATGGTGTTGTATCACTGTTGGTTGGAAAGAAACAAAAGAGTTCCTGAAAACAAGTATAAAAATGCTTATATTCTCTGGAAGATTATTCAATTGGATATAATGCTTCTTATCAAGTACTTTAAAGTTGGTTAACTAGTTGACCTTGTTGTTGTTCATTTGCTTTTGTGTTTCCATATGTTATGGTTGGGTGTTTTCTTCTTTATCTTTTCTCTGTGAGAAGTGGTTTTGGGGTCTTTCTGCCCTCTCATAGTAGTTTGGTGATGATCCTAGTTTTTTTGTTGGGAGCTGATGGTTACCTTTGTTGAGGTTCTTTTTTGCTGAAGAGTGGCTTTTGATTTATGGTGTGTTTCTTGGAGATGGTCAGAGATTTTTTTTGTTTATCTTTGAGGTGTTCTGCCTCTGTTCTGGACGGTGTTTATATCTCTATTTTAGAGGTTGTTGTGGTCTTAGTTGTTTCTCCCCTCCCACTGATGTTATCCCTCATAGTGATGGTCGAGTGGTTCTTCAGAAGCTTGAGGTTTCTGTTGCTGTTTTGGACGGTTTTTATATCTCTATTTCAGGCAGCAAATGGTTCTCGTCTAGCTATTGCTCCCCTCTCACTGGTCTGTTCAGTGATGGCTCAGTATTTTTTTCTAACAGATCGTGTTTCGTTCTGAAGAGGAAGGTTCTTGCTCTGTCCTATTTGAAGATAGTGGCTCTTGCTTGTACTGAATATGTTCCCATTGTTGTTTTATGCCTTGGTGTGGCCGTGTACCTTTTTTGCTGTCTGTTGGAGCTCCTCTCTCACTGATGATGGGCTTCTCTCTTACAGTGATGGTTGAGTGTGCTTCCTCTAATGTTTGAGGAGTTCTCTTTTTGTACATGTTCCTCAAGTTGTTGTGCTCCCCTCTCACTGAAGTTGAGTTTTCTCTCACAGTGATGGTTGAGTTTGTTGGAGGTTTCCTTTGCCTTGGGTTGCTTGCTCTAGTTTGGATCGTCATTATTCAACATTGGTTATCTGCAGACTGAAGATTTGGATGAATATTCATATCTTTGTACAAAGGTTGTTGTTGGGTCTCTCTTTTTCTCCCCTCTCACTAGTTTTTTCAGTGATGGTTGAGTCTTGTCTACTAGTTGTTTGTTGGATGAGGTAGTTTCTTTCTCTACCCTTGCATTGTGTCTCCCTAAAGATCCTTGGTTTGTGGCAGGCTGGTCATTTGTTATTCTTTTGTATTTAGTATCTTTTATGGTTGATAGGCTATTCTCAGTTTTGAGAGTAGCAAGTACTGTACAGACACTATAGTAAAGAAATACAAAAAAGCAACACGAGTTTGTTACCGACCAAAAAAAGAATATTCATACAATTGGATAGCTACCTAAAAAGGCTATATTTTTTTCTCATCCAACGTCTTTAGCATCGCCTAAATTCAGGGACAACTTTCCAATATCAACACCTTTACTAACATCATAACATCCTCTTTATTAGTAACCTACCACTATTGCTTGAATGCAGGAATCCAAGGAGCTAGACAGTTGTTGTGATACACATGGCAAGTTCTTTTTTTTGGATAAGGTAAAATATTACTAGATCATCAAAAGAGCGTATAGGGGTAAACCACCCCTTATACTATACATGGTCACTTAAGACCCCACCTCAAAATAACCTTAGGATTAACCTTCAACAGGCACCCTGGGTTCGCTTTACAATGCCAAGCCAGCCTATTAACAAAAGCATCAAACACATGGTATTTATCACTCCCACTCTTACCGTGAGTTGTAGTGTTCCTCTCATGCCATATATGGAACATGAGGCCGGTCCACACCATGCCGGCAAACCTCCTTTGATGTATGTCCCCTCTGGACCTACTATGCATCCAGGCTAAGCTATTATTAACACCCGTGGGGGGGGGTTGCCACCCCACATGAGCTTGAGAGAGGATCGGGTCCAAAGATACTTGGTGAAGTCACACTCAAAAAAGAGGTGCTGCTGCGTTTCGTCAACCTGATGGCACAATGGGCAAACGCTCACGCTTTCATTGAACCATCTGCTGGTTCTGTCACTGGTGGGGAGCCGCCCCAAAATCACCCTGTAAGCACATAAGCTCCATTTGGGGCAGTGGAATCTTCCCCAAAGCATCTGGTACCAAGGAACTTGAGGTTGATTGCGGTTGATCTTCCAAGGCAATCCGCCCGCAATCACACTCCAGTTCCCGTACGTATCAACATAATTCATCTTGCAAAAATTCCACGCATCACACATTCTCCTCCAAGCTCTAGAAGAGCCAACAATGTCAGCACCAGTATCAAGGCACCAACCATAACGAGCTCTCATCCACACACTCCAGGTAGAACTACGATTAACAAGAAAAATGTGGATCCTTCTCGCAGTAGCTTCTAGCATGATATCCGAGGGATCGACTAAACCCAGCCCTCCTCCCTGTCTCGGTTGAGCAACCTCTGCCCACGCAACCGCATGATGCTTCCCGCTCCACAAAAAACCACACAAAATCGATCTCATTTTCCCCAAGACAAACTCGGGTATCACCGCGAGCCTACACCAGTATCAGATCATACTAGTCAGAACAGAATTGATCAGCACCGCTATCCCGACTAAGGAAACCTTCAAACTGCTCCACTTTTCAACCCTTGCACACAATCTATTCAGGAAAACCTGATAATCGACCCTTTTCCCAACACCACCCAACAGAGGAATACCTAGGTATTTGGTCGGAAAACACCCGGTATCCAAGTGAATGGCCTACACCAGGTATTTTGACAGAAACACATGGTAAGTTCATCTACTCAAGGTTCATATCCCTTTAACTTTTTACCCACCTTACTAATTATGTATATCCACCATTATAAATATTTATGCTTTCTCTTATTTGTAGTATTTATTTGAGTGTGTACTTTCATCAAACTGAATATAGGTAACTATCACAATGTCAGACCTATGAAGTAGTTACAAAATTATCTATCTGAAGCTAGGATGCTACAACAAAACCGATGTAATTTTTAAATACATATTTTGTATCAACATAAACACACTTTATGATTATAAATAATAAAATAATTGTCAAAGTATACATATGCCCTTATTTGACTATGGTACAAAGTGATTGATGTTAAGGCCTTTGCAGAAAATTTGCTGCTTAGAAATTAACAACTTCAATGTAGGATATACTAATATCCTATCAATCTACAAATGTACTAGATAGTAATTTACATATCTTCTGTTCTAATATATTTTCTATTGTAGTATGTTGGGGATTCTGGCATATAAAATTTTTGAGACAACACTAGGATTGGTACTCAGATTGGGACTATGCCAAACTCATGAGATGAAACTTATAGTTCATATTGTACTTGGTCCTATTTAATTTCCATGCATTTGCTTCTTGGCTTGTAGAGATGAGTTTCTTTCCTATGGCAAGCCAAGCCCTCACTGTCCTTCTAAAATAGGGTACTAAGGAAAATAATCTTTCTTGTCCTTCTTGGGTCTGTGTATCTCAATTTGTTTCCATCATGTGTCTCGTGTCATCCATACCAACTATGGTCAAAGGAATTGTCAATAAAGTTCAATCATATCGCTTTGTTTATGCAACTGTAACAGTAGTAACAAATCAATAATGCTCTTCTATTATAACTATTATGTGTGGCATTATCTCATAGGCCTCAAGAGTGAAAAGAGGATGACAATTGTGCAAAAAAGAATAGTCGTCAATCTTTCTATGTAACTAGGACATGCATGGATGGAATTGGAATCTGGCTAACTTTTCCTGTCATGTTCCATTGTCTATTTTATGACTGATTCTATTTAGTGAGTGTAGTACCTTCAAAAAGTTGTGACATGATTCGTATCATGTATAATGTAGTATGATTATACAAATCCTTGTGTTTTTCTCCTCTATCTTATGGAATAGTGACTAAATGCTCTCAAAGTACAACACATCATCCAATCAAAATAATTACTTATTCCTATCTAGGAAAATAAGATGAAGAATATGTATATAAAATTGACCAGAAGAACCATAAGTTCAATAGATAACAGAGGGGACAAATCCATTTAGGGGCGTATATATATACACAACGAACATGATAGATTAGTAAGCAGAAATGATATTCTATATTCTATTTGGTATTTACTATTAATAGATGCACGCCATTTTAAATCACCCCATGTGCAATTGTAACGGATATTGTTGTGCATGGAGCTACTTTTGAGTGTCTGGTGACCTCTGCTGTTGGGTGATTGGCCTAGTCACCCGCTGCAGTCACATTTAAAAGTTACCAACATGAACAATCACCATCGGCAAAACAATAGCCTGATGTATAGAAATACCAGAATTCATGCACGTTTAGATCAGTTATAACCTCTATTTTCATATGCAAATATTTTATAAACACCATAACAAATGTCGGAAACATAAGATGAGAATTAGCATTGATGCTAATCCCACAGCAGTTGACGTCATGTGTTCTAAAACTTCTTAGCTTCTCCACTTTTTGTAAAATGACATGACATTTTCAGATTGGGTATGATATTCTTATTGTTAATATACATTGTATTAAATATTTATGCGGGATGCTATACATCCATAAGTATGCAACTTTTACTTTAATATTTGTTTAAGTTCTCCATATTGTAAATTTGATTGCTATACATCTAATTCTATTATGTACATTGTATCAAGTGGATTGCAGCAAAAAATGATAAGTCATGACTACTACACACTTTTTGTATATGACAACATCAGCTGCAATAAAAGAAGATAATGTAAGGAATTTTCCAGGAAGAATCTAATGAGGCAAAGCAACGTCAACATCCTCCAGGAGCACTCCTACTAATCGCCTATAAAATCCATGTTGCCCAATTTTGGCTTGTGTAAAAAACATCGATGTCTGTATATATATGTTTCACACTTATTATGGTAGTAAAGGTTAACACATAATATAGTTCTTTGATTTTAACTATTCAATATTTTGCATTAGTACCAATAACTCATTTGCAAGTATTCCAATGAACTTCACATTTGCAAGAGATACAATCCAACTGAGGAAGAAAAAATACAAAGAGTTATATTAAAAGCAGTCGGGGAGAAGCCAACAAGATGGTGTTCCCCTGTTTCCGTCTTCTACTTGATAATCCCCATTTCTCCCTCTAAATCAATTGTTGCTTATAATGTTGTATATTCTACTATTTCAGTATATACATGTTGTGGCCTTTGGCCCGCACATATGAAATTTTAGAAATGTTTTAATTACTTATAAACCTGTGCAACGCATGGGTTTATGCCTAGTATATTGGAAGGATAGGATTTCCTATCTAACTGCTAAAAATGTTGTGCAATGTAGGTACATGATCCTGAAATTGATAGTGGCGGTTTGATTTTGTAGGCACTAATGGATTTACAGGATGAAAATGAGAAAGTTCTTAAGAATGGCTGCTTGTTTATCCATAATCTACCCTTTGTTGCCATGTAAGAATGAAATCTGGGGGGCGAACTACTATTGAGCTCCATGATAAGAAAAACTCATTCCAATCAGCAGAGGTATCTTCATGTGTTAGATTCCTTCTTTTTTGCTGCATTTCTAGATGCTGGTTTTCTAGCTTATTTGTTATTGTAGAAGTTGGTTTCCAGCTGATTTGTTATTCCAGATGTTGGTTTCCAACTGATTTTTTATTTCTTTTTCTAAATCAAGTGGTTCTACATTGATCAATTTGTTATTCAGATTTGAATGTTCCAACTGATGCTTATAATTTCCATTCTTCAGTGACCTTTAGCTAGATAGATCATGAAGGAAAGTTGGTCATGGGATTTAGAGAGGCTTCCAACTTGCAGACCACACATACATCAGGGGTATGCAATAATAAACCTGAAGTTCTATAGGTTAAGTCGATACCATCAGTTTGTCAATCCACCATTTGGCACATAATGTTAGTGTTAGTATGTTATTGACAACAAGTACAACAAAACAATTTTGTTAGTTGATATTCCCATTTCATTTCTGCAGGATGGCCATGAGCCTTTTATCACTACATTTTATTTAAAACAATCTCAACTAGTCTTTATTCTCTAATTTATAGTTTGCAGTTGCTTTTTCCTAATTAATCTATATTATCTTCAGCTAGCAGCCAAAGTCTATCTTGGAATTCGTACTCTAGTATAGTGCTTCACATCTTCCAGCTTCAACCAAAAGTAGAGCAATACTTATCCTTCTACACTTGAAATTGAAGGGAGTGTGCTTATCATAGGCACCATAGCATGTACGTCATTATTTTGATGGTAAAATGAAGTGGTTGATACTTCCTTTTGTTAATACTCACTTGTATTTTGTAGAGGTGCATTATGAAGGGAGGCCATTGAGAAACTTGATTCAGTCCTTTGGTAGGTCTACAAAATCCAGAATGAGAAGGTGTTTGCTAAATGGGCTGCTGAAGCAATTGTGCTATACTCAATCCATGTAATTTTTGTTGATTGGCGTTATCCACTACTCCTTGTAGATTTATTGAACTATGCAAATTAGACGACAACCCTTGAGGCACAATTGGTCGAGAAGAAGGTAACATGGTACCCAAAATGACAATTTGGATTGTAGGTGGAGGCTGGGTGGTTTAGTGGAATCCACTAGAAAGAGACATTTGAAGACGTGGAAGATGTCATGTAGGCTGCAGGTATGGTGGCATATTCTGTTTGCTCTGTTGAAGACAAGTTCCTTCAATAAGAAGTTATTGTACTGAATAGAATATTGTTGTATGAAAGTATGTCATTGGTGTTGTATTCAATATAAGGGGCAAGATAAAATGTCCTCCCCATATAATTGTCAGTTGTTTATAAATTAAAAAAAAATCATACTTTCAAAAAACTGAGTTTGGTTGCAATTGGCATTCAATTAGAAAACCTAATAATGAACTAAAAATTGAATGACTAAAAACTATGAAAATATAGTAATACAGAACTAGTATGTCCTTAGTGGCTTTTTAAATACGCCATTACACTCAATAAGAACCATTTTATACGACAACATAATACAAAATAGTGGCATTTGTATAAAAGCTAATTGATGGATAGTGGTTTTTTATAAATGCCAAGATGTTTTAGTGTCCTTTATTTGGCATTTTTTGGAAGCCACTAAAGCCAAACATTTAGTGGCGTTTACACCTTACGCCACTATCTTTCTAGTGGCATTGGTACTAGAGGCATTCTTTTAAGTGTCAACAAATGCCACTAAACATGTTTAGTGGTGTTTATTTTTTTCAGTGGCATTTATAAAAGGCCACTAATGTGAGTGTTTGTCATAGTGAACCTGTCAAGAGCTTCTAACTTATGTTTCATAAAATAAACATATCCATACCTACTGAAGTCATCATAGAAGGCAATAGAGTATTGATACCCACCTCTAGAGGATGTTCTAAAAGGTCCTCACACATTAGTATTTATGATTCCTAATAGATCACTAGAATTCTCATTGTTATTAGTAAAAGGGGTCTTAGTAATATTTCCCAACAAACAAGATTCACATGTCTCTATTGATACCAGATCAAAAGAGTCCAAGTAACCATCTTTTGTTTGAGTTGCTGATTTTTGGTCTTTTGGTATTCTCGTTATAAACATCTTCCTTTCGATCTAAAATATAAAGACCATAAGACATTCAGACACTTCCATAAAAGATCCCATCTTTTGATATAGAACATCGACCATTTTTAATAAGGAATTCAAATGCATCCTTGTCCATACAAGATAAAAAAAATGATGTTTCTATTTATATCAGGTACATAATAGTAGTTCATTAACTCTATTACAAGCCATGTGGGTAGAAATAAACTATAGGTTCCAACTATATTGGATGCAACTCTTACTCCATTTACAGCTCGTAGTTCTACCTCACATTTCCCCAAAGGCCTACTTCCTTTCAGATCCTGCATATTCAAAAATATGTGAGATCCACATCTAGTATCTAGTACCCATGATAAAGAAGTATATAATTTTATCTCCATAACGTATATACTAGAAGTGGAGATCACCATCCCCATCTTCTTCTTCCTAAATGCCTTCAAGTACAATGGATAGGTTCCTTTTGTACTTTTTTTTATCCTCATCTTGAGTGTTGAAGAGTGGGACTTGGGCTTGCCCTCAGAAATCTTCACATCCTTGCTTTCGTCCTTGGACACATCTCCACTGATCACCATCATGGATTTATCCTTCTTCATTCTTACTTTGGCATGAAACAACATACTAAGAAAATCTGATATCGTTCTCGCCATCTTATTCACGTGATAATAGACAATAAAGTGGCTATATGATTCTGGAAATGTCTTTCGAATCATATCCATAGCCAACTCTTGGATCAAATTGAATCCCAGTTCTTCAAAATGATACACATGTCGAATCATATTGAGCACATGTTCTTCTATAGAGGTTCACTCTGTCAGCTTAGACTCAAATAGATCTTATACGATATCATCTCTTTCTAGCTTTGTATGGCCAAGGTTCACTTTCTTAAGGTGTGTTACCATCTTGACAATCCTCATGTCCTCGAACTGCTCATGCAACTTATATTTCATGCAACTAAGCATAACGTACTTTATCTCCGATGCATCATTGGCATGCTTCCATTAAACATCCACCTTTTCGATAGGTGCATCAGGAGCAGGTATTTTTGGGACTAGTTTGTCAAGGACGTAAAGCTTACACTCTTAATTGAGAACTCTTCTCAAAGTCCAAAACCATTCATGGAAATTTGTCTCCTCTAGTTCATCCTTCCTAAAGATTGATTTCAATACGGATTTGTTTGTCATTTTATTCTATAAGTGAAAATTTGTGTTTTATCAAAACCCTTTTGATTTGATTTGATTTGAAAATTTTGATGATATTAACTAGGCCTTTAATTAATTATCACTCCCACTATTTTATTCAATTTGATAGACCTCATATATCAATTTGTAATAGTGTAGCATACAATATTCTAGTGGGCCAAGATCCAAAATATTTGAACTATCACCCAGACAATACGCCAACATTCACAGTCATTTATCAAGGTAGGCAACCTTTTCCAATTGCGTCATATGAAATTCTTGGATAGATGATATGGGAAACTCCTTGCCATAATCATCTGTATGCTTCGGGTGCATAATCTCATTAAGACCATACAATTAAGCATGATCCAAAAGCTAACATGATAATAATGCACCTCACTTGGCGGGCCCACACTACTACCATCACTTCCACGAGAGAGATGGCGCACCATCCTTGGGATGCCCTCACTTAGGTCGATCAAACTTTTGATGGGTGTTGCTTCTGGAAAGCATCAATGACTTTATATTTAATTGGGAGAGTGATGAATGCATATTCATCTTAATTTTAGTCGTTGTTATTGGCCCAGTCTTGCACTGACTCCTGAATCTACTCATATACAATTTTCCTTGATTTCAAATGATTATCTAGAGTTTTAATTAAATTCATTTGTCTCCATTGCAGGATTAAGCATCACACTATGTGCACCAGTGCTGGAGACGGTGGTCCCGCTAATTTGGATAATTTGGACCATATTTTTGATGGTCAGTTCCTTCATCACAAAGCATCCTCATCAGTTATAGGATTCATCAATGTAGGACCAACGACCCATAGCAATAGCCCCCCTTTGGGGGTGGGTTTATTCCATGAGGCTGGCGACTGTGACCAAGAAGATGGTTGTTACAACCCCAATTTTTGGGTTCATTTGGTGAGAAATGTAATTTCTCATATTAAAGATATTTGAAAAAATAATGATATAATTTGCTTCAAATAAATGGATTTCGTTTACAATAGCCTTGATGATTGTGTTGTGGGCTTTATTGGCTATTGGGCCCAAATAACAAGGAAATTCAATTAGTAAATGGATAACTGAATTTTTAAGAAAAGAAATATGTAGAAACCTCTAAAAGGCAAATCCAAAGAGGATTTCGTGCCTCTTGGGTTCCTTGGGTACCAAGGAGTCCAAGGTTGCAACAAGAAAGCAATAAGAAAAGAAAAGATTAATTAAGTATTTCTTTATTAAGAAATAAAGTGAAAATAATGATAAAATGTGGAACATGAGTGGAAAGAGGCATAAATGAGATTTCTTGGGGAAATTTCGTATCCATGACGTTGTTAATATTAAAAGGGATGCCAATGGGGAAAATAAAGGAGAAATAAAGAGAAAATCCTCAAAAGGAAATATTTTAATCAGAAATAAACAAGATAACGTGAAATAATACATATAGATGCATCTAGGAGGATAATAAGTATCCTTGAAAAAGGAATTTCGAAATAAAGGAGTGTCTTGGGATCCAAGGAGTCCCAATAAAGAGGAAAGAAAGAGAAAATACCAAGATTTCAAAATAAAAGGATAATGTGATACATTATTAACTAATTTTGTGTTGTTTTTCAAAGGGTGGTATTTTCTATTAAAAGAAAACATGATTTTGCTCTTATGGAGTTAATGTCAAGCATAAAGAGAATAAAACAAAGGTTTTTGTTTTCCTAATTATCCAAGAAATAAGAAATACCAAAGGGTTAGTAAGGAGAGAGAAAACATGCTTCTCATTGAAGGAATACGATTCCTAGTAGGAGAGGACTTGTTTCCTCTTAGATGAGCATCTTAGGGTGAGGATGTACTCCCCTATAAAAGGGGTAGACCCCCTGGATCGAGTACCAGAGAACCCCAAGCGTCCTTCTCTCTCTCCCATCTTCTTCTTTGCAAAAAAAACCTAGGGCAGAGGAGTAGCACGTCTATGAAGGAACGTGGAACCACGGGACGATCTTGTTGGATGATGGATGTCCCCACGTCCTCGGAGCATGATACGACCATCGTTCCCGTGCTCCTGCACTCCCGCACTACGCCGCAAGATGGCTGCAGCACGGCTGCGTTTGCAGCTCTGCTGGGTGCGAACCTGGCCGCGATCTGGAGGAGTTCTAAGTAGAGGGCGGTACGGAAGAGGTAGGAGATGAGTCCTGGTCAGATCTGAGCACTGAGATGATGGGGAGCAGCTTGCGGTGCGCTGCCATGGCCGCTAGGTCAGCAGCTAGGGCGACGGCCTGGTGCTTGCGCGAGGAAGAAGAAACAAGGGAGCCATTGGACAGAATTGCCCTTGGCGGGCTAAAGAAGATGATCCCCTTATGCGGGGGTAGGAGCGTCCTTTCGTTATGTTTCCAATAAGGCTAGCTGCGGTGATGTGGCACTCCGCGATTGGTCCAAAAAGGTAACTCTTGAAAATTTCATAACTAATGATTGGTAACTCCGATTAGGACAAGTAATATATGAATTTTGATTAGAAGAACACAAGGAATCCATTAAAAATAGTTTTCTAGCCTGAATCGGATCATAGTTGGAAATGTAGGGTAAATTGTCATCTTTAATGAATAAAAGATTAAGAAACCCTATTTTGAAATGAATGAAGTGTTTAATAGGGTTTAATGGATCATTAGAGTTGATGTTAACCTGATAAATGTAAAAAGGTACATTATGTTCAAAAAGGAAGAACTTTGCACATGTTTAGTGTAATTTAGAGTTTATGTGCTTGAAATTTGAAAAGGACATAAAGTTATCATCTTTAATGATTTAATTAAAGAAAAACCCTTAGAATTGATGATAGATGGACTTAAGGACGTTATTTGGATAATTCAAGTTGATATTAACCTATTGTTAATAAAAGTGAAAATAGGATCCAAAAAGACGATCTTTTTATATAATTGGTTTAGTTTAGGATTTCGTGCATGATTATGCATTGATGAGCTTGAAAACCCTAATTTAGATGAATATGTCTTATAATTGTTTTAATGGTTCAAATCCATGAATAAATAAGGATGGGATGATCCTAAGTTTATTTGGGTATAAAAGACTATTAAAATGGATAGTTGAGCAATTAAGGTTCATATAAATGGAAAAGGGTATTTTAGGGTTTGCTAACCTAAAAGGGGTAAAGTTTGAGAAATTGATATAAGAAACCCTAATGAATATTAAGGAAACCTTAATGCGGATCAGAAACCCTAGAAAGAGAATCCAAGTCAATAAAGTTGATTCTTGATAAAGTGTGTAATAAATAGGGTACATGTTCTTTTCAGGATTTATGTGATGATTGAATTACTTGCTTGGATCTGTTGATTGGCTTGATTGTATATACATGAAGTATATGTTGAATAATCTGCATGACTCATCAAATCAGATATGTGGTTATGCTTATGAATAATCGCTCTTGTTTCACGGTGATTCCCGAAGTTTTAATCGGTTGCTTGAAAATAACTGTTGGATGTTTATTTATTTCATGCAACTATAAAGTGACTATGATTATCACTATAAATGTGCGCATATAACTGACAAGATCCGGGTCCACCTCTATTGCTTTGAAAAGGCTAAGAAAAAAAAGCGGTAATCCTAGAGCAAGGTCTAGGTTACCGAGAGTTAGAAATTGGGCTACCTACGTGTAGTTCCATGAGACTCATTAGCCTTCTATGAGTTAAGGAGTGGGCTACTTACGAGTAGTTCCATGTGACTCAACCCTAGAAATTGGTTCACTTATAGGTGGATCATGAGGGGTTTAATGGGGACAACATAGAGGATAGGATACCCTTGGATCGCGGAGTTATATTTAAAACGTAATCTTGATTGTTAAATGATTAATTGAATGGTTACGTGGTTATCATAGTTGCACGTTTATTGTTTCCCCCACATACCAGCTTCGGCTGACCGATGTTTTGTTTGTCAGTATTTTAGGTACAAGCCAAAAGGACAAACAGTAAATCGTCATATTGTGAAATACATGAAGTTAAATACAAGGAGGATTAGTTTGAGTAAAATCCTTAAGTGGATAGAAGTTTAGAGATCCAAGTTTTCAAAAAGGTATGCAAAAATTTATTTTTCTTACAACTTTCAGTATAGTATGTTAAAATTTGATAATTATTCTTGGTTAATTGCCGAACCTTTGATCTGGAAGTCATGGGTGCGGCTTCAACCTCTCGGTCTCCCTTAATTGGGGGTTATCGGGAGGTGGGGTCGTAACAATAGTTGTGATCATGGATAATATGTAGTGTCGACCGACACACAGCACGACCAGGCCCACCTTAGCACGGTCAGGTCAAGGCTAAGCTATCGCGACTGACACCCCATTGTGACCGCAATACACGACTGAGACAACGACACATGACTACGACCACAGAACAGACATCTCGAGAGCTACGAAGCACCTTGATCATGAAAAACACCTTGACCGCAGAAAACACCATGACACAATCAGCCACACACTTGACACGTTCATGAGGAGGAGTACCGCGACCAATACCAAAGTTTGTGACTGTAGTAGTTAAGTCAGTTCTCCACAGACCTACACATATAAATAGACAACCCCCTCCTTCATTTGAGGCATCTCTTCCGCTCCACACCGCCGACAGGCTGTCGCTCTGTGCCCAGCCAAGGTAGACAATCTTTGCTACCAAAGACTGCCTCTGTGGTGTCCTTTCTACCTCGCCATCTCTGCCATCAGCAATCTACCGCTCCATTCCTACAAGTGAGAACACGAGAAGAGAAGGAAGAAGGAGAGAGAAGATCATCCTCATCCGTTTTGGTGTTCTTCCCCTCTGCATCCAGATCTGCCCCGCCATGATGTAGAAGACCATGTCATGACCATCTTCATCACCATGACCATGGTTGAATCTTCCCTCTCTCTTATTGATTTTGTTTCTATCATGAGGAAGGAGTAGTCCATTTCACTGGGGTGTAGGGAATAGCCCTGTTGCATGTGCTTACATGCCCATTTTATAACATTCCATTGCTTGTATATAACTTTCCATTTTGTTGTTAATCATTTAATGCATTCTTTGTGTGTTGATCACCTACCTTGCATGATCTATTATATTCCTTTGTTGTGAGAACTTCAATACTTAGGATTTGAAAATCAATTAACCTGGTTGATGCCCGAATGAGAACTTACAAAGGGATATCTTCATAGTAGTAAGTGTGTGATTTGTGGATAATGAGACATCGAGCCTACGGATATGCTTACGCAAACTCTATTTCAGAACGGATTGTTTGCTAATCCATTTGGATAGTTGTATCTTCCCTGGATGTGTTTTGGATATGTTTGCATGTGTGGTGGTGAAACCGAATTCCACCCTAGTGATTCCCATCATTAATCTAAACTCAATTTTAATCCCACTCTATTACTTTCCTTGCAATTAGTTTAACTATGCCCAAATCAACTCCTATTCTAAAGATTGGTCTTGACTCAACTAGATTCAACTAGCAGGATTCTTAAAAAAATTGTCCCTTGGGATTTGATCCTTAACTATATTGCTATAAGACCCGTCCTCTTACGGCTGATACTATTGCACAAGGTTTTGGTAAAAACTTAGGGATTTTAGCCCTAGGTGGATTTATTAGTGCAGTAAAAACCATGTTAGAGAGTTAGTGTCTATAAATACATAAACTTTATTCAATCACCTCATATATAGTACATATCATATACATGCTATATCCCACAACCAAAACATGCAATAAACAAAAAGTGATCGTTATGGCCAACCTAATGTAATTCATTTCAACCACAAGGAATTACCACAACCTAGGGTCTACATCATATCTCGAAACATGTTGATGATGAAGATCTGTGCTTGTCAATTTAGGTTGATCGGTTCAACCCTTGAACTGATTGGCTTGCCTCCTGGTCGGTCAGTTGGTTGTCTCACTAATTTTTTGGGCTTTTGGTCCACCATCTGTTGGATCCTCTAGCCGACCAGTTGGGTCTACTAGTTGATCAGTTCGACTCATCCATATGGTCCTCCTCGGTCCTCCAGTCAGCCGACTCACCTCCGAGACATCTTTCTTCTACATCATAATAGGAAAGTAAACTATCCTACTATTAAATGATTATAGAGAAACCTCGAGTTACATTTGAGGGAAGTAGATGTAGGAGAGAATTTAAACTTTTACATTTGGAATATATGATAGAGGCTCGGTATGCAAACCGAGATAAAAGGGATTAACCAAATCACAAAACTATGCACATATAATAGGGGTTATTGGCCATAACCATGCTACACATCCACCATTAAAACTCACTTTTAGAGTGACACATGTAAATTGGAATATATATATATATATATATATATATATATATATATATATATATATATATATATATATTAGTTGGAATTATGCATGGTATTTGATTGGACATAATTATTCACATCGCATGCAATAATTAGGAAATGAAACTAAAAACCTGATCATATCGATTATCCAAAAATATAGTAAATTGGTGTGGCCTTGATACCACTATATGAAAATATGGCTACATAATAGGCAATGTAGAAACAAATTACTACAATATTCTCCACAAACCAGAAAATCACGTCAATAAATGATTGAAAGGATGGCTTTGAGGATATACTTGGCCTTGGAGCAAGTCCAACGATATCTCCTCATCGTTGTACATGTGCAACTGTATTCTAGTTGCATTGGGACTCGTCTATTGCACCTCCTGATCTGCACCATGGAATGTGGGTTGACATTGTCCTCCTAGTAGAAGACAACAACCTCCACACCTCTATGTTAGTCCACAAAGACTACCTAGAACTCAAGTCATCCTGGTAGAACGGACAAGAAGGAGTTGTACCTCCTTTTGGTGTACTAGTCACCAACTTGCTATCCCACAACTATTTCTCCCTTACTATCCCTCCCTTTAGTGGGTAGGACTTGGTTGGGCTCTTTATTGGTTACTACAACCAGAGAGGACAACAATTTTTAGAAGCAATTGAGTTGTGTTCTGGGAAGCCCCCAGTACCCCTCTATTTATAAGAGGGTTTAGGTTCCGGGTTCCCTATCTACATAGGAGTGGAAAGGATTGGAAGATCTTGATATTTTGCAACCTAAAAACACCGAACTAGTTGGTTAGCAACCAAAGCAGTCAATTCACATGCGAGTCGGTTGGTTTGCCCTACAAACAGGTCATTTCCCTTGTTTCCCAATCATGTATGAATTTGGAAATTCGTTTCCAATTAATGCTAAACATCAATTCCTTACACTACTCAAATTGAGCAAGTGAAATGATCATCTTCTCTCATGAATTTGAGAAGGTCACCAGAACCTTTAGTTGGCACAATCGAGCCCATAGGTTCAATAAGTGACACTACTACAGAACATGCCTTTGGCGTCAGTTGTTTATGCTCTTTTAGCGACGGTTCTCAAGCGACGCCTATGTGGGCGCCGCTAAAGGTCGAACTCTTCAGCCTCGATTTTATAACTGACGCCAAAAGGCTTCATGCCACTAATAACATGCCAGTAGGGCACCGATAGGCGTCGGTTTGCTACCAAAAAACTGACGCCATATTCCCAGATGCCACAACCGTGCTACTATAGGCGTTGGTTTGGTAGTAATAACCGACGCTCTTTCCGCCGCGGTCGTGGTTTGTTGCACGATCATGTTGTTTTGTCATATTAGGCGGAGGTTTTTATCCAATAACCGACGCTGTAAGCCTTTGATGACGGTGTTCTATAAATAACTGACGCCTATGTTTTTTTTTGTTATCAGTTTGCAGGCCTGCTGGGGCTGGTCAGCAGGATGAGAACCTGCAGTTCAATTTACTGAACTGCAGGTTTACGACATCCATTGATATCAGACTACAAACATGCCACAAACCTGCAAAATCAACAAATATACTTTTCGCACAAGTAGATACATTCAGACATCAATTCAATTCTCACATTCACACATGTAGAAACATTCAGACATGTATAAACATTCATAAATATTCATTTATAAAATATAATTCAACATCGTTGTTAACATCCTAATTATATCTTACAATCACCACTGCTTGTATGGCTCTTGCACATTCTTCTCTTACTTCATTTAATAATTCCATCATATATGGAGCATGCACATCTTTTAAGCGTTTACCTATAGTGTGGTCAGTTTTAAACACCTACAAAGAGAATGATGTATATATAAGTAATAATATAAAAATAAGATTGATATATTTCATACTAACTAATGAGACTATATATAATACCTCATGTATGGTATCGATGTCCAATGCGGCATATTGGATAACCATCTGCATAAATCACATCACATAGTATGTGCATGCCCAACCGTTGCCTTGTGTAGCGCACTATAAATTGAAACATACAAAATATTAAAAAATACAACTAAGCACAGTTCACATAAATAATATATACATTGGAGTCTGAAACTTACTTTTACGTTCTCCCAAATTATTTGCTGGTTCTTTTTCCTTGGGACCTTTCTTCCAGCTTTTTTGAATGCATCTAAACCCCTACATGTTAATGTAACATAGTAAATTGCATAATTAAATAGTAATGTAATAACAGATGTTAATAGATATAAAAATGAAATATTTCTCACCAGAATAATGGTAATCTCATTACGTGTCCAATTTTAGTATTCAATGTACTCCCCACAAGATCTAGATAATAAACAGTGAACGTCCCGGGGAGAATAACTAGTAACTCCCAATTCCTACCGCTAGAGGTAAAAAATTTAAAAATTAATAACTCAAAATCCACAATAAAAAAGTTATTTTCTTAAGTCCAAATTATAAGTAAAGTAAACTTACTTGACATTGATTGGAGCTATTATTATTGTTTTCTTTTGCTGACTGAATCATCTATACAATATTGTTGAACACTATCAGGGTCTTTAGCTACCATACTAATCAATGATGGAATAAAAAATCCCACATGGTCAAATGCAAATTGTTTGCATTGATTTTCGACTAAGTAGCTGCAAAACATGTATTACGTATGCATTAATATATAAGAAACCAGACCACCAGACCTTTTACAAGGTATATGGATGTATAAACAAGATCTCACCTTATCCATGTCTCTATCGCTGATGTGTTCATCCAATCATATATAAACAACTCAATAATATCTTGTATAAATAAATAGCTTTTGTATGATTGATTTGCATAATTCTCTTCTAAAGAAACAATTATAGGGCAATGTATATTATGTGCCCGTAGCCAACATGCCATTCCCCTACAAGCAGGACCTAACGGGTATTTTAGGTCAGTTGGAACCCAACTTGGTAATGCAGGAAGTGGAGGTGGATGCCTAGGTGCTCCGGGTGTCTTCTTTTTAACCTGTATATATAATTTCAGATCAATTGGCCTCATATATACACATTAACAATCTAAAGTAAAGTAAGTTTATCTTACAATTTTAGTAGTGTAGACAACATCTGCTTTGGGCCACAATACCACCCCACCTTCTGTCTCAGTAAGTGTTCAATATCCGGGTGGGCATATAACAATGTAGCTTCCCTCCAATTCGGTAATACACATATTGGGCTCACACGAACGTATCCCAATGGCATTGGAGTCCCGTGAAATGTTGCCCCAGGAAGGGACGGGTAAGCCTGCGCCTATGCAACAACATAGTCTTGCATTCTTAAGCGGCATGGCTTCAATGCCTACAAATTTACGTAAAGAATGTTATACATATATACATATCATCTTGAAAACATGTCATCTTGAAAAGACTAGCTACAATGTCATAAACAATACTTAAAGAAGACGTGTTAGGCAGTGGGTCTATAGGATTACTCTCAGTTTGTGCATCAGGAGAAGAGTGGGTCGCCATAGGCTGATTGGAAGCCTGAGATGCCTGCCACCGCACTTTTTCTTCCTTGACCTTCTCAGCAACTATATCATTGACCTTTTTAGCAACTATATCCTCAACTCTCTTATTCTCCTATACATGGATAAAAGAAACATTCACTTCTTATTATTGAATTTCCTTTTGCAGTAACATTCTAAAAAAAGAATAGGTTACCTCTTCTTGTGAAAGTCCTGCTCTGAGTTTGCGCTGGGATGGCCCAAAGAATGCTTTGATGCCCACACCAGTGCCTGCACCCCTAACATGTCCATGATGCTCTGGGTTACCCAGAGCAACTATCAATTCATCCCTTGTGCCCTAAGGGATGAACGTGCCTTGTTACCTATGCTCGTGCAGCTCCCGCTAATCACCATCAATAGAAATTGGTAAGTTAACACCACAAATAATCAATATTAAAATGATTGCTCTAAGAGTTGTATTTTACCATTTTCGCAGTCGCATCAGCAGTTACGAGCTTTTTTATTTCACCCTTCTTGTTTTGCCTCCCATCTATCCAGACATCATGGTGAGGCATGGGTGTGGCATATGTAGTAGATGACTCCTGAGTAGCAGCAGACTCCTCCTGTAGTCTTTGGCGAACACTTGCATATCCCTTTGGACCCATAGTGTGGTCATGCACATTCAGTGCACACCTTGCTTTTTGCGCCTCACTGAGGGCCTAGTTAGTATGCACATTAATGATTTGGTTAGTAGCACTAAATGTTAATCTTGAATAGGTGAATACAACATATATTAATTAAATTGGGAGTGACGCCTAATACCTTGGATTCTTCAGATTTTCTTGAAGCAACAAACGTGTCCCAATCTTCTTTGTCCAAGAAGTTCCACTGTTCAAGGGCTGACTTCTTCTTCTTATCACCATCTTTTATGTATTCTCTATTGAGATTTGTCCTATAGTTCCTTAGCATCTTTCCCACGCGTTGCATCATGCTTTTATGATACAACTTCTCATCCAATGCAAATAGATTCTATAAAATAGAATTGTTATTAACTAGTATCCCAAAATTGAATTGCAAATAATAGAATTTGTAATCTACAAAATAGAATTGCAAATAATAATAACTCACACACAGATCCTTCCATATCATGTCTTTCTTCGCCTCATGAACTTTATGCCAATTATCATACTTAACACCACAATGGCTTCGAGTGACAACCCCAAGATAGTTTACAAAAGTATTGTGGTTCACTCCAATTGCATTTCCTCCATTATCAAACTCCACAACCAATCTGGATCCACTGCCACTTAGCACTATTAACTTCTTCAACAGAGTAATACCCCTTTTCTTGTTAAGTGTTTGGTGATGCACATCAAGTTCCTCCAGTGCTTCAGTGGGTACATGTGCATCATCAACCTAAAATTTGACAAAAATAAACACACTGAATTATCCCAATATAGAAATATGGGATATATGACATAATTAGAAGATAATGAATTTTATATAAATACATGATATGTTTTTAGAACTTACATTGGTATCCTCACCATGCTCATCATGGACAGCATGCTCATCATGGACTTCGTGCTCATCATGGACATCATGCTCATCATGGTCAGCCATCTGAAAATGTCATTAAAAAGGCAAACATTTAACATTTGTATTAACTAGAAGATAATGAAACATCAAATATGAAAATGATATTGATATTAAAAAAGAAAATATTTAGCTTCAATAAAAAAATATAAACATGCATGCCTCTAAAATTGTGATCTTTTATCAATTAACAATCCTTCATTGTGATCTCCACGCACATATAAGTCATCATTAGCTTCAAGATTAGGGTCTACGGTTAACAAATACATGTGATGACATTCTTATATATAATAAATGTGTACCACCTATCCCATCCTTGAACACCTAATCTCACTAGTAAGTGTATAATGTGTATTGGGTTTTCAAGAAAATTTCGGCAGCATTTCCCCATTGTTCTCCAAGTACATATGTACTTAGACAAAAAACGGGGAAATGCTGCCGAAATTTTCTTGAAAACCCAATACACATTATACACTTACATCCTAAGTGAGATTAGGTGTTGAAGAGCAGTCCCAAACCGGGGACTATCCAAGATTTACTCCTAATGAGTAAATCTTGGACGGGTTTCTAGGCCAACAAAATCATATCATTAAGAGCATGGTTTCATTTTATGTCATCATAGGTAATTATAATCCACTAGAATGAGCAAAAAAGGTCTCATGGTGTTAAAATAGCATAAGAGTATTAGATCTGGATTCTAGAGTGTACAAGACATAATAGTGACTACTCATTTTGTGGGGTGATATCATTTCATAGGATTTATAGATTCAAATTTAACAAGTGTACAAGTTGCATCATTTTAATACTCTAAAGGTAAAAAAGATATCGATGGCAGATAGGGTTTCTCCTAGAGCGACGGAAGTCGATATCGAAGACGAAGGTGATGGCGACCCATCCCGCCGGTGGGACTCTATTCCCCTTGGCACCTCGGGCCTGAATCTCTCATTCTCCAGCATCTGACAAACCCATCATGGTTCCGCACAACCCCGGTCTGCTATGGACGTGGATAGCGGGGATCCACTTTGCAGTTTCCCGCCGCTTGGAAGCACGGGAAAAGAGCAGAACGCTCAACAAGGTACGCCAGGCACTTCTTACCGTGACTTGTTGCACAGAGGACCCCCAGACAATCCCCATAACTTCATCAGGATCGACGTTGAGACAAACAGAGTCAAGTTACAACCATCAAACATAGAGTGCTCGACCGAACAAGGATTTCCTTCCTTCTGGGTATGCAATGAAGCCATGGAGGTCCTGCTCCGGCCATGGAAGTATACTATGATTGTCAAGCTTTTATCCAAAGAGATTGGGTACATGACGCTACGTGATCGCATCTCCAAGATGTGGAAGCCCTTGGGAGAGTTTAATCTCATAGATGTTGCGAACAATTTGTTTCTGGTTCAACTCCAATCGGAAGAGGATTACATCAACGCGCTAGCGGAAGGGCCGTGGCCGATCTTTGGTTCCTACCTCATCGTCCAGCGTTGGACACTCAATTTCCTACCCGACATATCCTCACTGCCGAAGCTGGTGGCCTGGGCTCGTATCCAAAATCTCCCAATTCATCTCTATCAGGAAGTATTGCTTAAGGAGATCGGGGATCACCTAGGGAAGACCATCAAGGTCGAGATGAACACTGCGCAACATAAGTGTGGCCGTTTTGCACGCCTTGCCGTCGAACTCAATATACAGATGTCGCTCGTGCCACTTATCACTATAGATGGCATCCAATACAAGGTCGAATACGAAAACATACCGTTTATCTGCCTCCACTGCGGGAAAGCGGGGCACATCGAGAAGGATTGCAAGAAGAGGATCGAAGAGGAAAACGCGGCGAGACGAGCGAGCGTGGAAGCGAGCAGTATTGTTCCTGAGAGTCCCCAGAGACGAGAAGGCTTCACGGAGGACATCCATGCTCAACCAATCCCACACCGTCAAAAGAAGCCAGCTGCTAGAGAGCAGACGCGGAAACCACCGCAAGGAGGCAATCGTTTTGCTGGGTTGCAAGAGCGGGAGGAGGAAGACGATACTGTAGAAATCATGGACGTGAACCAGGTTGCGGAGCGCATTTCTGGCATTGATTGGAGCCTGAGGAAGAAGCAAAGAAAACAAGAAAAGGTCCATGTAGACACGGAGCCGGAACCACAGACGGTGCAAGAGAAGACACAAACGCTCCCAAGTAGGACACCTGCAATGACCCCACAGCAAGATGCAAGTCATACTTCTGCCATACCTCTGGAGACGGAAGTCATAGCAGGACGGGGGGGAGAAACTACAATCTGATCTCAGCACTACCTTCAAGGTAGGATCCTACGGCGCGCCTACCCTAAACTACTCCAAGTACAAAATCCCTGCGAAAGGATCGGACAGGATTCACCTCCGTAATCGCAAAATTCCTCAGGCAGGGGACCCCGCAAGGGCCTCGACCAGGAAATGTAGCAAAACCTCGATGATCCAGGACCTTGAAAAAGAAGTGCAGGCTATGGGTTCTTCAACTCTTCAAGAGGTTGAACCATGAACTTCATCAGTTGGAACGTTCAGGGGGTCTGTGACGATGACACCCATAACTCTATTAAGGAGGTCATTCGGAAATACAACACTTCTGTCATTGGGTTATATGAGACCCGTTGCAGTGGCGCTAGATCCTCTTCCATTATCAAGAAACTCGTTTTCCCTCAATCTCATAGGGTTGAAGTTGTCGGGTTCACTGGCGGAATCTGGGTCCTGTGGAAAGCGGGAGTAGATATGGTCATTCTTGCTTCTCATATGCAGTTCATACACTGTATGATCAACCAACAGTTCTTCTGCACCTTTGTCTATGGGGGCACCACTTGTAACAGTCGACGTTTCCTATGGCATCATCTTAAAGGGGTGTCTGCAGCTATATCACGGCCATGGATTGTGGTGGGCGACTTCAACATCGTAATGTACCAATGTGAGAAGTACAACAACCATACTTTTGACAAGGCAAACAACCAAGACTTCATAGACGCTATGGCTCACTACAAGCTCTATGATATTGGATATAATGGAGCCCACACCACTTTCAGAAGAGGGTTACTTCACGAGCACCTGGACCGAGTTATGGGCAACGAAGCCTGGCTGGAAAGACCAAACCTCAATCCCATCTAGGTGCTCGAAAGGAACAACTCAGACCGCGCACCGCTTCTCATCTCTGATTCCTATACTAGAAGGAGGAAGTCCCCACATCTGCGCACCTCAGCATGATGGGAAGAAAACACCAACTTCAAGCAATTCATCTCATCACAATGGAATACCAACATCCCCTTCCATCAAGCAAGTTCTAACTTCCTCTCTAAGGCAACCCTCTGGGACCAGCGTGAAAGGAGGCACAGTCACAGTCGGAAGGAGCAATTAGGCAATAAAATCAAATGGAATCAGGTCCAACTGTCTCTTAATTTTGACACTTCGCTGGAAAAGGACACTGTGGCCCTACAGGTCAAGATCGACGCCTTGCTGAGACAGGAGGAGATCGAATGGCAGAAAAAGGCCCATTGTTACTGGATCAAGCTCGGAGATGGAAATACCAAATATTTTCACTCCATGGTTAAGCAAAGAAGGAGGGCTAACAAAATCATGAAGCTGAAAGACTCTAATAGATGTTGGGTGGAAGATGATGCCCAAATCAAGAGACTCATTCTTTCCTTCTTCTCAAACATCTACCAGGACCATAACCAGAGGGAACGTCGCCAAGCCAGCAAAACGTTCATAGGGTCTTTTCCTATCCTGAACTGTGATGACTTGAAGCTGTTAGGCGCGACGCCTATGTCGGCTGAGATCTGGGCTAATTTCCAAGCCATGGCTCCCCTTAAGGCGTCGGGGCCTGACGGAGTGGACACACTCTTCTTGAAGAAAACTGGGAGCTGCTCCAATCCCAGGTGTGTACCTTTGTTACCGACACTTTCAACGGCTCTTCTCTCATACCAGGGTCTGCGGACTCGACTCTAGTGCTCATCCCTAAAGTTGTGGCGCCAGAAACCTACTCCCAGCTCAGGCCTATATCCCTGAACAATGTCTGCACTAAGGTCATATCGAAGGTTATAGTGTCCAGAATTACACCCTACATGAACGACTGGATATCCCCGTTCCAATCAAGCTTTGTCCCGGGCAGGAGAATCAGCGACAACATTGTCCTAGTCCAAGAGATAGTCCACTCGATGGAATCGAAACAAAGCAGGAAGCACACTATGGCGATCAAATTAGACCTGATAAAAGCCTTAGACAAGCATAGTTGGCCCTTTATTGAGGATACTCTCAACAGAACAACTATTCCCAAGAACATCATCCGAGTGATAATGGATCTTATACAATCAGGAAGCACCTTGATTCTATGGAACGAGGAGATGATTGGATCCTTCAAGCCCGCCTGTGGAGTCAAGCAACGCGATCCACTTTCACCATAAATCTTCGTTCTGTGCTTGGACATGCTTAGTCATCTCATTAGTGCTGAGATTTCTTTGGGAAACTGGAAGCCGTTGATCCTGTCTAAACAAAAGCTCCTTTTTTCTCATGTCAGCTTCACTGATGATATAATCTTATTTGGGGAGGCGTCCGCTAGACAAGCAAAGACGATTAACCAGTGTCTAAAAAAGTTCAGTAAGGCTTCAGGGCAATTCCTATCTCATGAGAAATCCTCCGTGTTCTTCTCCCGCAATACTCCAAGGGCAATCCGAACGCAGGTCAGCCGCAAATTAGGAATCCTGGAAACTGAGGATTTGGGACGCATCTTGGCATTCCAATCATTCATAAGCGGAAGAGTAAGGCACATTTTCAACATCTTATCGATAAACTTCACCAACAGGCGATGAACTGGCAAAACATGCACCTGTCGCTGGCCGGAAGGGTCACCCTTGCCATTTCAGTTCTGCTATCGCTTCCTTGCTACACAATGCAGTTAGCTAAGTTGCCTTTCTCGGTTACAGACCGCATCGAGCAGCTAACACACAATTTTATATGGTCCGGTTCATCTACTTACAAGGGCTCCAACCTGGTAGCTTGGAAATATGTCAGTAAACCAATCTCTCATGGTGGGCTGGGTATCAAGAGAGCGCGTCTGTTCAATGATGCTCTCACAATGAAGCTTGCGTGGGAATTTATACATCATAGATCAGCCCCATGGGTGACCCTTATGAAAGCCAAGTATTCAAGGTCTCGTAACTGCTCCTCTTTAGGATCACACACATGGAGAAGCATCAACTCAACCTTTCCATTTATCTGGGAAAACTCGAGACTGACTCCTCTGTCGGGGATGCAAACCGATGTCTGATCGGATGTGTGGGTAGGCGAGGGACTCACCCCAGATTTGAAACTTGGCCTTCAAGTACCTGAGGAAATCAAAGACTTGAAGGTCTCTAGTCTAGTTCTCGATGATGGGAACTGGGACAGGGACTTTCTTCAAGCTTGGTTCACAAATGCTACTGTCAATGAGGTGGTCCGCATGCCCACACCTAAGGGTGATTTGGGTGAAGATGGCAGAATATGGAATCTCTCCACTGATGGGGAATTCACGACAAGCTCGGCATATGATCGTATGACAGACCATAATAATGGGGCACACGACAAGTGTTTAAACACCTTATGGAAGCTCTCCATTTAGAGGCACATGAAAACCATGGGATGGCTCATCTTCCATGATAGGCTCTATACAAATTCTTTGAGACACAAGAGGAAGTTAACGGAGGACCTGTGCTACCCTCACTGTCGTCTACAGGAGGAGACAGTGCTCCACACTTTGAGGGATTGCCCGGTTGCCTCCAGCACCTGGTTGCACCTGCTGCCTTCTTCAGTCACCTCCTTCTTCCAACAACAGATGACGGAGGGGTGGATGGAGTACAATCTCACAACCTCATTTCAGGACAAGGAGTGGAAAGCTTTGTTCATCATCAAATGCTGGTGGGTATGGAGAACTCGCAACCAATTCATCTTTGAAGACCATTGCCCTACTCCGGAAATAGTTGCTATTAACTCATCTACATATCTCAAGGATTTAGATTCTAAAAACCTGACTTCCTCAGACTTCCTCTCATCTACATATCTCAAGGATTTACATTCTTTCGGGACCTCTGTTAGCTTTGCTAGTTAATTGCTATTAGTTGTTTTAAAAAAAAAACTCTAAAGGTGATTAGTGGGTCATAGCACATAAAAGATGGCATTACAAGGAAAGTAAGCAAGCTAGAGCAATTAACACTCATCTCAAGGGAGCATTAGTTACTGAGGGGACCAAGGAAGAGTCTTTTAATCACTAGGATCATACAAGTAGCAATGTTGATTAAGTCTATGTGCTTACTAAAATAGAACCATTATATGGAACAAATCCCACATTATACACATACTTTTCCTGAGTAAGATAACGTGCACTTCCTGGAATTATTAAGATCTGAATATATATAAGTTGTTTCTACCTACTTTGATGGGATTTTATAACATTCGAGTCTTCCATATAAGGCATTAGATGCATATATTGCAGTCCCTTGTGTTGAGGATAAGAATCCCATGTGATACACACGATTGAGAATCTTTCACCATACTAGGAAAATACTATAGCATTTCCTCTCTAAATCTAGGTATACATCCAAATTAAATACACAACTATATATTCATTTAGGTGTTAGACATTCATTTAGGTGTTCCTGATAACTCCCAGGTATGCACAACTAGACAACGGTGGCGGAGCAGTACTAGAGGAAGCATACCTTTCAGTAGCGGTGGCGGACAACTAGGCGAGCAACAACAACAAACCTCCAACAGTGGTGGTGGTAGCTGGTGAGCTCCACAAGTGGCGTGGTGGTCTAGTAACGACGGCCGACGAGCTCCAGGTGGTAGCGCAGGTAGGTGCAGCGGTGACTGGCGAGCTCCAAAACCAGCAGCCGCAGTCGGGCGTGAGCAGGGAGAGGAAGGAATAGGTGGCGGTGGGCGGCGGCGAGGAAGGAATAGCAGCGGCGTCGATGGCGAGCAAGCAGCAGGCAACGTCAGCGGTGAGCGAGAAGCAGCGACGTCAACGGCCAACAACAGGCGGCAAGCAACAACGGATGGGCGGGTGGCTTCGTGATGAAATAGAAGACAATGAAACAGAAGAAAGGGGAACAGTTGCTGTTTGTGGGTCTATTAAGTTGGTAAATGGCATTGGTTATCAAATACAAGCGACACCTAAACTCTTCGGTGTCGGTTGTTACTTAAGAATTGACGTCCAATTAGACAATCTTTGCCCTAAATTATTTGGCGGGAACCATTATCGGCGTCAGTTATCAAAGGATAATCGACACCAAAATTGGAACTTTTCGCGCAAATTTTCATCTTATATAGGCGTCAGTTAGAAGTTAAAAAGCCGATGATGTATGTGACACTTTGGGGCTAATGTTTTTCGCTCGAAAATTGGATTTCGTGGGCGATTTTAGGCATCGGTTTTGTGTTACCCTGCCGACGCTGAATACAAAGCGGTACTCGTGTCTGGCTGGTCTTTGAATATAGATGTCGGGTTTCCTAAATCACCGACGTTGAATGTTATAGGCATCAGATTTCCGAAATAACTGACACCTAGAAAAGTGACATTGAATGTTGTTTCTGTAGTAGTGTGAGTTAGTCATATCACCCAACCAGAGCTAATTGGTCCACCCAATGAGAGGACCGGTTGCTGCCCTGATTAATGAAGAACTCATCCAATTCAATTTATAATCAACCTAACACTCCAAAAGGTTGTCTCATCACATGAGCCAATCAGTTGGGAGATCATTCATCTAATTTGTTGCTTGAATTGAATACCTAAACACTTTAGTCATCAATCCATTCATCATTGAAGATCAAACTCCTCTTCTAGGTCAAGAGCTATGTGTGTGACCCTATAGGTCCCATATTATGTTGGCAATGAGTGTCCATAATAGATTATGACATCACAAGCAATGAGTAGTGTCTAGTCACACATCAATGCTACCCAAGTAAATGGAGAGTTGGAGAACAAGTTCAATCTACAAAATGTGTATGGTGTTACAATGTTTGTATAGTTCCTTTCCCACTGATATCTAGATTGAACTCAAGGCATGAAGTAGTCATCCTCTTCAACATTCAACCATGTTCATTGAACTAGAGTAGACCATCTGAGATATATGTAAGCTCGATATCACATATTGACTCACATGTGCAAGTCTAATAACCACAATTGCTACCAACACTATGAGAGATGACCATGACTACTATGGGAATGGCTTTCATGTGTCAGTCTCATTGTGAGTCTGCATGATACACTATTCTCTAACATGTATCTATGTGCTTGGTTTGATATTAGTATATCATGACTAATGAGATTCTTTCATCAACCAACTCACACTCTGATCTTATGTGTTACAGTTGTCCATCTACCATCTACAATAACAACTAGTCAGGGACATAATGAGAATGTATATACTCTTAACATATGTATGATCTCATTGTTCAAGTCATGTACTTGAAGAAATATGTCATTGAGTAAAATCATTCTCTAGACATTTATAATGTTACATCATTATATCATAACTGAATAAAACAAATAAATTCAAAGCTTGCCTTTTATTAAGAATTGAATCATTTACATATTTTTCCATTAGAGTCATCATATGATTGGCTCTCTAGGCATACATACAAACACATCCACATTTTGGATCTACATATCTTACATAGATTTTAGTGTAGATTCAGAAGATGATATGATCATCAGTCTTCTATGTACATGCATTTCACCTTCCTTTGTAAACTTCACTTTGAGGGATATCATACTAGGTGATATATGATATTGCAATAAGTATACATATAGTAGCTTTATCCTCCTATCTACTGATGCTTTCTCATAATTTCCAAAAAGACATTCGTGGATGGCTACACAAGGCCACCTCCCCTATGATTATCTAGATGACTGAGTGTGTATAGAAAATCTCCACCTTTTTCTAGATAGCAGGGGAAGTTGGGTAGGCACTCTTAATGAATTGTTCATGAGTTTGTGGATGTTGTGTTGCAGATAGCCACATCCACCCCTCATCTAAAATTAGAAAGCATGAAACCAGTAAACAGCTTGTGTGTGAGGTCATTTTGGAAGGTCCTAACATCAACACATGTAGTTTCCACATATACTGCAACTGCATCTTATTCTGCTTCTGCTTTATTCTTGCACTTCCCATGGGAGGTACCATCGAGTGCTCTATATGCAGGGTCAACTTCACACTAGGGCAAGCATTCTGGTTGAGGAGGCACAGAGTAGTCAAGAATCATCCCATGATCAATCAGCTATACAAAATCTTAGTGATAGCACCAAGAGACTATCTTCTACCCTAACCTCTAGTGTTAGCAAGAAGAAGGTGCCCATCGCCTAGAGTGGAGGTTCCTCTTCCACCAGGGTGCAACTTGCCAATGTCGACAATGTGCTTAATCTCAATGTACCACCACAACGGATGATCCTATTGAGAGAAGCACGAAGAAGAATAGAGAGGGGAGAGAAAGTGGAAGGGTATTGTGGGTAGAGAGATATGGAGGGAGGGAGTGAGCGGTATTGTATTTTGAAAAATAGAGAAAGAGAAAGAGTGATGGAGAGGATATAACTTAGAGCAGATGTGAGTGGATGGGATCATTAGCACAGGAACGTGTGAGCAACTTTATTTATTGTTGGTCAGATGCATATCTAATGGTCATAAAGTTGATTGTAATTGGGGAAGAATACACTCAAGTGCATTCTAGCCTCATTCTCTCTCTCTCTCTATGTGTGTATATATATACATATATATATATATATATATATATATATATATATATATATATATATATATACATATATATATACATATATATATATATATATCTGTGTGTGTGTGTGTGTCACATGGGCACATAGCATTTTGAATCTTGTTGCAGATTGCAACTAAAAAATGGTTACCACAACAAAAAAACAAACTTCAATGAAAAATATGTAAGTCAAAATTTGAAGCTAGGCTCGAATGAGAATTATCCCCATACTCCAATCATGGTTCATCATCCATCAAATGCAAGACGCAACATGATTCAAAATGGGATGTGTACATGTGGCATATTTGTATGATGGGGTAATGACTATTTAGATAATGGGGTATGCAAATAGGGAATAGAAGTAGTAGGTGCACATGAATATGAATATAAGACAACAAGAGTGCACTAGAGGTAGTGATTCAAATAAGAGATTACACAAATTAGATAGAAGGTGCACAATGATTTGAGTGATGAGAAAACTCATATATGAGTATGTGCGCAGAGAATATAAGTATTCAGTGTAGTGATTTGAATATGTGATAACATAGATTTTGTAGAAGGTGTGTTGTGATTCAAGTGGTGGGATACATCAGAAACAAATATGGTAGTATGTGCCTAAGGATAAGAAGTAGTAGGTCGATCATAATTCAAATACATGATAACTCAAATTTGGTAGAAAGGTCCATCACGATCACATTGAGGGGATAGCTCAAATTCAGTAGAAGGTGCACGATGATTTGAGTGAGATGTTAAGTAAAATTTTGAAAAAATGGTATGTGTATATGGATTTGAAATAGCATTGCATGAAGATTTGAATATGTGATAACACAAATTCACTAGAAGGTGCATCATCATTCCAGTGAGGGGGTAACTTTGTTTTGAACATGGTAGTATGTGGACAAGGAGTAGAAGTAGCAATCATTTGAATATGGAACAACTTAGATTTGGTAGAAGGTGCGCCATGATATGAGAAAGGGGATATCTATTATTTGAATATGGTGGTATGTGAATAGGTATTACAAATACTAGGTGCATTGGGTTTCACATACGAGATTAATCACATATGGTAGGATATGCTTCATGATTATAGTGATGAGATATGTTTGATTCAAAGATGATGATAAGTGGACATGGATAAAAAATAACATGTAACTAGTTATTGGAATATGTGGTTACTTAGATTCAATATAACTTGCAACACAATTTTATTGAGGGGATAACTCGGATTGGAAGACGGTGATATGTGCACATGGATTAGAAGTAGCATGTGTGTAATAACTCAAACATTGTATAAATTAGATCCCCGATAGAAGGAACACCATGATTTGAGTGAGGGGTTAACTTGGATTTATAAAATATGATATGTACACATGGATTAGATATAGGAGGTGCATAGTGATTCATATATGGCATAACTCAAATTCAGTATAAGGTCCACAATATTTCAAGTGAGGAATCAAATTCACTCATTGTGGTATCTTCACATGGACTACAAATAGTAGGTGCACAATGATTCTAATGCATGATAATTCAGACTCAGTAGAATGTGCGCCATTATTTGAGTTTAGGGATAACTCAAGTTCAAAGATGGATATGTGCACAATGATTAGAAGTTGTAGGTGCCCAATGATTTGAATACATGATAACTTAGATTCCATAGAAGGAGCACCATTATTCAAGTGAGGTGTCTATGTTCCACACATACCACCGAAACTCTAGTCACCCTGATGGATAGACTAGAAGGAGCCATCCCCTTATGTTAGTGTACTAGTCATCGACACACTCTCCCACCACCAGTCGCTTTTCTACAGTTATATTTCCCTCATTGCTCCTCCCTCGATCGGGAGAACTTATTTGGGCTCTCTCAGTTACCAAAACCAGAGAGGACAATAGCTTTGTAGAGCAACTGATGTTTTGAGTTGTGTGTTCTGAGAAGCCCTCTGTAGCCCTCCATTTATAGTAGAGGGAAGGGTCAGGGTTCCCAGTCTACGCTAGAGTAGAAGGGTTCAGATTTTCCACTAACTGATTGTACTATGGTAGGTATCGATCAGTTCATAACTGAACTGGTCATTTGGACAGGTGAGCCGATCAGTTCACCAAGTGAATCGGTCGTTTCACTTCCCAGACAAGCTTACAATTGACTTTCCTTATTCATTTCTATTAAATGCAAAGATTAATTCTTGCCGCAATCAAATTGAACAAATGAAATAAGGATCTTCTCTCACGGACTGGGAAACCCAACACCTACTCATTTGGTCCATGTGAACCGATTGGTTCACTAGAGTGAACCGGTTTTTACACTGACCATGAGCCGATTGGTTCACCCAGTGAACCGGTCGGTCGGTGGTCCAAGTTGTGCAGAACTCAGTCAATGCAGTTCTCAATCAATTTGACACTCTAGTCAGTTGGTTCAACTCTTGAACTTGATGATTCTGAGTCAAGTCTATGGATTGAATGTTTAATTATGAACCTAAACACTTTCATAATCAATCTAAACATCATTCATATATAAACTCCTCTTACAGGTTAATACTATGTGTGTGACCCTATAGGTCCCATTTCACGCTAGCAGTGATTGTTCATAACTAACTTATGACTTCACAAGCAAAGAGCGGTCCTAGTCACACATCAATGCTACCCAAGTGAAAAGAAAAGTTGGAGAACAACTTTTAACCTACAATCTGTTATTGGTGTTATAATGAATGTGTAGTTCCTTTGTCATTGATATCCGGATTGAACTTGATGCATGAACTTGTCATCCTCCACAAACATTCAACCCATGTTTCTTGAACTAGAACAGACTTTTTGATATATATATGTAAGCTCCCTATAATATATTAACTCTCATGTACATGTCCATGTATTTCTCAGTCTCGCTTATCAAGTGGCCAGGATATCATACTTCTTAGGAGGGACAAATTCCATATCTATCACTCACAGTCAAATCCCCATGTGTCAAAGTCATCCAATCATCACCTTTATAACAACCCATATTCTAGGATTGCATTTGATAATGTCAAAGTGTACCCAACGACATGTGATGAGTGCAGTGCTTTTAGGTCTAAATACCAAAGTCACCACCAATACAATAAGAGATGATCCTAACTAACCAAGTGTGGTTTCCATACATCACTATGTCTGATACATTATTCTCTAACATGTATCTATGTTCTTGGTTTGATATCATATATCATGACTGATGAGATTTTGTCATCAACCAACACACACTCTAGTCTTATGTATTATTGATGAGTATGTATATTTCCACAATAATAATCGATTAGGGACATAACAAGAATGCATACTCTTAACATTTGTATGATCTCATTGTTCAGGTCCTTAACTTGAAGGCATATGTCATTGAGTAATACGATTCTTTAGACATCTAACATTTTATATCATTATCTCAAAACAAATTAAACATATAGATAGAAATTTTCTTTATTATTATTCAAATCATTTACAAACTATACCATTACAATCATCATATAACTGGCTCTACGTGCATACATACCAACAGACTCCCACTTGCACTTAGAACCAATCACCCATGAATCACAATCCTTGTGATCTAGCATGACCATCATGCTTCTGTTGTGAAAGTGCCTTAGTCAAGGAATCAGCAAAATTGTCTTCAGTTGGTACTCTACAAATCTTCACATCTCCTCACTGTACGATCTCTTGTATGAGATGTAAGCATCTCTATATGTGCTTCAATCACTGATGTGATCTGGGTTCGTTAGCTTGTGCAATAGCTCCATTATTTTCACAATAAAGCTCAATGGCATCATAGATGCTAGGAACCACCCCATGTTCAGAGATGAACTTCTTGATCCACGCAACCTCCTTTGGTGCATTGGATGCAACAATATACTCAGCCTCTGTCGTAGAATTGGCAACTATCTCTTGCTTGGAACTCTTCCGGCTCACAACCCCGTTGTTGAGGCAAAACACAAATCTTGACTGCAATCTGTAATCATCTTTACCAGTTTGGAATCTTGAATTGGTGTAACCCTTTACCACCAAATCTTCCCCACTGTCATAAATGAGGAACTGATCCTTAGTCCTTCTCAAGTACTTTAGGATGTTCTTCATGGCTATCTAATGAGCATCTTCAGGATCTGACTGGTATCTTCTTGTCATGTTGAGTGCATACGAGACATCGGGACGAGTGCACAACATTGTGTACATGATGGATCCAATTGCTGATGCATATGGAATCCCATTCATGCATTCCCTCTCTTCACAAGATTTGGGACATTGAGCTCTGGAGACGGGAACTCCATCTACCATGGGTATGTTTCCTCTCTTTGAGTGATCCATGTTGAACCTCTTCAAAATTTTGTCAATGTATGTGCTTTGACTAAGTCTAAGAAGCCTTCTTGATCTATCTCTATAGATCATGATTCCTAAGATATTGGAAGCTTCTCCCAAGTCTTTCATTGAGAATGTATTTCCAAGCCATGTCTTTACCTTTTATAAAGTAGGGATGTCATTCCCCATCAATAGTATGTCATCTACATACAATTTGAGAAATGTAGTCATGCTCCCACAAACCTTCTTGTACACACAAGCTTCATCTTCATTTTGACTAAAGCCAAACTCTTTGACTGCTTCGTCAAATCAAAGATTTTAGCTTCGTGATGCTTGCTTCAATCCATAGATTGACCTTTGTAGATTATAGACTTTATTTACATCCTTTGGATTATTAAAACCTTCACGTTGTGTCATGTACACATCCTCTACAAGATTCTCATTAAGGAATGTAGTTTTAACAATTATCTGTCAAATCTCATAGTCATAGTAGGCTGTTATAGCAAGCATGATCCTGATGGACTTAATCATGGAAATTGGAGAAAAGGTTTCATCATAGTCAACACCTTGAACTTGTCTGAAACCCTCAGCAACAAATCTGCCTTTATAAGTTTGCACATTTCCATTCATGTCGGTCTTCTTCTTGAAGATCCACATGCACCCTATGGGTTTTACCCCTTTAGGTTGATCCACCAAGGGCCATCATTGTTGGTATACATGGATTCCATCTCAAAGCTCATAACCTCAAGCCATTTCTCAGAATCTGGTCCCTCTGTACATTCAAAATTGGTAGTTGGCTCATCATCTATGACCAACTCACCACCTTCTTGAGTCATAAGATATCCAAATATTTCATGCTTAAGGTGTGTCCTACTAGATATACATGGTTCCTTTTGTTGGCTTTTAGGGGAGACAGAGAAGGCAGCGGAAACAAAAAATTTCTTCTCCCTTAACCCAGTATAAGGGACTCGCGTCAATTTCTATACAGTAGGAAGGATGGTTTGTAGAGACATACCTTGTTCAAAGGCTTGCTCGGCGATGTTACCTCACGGCTTGTGCAGTCTTCACCTCCAATCTAGGACGGTGTCTGTGCAGCTCCTAGTCCCACAGGGAGTATCAGGATTGACAACTATCCTCTGAGCGGTAGAAATCTCCCGCCTCTGTAGTAGTCCACACGAACCACCTGGAACTTCGATCGCCTTTTTGCACAAGGCATCGAAAGGAGTCGTACCCTCCTATTGGTGTATTAGTCACTGACACACTCTCCTGCAACCAGTCGCTTTTCTATAGTTGTCTTTCCCTTGTTGTGCCTCCCTTATCGAGTAGCACTTGCTCGGGCTATCTCAGTTACCACAACCAGATAGAATGACAACATTGCAGAGCAACTGGTATTCTGAGTTGTTGTACTTGAGAAGCCCTCAATACCCCTACATATAGGAGGGTCATGGGACATGGTTCTCTACCCTGGGCAATGCGGGATTAAAGCAGGAGTAGAAGGGTTTGAGATTTTCTACAAAACAACCAACTGCGCCAGCTGAATCGATCGTTTCAAGCATGAAACGGTTGGTTGGGGACCTGAGCCGATCGATTCACACCTGAACCGATCGGTTGGGGTACCTGAGCTGATTAGTTCAAGCATGAGTCAATCGGTTCGTGGTCCTAATCAATTCCCAATTGACTTTTCCTCTTTTGTTTCGAATTGATCCAAATACCAATCCTTGTTCCAATCAAATTGGACAAGTGAAACGAAGAGAAATATCTTGCCAACCTAACTTTCCCAACTCGCTCGTTTGGACCAGTTGAGCGGTTCATCCTGTCCTAAGCCGATCAGTTCATCAGATGAGCCGATCGGTTCACCAACTGAGCCGATCGGTTCATCATATGAGCCAATCAGTTGGGAGTGGAGACTGTGCAAAATCAGTCAATTGTAGTTTCAATCAATCTGGTACTCTAATCAATCGGTCCAACACCTTGAACACTATGATATTGAGCTATCAATTGATTGAGTGTTTAATTGAACTACTAAACTCTTTTAGTAATCAATCTAAACATTGTTTGTGGATAAACTCCTCTTTCAGGTTAAATCCTATGTGTGTGACCCTACAGGCCCATTTCACGTTGGCAGTGAAAATCCATAACACTTATGACTTCACAAGCAAAGAGTGGTACCTAGTTGCACATCAGTGCTACCCAAGTGAAAAGGAAAGTTGGAGAACAACTTTCAATCCTACAATCCGTGAATGGTGTTATAGTGAATGTATAATTCCTTTATCACTGATATCTCAAATGAACTCGAGGCATGGAACATTCATCCTGTCAATGTTCATTCACTTTCTTGATCTCAGAGTAGATTGGAGGAGATACATATGACATCTATATCACATATTGATTCACACATGTGTGCACGCCTATCTCAATCCTACTCATCAAGTGGCCATGGATATCAAACTCCCTCATGAGGGACAAATCCCATATCTATCACTCACCCCTCAAAAGGCACATGTGTCAAAGCCACCCAATCATCACCTTTATAACAACCCATGTTTCGGGACTATGTTTGATGATGTCAAAGTGTACCCAATGACATGTGTTGAGTGTAGTGATTTCAAGTCAAAGAATCACACTCACCACCATCACTGTGAGAACTGACTGTGACTACCATGTCATGGTTCCATCTGTCAAACTCATGGTGGGTCTGTCTGGTACACTTGTTCTCTAACAAGTATCTATGTGTTTAGTTTGATATCTCCATGTCATGACTAATGAGATTCTAGCATCAACCAACACCAAAATCTAGACTTGTGTGTCATTGTTGTATATCTACCTTCCACAATGACATCCGACTAGGGACATAATAAGAATGTACAAACTCTTAGCATCCGTATGATCTCTTCGTTTAGGTCCTCAACCTGAAAGCATACGTCATTGAGTATTATCATTCTCCAGACATTCAATCTATTCTATCATTATCTCATATGACTGAACCAGAAAGAATTGGAAGCTTGCCTTTGATGTTTATCAAATCAATCTTAATGTATCACACCAATCATCCCATGATTGGATCTTAGGGCATACATAGCAACAGACTCCCACTTGCACTGCGAGCCAATCACCCTTGTATCATATTCATAGTGATATTCAAACATGTCCCACATGTTATTGGGCTATAGTGCTATCATAGTGAGTTATGGTAACACCTTGCCAAAGTCAATATTAATTGCATGTCTCTCATCTCTTCGTTGTACGTCACATGTATGTGATGGAGTTGTCGTAATATGCGATCTAGTATTCGTTTTCTAACCTTTAGCCACATTGCATGACGTCCTAACTTGTCATCAATGATCGAAATAACTATAAGTTCATCTCTATGAACTCCCAGATCCATATAGTATCCACTGTTGTTCTCTAACACATGGATACTTGGCATTTCCTTTCAAAACAACTTTATTAGAATGTTTCCAATTTCAACACACATTCACTTTTATATATTTTGCAATTAATTTTCTGTCCTTTTCGGAAGTTCACATCAGTGTAACTCTTTAAAGTGAACCCTTCCTTATTTTCATAGAACTAGTACTTCTCAAGTACTTGTCAAGTTCTTATGGTATTCCAGTAATCCTTACTGGAACTAGATAGACATCCGCTCGTCATGTCCCACATACGAGTTATCAAGATGAGCACATCATATTGTCATGTCCTACATACAAGATGATGAATGCATTTCGTTCTTGCCATGTCCATACATGCAAGATGATGGGATAACTACATACATGATAGATCCATATCTATTCTTATTGTTCCCATTCTTCATAAGAATTGGACACTTGGCCTTGGGATACTAATTCCATGTAACATGGATAAGTTTTCTCCCACTGAATATGTGCACACTGAACCCTTCAGTATAGATTGCCAATGTATGCTCTCTCTTTTTAGGTCAAGAGGTTTTTGAGAACTATCTCTATAGATCTCTATTCCTATCACATAGGAAACGTCTCTATCTTCCCTAAAGATAATTTCTACAAATGATTCCATTCTAGAACATCTCATTCCTCATCGACATGTGGAATACAAATACACTCCCACTAAATCACAGATCCCTTCTTTATCTTTGTCATATCAGTCAAACCCTTTGACTATATCATCAAAGTAAAGATCTAGCTCTGTGTTGCTTGTACTCAATGAATCACATTGATTAGTCCATTGTTACTTATAGACTTCTTTTGCATTAATGGATTCATAAACTTTATAGGTTGTGTCACATACACATTCTTGTCTTATTCCTCATAGGAATGCGGTTTTAGTATCCATATGCAAAATCTCTTAGTCATTAAGTTGCAATCAACAAGCATCATCCTTCTTAAAATGTTATCCATGTGTCTTAACGCTTAAGACTCATTCGCACTTATGGATTTCATCCCAATGGGTGCTACCATCAAGGTCATGCCTTATGGTTCACATGGAAGTCGTTTAGGATGTAATGGTCATAAACCATAGCTCAAAATCCAGTTCCTCGTATTCAGCTAGATAGTTGACTCATCACATGACCAACTCATCACATAGATAATCGAGGTGTATCTATCAAGGATATAAGAACTCACAACTCCTTATGATTCTTAATGTCCTTTATTAGTGTGGGGTATTCTTTATTTAAGAAGAAATTAGTTATTTGATAATCATCCTCTAACTTCTTAGAGTATGACTCCTTTTGATTTAGACATCACCATGCCTTAATCACAAGCTTACTATGATACACTATCATAATCACTCATAAGGATCTCAAACATTTGGTTCAAGTATTTCATTGATTGATGTCGTCAATAATTAACACTTTACCAAATTCATATTTCATCTATGATATTCTTGAACACTTCAAGATATTCATATTGGTATTTCTTTAAACATAGTTTGAAGTACTGGCATTAACTCTAATAGGTATGTAAATACATCACATGTATTATACCTAATAGGATAATCATTCTCCCACTACCACTAGTGAAGATTGATTAATCATGTCTAAGAGATTCATGTCTCTTACTGGTTCTCTAACCAAAAGAGTATAGATTTATCCATCATATGGAAACTAGAAATGAATTTTTCATGATTTATGCTAATTTGATTGTTTGAGTTATCAATAACTTTTAGGTATCATTTTATCTTATGCATACCAAGTACCACAAGATAAACAAGGCATTTCCACAAAGACTGAAACATCAACTTTATTAATTGCCATCATTGTCATACAATATGCAAAAAATTAAGGTGTTTCTATCCATTCGTAAATATGAAATAGCAGTTCATAACTCTATTACATGCCTTCAAGGCTGAAAATAAACTAAAGTACTCCTATCTCTGTCGACAACACTTTCCCCATTTATTGGGTGTTTTACACTTTGTATCGTGGTATCATATACCTTAAGAAGTGTTACTAGTTTATTTCATGACACCTTCAGGTGGAGACGTCTGTCACCTCCTTCTTCTTTAGTTCTTCCAGATAGAATGGGCAATTCATTTTCCAATGTCTCGGCTTTTGACAATGGTGGCAATTGCCTCTCTTGGTCACACCTCCCTTGGCCTTGAGATTTAAAGATGACTTGGGCTACTGGATAGCATCAGAACCTTTCTTAGCCTTTCCCTTGCCCTTGCCCTTGCGCTTGGACTTGCCTTTCTTGTTGCTGATCAACATCACAGACTTAGGCTTGTCTTTCTTCATCTGTGCCTCGACTGTCCTCAACATGCCCAACAACTCTTTCAATGGCTTGTCAAAGTTGTTCATGTTTTAGTTCATCACAAACTGACTATAGGATTCTGGAAATGATTGCAGTATCATGTCAGTAGCCAACTCTTGGCTCAAGTGAAATCCCAATCTTGTCAGGTTCTCTACATACCCAATCATTTTGAGCATGTGAGGACCAACTGGATCTCCTTCTGTCATGACACACTTGAACAGCAGCCTGGAGACATCATATCTCTCTTGTCGTTCTTGATCTTCATACATGTTCTTGAGATGCTGAATCATCTCAATGACACTCATGTTCTCATGTTGTCTCTGCAACTCATGGTTCATGGAGCACAACATCAAGCACTTTGCATCAATGGCATCTTTAGAATGCTTCTTGTAAGTGTCCCTTTCCACCTTTGGTGCGGTAGGAGAAGGTTCCTCTGGAACTGGAGTATCCAGGACATAAAGCTTTCACTCTTGAGTGACAACAATTCTCAATGTCCTAAACCAATTGTGGTAGTTAGTCCCATTCATCTTGTCATTTTCAAGGACTGATCACAACGAAAAGTGATTGTTGTTTGTTGTCATTTGTATTATAAAAGGAAATATATGCAATTTAGTCCAAAACTCAATTTGACTTATTTGATTGATTTGAAAGGTTGACGATATAATTAGGACTTTAAATAATTATCACTCCCACTATTTTGTTCAAATTGATAGACCTCATCATCAATTCTAAATATTATAGTGTACAACCTTCTAGTGGGTCAAGATCCATATTTCATCAAGTCATGAGTCAGCTTTAGCTGATCGCCCATAATCTTGACTATTTAGGTAGGCCATCATGCCAATTGCATCATATGCAACTCTTGACGAATGATCATGCACAACACCTTGCCATGAGAATTCCATGCCTCTGGGCTTACACGCTCTATGAATCTCCAGTTAAGTCTATCCCAAAATCCGACACGGTAAACATGCACCCTACTTTGGTAGAACCTACATGTCTACCCTTCACACTTTCGCAAGATGGACGGCGCAGCATGCTTTGTTGTAACCTATGCTTGGTCGATCGAGTTTTTCATGTGTGTCGCTTATGGAAGGCTTATAAGACATAATATGTAATGAGGGATTTGGTTTTATAGGTACATATACATATCCAATCACCACAATATATAGTACGTATCATATACATGCTATATCCCACAGAAAACATGTGAAATGATAAAAGTGATGATTATGGCCATCCTAATGTGATTCCTCGAGCCAAGAGGAATCACAGTCATCTAGGTTGACACCACATGCAACATGTACAAGCTGAACTTTGTGCTTTGTCGTTCTGGGTTTGATCAACTCATCTCCATGATTGATTGACTTGCCATCAGGCCGGTCGGTTGGGTGCCACCAGCTGCTCGACTGGTGCCTCCAGCCGATCGGTTTACTGGTCGTCATGCATCTCCTCAGGTCACCACCCGCTTATCTTGCTCCTCGAACCAGTCATCTAGATCGCCAATTGATCGGTTCTTGCCCTGAACCGATCGTCTCAGTTGTCTTCAGATTGTCCTCCGTTCTTTGACATAACAGGAAATAAAAAAAAGATCTATCATATTTACATTTAAATTAGGAAACCCTGAGTTACATTCAGGGGGACCAAAGGTAGGAAAGACATCTCAAGTTATCTTGAGTTACATCAGGAATAAGGGATAGAGAATCGGTGTGCAGACCGAGATGCAAGCAATCACATTTAACCAAGCACACATACATAGGGTTTATTGGCCATAATCACACTATACATCCACCACAAAACTCATTTAAGGGCGACGTGTATCAAGTGCATGTTGGCTAAATTAGAAATTAGTATAATCCCTTTGTTTTGATGATGACAAACATTTCATTCTTGTCGATCTAACGTGCTACTTGAGTGTTACAGGAATAAGGCGGATGACAAACATTATGGAAGATCTATATGCTCAATTGTTTTAATTTCATGAATGTAATTAATTGTAAAACTTGTACAAATATATAAAGTGCAAGTACTTAGATATCATGTAAATCAAGCGTTATATCTTCCCTAGCTAATCACCGCACTTAGATAGGTCATCCCCTTCAATAGTGTCACATATGCACAATCATACATACACTTAGCATTTCATTTAAAACATTAAAACAGGGTCAATCTTGGTTGACAAAATCCTCGATCGAGACACTCTCGATCGACAAACTTCTCGACCGAGAAAGACCCAAGTAGCCATTAGACACAACAAACAAGGTAGTTGGCAGTTGGAGATGAACGTTGTATACACTTGCTCCAGACAGTCTTTCGGTTGACAAACCCTCGACCGAGAAGGACTCTCAGTTGACAAATCTTCGACCGAGAAGTGTTCTGTCTGCAACTTTCAAAATTAATTAACTAGCCGTTGCTAAAGCAATTAAAGTGTACCTAACAGCTAGTTAAGCACTTAGAACCCCCTAGAAAGTGTCTAGAACGTCCTTAATCACTTGTAGGTCATTCCTATAAATAGGACATGCCTTAGGACAGCTAAACTCACCAATTTTACACTTGTGCAATCCTTGAGCATACACTTGCAATTAGCAATCTGATTTGAGAAATTGAGCAACACCAGCATTGGCTACTCATATCCTTGCTCTAAATTCATGTCCTATAGGGTAGCATCTCCTATCCACCAAACTAACACTTCAATATTCATTGGTTAGGAGATCTATATGCTTGATATAGGCAAATCAAGCCTTGTGCTTCAAAGTGGTAATTGTAATTTCCATTTCCTTTCTTATTCATTGTTATTGCTTGTATTCTCCTTGCTACTCCTAGGGTTGGAGGATGCGGATTGGAGAAGGTTCTTCTCGTTGGAGAAGGTGGACTACAGACTACTTCAAGAAGGCTATTGCAACGGAAGCTACTTTAAGAGGAAGGCTACTTCAAGGGGGAGCTTGAAGTTACTTCAAGAAGGCTGCTTCAAAGTTGGTGCAATTACTTCTAGGTGAAGGTTGTCTGAAGGGTTTGTGAAAGAATTGTAATATTATGTAAAGTCCTTGCGAGGCAATAAAATTTGATTCTTTCAATATCCCGGTTGGGTAAGCAACCGGGTAGTGGATTGACTGCCTTAGTATTTGCTAAGGTTGGAACCACTCTAAATCCTTGTCCCCTTGTCCAATATTTTTGTGATTGGTTGTTTGAGTTAAGAATTATATTAAAATTATCATAAAACCCTATTCACTCCCCCTCTAGTGGTTTTTCAATTGGTATCAGAGCAGGCTTCAAGGAACTCTAACCAAGTATTGAAGAATGGGTGACGGGTTGCTCAACAACTCAACCTAGAAGGAACGCTTGTGGCTAGGCCTCCTGCATTTGATGGTACTAACTACACCTACTGGAAGAGAAGGATGCAATTTTACTTCCAAGGGATCAGTTCGGATTTATGGAAAATGGTGACAACCCCTTATGAACTTCCTCAAGCAGAATATGCAGCTTGGGATACTAACACGGTAAAATCTGCCCAAATGAATGCAAAGGTTGTAAGTATTCTTTATTTCTCAATTTCCGTTGGTGAGTTCGATAGAATATCAAATTGTGAAATTCCTTATGAAATATGGCATAGACTTTCTATAACATATGAAGGAACTATTCAAGTTAAAAATTCTAAAATTGGAATGCTTAAACAAAAATTTGAACAATTTTGTATGGATCAAAATGAATCTATTAGTGAAATGTATGCAAAATTTTCTTCTATTGTAAATGGTTTGAATGCTTTAGGCAAAGTAATCGCTGAAGAAGATCAAGTATCAAAAATTCTTATGTCTCTTCCTCCCAAGTACAAGCCCAAAGTAATGGCCATTGCAGAAGCAAATGACCTCACCCCACTAAGGATGGAACAACTCATTGGTAATCTAGAAGCTCATGAAGCAACTTTAGAAGAAGAAGAAAGAAGAGAACGTGAACTTCGACAAGGGAGAAAGAAAGATGTGGCTCTAAAAGCTTCAAAGATCATCACACCAAAAAGTGATGAAACAAGTGAAGAAGAAGGAGAAGAAGCCTTGATTGTCAATGGTAAGAAATATAGAAGATTTAGATCTAACACAATTTCTAGTTCTTCCTCTTCTACTCCTAGGTGTTTTGAGTTTGGAAAGAAAGGACATCTTAAAAATGAATGCCCTAATGCAAGGAAAGGAAAGAAAAACTCACACAAAAAGAAGGGAGAAAAAGCATATAAAGCTGCATGGGATGAGTCAAGTGAGAGTGAAAGTGGAGAAGAGAAGATGGAATGTCTTATGGCAAAAGAAGATGATGAAGATTCCAAAGAAGTAAGCCTTCTTGACCTACCTAAAGAAGATTTCATTGCTAGTCTACAAGAAACTCATGATAAATATGTTGACTATAAAAAGAAACTAAAGAAGGTCACCAAAACAAATGAGGAATTATATGCTAGATTAAATGATCTCTCTTCTGAAAAAACAACATTGATCTTGCAAATTTATTCTTAAAAACATCTTTAAATGATTGCAACAGAAAGTTACTTACTCTAGAAACGAATATTGATCTTCTTTCTTAAAAAAAGGTTTATTTGCTGGCTAAACTGAACAATTTTCATACCCAACCTGTTCTATGTAACCATCTAGATTATGATAATGTTGTCAAAGAAAGAAACTCTCTATTATCTGATTTAGATCAAGCAAGGAAAGATATAAGCAAGAAGATGGATGATATTGCTAAGATACAAAGAAAAATAAATGATTTAAGAGGAAATGACATCCTTGAAAATATTCTAAAAATTTCCTCTAGTTATAATGGAAGAAGAGGGTTAGGATATGATCCAAAGAGAAATCAACCCAAAAGAGTTAAAGCATCCAAGATTAAAACTATGTTTGTACCTAAGAACACAATTCCTAGGAAAAGAAATGAAATTGACTCTATTACTTGTCATTTTTTTTCTACGTCTTGGACATTACTCATTTTCATGTCCTTATAAGAAGAAGGATTCAGAGTTATTTTGGGTTCCAAAACCCCAAACTTAGAAGACTTGAACGTAATTCAGTTGAGATATGATCTAATGCTCATTTTTGAAAATCATATTGTGTTAATTTCAGAACTGATATATTGAAACAGAAATATATTCAGTCGAAGTATTGCTCGACTGAGTGTATCCCGGTCGAACCTTTGTCGATTGAGCAAATGCCTATGATAAATTAAAATCTACAGCAACAATCTGAGTAAAACAACAACCATTTCGGTCGAAAAATGATCGATCGGAGTAAAAATTAGTCGAAAAATGGTCGACCAAACAGACTTGTGCTTCTGTTCAGTTTTAATCTGTAAAACAACAACTTTCTCGATCGACAAATTGGTCGACCGAGAGACAGGTTGGTCGAACTTTTGTCGATCGAATGAAGTTTTGAATCAACTTTCTTTATTCAGTTTTTAATTAAACGTACCTAACCATACCGGACCACCACATGGGTATCAAAACCTACATTTTAATGCAAGATTGGGTGGTTGACAGTGGATGTTCCAAACACATGACCGGAAACAAGGATGTGTTTCAAACTTTTGAGGAAAAGAAGAGTGGAACAATCACCTTTGGAGACAATGGTAAAGGTAAAATCGTTGGAATAGTTAACATTGGTACAAATCTCAAAATAAAGAATGTTTTACTTGTTGACGGTTTGCACCATAATTTAATCAGTGTTAGTCAACTATGTGATAGTGGCTATGATGTTTTATTCAACAAAAATTGTTGCAAGTTACTAATGGAAAATACTACAAATGTTGTATATGAGGGAAAAAGAGTTGGAAATCTTTATATTCTTAGACCTAACTCTATGAAATCTGTAGTTGGAAAATGCCTACTTGCAAATGAAAACTTTTTACAATTATGGCATAAAATATTGGGTCATGCTAGTTCACATGTTATTAAAAAGCTAGTTAAATATGATCTTGTTTGTGGTTTGCCTAAATTATCTTTTGATCAAGATGAAAATTGTGAAACATGTACTTTGGGTAAGCAAACAAAAACCTCTTTTAAACCCAAACATGTACTTAGCACCTGTAGATCCCTATAACCGATTCATATGGATTTATTTGGACCTATGCGGACACAATCTATTGTTGGAAAAAGATATTGTTTTGTCATTGTTGATGATTATTGTAGATATACATGGGTACATTTTCTTACAAAAAAAGATGACACTATTCAAGTTTTTATAAAATTTTATTCCAAGATTGAAAATCTATTACAAAACAAAATATGTACCATTAGGAGTGATCATGGTGGATAATTTGAGAACCATTTATTTGAAGAATTTTGCATATCTCAAGGCTACACTCACAACTTTTCTGCTCCACGCACTCCACAACAAAATGGCATAGTTGAAAGGAAAAATAGATCACTACAAGAAATGGTTAGGACTATGATGCTTGAACATAATACACCTAAAACTTTTTAGGCTGAAGCAGTAAACACAACATGCTATGTGTTAAATAGAGTAACTGTTCATTCTTATTTGAAGAAAACCCCATATGAAATAATATATACTAAGAAACCTAGGGTTGACTATTTTCATACTTCGGATCAACATGCTATATCTTAAACACACTAAAGAGGGTAGGGATAAGTTTGACTCTAAATCAAATAAAGCCTTCTTTTTGGGATATTCTACCTCTAGCAAAGCATTTAGAGTCTACAACACTATTTCTAGAAAAGTTGAGGAATCAATTCATATTTCTTTTCATGAAGAACCAAAATCAGAAAATCTTGAAATAGTGGATCTCACTCATCAATTTGAAAATTTATCCATACCAAATGATAGTGACAAAAATACTACAAATAATGACCAAGTTGAGACACAATCTGTTCCTAGACTCATTAAGGATCATCCTCAAGAATTAATTATTGGAAATCCGAATGATAAAGTCAAAACCCGTTCTTCTTTTAAAGATGATGCAAATATGCCATTTGTTTCTATAATTGAACCTAAGAAGGTGTCTGAAGCTCTTAAAGATGACTATTGGATAATAGCAATGCAAGAAGAATTAAACCAATTCACTAAAAATGATGTATCAGATTTAGTTCCTAAACCACAAAATAAAACCATCATTGGAACTAAATGGGTTTTTAGAAATAAGTAAAATGACACAGGGGAAGTAATAAGAAATAAAGCTAGGTTAGTAGCACAAGGATATAATCAACAAGAAGGAATATATTTTGATGAAACATATGCACCAGTAGCAAGACTTGAAGCTATTTGAATGCTACTAGCTATAGTTGCACACAAAAACATCAAACTTTACCAAATGGATGTAAAAAGTGCAATTCTAAATGGAATAATTCAAGAAGAAGTGTATGTTGTCCAACCACCTGGTTTTGAAATACCGGAAAAAGGTGACTATGTCTATAAACTTAAGAAAACACTTTATGGATTAAAACAAGCACCTAGGAATTGGTATGAAAGGATCAAAACATATCTCTTTGATAATGATTTTTCTATTGGAAATTCAGATTCTACTCTATTTTTCAAAACATATACATCTGATATTCTAGTTGGTCAAATATATGTTGATGACATTATTTTTGGAGCTTCAAATGAATCATTGTGCACACAATTCAGTAATATTATGCAACAAGAATTTGAAATGAGCCTCATGGGAGAACTAAATTTCTTTCTTGGTTTTCAAAATAAACAAACGCCTGTCGGGATTTTATAAGCCAAGAAAACTATATCGAAGAACTCTTAAAACGTTTTGGGATGGATCAGTGCAAACATGCTACTACTCCAATGGCTACCTCCACTAAAATTGATAAGGATGAAAATGGGGAACCCATAGATGATTCCTTATATAGAGCCATGATTGGTAGTTTGCTTTATTTAACCGCTTCTAGACCGGACATCATGTTTTCAGTTGGTCTTTATGCTCAATTTCAATCACAACCTATGTATTCTCATTTTCAAGCAGTTAAATGGATTTTCCGATACTTAGCTGACACCACATGTTATGGTTTATGGTATCCTAAAGGACAATCCTTGGATTTTAAAGATTATATTGATGCAGAGTATGCTGGTTGTCGACTTGACCGCAAGAGCACTAGTGGTGGTTGTTTCTTGGTTGGAAGAGCCTTAGTATCTCCGTTTAGCAAGAAAAAAAATACGGTTGCTCTCTCTACAACTGAAGCTGAATATATGGCAGCCGGATCTTGTTGTGCTCAAGTTCTCTATATGCAACAGGTGTTAAACGATTATGGCTTTATTTTTTCATCCACGCCTATCTTTTGTGACAACACAAGCGCTGTAAACTTAGCACACAATCCTATCTTACACAGTCGAGCTAAACATATTGAAATCCGTCATCACTTTTTATGGGATCATATCTCTAAGAATCATGTATCTCTTCATCATGTTGATACGGAAGATCAATTGGATGATATTTTTACAAAACCGCTTCCACTAGATCAATTTAACAAAATAAGGAAGCAACTACTCATCACTCCCTTAGAAGATGTTTTCTTTGATATCTGTGCATCTTAAAACTATTTTAATCGTATCATTTTTGGTTTTTACATTAAAGGGGTTTTTAAATGGACATCTTTTTCGAGGGATTTGATGGCTATCTTTTTGTAGTGGATATCAAATTAAGGGGGAGCTTTTCTATTTTTAATGGATATCTTTTTGAAATGACAAAGGCGGAGAAATAAATATAAATAAAATGGTAATTTTGAAAAACTCAATCAATGAGTTTCATAATCTCTTTTCTTTACATTAAAAGTTGTTATATTCCTTAAAGCATTGGATTTCATGTTCCATAATTCTTTGGGAATAATAAGCACACACTTCATAAACCAGAGAAGAAATTCACAAAGTAAATCTCAGGTATGAAACTCACCTCATTTCAAACACAAGTTGATTTATATTTTGGAAATGTTTGTCATCTTCAAAAAGGGGGAGATTGTTGGCTAAATTGGACATTAGTATAATCCCTTTGTTTTGATGATGACAGACATTTCATTCTTGTCTATCTAACGTGCTAATTGAGTGTTGCAGGAATAAGGCAGATGACAAACATTATGGATGATCTATATGCTCAATTGTTTTAATTTCATGAATGTAATCAATTGTAAAACTTGTACAAATATATAATGTACAAGTACTTAGATATCATGTAAATCAAGCGTTAGATCTTCCCTAGCTAATCACCACACTTAGATAGATCATCCCCTTCAATAATGTCACATATGCACAATCATACATACACTTAGCATTTCATTTAAAACATTAAAACAGGATCAATCTCGGTCGACAAAATCCTCGACCGAGACACTCTCGGACGACAAACTTCTCGACCGAGAAAGACCCAAGTAGCCGTTAGACACAGCAGACAAGGTAGTTGGCAGTTGGAGATGAACGTTGTATACACTTGCTCCAGACAGTCTTTCGGTCGACAAACCCTTGACCGAGAAGGACTCTCAGTCGACAAATCTTCGACCGAGAAGTGTTCTGTCTGTAACTTTCAGAATTAATTAACTAGTCATTGCTAAAGCAATTAAAGTGTACCTAACGGCTAGTTAAGCACTTAGAACCCCCTAGAAAGTGTCTAGAACGTCCTTAAGCACTTGTAGGTCATTCCTATAAATAGGACATGCCTTAGGACACCTAAACTCATCAATTTTATACTTGTACAATCCTTGAGCATATACTTGCAATTAGCAATCTGATTTGAGCAATTGAGCAACACCAGCATTGGCTACTCATCTCCTTGCTCTTAATTCGTGTCCTATAGGCTAGCATCTCCTATCCACCAAAATAACAATTCAATATTCATTGGCTAGGTGATCTATACGCTTGATATAGGAAAATCAAGCCTTGTGCTTCAAAGTGGTAATTGTAATTTCCATTTCCTTTCTTGTTCACTCTTATTGCTTGTATTCTCCTTGCTACTCCTAAGGTTGGAGGCTGCGGATTGGATAAGATTCTTCTCGTAGGATAAGGTGGACTACGGACTACTTCAAGAAGGCTATTGCAACAGAAGCTACTTCAAGAGGAAGGCTACTTCAAGGGGGAGCTTGAAGTTAGTTCAAGAAGGCTGCTTCAAAGTTGGTGCAATTACTTCTAGGTGAAGGTTGTCCGAAGGGTTTGTGAAAGAATTGTAATTTTATGTAAAGCCTTGCGAGGTAATAAAATTTGATTCTTTCAAAATCCTAATTGGGTAAGCAACCGGGTAGTGGATTGACTGCCTTAGTATTTGCTAAGGTTGGAACCACTCTAAATCCTTGTCCCCTTGTCCAATATTTTTGTGATTGGTTGTTTGAGTTAAGAATTATATTAAAAATTATAATAAAACCCTATTCACCCCCCTCTAGTGGTTTTTCAGTGCATTCATATTACATATCATATATGTGTATTGGGATTTGTGGACTTAGGATTGGACACGCATAAATCCAATATTCTTCGCATCGTATGCAATAATTAAAGGAGACAAACCGAAATCGATCATATCGATAATCCTAAAGTATAGAGCACTTGACGTGGATCTGATACCACTATTGGGTTTTAGGGGAGACAGAGAAGGCAGCGGAAACAAAAAAAAATTCTCCCTTAACCCAGTATAAAGGAATCACGTCAACGTCTATACAATGGGAACGGTGGTTTGTAGAGACATACCTTATCCCGAGGCTTGCTCGGTGACGTTACCTTGTGGCTTGTGCAGTCTTCACCTCTGGTCTTGGATGTTGTCTATGCAGCTTCTAGTCTCAACAGGACTGTCAGGATTGATAGTTGTCCTCTGAGCGGCAGAAATCTCTCACCTCTATAGTAGTCCACACAGACCACCTGGAACTCTGATCGCCTTATCGCACAAGGCACCAGAAGTAGTCGTACCCTCCTGTCAGTGTACTAGTCACAAACACACTCTCTTGCAACCAGTCAATTTTCTACATTTGTCTTTCCCTTGTTGTGCCTCCCTTATCGGGTAGCACTTGCTCGGGCTCTCTCGGTTACTACAACCATAGAGAATGACAACTTTGCAAAGAAACTAGTGTTCTGAGTTGTTGTACTTGAGAATCCCCCAATACCCCTATATATATATGAGAGGGTCATGGGATAGAGTTCTCTACCCTGGGCAATGTGGGATTAAAGCAGGAGTAGAAGGGTTCAATATTTTCCATAAAACAACCAACTGCGCCAGCTGAACCGATTGTTTTAAGCATTAAATGGTCAGTTGGGGACCTGAGCCGATCGATTCACACTTGAACCGATCAGTTGGAGCACATGAGTCGATCGGTTCAAGCATGAGCGGATCGGTTCGTGGTCCTGATTAGTTCTCGATTGACTTTTCCTCTTTTGTTTCGAATTGATCTAAATACCAATCCTTGTTCCAATCAAATTGGACAAGTGAAACAAAGAGAAATATCTTGCCAAACTGAATTTCCCAACACGCTCATTTGGTCCAGTTGAGCCGATCAGTTCAACCCTTGAACCGATCGTTTCAGCCTGTCCTGAGTCGATCAGTTCATCACATGAGCCGATCGGTTGACCAACCTGAGCCGATCGGTTCATCATATGAGTCGATCAGTTGGGAGTGCAGACTGTGCAAAATCAGTCAATTGCAGTTTCAATCAATCTGATACTCTAATCACTCGGTCCAACATCTTGAATACTATGATATTGAGATATCAATTGATTGAGTGTTTAATTGAACTACTAAACTCCTTTAGTAATCAATCTAAACATTGTTTGTGGATAAACTCCTCTTCCAGGTTAAATTCTATGTGTGTGACCCTACAGGCCCATTTCACGTTCGCTGTGAAAATCCATAACACTTATGACTTCACAAGCAAAGAGCGGTGCCTAGTCGCACATCAGTGCTACACAAGTGAAAAGGAAAGATGGAGAACAACTTTCAATCCTATAATCTGTGAATGGTGTTATAGCGAATGTATAATTACTTTATCACTGATATCTCAAATGAACTCGAGGCATGGAACATTCATCTTGTCAATGTTCATTCACTTTCTTGATCTCAGAGTAGATTGGAGGAGATACATATGACATCAATATCACATACTGATTCATACATGTGTGCGCACGCCTATCTCAATCGTACTCATCAAGTGGTCATGGATATCAAACTCCCTCTGGAGTGACAAATCCCATATCTATCACTCACCCCTCAAAAGCCCCATGTGTCAAAGCCACCCAATCATCACCTTTATAACAACCCATGTTTTAGGATTGTGTTTGATGATGTCAAAGTGTACCCAATGACATGTGTTGAGTGTAGTGATTTTAGGTCAAAGAATCACACTCACCACCATCTCTGTGAGAACTGACTGTGACTACCATGTCATGGTTCCATGTGTCAAACTCACTGTGGGTCTGTTCGGTACACTTGTTCTCTAACAAGTACCTATGTGTTTGGTTTGATATCTCCATATCATGACTAATGAGATTATGTCATCAAACAACACCACAATCTAGTCTAGTGTGTTATTGTTGTCTATCTACCTTCCAAAATGACATCTGACTAGGGAATAATAAGTATGTACAAATTCTTAGCATCTGTATGATCTCATCGTTCATGTCCTCAACCTGAAAGCATATGTCATTGAGTATTGTCATTCTCTAGACATTCAATCTATTCTATCATTATCTCATATGACTGAACCAGAAAGAATTGGAAGCTTGCCTTTGATGTTTATCAAATCAATCTTAATGTATCCCACCAATCATGATTGGCTCTTAGAGCATATATACCAACACATGTGTTACTTGAGGAATTTGAGATTCCACAATAGTTTGTGATTCTCTATGTTCCTCTTGTTCATCTATTGGTTCAATGTTTTCTTGTTGGTCTCAAACCTCTTCGAGTTCCACTTTCCTCCCATTGCTTCCTTTGGAAATAAATTCCTTTTCAAGGAATACATCCTAGAAATAAACACTTTGTTGTCGGTTGGGTGGTATAATTAGTATCCCCTTGTTTCTTTGGGATATCCAACAAAATAACACTTGTCAAATTTGGGTTCAAGCTTTTCAGGAAACATTTTCTTGACATAAGCTTCACATCCCCAAACCTTCATAAAAGACACATCGGGATGCTTCCCATACCATATCCCATATGGTGTCTTTTGAATAGATTTAGATGGTACACAATTAAGTGTAAACACAGTGGTTGTTAGAGCATGTCCCCAGAAAGAAGTTGGAAGATCGACAAAACTCATCATAGATCGCACCATGTTTAGTGATGTGTGATTCCTTCTTTCTGATACACCATTATGTTGTGGTGTTCTAGGTGGAGTCCATTGTGATACCATACCACAGGCTCTGAGAAGGTCCTCAAACTCTTGGCTTAAGTATTCCACCTCGATTAGATTGAAGTGCCTTAATACTTTTTCCAAGTTAATGTTGTACTTCATTCATGATATCATTGACCATTTCAAGATTCTTTGACTTATGTTTCATCAAGAAAACATAGACATACCTACCGAAGTCATCAATAAAGGTAATGAAGTACTGATACCCACCTCTAGCATTTGTTCTAAAAGGCCCACATACATTGGTATGCATGAGTCCTAATAGATCATTCTCTCTCTCACCTTTTCCTAAAAAGGGATCCTTGGTCATCTTTCCCAATAAACAAGATTCACATGTCTCTAATGATTCAAGATCAAAAGAGTCCAGATAACCATCTTTATGGATTCTAGATATGCAATTCTCATTCATGTGCCCTAGATGACAATGCCAAAGGTATTTTTTGTTCGAGTTATTGAGTTTTTTACTTTTGGTGTTTACATTGTATACACATCTCTATAGATCTATCAAATATAGAGCATAAGACATTGGGGCACTACCATTAAAAAATCCCATCTTTAGAAATGGAACATTTTCCATTCTTAATAAGAAATTCATATCCATCCTTGTCCAAACAAGATATAAAATTGATATTTCTATTAATGGCAGGTACATAATAGAAATTATGTAACTCTATTATCAGCCCACTTGGTAGAGATAACTAATAAGTTCCTATTGCACTGGAAGCAACTCTTTCTCCATTAGCATCACGTTGTTCAACCTCACCTTTTGCTAAAGGACTACTTCTTTTCAGATCCTTCACATTTGAACAAATGTGTGATCCACATCCGGTGTCCAATACCCATGATGAAGAAGTAGTAAAGTTAATCTCAAATTATGTATACATTGGAAGTAGAGATCTCTATCTCTTGCTTCATCTTCCTTGATTCCCTTAATCCTTTCTGTATTTTGAGTGTAGAAGATTTGGACTTCAGCTTGGCGTGAGAACGCTTCTTTGCTTGCCTGTGTCCTTGGACTCCATTCCACTTCTAACTATCATGGGACTATCCGTCTTCATTTGTTCTTCAACATTTTTCAAAATGTCAAGCAACTCTGACAACAGTTTAGCCATGTTACACAAGTAGTAATGCTTGATAAACATGCTATATGATTAGGCAAAGATTGCTAAATCATATTTGCAGCCAACTATTTACCCAAAGGAAATCTTAGTTTCTCTAGATGTTCTATATGCCCAATCATATTGAGCACATGGGGTCTAACTGGATCTCCCTTTGTCAGTTTGCACTTAGACAATGCCTTAGGCGTACATAGAGTGGATTCTACAGCCACTGGTATCTTAGGAATATGCAAAACACTTCTCATAGTCCTTAACCAGTTATGGAAATATATCTCAATTAAATTGTTTGATTTCAATGACAAATTCTTTTCAATTTGATTCTACAAGTGAAAACATTTGTACTTTGTCAAAACTCCTTTTAAGTTAGTTTGATTTGAATGAAGTTTAAAATATTTAATTAGGACTTTAATTAATTATTACACCCACTATTTTGTTCAAAGTGATAGCCTCACCATCAATTTGGAAGATTGTAGCGTACAACCTTCTAGTAAGCAAGATCCTGATTTCCTCCAAGTCATGGACCAACTAGGGTTGTCACCCAATACTAGAGTCTTTTAGGTAGGCAACATTTTCCAATTGCATCTTAAGCAACTCTTGATAGATGTCATGCACAACTCTTTGTCATATACATCTCCATGCCTCAAGGTGCTTGATCCGATCAAGGTCACCAGTTAAGTCCAACCCAATCGCCAACACAATGAATATGCACCCTACAAGGGCAAACCCACATATTCACCATCACACTTCTACGAGATAGATAGTGCACCACAATAAGGCGTGCCCACACTTATTCAATCAAGTTTTTCATGTGTGTTTCTTTTGGAAGACATCTTAAACTTAATATTTATATTGAGGGGTTTGGTATATATATACAAATACATATCCAATCATCACATATTTATAGTATGTATCATATACATGCTATATCCCACAAGAAAACATGTGAAGTGATATAGTGATGATTATGGCCATCCTATTTGTAATTCCTTGAGCCATAAGGAATTATGGTCATCTAGGTCTGCATCACATGCAACAACCTGTTGTTGATGAAGATCTATGCTTGGATCGTTTTGAGTTGATCAACTCATCCTTTGACTGATCGGATTGCCTCATGGCCGGTCGGTTGGTTGTCACCAACTAATCATCTGGAACCTCTAGACGGTCAGTTCGTCAGGTTGTCATGCTCCTTGTTAGGCTACCATCTACTTGTCTCACACCACCAGTCGGTCATCTCAGTCCTTCAGCTGTCCGTCGGAGTGCCCGCCAGTCTTTGACATAACAGGAAATAAAACTATCCTACTTTTACATATTTCTATGGGAAACCCCGAGTTACATTCGGGGGGACCAAAGGTAGAAGAAAAGGCTCGATTTGTCTCAAGTTACATCTGGAATAGAAGAAAGGACTCAGTACAGAGACAGAGATGCAAACAACCATAACCAACCAAGCACACTCATAGGGCTTTCTAGGCCATAATCACGCTACACATCCACCATTAAAATAGTTTTAGAGTGATGCGTATCGATTGCATATATATACCATATCATATATGTATATATCAATTTGTGGTGTTTAATCCGATATGCACATTATCTAGTTAAAGTATTCACATCGCATGCAATAAATAAATGGCAAAAAGCCAAAATTCGATCATATCGGTTAATCCTAAAACATAGTATGTTGACGTGGCTCTGATACCATTGTTGGGTTCTTGTGGGACAGAACATGCGAGATTTTTTTTTATCCAACCACAAACCCATAACCAACAGATCGCATCAACAACTATGCAATAGGAAGGATGGTTTAGAGAGATATACCTAGTCCTAAGGCTTTCTCAGCGACAATACCTCACAGCTATTGTGGTCTTCAACCACCTAGTCTTCGACAACGTCTGTGTAGCTCCTAGTGTAGACCCAGACTGCGATTGACGGTCATCCTCCTGAGCGGTAGAAATCTCCTACCTCTATAGATAGTCCACACGGACCACCGGGAACTCTAGTCATCCTGATAGACATACTAGAAGGAGTCATCCCCTTCTATTAGTGTACTAGTCACCGACACACTCTCCCACCACCAATCACTTTTCTGTAGTTGTCTTTCCCTAGATGTTCCTCCCAGAATGGGTAGAACTTGCTTGAGCTCTCTCAGTTACCAAAACTAGAGAGGACAACAACTTTGTAGAGCAACTGATGTTCTGATTTGTGTGTTCTGAGAAGCCCCATGTACCCCTCTATTTATAGTAGAGGGTAGGGTCAGGGTTCCCATTCTGTGCGGGAGTAGAAGGGTCCAGATTTTCCACAAACTGATTGTACTACGGAAGGCGAACCGGTCGGTTTATAATTGAACCAGGCATTTAGGCAGGTGAGCTGATCAGTTCATCAAGTGAACTGGTAATTTCACTTCCTAGACATATCTGCAATTGACTTTCCTTAATCATTTCTAATTAGTGAAATGAGGATCTTTTCTAACGAACTAGGAAACCCAATAGCTGCTCGTTTGGTCCATGTGAACCAGTCGTCTCACTGACCATGAGTCGGTCGGTTCACCCAGTGAACCAGTCAGTTGGTGGTCTAGGTTCTGTAGAACTCAGTCAATGCAGTTCTCAATCAATCTATCACTCTAATTAGTTGGTTCAACACTTGAACTTGATGATTTTGAGTCAAGTCTAATGATTGAGTATTTAATTGAGGACCTAAACACTTTAGTAATCAATCTAAACATCATTCATGGATAAACTCGTCTTCCATGTTAATCATATGTGTGTGACCCTATAGGTCCCATTTCATGTTGGATGTGAATGTCCATAACTAACTTATGACTTCATAAGCAAAGAGTGGTGCCTAGTCACACATCTGTGCTACCCAAGTGAAAAGGAAAGTTGGAGAACAACTTTCAACCTACAATTTGTTATTTGTGTTATAATGAATGTATAGTCCCTTTGTCGTTGATATCCAGAATGAACATGAGGCATGGATTTGTCATCCTCTATAAATGATCAATCCATGTTTCTTGAACTAGAGCAGACTATTGAGATATATGCAGGTTCAATATCATATATTGACTTGCATGTACATGGCCATGTATTTCTCATTCTCGCTTATCAAGTGGCCAGGATATCAAACTCCCTTAGCAGGGAAAAATTCCATATCTATCACTCATAGTCAAAACCCCATGTTTCAAATTCACCCAATCATCACCTTTATAACAACCCATATTTCAGGACTACATTAGATGATGTCAAAGTGTATCCAATGACATGTGATGAGTGTAGTGATTTCAGGTCTAAGAACCACACTCACCACTAATACAATAAGAGATGATCCTGACTAACCAAGTGTGATTTCAATGCATCACTCTTATGGTGGGTCTATCTGATACACTGTTCTCTAACATGTATCTATGTGCTTGTCTTGATATCATATATCAGGACTGGTGAGATTCTATCATCAACCAACACACACTCCAGTCTTATGTATTATTAATGTTTATGGATATTTCCACAATAATAACCAACCAGGGACATAACAAGAATGTATACTCTTAACATCCGTATGATGTCATTGTTCAGGTCCTTAACCTGAAGACATACGCCATTTAGTAATACGATTCTTTAGACATATAAAATATTATATCATTATCCCAAAATAGATTCAACATATAGACATAAATTTCATGTATTATTATTCAAATCATTTACAAAGTATTCCGTTACAATCATCATATGACTGGCTCTATGGGAATACATACCAACAGTTTTCTCTCTAAATAGATTGTTACTTCGATTATAATGATCCAATGGCATGATGGTGGTATTCTTAAAGGTCCAAACCTCTATCTCACAAACAATGACATGATAGTGGGGTTTGGGAGGTCTGAGTTGCCTTTGAAAATTCATCTAAAATTAAATCCCTCTCGAACTACACTCCCTTGAGAGGGTTTGAGTGAATGCCTTTGAAAATCGTATTTGATTCATGTACTACATGTGAATGGTGTCTTGTCATAGCCAACTTCTCTCGTTCCCTGACCATAAACCCTAATGAAAGAACACCAATGACCCTCTTTCAGCTTCTGAGCTAACATAATCCTATATAAATCAGCTGACCTCCTACGCCTTCTTGGCTCATTGTCGATGACCCCCATGGACGATGAAGACTCCTCACACAAGGTTAGGCGACTCCTACCCTTTGTTGTCATCTCCTCTCTCCTTGTTCTCTCCCTCCTACTCCTCCCTTCCCTCACAACTGCCACACTAGACAAAGTGCACGCACTCCTACGGTGGTGTAGAACCCTCCTTCAATTTGACATGATTGACTCATGGTCGTCCAACCAAAGCACTCCACGGATGTCCATGCAAGCATTGTTGATATCGTGTAGCATAATTATGTTGGTGTTATCCTCTTCAAGTTACCAATAATGATTTCTAGGTGAATGTGTAACTATGGCTATTTGGTTCAACTGTCATTTGTGTGATTGTGTGACTCGATAATCATCAATTTATAACGCCTGAGGTCTTTGGGTTGAGGAGCCTGATGACACTAATATTGCTGGTGGGTTTGACTCTACTACCATCTCAACCAACATATGTTTTAGTTACTAATCAACAAATATGTGTGGGGATCCATGGATGATATATGCTTAACGTGTCAATGGTCATTACGATAGTGTGGATCTTGTTAGCACTCTATGATACAATGACGTGTGGGATGTAGCGTGGATGTGGGTTTGCACTCAACTACCCCATTTTTTGAGGTGTATGAGGACAAGTCCTTTGATGAAACATGCCAACTGAACCACAAATTCTAGAAGCATCTTTTGAACATACTCTGAGGAATTATCAGTACCAAAAAATTTGCAGGAGCATCTAATTGAACTTTTATCATTGACAAAAGATTTGGATAGTCAATGTTGGAAGTGGAGAAAGAAGGTCTTAACAAGATGAATGTGGCCAAAATGTGTATGCTGAGGTGGATGTGTGGGAAGATGAGAAAAGATCATTTGAGGCATGACTATATCAGAAACAAAGTAGGTATGATCAGTATCAAAGACAAGTTGCGTGAATGCCATCTAAGATGGCATGTGCATGTGCAACACAAATTGAAAAATACACCTATTCAAAGCAAGCTTATTGAGTCAAGCACAACTAAAAGAATCAGAGGCATATTTAAATTAACTTGGGAAAAACTTATATAGTCAGAGTATATTGTGACTATGGTTGACATGACTAATAGACAATAGACTTCTCTGGTGATAAGATGGGTGAGATGCAATAAGTGATGTGATATGTAGGACATATTAGGTTTTATTCTACATATGTTTTCTTTACTTTTATTCTACATATTAAGAAATATTCAATTGTGTTTACCTAGTATCTCCATATGTACATGCTTTGGAGATAGTTGTCATATAATGTGCAACACCAACAAGGGGCCCACCATTCTTAGAGTATCACTTAACCTTTGTATGCCTAATTTTCCCACAGAAAGTACATTTATCTCTTATCTTAGTACCATCATGTGGATTAGTCTTTTCCACTTTCAGCGGGAGGTTTTGACTCTACAATATCAACCTTCTCTCGAGATTCAAGAAAATATAGATGGTACATGAATAATATGTAGTAACATAAAAAAATAACCATCTTAGTAGTTTGTCCATTAAAAATCAAGGACTAATTGGCCTTATATGTGGCTATATGGCCTTATATGCAGCCATGGTCTATTTTATGTACTGAATTCCCATATGTGGTTTAGTGAAGGGTCTAAACCGCATATGTAATCACATGAACCATTTTCTAAAACATTGAATCTACATATTATTAGTTCTCTTATCATTCCATAAATCAAGATAATAGTAGTTCTCCACATTCAAGCATCTATTGGTGATCAGTATCATTCAAGTTCCACGAAGAAAATGATGAAGAGGCATAGTTGTTATTGGAATTTGACCAGTTTTTTTATATAAATTGACTTGTTGACTTTAGCAAAAGAAAGCGGAAAATGACGACTATCTATCCCATGAAGTCCATCGACTCTTGATTTCAGTTGTTAACATTCAAGCAACAAGTGTGCATGTGTCAACGTATCTGGGAGGGAACTTTTTTAGGGTAAGTTAGGAGAATATTTTATTCATTTTTCCCACCTCGTGCAAGAATAATTAAACTAGGATTACAAAACTCTAAAAATTGTTGAGAACTAAATATGGTCGTACTACTACCATTACAAGTTGTTTCTTGACCATTTTCAAGGAAAATTGTAGAAGGCCTGATACACTGGACACACCCATGTTTATTTTGGTGATGGAACTTGGCTAGAGAATCAACAAGGGCATTGCACTCACATTTGCAGAAATTGATCAAGGTAGCATGATTCATGGTCTTCTGGATCCCCCATATGAGGTTGGCAAAATGAGGATATCTTTTGTGGTCTTACTAGAGCATGGTATATACTTGTTGCCTATCTGTTTCTACAACAAAAATGTCAAACCTACACACCTATATGATTCTAAACGATAATGCAATGACCTTGAATTCTATTTCAAGGGGATTCTCAGCTTTCATGTATTGACTGACTCCCCCAGCCAATTCCCACTATGGTCCTTAATAACTATTGTGGTTGCTCCTCATTTCCCTTTCAACGATGCATCTATATTGATCTGATACAACCAGGTACATGTCTACACCACTGTGTTGGGGTTCTTGGGTAGCTCGGTAATGAAGATGCATTCCAAGATCTCCCACAAAAACCTCTTTCTGAATGAAGTGGATTTGGTGTTGAGTTGTAGCAGATTTCCCTTCAAAGATCCATAGGTTTCTCTGCTTCGACATGCTCCAGTATGCCACAAGGAGCATCTGACCATGTTCCTCATTGTGTTTTAGCCTTTTAGGTTTTTACCAACCCATTGGTCAAAGTTGTCATCGGTCATGAAAACAGGCGGTGAGTTTATAAGATGCCCTGCTATACTAGACTACTTACTACAGTCGTGTAAAGCATGTAGATTTCATTCTTCACCGCCATTGCACCTACTACAGGTTGAGCCCATGGTCTTTCACTAGTGTAAGAGGTATTATAAATAGACGCCTATTTAGGAATAAAACGACACACATCCTTGCAACGAGAAAGTAGTGTGTCGGATTATACATTTGCAAATTTCTATTTCTCACCCCGCCTAAAATACAGTCTTAGTTCCCTCCAAAACTTAAATTCTATTAGAAAATTCCAGCAACTACAAGGGGCAACTCTATAATTTTCCAACCTAACTTCATCCAGGAATGAACTGCATGCAAACCTTCCCCTCATGTTCCCCTTCGTTTTGACGACCAACCCATCAGAATGATGCCTTTGGTGCCCAATAAAAGGGAAGGATCGAAGATCCTAGATGTCAACCCTCAGATCATCTGTCGTCCTTCCCCTTCCTCGCTTCTTATTGTTCTCCTTCTCTTTCTTCTTGTAACTTTGAGTCGAACCCTAGAGTGGAATCATGTCGCCCCAAACTTCACAGATCAAGGACTTTTTTAGTCTATTACTCAAAGGATCGCGAGTAGTACTCCCCTCTTGGATCCTCTATTCAGATCCCACAAATAGGGGTTGTGGCTCTCCAGTCCGTGCGGCCTGGGGTCACGTGCCCTTATTTATTTTCTTTTTTTTTCTTTTTCATAAAAGTTCAATATGGAGAAATATTTATATATCTCACTTTAGAGTTCCTTTTGATCTCAAATTTGCATAAGAATACCACATTGTCATCATCTTTACACGAGCAAGATATAAAGTCAAAACTAACTGGATAGACACTATAAACTTGTCTATTAGATAAATATTCGGTAATTACTTATTTAATTACCTTGTCCATTAGTTAAATCATAATTATCTAAAATTTATCCCATTATTTATATTCTAATTACTCATATACTAAAAATATTTGAGCATTTATTATGATAAAGAAATATTTTATTCCCAATTGTCTACTCTAGGAACTCATGTGTAACTGTGATTAGCCCAAAATGGGCTAGAATTGGGTTTTAGGGGACATGGTTACATCCTTGGTCTTCCAAGGAATTCATTAGCTTAATAATATTGTTAACATTAAATATTAGTAGTTGAAATGACAAAATTCCTCAATTGAAGATCCCTCATGACACATTTGATCAACATTACATTACTTTCTTAATATGAAGATTAAACTAGCCTAAGGCTCAAATCCATGAACTATAGTCATCATTTTTCCTTTGTTGTGACCTCCTATCATTGGAGTAAATATAAATTTCCCATACTTTAAGGATATTGGAAAAACAAACCAGATTTCATAAGTGAACCCTTTCTACATGATTCTTCCCTCTATCCATATATCATAATAATTGGATGGAACCTTATTGCAAATTATAAATCAATCCTATATCATGTATTTGCTAGGTCTCAAAAAAGTCAGGGTGTGACACTATGCATGCTATAAGAATTAAAACTAAGCATATACTTGAACTAAAATAAAATTGACATGACTATATACTTTAGCTTTCATTGCATTAATGAATTAGGAAACATTACTATATACATTCTCTCTGTCACTGCCCACATGGGGCACATCATGCTCGGAAAGCCAATCATTGCTAGGAAGCCCATAACGACCATAAAGGTCAGTCATTGTGAGAAACATATAATAAGTTACTTAATTCTCTTATCTTCACCATTAACATCATTATTCTTATCTTGCCATCAATGTAAATTGTCCTCATCCAATAATTGCACCAAAGTGCTCATCAGGCCGGTTAAGGATAATCTTAGTTGCACCAAAGATCTCATCAATGTCATAAAGACAAAACAACATAAAGAGGAACAATTCACAACTTATGTGCATTATCTTAATCATCATGGAATTTCTCCCTCCTAGTCTTGAAATTTGCATTACATGATTTACACGAGTATTTCTTCAATTTCTTAGTCATTACATGAGCATGCATTAATCTAATGATCATTAGCGATAAGCATAGGACTTTATTTTTATAGCAAACAAAATTCAATATTATGATCTGAGGCATGATCATTATCTTAATTTAGTTTATGAACTTGTAAAATTGAAACATTGTCCTTAATCATACTTAACATGAAATTCATCCAAAATACATATCCATAGTGGCATGACCCGCTTACCTGGAGTAAGATAGATCCTAAATTAGTCTCCCTGATCCTGAGCCACTTCTGTGTTCCTAAAATTACATGATTTGTATTGATTATCACCTTAAATACATACTAAACTTTCATTTCGATCTTTCAAGAAAACATAGATAGAGACACTTGAATTATGATTTGAAAACACTGAAATCATGTTTTACTCAAAAAATCCTTTCCAAAACATATATTTTTGTATTTTTTGATTCAAGATGAATTACTTATCAATTTTCAAACATGGGTCAATAAGGAACTGAATAATATCCCTATGTGCCGATTAAAGGCTTAATCAACTAGTACATCACTGATGTGGCCTGAACAAATGTTGCCACCTTGACCCCAAACCCACAACAAGTAGGTGTGCACCTTGTATCATTAAAAGTTGTGTAAAAGTCCAACATACCCATGTGGTCGTGTGAAAAAGTAGATCTAGATTAGGGAAATAATTGGAGATAGTTGTGATCAGTATCTCCCTTCTTGCATAATGATTCAGAGCAACAGAATATTGAACACCACGGGAAACTTTTAATCAAACTGGCGATCAAAGTGAGGTGTAAGCACCAACTGATTCATGATCCAATCCTCAAACCGAAGCTAGAGAGCCAAATCCAGGGCTAAACAATGGTTGGGATACCAAGAGCACCGAAGCTGATGCGTGCCATGACAATCAATGAAGGAAAGAAGCAGAAAAATGGGAAATAACCCACTCACAAGAAGAAGTAAGATTCTATGCATATTCAGGGCACCTTAGAATAGGTGAAGGAGGTAAAACATGCATCAATGGACACCAGAGTCACTGTGAACTAGATTGCGATGAAGAACAGTACAAAGATGACATAATTGGGGGTCAACGATTACCTCATCTTGGGTCACGATTAGTAGCTTTATAAGATTGAAGATCGCTCGAGTCCAAGGGAAGGTTTTGATAGAGTCCCTCAACTCTCAAGAGCATTGGAGGCCGTCCTGGAGATCCGAGGTCCAAGACCAGATCAGAGTTCATGAAGGACTATGTTGGAGGCAAAACAAGGGCAAGGTGAATGATGTGGATGGGTTTCTGATGGTTTGTGCAAGCGTTGGGGAAGGTAGAATATATAGGTTTTTGTCCAGTATTTGTTGGGATGATCAATGGAGGTTGAGTTTAGGTGAACAGGGGCTTTTCTCACCGTTTGGGTATCCTAGTGGATGAAATCTACTAAAATTAGTGTTTTATAGGATCGGAAGGGGGTGAGGATGTGGGAAAATGATCTACTTGTACTGGGAAAGTAGTGAGAGAGAGAGTTCGAGACTGAGAGAATCTTGTGCCCCTATAGAGTCCCCGAGCGACTAGGACTCGGGCAGGAGAGACGTGACATGAATGTCAGATGAGTCCATGCTCATCAAGAAGTGTAGACAATCGTACGATCTGGCTGAAAAAGGAAAGGGAGAAAAATGATGTGCATGACAGTGAAAATGAACATAACATTACTCAAATAATACAAATGTTAGTTGCTTTAGAGTTAACACTTAATTAAAACTTTTCAAAATTGTTTAGGGGTCAAACAAACTCAAAACGAATCCAAATTTGGACTATAGGCTAAATCAAGAATCTAGATTCTCCGTATATGATTTAATTCAGGTTTTGTACAAGTTTTATCCCTAGTTTCCATATAGGTCATTAAATTTGATTTTAGTGCATTTAATTGATTAAATAAATGGAAATCACCTTTCGTTGTGATACTTTGGGACTAAATTTGAGACAAACAATAATTGTCTCCTAGAAATTCATATCAAATTCATTTTATGTCTTTTTGAGAAACTTACATCGAGGAGAGATAAAAATACTAGTTTTCCCCTTTTACGTATGTTGGACTCGTTTAATCGTAAAGAAAATGAAGGAAACATATTTCTATTTTCTTTCTATGTAAAAACTATATGAAGAAATCAATAGTTAGGGTAATTTGCATTGAAGTCCAAGTTTTATATTTTTACATTTGAAATTTTGCAAAATATACCTTAAACTTATATTATTTAGATTTTGGGATGTTATATCAAGTGTGGGGTGGCGGCCAAGCAAGGAGGCTCCAGAGCCCAGATTTTCACCCCCACAATGCGGACAATACGCGACATGATGCAGCAATGCTTCTAATTAAAGAGTTCCCAGACTGGCCTGTCCAAATGCATTTAGGTTTTCCAACCTTACGCCTGTGACATCCATGTTGCATTATGCTCCTTAAATAATTAATGGATAAGAACCCATATATAAAGAGGGAAGTTATAGAAATCCCTCGTGTCAAACCGAAGCTTCCCCTCTGTATTTGAAGTACCAGAAAAAGAACAACAATCCCACACTATTTCAAAGTAGAGATAAAAACTTGAAATTTCAAAACTTACTATAAAAACCTTAAACAAATGTCATGCATAAACTTTAGTAGAACTAAGTTGTTCAAATAATATTGTGAAGTCAATGTGCATAACCTGTAGAGGATAGTGGAACATTATTTTTAAACCAATTCTTTTTATCTAATTAGAGACTCACTATTCACATGACATTCATAGAGTCAATTAACATTCTTATGGATTGGCGCCTTTAGGACATGCACCAAATGGAAAAGTTGATGGAAGCTAAGAGTGTCAAAAATAGGAACGATAGATGAGGTAATGGAAACAAATTTTTTTTGCCCCTATTCCTTGCTAGAGAGATCGCATCAACAACAATATATCTAATAAAGAGGGTAGCAAGAGGTATACCTAGTTTAAGAGTAAGTCCAGTGACAACTCCTGTACGATAATGTGCACTCTTTGCAAGATGTACACAAACAACAGGAGACAACCTCCAGGTGTACCATCACAGACACCGTTGGTAGTTGTCCTTCTAGTGTGGAAAGAACGACCTCCATGACTCTACATAGTCCGCAAACACCACCAAGAACTCCACATTGTGCTACCAAAGCCAACGAGAAGGAATTTCCCCTTTCGAACATCAATGTGCTAGCATTGATTCACTCTCCCTTATTGTTTTTCTTTTAACGGGTAAGACTTGCTCAGGATATCTAGTTACCATAACTATGAAAAGAGAACATTTTTCATGTCTTCTGAATGTCTTGACCACAATCCCTTTTTTTAGAATAGTCATTAACAAGGTTCCCAGATCAATCGAGAGTCAAAGAGACAAATTTTGACAAATTTCTGGCTATTGTGAGTCACGAACTGGTTAGTTCACATTTGAACTGATCGGTTTGTATGCATATGTTATGTTCAACACTTGAGTTGATCGGTTCACACATGAAACGGTTGATTCAACACTTGAATCATTTGGTTCACAATATTTCCTATACAAGAGGATAATACGATCTTACTAATGACTTTTAATTGTAATTATAAGATGGTGAATCATTAAAGCATAGAATTTTGATCAAAGTGTAAGTTAAATGTAGACATTGTGAAATTGATCATTGATGTGACTAAATTGGGATATCACAATACTCTAACTATAAAATAAATATCCGATTGAGAAAAAAGACACTTGATGAGAGTGGAAGAGTATAATAGAAGAGAGAGAAAAAGTCAAGTTATCATAGTGAAGGATATATTTGTCTGTGGTGTTGCATGTGAAGCAAAAAGTAGACATATGATAAAGATGGAGATAGGAAATGTGAAGGGAAGAAAAGTAGGATGTAGAATTAGAAATTGATAAATGCATAAGGTGTAGCTAATAAAGCTAGATGATTTATCCAACTATAACTCAAACGATAGGTGGAGTAATGGTTTGGAAGAAAAAACCCTACGGACATTATGTGTAGTTGGCAATAAACTCTCTAGTGGCACGCGTGAAGGTCCCAATTGGAGGGTAGGGAAAGATACTAGGTGAAAATGAGGCGATCACCACAATGCCATCGTCGAGGTGACATCAGGCTTGAGAAGAATGCTTATTGATAGAGGGAACTCGAAGCATGGTCTTGAGTGGTACTGAGCATAAGTTTAAATTTATCTATACTACTATAAAAAAGGGAGTTTTTTTAACAAAGTTACAAATGTGCCATTTTCACTACTATCAAAACCTCCTAGCCAATCACATTTCTGAAATTTTCAATATTGTGTTCTCCTTGACTTTTTTGCTTCTCACAAATTTTCTCTTTTTTTGTTTTTGTTTTTATGTGGCTCCTTTTTTCCTCTCAAAAAATAACTAATCACACCATTTTTATTGGCCCCACTACTGTAATGTTGCATTATTTCTGTCCGAAAAATATTGAATCTAATGTTCTTTCCCATTTATGGTGGAGACCATCCCACATTTGTCTCTCAAGTTCCACCTTTTTTCCGTCTCCAATGGCTGATAATTGCACATTTCTCTTCATTCTACATGGTTATCTTTTAAATCTGCACACTTTCTTATCAACTGAAAGCACATTTAATCCCACATTTCTCTCTTGAAACTTCACGTTTCCTCACATTTATTTATTATTCTCTTCACTCTCCAACTCGATATTTCAAATTTACATGCTCTTCCTTAACATAAACCACATTTAATTGCACATTTGTCTCTTGGAACTCTACGATTTCTCTCATTGATGGTATCGACTATCCCACATTTGTCTCTTCAGTTCGACCTTTTTCTTTAACACCTTTTATTATTTTCTTTTTATCAAAACCCTTGATAGTATTTTTTATATGATCATTCTATTCTTATTTGACTGAATTCAACCTATGTTTATTTATTATGATTCTGCAAGCTATATCTGAAGCATCTTTGCCTTTTTTATTAAACTAAAATTAACATCACATTCTTTCGATCATGTCCCAATAATTATCCACTTCCCTAATTAGTTATGCTTGCCACATTCTCTTTCAGTCTTCCATCACTATGCACCTTTCCACATTCCACATTCTATGCTCCACTTAAGCCATGACTAAGGAACCATTCTATTTCTAGCGACTACTCTGATGGGAAGGACTCTTGATACCATTTAGAGTCAAAGGTGCAATAAAAGGATGCTCTCCGACTATCTTTTCCAGATCTCAGGCCACCTATGTTGGACGTCTGAAATTTACTCCTAGCACATAGTGCACCTGTAAGTTTCTTTCTATCTTACTTCCTAAGACCTAACTATTTGTAGTGTAGTGCAGGTCAGAGCAGTTAAGGTAACGGCTGAAGAGATGTACTATCAATGGAGAACTGGTGAAGCAATCTATTTCCAAATAGTATTCTCTATAATTTAACATCCATAGCATATCATACATCAGTAATGTGATGCCCCGCACCATACAAAGCGACATTACTCAAATTAAAAACCACGAAAGATGGATTAACAAGTGTATTACCAAAAAACTAAGTAACAATATAATTATAAAAAAGGTGTCCACCTAAAAAGGGTGTGATTCCCCACACCATCTCTATTTCATCGTGCTTGTCCACCTAAAAAGGGTGTGGGAAACCAACAGGGTGAAATTCCAAATCTCAGCAAGAAATGTAACTCACCACCAACTCTATTATTATCACATATAAGATAAACTAAGTAACAATATAATTATAATTATGTGAAATAGGTAATGATTATTAATAGGAAGAGCATTTACTGTTTGATTTATGGAACATCTTAATAATTTAAAAGGAATATGAAGAACATGTATATTTTATATCAACACCATTGTATAAAGATCAAGCAAGGCCTCATCTAGTGTTTTTCTATTTTGATCCTATACCATTATACTACACGGCTGATTAGATATCATATTATCTCTGAGGATTTGAGTCATAGCAACCAAATCCAATAGACCACTTGATAAGTTAAAATCAGTGTCATACAAGGTCTAATAGATGAGCTAGAATCCACGACCTCACCACACCTCTTGGTCAATACAAAAGGAAACACTACAAAGACATATCAGTCAACTAGAACAATGACATATAGTCAAATTTTAGCAATTGGCTCACGCATGGCCATACACATATATATTCATAACTAGAGCACCTTGGTACATGTACATTGCTAGAAGAACAGGCTCACACATGGCTGTTCTAACAAGAAGGAGTGGCTCATACATGACCATCTATAGCATAATGAGATTGAATCACGCATGGTCGTCTCACACATTCTGTATGTAATGATACAAGGAATTACTCGATTTGTAACCCACATATTCAAAAATATGTGCTCCGAGTTAAACTCGTTTCACCATTCAGCAATTGTTGACACTGAATAGATCTATGGCACAGGGCAAACTATACTATTAGATTCTAATTGATTAATTAGACCAGTTTAAGCATCTTTCAGCATCAATTATGTTACAACGTACAACCTCTAAACAAACTCTACATAAATAAGTGCATGACACATCACTATAACATATTGAAGCATATAGGGTGTGATCTCATCACATCATCACTTTATGCATGTTATTCATCATATGTCTATTACAAGGACCAATGTTGATCATGAGGACCACATGTCTTGGGGTTACAACCCCTCCTCTCATGATTAAGGGAAAACATCTAATGCAAGACAATAAGCCATCATTAGGCCACAAGACCATTTATTCCTCTCTCAAGAGTATCAACAACACTTTTTGCCTCACAAGGCCCATTCAAATAGATCATAACCACCTTAGCACATGCCTAGCTATGCACATCAACTGGTGCTTCCTGTATGGTTAGAAACTAATAACAATAAAGCAATACATCATCAAAACCATCATCTCATAGGACATATGACATACATTTTCCTTCATTACAATTAGGGTTTCACTTCACCAGATTAGGGTTTATAAGGTTGGATCAACAAACACCCTTAGATCATTACTTTCATCATCATTATAAGATACATTATGAAACATGGAAACATGTTTCTCGTCATCATTATAGAACATATTATGAGGTATAGAAACATAGCTCTCAACATCATGCGTACAACTACTCCATAGGATATCACATCATACCATGTGACCCTAGCATCAGCATGGTGTGTCTCAACCACCACCACAAGGTATCAGTTAGGGTTACAACATAGGGTATTAGGATAATATTCGGTGTGTCAGGAAAGCACTCCGAGAGGGTTATTGGTCGACCCACTCAGGTATGTGTCAGTTTAGGCACAACACCTCAAGGAGAGGAGTGTCAGTCAAACCCTTTCTATTGGGAAACACTACCCATAGGTGTGATGGGCATCGAGGGGATAATGGGTGTCACTGGTGTATCAGGAAACACTCATCTCTCAACACATCATGATCAAAACACCAAGTCGTGATGGCTTCTAGGGTTGTCGGGATGCAACGCCCCCAAAGGTAATGGGCCAACAACAGATCAAGTCGTGATGGGAAAAGCCATGAAGAGAAACTTTCAACACTCATAGCAACGTACCCAGGGTCATAACACCAAGCTATGACAACTACAGTCCTCATCACATGTCGGTCAACAACGTTATGTTGGGTAACAACCAGAAAGGAGACTAAAATGACCCACGGATGAACTAGGTATCATGGCCTAAGGCTCATTCTGAACGTGTCGACTTATACACTACCAAGGTCGTGATGACCATCAGCAAGACATGTTGATCTAGGTATTCCAATGGTCATGATGACCATCACAAAGGATGACGGCTAGGGGCATCACAGGTCGTGACGACCACCCATAGCCTAATGGTCTAACCTACACGTCGACTTCCACATATGTATCAACCTACACAAGCATATCGGCCTCATCATCTCATACCTTAGGAATGCATTACAAGCAAGGTAGAAAGGTGCAACACAAAGGCAGCAACTAATCCATGCTCTTCTACCAAAACAGATTGCCAAAACTACCAAAAAGAACTACTAGCATGTAAGCAAATAATGAGTCAAGGATGAATAACAAGATAGCAAGTAAAAGGTGATAATAACAAAGAGGGTTTAGATTTATATAACCCACCTCAAGGTTTACCACCAAGCTCTAAGCTTCAAGGTCATGCTCCAAGCTTCACAAGCTCAAAGTAGAAGAAGACCTTCCAAGCTTGATCACCGCAACACCTCCAAGGAAGAAGATGGAACCATGGTTTAGAGAGCATGAGAGGGAAAGAGAAGAAACCAAGGTCCATGGCTGAGAAGAAGAATGAAAGAGAGAAATATAAGGATCATAGCTTACTAAGGTAGAGGATGAAGAGAGTCACCACAAGCTTTGGGACTCATCCACGAAGCTCTAATGGAGAATACTCCTCAAGCTTAAGATAGGCCACCAAGGAAGAGGAAATAAAAGAAGGCCAAAAGGATTCTCTTGCATGGAGAGAAAGAGGTATATATACAATAGAGATGAAAGAGATAGCAAGGGGAATGTTTCACCACCTTAGAACTCTAGGTGACACATGTCCATGAAGAAAGAGCCACATGCAACACCATGCAACAAGGTGATTGGGACTGTGTCTCGCCAACTAGCCTAGGTCAAGGCCGATACAGATCTCTACCTCTCTTTACAACTTGATAGGGATAAATTCTAAGCACCTTAAATTGATACAAGGCCTTCCCAAGGCCCTCAAGCCCGAGACAACACTCCTAGGAGCAAAACTCACCTCAAACATGTGTCCAAAACATCACCAAGGATGTCACCACTCATCCAAGATCCGAACAAGGTTACCATCCCTTTCTCTTTCCTCTAGATGATTCCAATAGAGAGAAGGAACACACTAGAGGCGGAAAAGTTGCACATAAACCCCTATCTTGGGTAAATTCCAATTTTCTCCAAAACCACTCTACAAAACATAAGCATCAACCAAACAGCCTCAAATAGGGAACTCAAGTTTCCAACATGCCCTAATTACATTTTAGATGATTAAAGTAAGGAGCTAAGAAACATACTAAAGAAAAACAAATAGGGTTATCCCAAAACATGGGTCAGGGTCCTTACAATCCATAAACCCCTAACAGGGATTTCTCCCTCGAAATCCTAAGAGAAAAGGGAGGGGTACTTCCTCCTCATATCCTTCCTCCAGCTCCCACATAGATTCCTTAATACAATGATGATGCCAAAGAACCTTCACAAGAACAAGGTCCTTCCTCTTCATCTTCTTCACTCCCAGTCAAGGATCAATACTGGACCTACCTCATAGGTCACATCCTCATCAAGCTGCACTTCCATAGGTTCCGGATGAAACTTTTGCAACATACTCACATGGAACATTCGATGCAACCTATGCATCTCAGGTGGCAACTCCAACCAGTAAGCCACCTTCCCAACACGTGCCACAACTTGGTAAGGTCCCATATACCTGGTAGCCAACTTACCCTTCTTTCCAAACCATAGAACACCCTTCCAAGGAGAGATCTTCACATATACCTTGTCTCCCACTTGGAACTCTAAGGGTCTATGATGATTATCTGCATATGACTTCTGCCTGTCCTATGCTACTTTCAACTGTTGTTGTAACTGTAACATCCCTGACCTGGGTTATGTACTAAACCTAGGTGTTTTACTTAATTAAGTGATTATATTCTTGTATTTATCCTTTTAAATGTAATTAATATTTTTGAGGAACTTATATTTCAATTTCAGTCCTTTTTGCATAATGTTGAAACATTGTTTTGTTATTAATGGACTATTGTGCAAATTACCCAAGTAGAGGGGTTATCTTGAAAATTGCACATGTTAAGATGTTCCTCTGATGTTGAGACATCATAAGAATGTATATTATGTAGTGATATAGATTCCACAAGCTTGAGCACCAAGATATAGCTTGTAGAGCAATCCATGTGCTTTAAAATCTAGTTCTGGTGTAAAGTGCAATTTACCAAAAACATAGGGTCCAACATGTAAAATGTATCCTCTAGAGTATCTGTCATGTTTCTTGGCATCAAGTAGAGCAAAGATAATGAGAAGGGTGCCTCATTTGAATGATCAAGAAGGAAAGATAATCTTGATATTAAAATAATCAAGATTTAAGCAAATGGCCCTTTTATATATACAACTTATTATGATGTTTTCCTTTAAACCTTGAATAATAGAGGAGTTTTGCATGAGGATAGAAGGTGGACACGTGGCCAAAGGATCGAGTAAGATTTTGTGGTTTTAGTTGGGAAATAAAAGGGGATAATCCTCTTCTTTTCACTTTCCTTGAAAATACCCATAAAAATATAAAGCATCCTTATCAACAAAGAAAAGGATCGTTTCCCTTAGTTCCCTTCCTCATCTTCTTGCCTTGACTGACCAAAGGATAGCTTTGGAGTAGAAAGAGGATGACCAAGCTGGTTTGGTAAGTATGGGTCATCACCTACCTCAAATTCATGGTGGGAACCCTAAAACAAGGTTGGTTTATTGGTGTTTTTCACACGATTCTTCTTTCTAGCCATCTTGCTCAACCAAAGAGTGAAGAGCGGTCCTTGGAAAACTACTGGATCTTCATCCACCATTAAAGCTATGAAGCTTGGAGCTCTGGATCTGATCTAAAGGCGGGTTTTATAACTCTAAACCCTTAAGCTTTGCTTTTGCATTCTTCTTTCCTAAAATCGTTGCTTATACTTCTTCCTTAGACACCCTTGTGTGTACTTGCTATCATTCTCTGAAGAAACAGCCCCTATTCTTGAGGTAGAAGATGATGACGTTATTTCCTATGTTTATCCAGTTTTCTTTTTAGAAAAAGTTCTCCCACATTTTCTCAAACGGTTTTCCAAACTGACTGGAGCAAATGGTTTCAACCAAACCACATAGAAGCAAACAGTCCAAGACCGTTTGGATGCGTTGACCAGGCGTTGACCATTTGCAGGACTGTTGAGAATAATGTAGACTAATTACCTACCAAAAATCATCAACTAATTCCAAGTGACTCACCAATTGAAGGCTCATTAACCACATAAACCCTAATCGGATCTATTGCTAATTTCAATAATTTAATTATGTTGAAGTTTGGGTTGAGTGGCCCAAACAGTTTCTAAACCATTTGGGGATCACTCAAATGGTCTCAAGACCGTTTGGTGATCACCCAAGACCATTTGGAGGACATCCAAATGATCCCAAGACCGTTTGGGGTCAGGTTATGACCAAATTGAATGATGGTTCAATGGTTTCAAATCAATTAGACTCATGTTGAAACATGTTGAAGGGTGATCGATTCCAAACCCTAATCCAATTGATCCAAGCCCTAATTAATGATCAATTGAGTGTCAAATCAGTTGAGGGTTGACCTAATTGACTCAATTGATGAGTGGCTAACAATTGCATGATCGATTGAGGGGTTCAACATTGGAAACCCTAACTGAATTGAAGTGGTTGAGATACTTTTTGGTTCATGCGGTTTTGAGGTGGTTTGGACCAAACGGTCTCAAGTCCGTTTGTGTCCAAATGGTATCAAGACCATTTGGGTCCAAACGGTCTCAAGACCATTTGGGACCAAACGGTCCCAACCCGTTTGGGACCAAACGATCCCAAACCGTTTGGTGCTCATGCGGTTTCAAGGTCTGTCCAAGACCATTTGGGGGTTTAGTATGCAAGACCATTTGAGGTCTATGAAGGTCAAAATCATTTGATGCCTTAGTAGTCAAGATAGTTTAGTAGTTTATTAACCTAAACCTCATGGATGCTTAAAGTGATTAAAGGATCAAGTGGTCAGTTGGTTAGTGTATGTTATAATAAAGGTACCCTTGATGAGATAAAGTGATTAGCACTCTTTGAATGAGTAAGCCTTCATTATCACAATAGAAATGACATAACCCATGATGTCAATGTTGAATTGATTTAGCATAACCAAGGGTGATGCAAACATCAACTTATAAAAAGAGGACAGAGAAGACTTCTTATATGAATGTATAATAAAATAATGAATTTCCAATATGGATGGATATCTAATTAGGGTATGATCCATGATATTGAGATCATGAAACCCTAATTATGACAGTTAATGAATCATAACCCTATTAAGGTCATTAATGGAAGTAATCCTCATACATGATGATGGTATGATATAAATTCACTATAAGGTGAATAGTAAACCCTAATTTAGGGTAATGTGATGAAATGTGAATAGTAAACCCTAACTTAGGGTAATGTGATGAAATGTGAATAGTAAACCCTAATTTAGGGTAATGGGATGAAATGTGAATAGTAAACCCTAATTTAGAATAATGTGATGATGTGAACAGTAAACCCTAATCCTGGGTTATGCCTTTAAGCATGAAACTTAATGATTGAATTATGAAATAAGGAAACACTATTCCTAATTAAGCTAAAGGGGTTGGTTAACCCTAATTGAATTAAAAAGGGAAACCCTAACCCTAGTAAGGGCATAGTGGTGCAACCCTTGAATTATAAGGTTATCTTTGTTTTGCAAGGTGTTAATATAGAGATAATATGCCTATTATAAAATGTATTAATTATGTAGGTTTTTATGAAATGGTGAACATAGCCAGGTAAGAGCTATGATGTCATATTCATTGAAAGCACTTTATATGTTTTGGAAATAATGATCTGCTATGATGCCTAGTAAGAGGTAACATATGAGAATGATAGGCTGTATGAGCCATGAGAAATATTTACAATGCTACAATCATGTTCAAATTCTTAAATGACTTGATGGCAATATGTTACAGAGTAACAAGTGTTTTGCTGAACTAAGGGTTTGAACACCCATATTCCTGAATCACAATGATGAGATGGTTATGGATTGATATCCCAATGTTAACTAGATGTGAAATGAACTTGATACAAGTAGTACTCTTTCTTTATAGCAAATGTCTTATTGATTTATGTTTGAAAACATGTTTGATGCTAAAAGAATGCCATTTTGTACCTAAATAGTCAAGTATAATCCTATCATGTAGAGCCCTGACCATAGATACATCATTGTCAGAAGTTAAATGATTGTGAAACAAGCCTTCCTAAGGGAACTCCTGGAGAGCACACTTTTGAGTATGTGGGGGTTATGGACACGAATATCCTTACGTCCTAATGAAGGAATTGATGTGAGATGTACATCAAATCTCTCAATCCTTCATTATATGTTTATTCTGGGATGATGTATCACTAATCTCCCGATGATGTTGTTAATGCCGCATCGATGAGAGATAAACAAGAAATCCCTCTATGGCGAAGAGAGTACATCATGCCACTGTAACTCTAATAGCGAAGTTGCCAGAATATCCTGGAAAGCTATTATGGCAGAGACACAAGATGTCCTTCATGTTGTACCTCATACTGACTGAGGAAGATGAGGTCATAGAAATCCGGCTCTTCTGATGACCTATGTATGGTACCGATTGTGATTTAGTAATGGTCAGTTGGAGTATGAGCGGTATACCTCATCTCCTTAGGGCATAATTATGTTTGTGAAACGTAATCAGTCATGTAGTATAATTGCTTAGGTTGAACTACGAGAAACAATGATTGATGATACCTTGTTTATAATATCCTTGTTGGACAAGTAATATACATGTTCTTCATATTCCTTATTAAATGTATGACTTTCTATTCAATCAAGTTATAATTGAAATGATTGCATAAGTTATATTGTTCCAATCAATTATATAATGAATTGCCCGTTGTTAAATGGTTATAATTCTACTGCTCAACGTTACTCAATTATTTGCAATAACAATGCTTCTGGCGAAGAGTTATAACTCTCACTGGGACAATTACTCAATTGTCTCACCCCCGTGGGATTCAACTTTTTAGGTAGACGCCGAGGAAGAAGAAACCCATCAGTAGGTGAGCAGCAACAGCAACAACAACAACAACATTCATGAGAAAAGTGATCCACAGGTGGAGACACTGTCTGTCAAGTCTTGTAGATAGAATGTCCTATGTGTCGTCTTTGTACTCTCAGGTCCTAGGAGTCAGTAGATGGTTTAATATAGATATGAGATTTTTGGCGTAATGCCTCGAGATTTTGTATACTGTTAATGCACAGTTCAGCAGGGCAGTCAGTGTTATGACTCTCGAGATGTGATATTATAGAGATGTAATGATGGATCCATTTGTAAATAACTTACCTTGTTTCTTTTTGAAAGAGATTTACCGTTTATGGATCTCTTTACAAAAAGTTTTAATTTTTAGTGATTTTCAGTAATTCTGCTGCTAACGAAAAGCTTCCGCATTAGTTTAAATTCCTTGATCTTGTTTTCACGAGACGGTCATCACAATTTAGTGGTATCAGAGTTCTAGGTTCACTGAGTCTACAGAGACATAGGACTTAGGTTGTTGAGTCTGTTCTAGTGTCTTCCAATATATCTGATAGTGTCTTCTTCTCATTTAGGAGGAGAAGATAAAACTAAAGATATCTGGACCACACGAGGAACACGTTGGAGAGAGTAGTGCCGCTGCACCCAGAAGAGGTGCAAGAAACCCAGAAAGAGAAGAACATGTGCCTGAACCACCCCAATTCAATCCAAATGACATGGGGAACCCAACCGTCAAAGCCATGTTTGGGCATTTTATGACTGCCATGACACATATGACTGATAGGATGCCTATACATGTACCTAGGGGACCTACCCATCCTGAAGGACAAGGAGTTAGCAAGACGTTTGAACAACTTTGTCGAGTTGAAGCCACAGAGTATGCTAGAACAGCTGACCCAACAGATGCTGACTTGTGGCTAACTGAACTAGAGAAGGCCTTTAGAATCCTAAACATCCCAGAAGCTGAGAAGGTTAGACATGCTGTGTATCCTCTCAAGGGGAGTGCTGGTCATTGGTGGACCATTGAAGAACAGAAGAGGCCAGGTGTGGAGATTGCATGGGAAGTTTTTTGACGGGAATTTATCAACAGATATTTCGCTAAGACGTTTCTGGATGAGAAAATCTCTTAGTTTGAGAGGTTAAGACAAGGTCTAATGAACATTAGCGAGTACAAGGCTAAGTTCATGGAACTTTTGCGGTTCTGTCCGCGCATGGTGACCAGAAATGAAGAAAGGATTAGGCATTTTGAGAAAAGGATTAAACGATGAGTTGACCACCCCGATGTCTGCTCTGGAGAATAGGGAAAGGTTTGCTACCTATGTGGAGTCGGTCAGGAGGATAGAGAGGTCAGTGTCAGAGAAGAGACAAACCAAGAACAAGAGGATGTATCCCCAGTTCCAAGGATCCTCAACTAAAGATTTCAAGAAACCTAGGTTTTTTGTACCTACACCACCACCTAGAGTCAATACCCAGACACAGTGGACGTCGAATAGGGGTAGAGGATGAAGCCTACCACTAGAAGGAGCTCGTAGCTCAGCATCTATGTCGGTTATAGGACCACCCAGACCACAACAACTGAACAGAAGTTCATATATATGTGGAAAGATAGGACATATGATGAAAGATTGCAGAGCCAGAGAAGTGAGTGTAACTCAACCTCAAAGGCAAAGTCAGCAAGGATCTCAAAGGCGATAGTTTCCAGGAGGAGCTAGAGGATGTGGACAAGCATCCCAAGCTAGATCATCGACACCTAGTCATCGAGCACTGAATCAACCACATGCAACAACGAGGTTTTACACGATGGATCCACCTAAGGCAGTGATCAACCCTCGGGTTGTGGCAGGTCAGATGGAGTTGTTTAATTCTGATATGTCTACATCTTGCGTTGTATCTATTTTGATTGATCTGGGTACTAACCACTCCTTTATCACTCAAAGAGTGATTCTTGACTGCAACCTGGCTACAAGTCATAGGACAGATAGTTTGTTGCTAGAAACTCCTTTGATGGGATCTGATGTGTTGCAGGAGGTGTGTTCTCCCTGCATCCTCTTCTTTTCTGAACATCGCATTCAAGTGGATCTTATACCACTTGAGATGCATGGATTTGATGTAATACTTGGGATGGATACCTTAGAAAGGTATAAGGTTGTCTTGGATTGTGAGTCCAAGCAAGTTGTGTTCACTGATGAAATTGACACATCGATCTTTCAAGGAGAAAGAAAGATTCTACCAACTTGTCTTGTGTCAGCCATGGTTGCTGAGAAGCTGTTGAGGAAAGGATGTTATGCATTCTTGGCCCATGTGGTAGATACTACCATGGAGAGTCCTAATCCTGCTAAAGTTCATGTAGTCAGGGAATTTGAAGATGTATTTCCTGAAGAACTTCCAGGTGTACCTCTGCTCTGAGAGATTGATTTTGAAATTAATCAAATCCCGAACACACAACCTATAGCACAAACATCATATAGAATGGCGCCTGCTGAGATGGCAGAACTCAAGAAACAATTGCAAGAGTTGCTTGAGAAGGGTTTCATCCGACTGAGTACTTCACCCTGCGGTGCTCCGGTCCACTTTGTTAAAAAGAAAGATGGGTCAATGCGATTGTGCATTGATTATAGACAGTTAAATAAAGTAACAATAAAGAATAAGTATCCTTTACCAAGGATTGATGATCTCTTGGACCAGTTGTGTGGTGCAACTGTCTTCTTAAAGATAGATTTGAGATCTGGATACCATCAATTATGTATTAAGGAGAGTGACATACCTAAGTCTACTTTTAGAACAAGGTATGGTCACTATGAGTTCACGGTTATGTCGTTTGGATTAACAAATGCACCAGCTGCATTTATGGAACTCGTGAATAGAATCTTTCGACCTTTTCTCGATCAGTGTGTTGTTGTCTTCATAGATGACATTCTGATCTACAGTAGAGATGCTCAGCAGCATGAAAAGCATCTTCGTCAGGCTTTAACTTTGCTAAGAGAGCATAAGTTATATGGTAAGTTTAGCAAGTGTGAGTTCTGGTTACCAGAAGTTTCTTTTCTTGGACAAGTGATATCTGCTTCAGGTATGTGTGTTGACCCTAAAAAGGTAGAATATGTCCTGCTATGGGAAGAGCCGAAGATACCGATGGAGATCCGTAGTTTCTTAGGGTTGGCAGGCTATTATCGGAGGTTCATTAAGAACTTCAATTCAATATCTTTACTCTTGACTAAGTTGACCAGGAAGGATGTTCCTTTTTCCTGGAGTGATAAGTGTCAACAATCATTTCAGTTGTTGAAGGAAAGGTTGACAAGTGCACTTGTGCTTGTGTTACCTGAGCAAGGGAAAGGATATATTGTTTTCTGTGATGCTTCTAAGAATGGACTTGGATGTGTGTTGATTCATGATAAACAAGTGATTTCTTTTGCTTCCTGACATCTTAAGAAACACAAAGAGAATTATCTGACACACGATCTAGAGCTAGCTACTGTAGTTCATACCTTGAAAATCTGGAGACATTATCTTTATGGAGAGACATTCCCGATTTTCACAGACCATAAGAACCTTAAGTATATCTTTTCTCAGCATGAGCTTAACATGAGGCAACGTCGATGGATGGAGTTAATCAAGGACTACAATTGTACGATTGATTATCATCCAGGGAAGGCCAATGTGGTTGCTGATGCTCTGAGTAGGAAATCAGCAACACCATCCTTAGATAGAGAACAACTGAATTCCCTAGTGTGCTCTAGGAGGGATATTCTTATCTCCTTAAGGAATGCCAATGTACAGTTAAAAGTATCATTGTTAGCTGGGTTGTTAGCTGAGGTGCATATAAAACCTACTCTGAGACAGCAGATCAAGGAAGCACAGCAAGTTGATGTTGCAGTTCAATTGATTAGATCAGAGTATGGTAGTGAGAAACTAGATGGTTTCCATGACTCAGATGATCAAGTAGCCTGTTATCATGGTAGGATGATAGTGCCTAATGCGGATAACTTGAGAAAGTTAGTCTTGGAAGAAGCTCATTCTTCAATGTGTGTGATGCATCCAGGAAGCACCAAGATGTATCGAAACTTGAAAGATATGTATTGGTGGCCTGGTTTGAAGAAAGACGTTGCTGAGTTTTTTTATACGGTGTCCTTTGTGTCAGCAAGTTAAAGCTGAACACCTAAAGCCGTTAGGGACAATGCAACCTTTACCCATACCACAATGGAAGTGGGATCATGTGACCATGGATTTTGTGGTTGGTTTGCCTAGAACAGCCAAATGTCATGATTGCATCTGGGTAATAGTAGATAGGTTGACAAAGACATCACATTTATTACCAGTCAAAACAACCTATTCTGTTGTGAAGCTGGCACAGTTATATGTCAATGAGATAGTGCGGCTGCATGGGGTCCCAGTTACCATTATTTCTGATAGAGGTCACCAGTTTACGAGTCGTTTTGGGAGCGACTTCATAAAGCCTTAGGCACACATTTAAGGTTTAGTACAACTTTTCATCCTCAGACTGATGGACAATCATAAAGGACTATACAAACCTTGGAGGACTTGCTCAGAGCATCTGTTCTTCAGTTTACAGGGAGTTGGGATATGCACCTAAGCGTGATAGAGTTTGCCTATAATAACAACTATCAACATAGCATTGACATGGAACCTTATGAAGCTTTTTATGGTAGACGTTGTAGATCACCCCTATGTTGGTATGAAACTGGTGAGTGTCAACTTTTAGGTCTTGAGCTTTTGCAGCAGACCACCGAGAAGATTAAAGTAATACAACAACAAATAAAGACTGCACAAGATAGGCAGAAATCTTACACTGATAAACGTCATAGACCTTTAGAATTCCAGGTTGGAGATAGAGTGTACCTCAAAGTCTCACCTTGGAAAGGAGTTCTGAGATTTGGAAAGAAAGGAAAGTTAGCTCCTTGGTTTATGGGGCCTTATCCAATCATTGAACCAATTGGAAAGGTAGCTTATAAGCTAGAGTTACCACCAGAGCTACAAAAGTTACACCCAGTGTTTCACATTTCCATGCTTAGGAAATATCATCCTGATACAGAATCAGTTCTGCAACCTATGGAAATAGAGTTGAATGATGATGTATCTTATGAAGAAGGACCTGTGGCAATCCTTGACAAGAGAATTAAAAAGCTGAAAAGAAATACATAAGTCTTGTAAAAGTCCTCTGGAATCACCGTGGTGTTGAAAAGCCACGTGGGAACTAGAGGAAGAGATGAGAAGGAAATACCCTGCTCTTTTTTCTTAATATGTTTTGTAATGATTTCGGGGATGAAATCCTTGTAAGGGGTGGATAATTTGTAACATTCGTGACTTGGGTTATGTACTAACCCTAGGTGTTTTGCTTAATTAAGTGATTAGATGCTTGTTTTTATCCTTTGAAATGTAATTAAGATTTTTGAGGAACTTATATTTCAATTTCAGTCTTTTTTGCGTAATGTTGAAACATTGTTTTGTTATTAATGGAATATAGTGCAAATTACCCAAGTAGAGGGGTTATCTTGCAAATTGCACATGTTAAGATGTTCCTATGATGTTGAGACATCATAAGAATGTATATGATGTAGTTATATGTATTCCACAAGCTTGAGCACCAAGATATAGCTTGTAGAGCAATCCTTGTGCTTTAAAACCTCGTTTTGGTGTAATGTGCAATTTACCAGAAACATAGGGTCCAACATGTAAAATGTATCCTCTAGAGTATCTCTCATGTTTCTTGGCATCAAGTAGAGCAAAGAGAATGAGAAGGGTGCCTCATTTGAATGATCAAGAATGAAAGATAATCTTGATATTAAAATAATCAAGATTTAAGCAAATGTCCCTTTTATATATACATCTTATTATGATGTTTTCCTTTAAACCTTGGATAATAGAGGAGTTTTTCATGAGGATAGAAGGTGGAAATGTGGCCAAAGGATGGAGGAAGATTTGGTGGTTTTAGTTGGGAAATAAAAGGAGATAATCCTCTTCTTCTCACTTTCCTTGAAAATACCCATAAATATATAAAGTATCCTTATCAACAAAGCAAAGGATCGTTTCCCTTAGTTTGTTTCCTCATCTTCTTGCCTTGACCGACCAAAGGATAGCTCTGGAGCAGAAAGAGGACGACCAAGCTGGTTAGGTAAGTATGGATCATCACCTACCTCGAATTCATGGTGGGAACCCTAAAACAAGGTTTGTTTATTAGTGTTTTTCACACAATTCTTCTTTCTAGCCTTCTTGCTCAACCAAAGAGTGAAGAACGGACCTTGGACAACTACTGGAGCTTCATCCACCATTAAAGCTACCAAGCTTGGAGCTCTGTATCAGATCTAAAGGTGGTTTTTATAACTCTAAACCCTTAAGCTTTGCTTTTGCATTCTTCTTTCCTAAAATCGTTGCTTATACTTCTTCCTTAGACACCCTTGTGTGTACATGCTATCATTCCGTGACGAAACAACCCCTGTTCTTGAGGTAGAAGATGATGACGTTATTTCCTATGTTTATCCAAGTTTTCACTTTAGCAAACGGTCTCCAACCTTTTCTCAAACAGTTTTCCAAACCGTTTGGAGAAAACGGTTTCAAACCGTTTGAATGCAAAACGGTTTCAACCAAACCACACAGAAGCAAACGGTCCAAGACTATTTGGATGTGTTGACTAGGCATTGACCATTTGGAGGACTGTTGAGAATAATGTAGACTAATTACCTACCAAAAATCATCAACTAGTTCCAAGTGAATCACCAATTGAAGGCTCATTAACCACCTAAACTCTAATCGGATCTATTGTTGATTTCAATAATTTAATTATGTTGAAGTTTAGGTTGAGTGGCCCAAACGGTTTCAAAACCATTTGGGGATCACTCAAATGGTCTCAAGACCATTTGGTGATCACCCAAGACCATTTGGAGGACCATCCAAATGATACCAAGACCGTTTGGGGTCAGGTCATGACCAAATTGAATGATGGTTCAATGGTTTCAAATCAATTAGACTGATTTTGAAATATGTTGAAGGGTGATCGATTCCAAACCCTAATCCAATTGATCCAAACCCTAATTAATGATCAATTTAGGGTCAATTGAGTGTCAAATCAGTTGAGGGTTGACCTAATTGACTCAATTGACGAGTGGCTAACAATTGCATGATCGATTGAGGGGTTCAACATTGGAAACCCTAACTCAATTGAAGTGGTTGAGATACTTTTTGGTCCATGCGGTTTTGAGGTGGTTTGGACCAAAAGGTCTCAAGACTGTTTGAGTCCAAACGGTCTCAAGACTATTTGGGACCAAACGGTCTAAAGACCGTTTGGGACCAAACGATCCCAAACCATTTGGTGCTCATGCGATTTCAAGGTCTGTCCAAGACCGTTTGGGGCTTTAGTATGCAAGACCGTTTGAGGACTATGAAGGTCAAAATCATTTGATTCCTTAGTAGTGAAGATAGTTTAGTAGTTGATTAACCTAAACCTCATGGATTCTTAAAGTGATTAAAGGTCCATGTGGTCAGTTGGTTAGTGTATGTTATAATAAAGGTACCCTTGATGAGATAAAGTGATTCACACTCTTTGAATGAGTAAGCCTTCATGATCACAATAGAAATGACACAACCCATGATGTCAATGTTGAATTGATTTATCCTAATCAAGGGTGATGCAAACATCAACTTATAAAAAGAGGAGAGAGAAGACTTCATATATGAATGAATAATCAAATAATAAATTCCCAATATGGATGGATATCTAATTAGGGTATGATCCATGATAGTGAGATCATGAAACCCTAGTTATGATAGTTAATGAATCATAACCCTATTAAGGGCATTAATGGAAGTAATCCTCATACATGATGATGGTATGATATTAATTCACTATAACGTGAATAGTAAACCCTAATTTAGGGTAATGTGATGAAATGTGAATAGTAAACCCTAATTTAGGGCAATGTGATGAAATGGGAATAGTAAACCTAATTTAGGGTAATGTGATGAAATGTGAATAGTAAACCCTAATTTAGAATAATGTGATGATGTGAACAATAAACCCTAATTCTGGGTTATGCCTTTAAGCATGAAACTTAATGATTGAATTATGAAATAAGGAAACACTATTCCTAATTAAGATAAAGGGGTTGGCTAACCCTAATTGAACTAAAAAGGGAAACCCTAACCCTAGTAAGGGCATAGTGTTACAACCCTTGAATTATAAGGTTATCTTTGTTTTGCAAGGTGCTGATATATAGATAATATGCCTATTATCAAATGTATTAATTATGTAGGTTTTTATGAAATGGTGAACATGTTGGGTTTTGGAGGAGGCAGAGAAGCAGCGGAAACAAAAAAAAATTCTCCCCAAATGCGGAACAAAAGGAATCGTGTCAACATCTATATAATAGGAAAGATGGTTTGTGAATCATACCTTGTCCCGAGGCTTGCTCGGAGACAGTACCACGCGCCTTGCGCGGTCTTCACCTCCGGTCTTGGACGGTGTCTGTGCAGCTCCTGGTCGCACCGGGACTGAAGACTCCTCCTCCTACCGGACTGTCGGATGATAGTTGTCCTCCTAAGCGGCAGTGACCTCCCGCCTCTGAAGTAGTCCACACGGACCACCCGGAACTCCACTCTCCTTGTCCCACAAGAAAGTGGAAGGAGTCGCACCCTCCTGTTGACGTACTAGTAGCCAACACACTCTCCTGCTGTCAATTGCAACTGCAGTTGTCCTTCCCTTGCTGCACCTCCCTTTGCGGGAAGCACTTGCTCGGGCTCTCTCTCGGTTACCAAAACTAGAGAGAAATGACAACTTTGCAGAGCAATCAACTTGCACTAAGTTGTACTCTGAGAAGCCCCCAATACCCCTATATATATAGGCGGGTCATGGGACAGGGTTCTCTGTGCCCGGCAATACGGGACTAAAGCAGGAGTAGAAAGGTTTGGGATTTTCCACAAAAAGCAACCATCTCACAACCTAAACCGATCGGTTCACAAGTGAACCGGTCGGTTGGGGACCTGAACCGATCGGTTCACCACTGAATCGATCGTTTGGGACCCTTGAACCAATCGGTTCACTCATGACCCGGTCGGTTGGGGTTCCAGGTTGGTTCCCGATTGACTTTCCTTGTTTCCTTCCCAATTGGTATCGAATACCAATATTATTCCCAATCGAATTGGGCAATTGAAACGAAAGGAAAATTCTCACCAATCCTACTTTCCCAAGTTGCTCGATTGCACCAGTTGAACCGATCGGTTCAACACTTGAACCGATCGTTTCACTCTGTGCATGAGCCGATCGGTTCAACAATTGAGCCGACCGGTTCAGCAATCTCAGCCGACCGGTTCATCACATGAACCGATCGGTTGGGAATGCAGATTGTGTAGAATTAGTCAAATGCGATTTCAATCAATCCGATACTCCAATCAACGCGTCCAACACCTTGAACATTATGATATTGAGCTATCGATTAATTGAGTGTTTAATTGAACTACTAAAATCCTTTAGTAATCAATCTAAACATTGCTTGTGGACAAAACTCCTCTTCCAGGTTGAATCCTATGTGTGTGACCCAGCAGGTCCATTTCACGTTGGCAGTGAAAGTCCATAACACTTATGACTTCACAAGAAAAGAGCGGTGCCTAGTCACACATCATTGCTACCCAAGTGAAAGTAGAAAGTTGGAGAACAACATTCATCCTACAATCCGTGAATGGTGTTACAGTGAATGTATAATTCCATTGTCACTAATATCCAGAATGAACTCGAGGCATGGAACAATCATCCTGTCAATGTTCATTCATTTCCTTGATCTCAGAGTAGACCAAGTGAGATGTGTATGACATCAATATCAAATATTGATTCACACGTGCATGCGCATGCCTTTCTCAATCCTTCTCATCAAGTGGCCAAGGATATCAAACTCCCTTAGGAGGGACAAATCCCATATCTATCACTCACCCCTCAAAAGCCCCATGTGTCAAAGCCAGCCAATCATCACCTTTATAACAACCCATATTTCAGGATTGTGTTTGATGATGTCAAAGTGTACCCAACGACATGTGTTGAGTGCAGTGATTTCAGGTCTAAGAATCACACTCACCACCATTACTGTGAGAGCTGACTGTGACTACCATGTCATGGTTCCATGTGTCACTCTCACGGTGGGTCTGTCTGATACCTTGTTCTCTAACAAGTACCTATGTGCTTGGTTTGATATCACTATATCATGACTAATGAGATTCTGTCATCAACCAACACACAATCTAGTCTTCAGTGTTATTGATGTCTATGGCTATTTCCACAATAACAATCGACTAGGGACCAAACAAGAAAGAATACCCTTAACATCCGTATGATCTCATCATTTAGGTCCTCAACCCAAAAGCATACGTCATTGAGTAAATCAATCTTTAGACATCTATCATGTTACACCATCATCTCAGAAACAGTTTAAACATATAGATTGGAAATTGCCTTTATTATTATTCAAATCAATTACAAAGTATCCCATTACAATCATCATATGACTTTCTCTATTGGCATACATACCAACAGACTCCCACTTGCACTTAGAGCCAGTCACCAAGGAAACGCAGTCCTTGTGACCTAGCATGACCATCATGATTCTGCTGAGAAAGGGCCTTAGTCAGTGGATCAGCTATGTTGTCTTCAGTTGGTACTTTGCAAATCTTCACATCTCCTCGCTGTACGATCTCTCGTATGAGATGGAAGCGCCGCAGTATGTGCTTGGACCGCTGATGTGATCTGGGCTCCTTAGCTTGTGCAATAGCTCCATTATTGTCACAATAAAGCTCAATTGCATCATAGCTACTGGGAACTACACCAAGTTCAGAAATGAACTTCCTGATCCACACAGCCTCCTTTGCTGCATGCGAAGCAGCAATATACTCGGCCTCTGTAGTAGAATCGGCAATTGTTTCTTGCTTGGAACTCTTCCAGCTCACAGCTCCATTATTAAGGCAAAACACAAATCCTGACTGCGATCTGTAATCATCTTTATCGGTTTGGAAGCTTGCATCGGTGTAACCCTTTACAACCAGCTCTTCCTCGCCGCCATACACAAGAAACTGATCCTTAGTCCTTCGCAAGTACTTGAGGATGTTCTTCACGGCTGTCCAGTGAGCATCCCCGGGATCTGACTGGTACCTGCTCGTCATGCTTAGAGCATACGAGACATCTGGGCGTGTGCACAACATAGTGTACATGATGGATCCAATGGCTGATGCATATGGGATCCCATTCATACGCTCCCTCTCTTCACAAGATTGGGGACATTGAGCTCTAGAGACGGTAACTCCATGTAGCATAGGGACGTTGCCTCTCTTTGAGTTCTCCATGCTGAACCGCTTCAGCACCTTGTCAATGTACGTGCTCTGACTTAGTCCGAGAAGCCTTCTAGATCTATCTCTATAGATCTTAATTCCTATAATATAGGATGCTTCTCCTAAGTCCTTCATTGAGAATGTTTTCCCAAGCCAAGTCTTTACCTTCTCTAAGGCTAAGACATCATTCCCCATCAGAAGTATGTCATCCACATACAATATGAGAAATGTGGTCGAGCTCCCACTAACCTTCTTGTACACACAAGGTTCATCTTCATTTTGAATAAAGCCAAACACTTTGACTTCTTCATCAAATCGAAGATTCCAACTCCGAGATGCTTGCTTCAATCCATAGATTGACCTTTGCAGTTTACAGACTTTATTGGCATTCTTTGGATCTACAAAACCTTCAGGCTGTGTCATGTACACATCCTCATGAATATTCCCGTTAAGGAATGCGGTTTTAACATCCATCTGCCAAATCTCATAGTCATAATAAGCTGCAATAGCAAGCATGATCCTGATGGACTTAATCATGGCAACTGGAGAAAAGGTTTCGTCATAGTCAACACCTTGAATTTGTCGAAAACCCTTTGCAACCAATCTACCTTTATAAGTTTGCACATTTCCATCCATGCCGGTCTTTTTCTTAAAGACCCACTTGCACCCTATGGGTTTTACCCTTTCGGGTGGTTCCACCAAAGTCCATACTTTGTTGGAGTACATGGATTCCATCTCGGATCTCATGGCTTCAAACCATTTCTCAGAATCTGGTCCCTCCATAGCCTCTACGTAGGTAGTTGGATCATCATCTATGATCAACTCTCCACCTTCCTGAGTTACAAGGTATCCAAACCTCTCAGGTTCAAGGTGAGTCCTACTAGATCTACGAGGTCCTTGTGTTACCTGAGGAGACTGAGATTCCACCATATCTTGTGAATCTACATTTTCCTCTGGTACATTTACTGGTTCAATGTTCTCTTGTTGGGCTTGAACCTCTTCAAGCTCTATATTCCTCCCACTATTTCCTTTGGAAATAAATTCCTTCTCTAGGAACACAGCATCCCTGGAAACAAACACTTTGTTGTCAGTAGGGTGGTATAGATAGTATCCCTTGGTTTCCTTGGGATATCCAACAAAGTAACATTTATCAGATTTGGGTCCAAGCTTATCAGGAAACATTTTCTTGACGTAAGCCCCACAACCCCAAATCTTCATAAAAGACAAATTGGTACGCTTCCCAGTCCATATCTCATATGGTGTCTTTTGAACCGATTTAGATGGTACACGGTTAAGTGTAAATGCGGCGGTTTCAAGAGCATAACCCCAGAAAGAAATTGGAAGATCAGCAAAACTCATCATAGATCGCACCATATCTAACAATGTGTGATTCCTTCTTTCAGACACACCATTATGCTGTGGTGTTCCAGGCGGAGTCCATTGTGATACAATACCACAGGCTCGCAGAAGGTCCTCAAACTCCTGGCTCAAGTATTCTCCACCTCGATCGGAACGAAGTGCCTTAATACTTTTACCAAGCTGGTTCTGTACTTCATTCATGAAATCCTTGAACCTTTCAAGGGTTTCTGACTTATGTTTCATCAGGTACACATAGCCATACCTACTGAAGTCATCAGTAAAGGTAATGAAGTACTGATACCCTCCTCTGGCATTAGTTCTAAAAGGCCCACATACATAAGTATGTATGAGTCCTAATAGATCACTAGCTCTCTCACTTTTACCTGAAAAGGGAGTCTTGGTCATCTTGCCCAACAAACAAGATTCACATGTCTCTATTGATTCATAATCAAAAGAGTCTAGATAACCATCTTTATGGAGTCTAGAAATGCGCTTCTCATTTATGTGCCCTAGACGACAATGCCAGAGATATGTTTTGTTTGAGTCATTGAGTTTTTGCTTTTTGGTGTTTACGTTGTATACACTTGTCTCCAAGTCTATTAAGTATAGACCATAAGACATAGGGGCACTGCCATAAAAGATCCCATCTTTAGAAATGGAACACTTTCCATTCTTAATAAGAAATTCAAATCCATTTTTGTCCAAACAAGAGACGGAAATGATATTCCTATTTATGGCAGGTACATAATAGCAGTTCTTCAACTCTATTATTAGCCCACTTGGTAGAGTTAACTCATAGGTTCCTACGGCACTGGCGGCAACTCTTGCCCCATTAGCAACACGTAGTTCAACCTCGCCTTTCCCTAAAGGCCTACTTCTCTTAAGATCCTTCACGTTTGAACAAATGTGAGATCCGCATCCGGTATCAAGTACCCATGACGAAGAAGTAGTAAAGTTAATCTCTATCACGTATACACCAGAAGTAGAGATCTCTATCTCCGACTTCTTCTTCCATTGTTCCTTCCATCCTCTCCATGTAGAAGAAATTGGTTTGGCGAGAGAACACTTCTCTCCCTTACCTACTTTCTCCTTCACCAACGCATTAAGCGTACATAGAGTGGATTCTAAGGCTCCTGGTATATCTGGATTGTGCAGAACACTTCTCACAGTCCTCAACCAGTTATGGAATTTATTCTCAATTAATTTTCCCATTTTAAAAGATGATTCTTTTGCCATTCTACAAGAGAAAATTTGCATTTGTCAAAACCTTTTTGATTTGATTTGAATAAAATTTGACGATAGTTAATTAGGCCTTTAATTAATTACCGCTCCCACTATTTTGACTCAAATTGATAGCCCTCACCATCAATTCGGAAGATTGCAGCGTACAATCTTCTAGTGGGTCAAGATCCTAGAATCCTCTAAGCCATGGACCAGCTTTGGTTGTCACCCACAACTCAGATCTTCCGGGTAGGCAACTCTTGCCAATTGAATCATATGCAACTCTTGATGAATGAACATGCGCAACACCTTGCCATGAACATTCCGTGCCTCTGGGCTTAGATGCTCTAAGAATCACCAGTTAAGTCTAACCCAAAAGCCGACACGGTAAACATGCACCCTACTTTGGCAGAACCTACATGTCGACCCTTCACACTTCCACAAGATAGACGGCGCACCACGCTTTGGCGTAACCTACGCTTGGTCGATCAAGTTTGCCATGTGTGTCGCTAATGGAAGGCGTATAAGACTTAATATTTTAATGAGGGATTTGGTTTTATATATACATATACATATCCAATCACCACAATATATAGTACATATCATATACATGCTATATCCCACAGAAAACATGCACAAACGATAAAAAGTAATGATTATGGCCATCCTATTTGTGATTCCTTGAGCCAAGAGGAATCACGGTCATCTAGGTCTACATCACATGCAACCTGTACAAGATGAAATCTGTGCCTGCCTTTCTGGGTTTGATCAGCTCATCTCCATGACTGATCGGCTCGCCATCAGGTAGGTTGTTCGGGTGCCACCAGCCGATCGACTGGCGCCTCCAGCCGATCGGTTCACCGGTCATCGTGCATCTCCTCTGTCGCCACCCGCTCATCTCGTTCCTCGAACCGGCCGTCTGGATCACCAACCGATCGGTTCACTCCTTGAACCGATCGTCTTCAGGTTGTCCGCCGTTCTTTGACATAACAGGAAATAAAATATATCCTATTTTACAATTGAATTGTGAAACCCTGAGTTACATTCGGGGGGAGCAGAGGTAGGAAAAGAATTCTCGAATTATTTCGAGTTACATCAGGATTATGAGAAAGGGAATCAGTGCGCAGACTGAGATGCAAGCAACCACACAAACAACCATACACAGATATAGGGGTTTATAGGCCATAATCATGCTACACATCCACCACAAAACTCATTTAAGGGCGACGCGTATCGAGTGCATTAATATTACATATCATATATGTATATTAGGGATTTGTGGATTGGACATGTATAAAGCCGATATTATTCGCATCGCATGCAATAAATAAAGGTGACAAACCAAAAATCGATCATATCGATAATCCTAAAATATAGAGAAGTTGACCTGGCTCTGATACCACTGTTGGGTTTTGGAGGAGGCAGAGAAGCAGCGGAAACAAAAAAAAATTCTCCCCAAACCCGGAACAAAAGGAATCGTGTCAACATCTATATAATAGGAAAGATGGTTTGTGAATCATACCTTGTCCCGAGGCTTGCTCGGCGACAGTACCACGCGCCTTGCGCGGTCTTCACCTCCGGTCTTGGACGGTGTCTATGCAGCTCCTGGTCGCACCGGGACTGAAGACTCCTCCTCCTACGGGACTGAAGACTCCTCCTCCTACCGGACTGTCGGATGACAATTGTCCTCCTGAGCGGCAGTGACCTCCCGCCTCTAAAGTAGTCCACACGGACCACCCGGAACTCCACTCTCCTTGTCCCACAAGGAAGTGGAAGGAGTCACACCCTCCTGTTGACGTACTAGTCGCCAACACACTCTCCTGCTGTCAATTGCAACTGCAGTTGTCCTTCCCTTGCTGCACCTCCCTTTGCGGGAAGCACTTGCTCGGGCTCTCTCTCGGTTACCAAAACCAGAGAGAAATGACAACATTGCAGAGCAATCAACTTGCACTGAGTTGTACTCTGAGAATCCCCCAATACCCCTATATATATGGGCGGGTCATGGGACAGGGTTCTCTGTGCCCGGCAATACGAGACTAAAGCAGGAGTAGAAGGGTTCGGGATTTTCCACAAAAAGCAACCATCTCGCAACCTGAACCGGTCGGTTGGGGACCTGAACCGATCGGTTCACCACTGAACTGATCGTTTGGGACCCTTGAACCGATCGGTTCACTCATGAACCGGTCGGTTGGGGTTCCAGGTTGGTTCCCGATTGACTTTCCTTGTTTCTTTCCCAATTGGTATCGAATACCAATATTATTCCCAATCAAATTGGGCAATTGAAACGAAAGGAAAATTCTCACCAATCCTACTTTCCCAAGTTGCTCGATTGCACCAGTTGAACCGATCGGTTCAACACTTGAACCGATCGTTTCACTTTGTGCATGAGCTGATCGGTTCAACAATTGAGCCGACCGGTTCAGCAATCTCAGCCGACCAGTTCATCACATGAACTGATCGGTTGGGAATGCAGATTGTGTAGAATCAGTCAAATGCGATTTCAATCAATCCGATACTCCAATCAATGCGTCCAACACCTTGAACATTATGATATTGAGCTATCGATTAATTGAGTGTTTAATTGAACTACTAAACTCCTTTAGTAATCAATCTAAACATTGCTTGTGGACAAAACTCCTCTTCCAGGTTGAATCCTATGTGTGTGACCCTGCAGGTCCATTTCATGTTGGCAGTGAAAGTCCATAACACTTATGACTTCACAAGCAAAGAGCGGTGCCTAGTCACACATCATTGCTACCCAAGTGAAAGTAGAAAGTTGGAGAACAACTTTCATCCTACAATCCGTGAATGGTGTTACAGTGAATGTATAATTCCTTTGTCACTGATATCCAAAATGAACTCGAGGCATGGAACAGTCATCCTATCAATGTTCATTCATTTCCTTGATCTCAGAGTAGACCGAGTGAGATGTGTATGACATCAATATCACATATTGATTCACACGTGCATGCGCATGCCTTTCTCAATCCTTCTCATCAAGTGGCCAGGGATATCAAACTCCCTTAGGAGGGACAAATCCCATATCTATCACTCACCCCTCAAAAGCCCCATGTGTCAAAGCCACCCAATCATCACCTTTATAACAACCCATATTTTAGGATTGCGTTTGATGATGTCAAAGTGTACCCAACGACATGTGTTGAGTGCAGTGATTTCAGGTCTAAGAATCACACTCACCACCATCACTGTGAGAGCTGACTGTGACTACCATGTCATGGTTCCATGTGTCACTCTCACGGTGGGTCTGTCTGATACCTTGTTCTCTAACAAGTACCTATGTGCTTGGTTTGATATCACTATATCATGACTAATGAGATTCTGTCATCAACCAACACACAATCTAGTCTTCAGTGTTATTGATGTCTATGGCTATTTCCACAATAACAACCGACTAGGGACCAAACAAGAAAGAATACCCTTAACATCTGTATGATCTCATCGTTTAGGTCCTCAACCCAAAAGCATACGTCATTGACTAAATCAATCTTTAGACATCTATCATGTTACACCATCATCTCAGAAATAGTTTAAACATATAGATTGGAAATTGCCTTTATTATTATTCAAATCAATTACAAAGTATCCCATTACAATCATCATATGACTTGCTCTATGGGCATACATACCAACAGAACATAGCCAGGTAAGAGCTATGATGTCATATTCATTGAAAGCACTTTATACATTTTGGAAATAATGATTTCCTATGATGCCTAATAAGAGGTAACATATGAGAATGATAGGTTGTATGAGCCATGAGAAATATCTGCAATGCTACAATCATGTTGACATTGTTAAATGACTTGATGGAAATATGTTACAGAGTAACAAGTGTTTTGTTGAATTAAGGGTTTGAACACCCATATTCCTGAATCACAATGATGAGATGGTTAGGTATTGATATCCCAATGTTAACTAGATGTGAAATGAACTTGATATATGTAGTACTCTTTCTTTATAGCAAATGTCTTATCGATTTATGTTTGAAAACATGCCAGATGCTAAAATAATGCCATAATGTACCTAAATAATCAAGTATAATGATATCATGTAGAGCCCTGACCATAGATCCATCATTGTCAAAAGTTAAATGATGGTGAAAGAGGTATTCCTAAGGGAACTCCTGGAGAGCGTACTTTTGAGTATGTGGGGGTTATGGACGCGAATATCCTTACGTCCTAATGAAGGAATTGATGTGAGATGTACATCTAATCTCTCAATCCTTCATTATATGTTTATGTCGGGATGATGTATCACTAATCTCCCGATGATATTGTTAATGCTGCATCGATGAGACATAAATTAGAATTCCCTCGATGGCGAAGTGAGTACAACATGCCACTGTAACTCTAATAGTGAAGTTGCCAGAATACCCAGGAAAGCTATTATGGTAGAGACACAAGATGTCCTACATGTTGTGCCTCATACTGACTGAGGAAGATGAGGTCATAGAAATTCGGCTCTTCTGATGACCTATGTATGGTACCGATTGCGAATTAGTAATGGTCGGTTGGAGTATGAGTGGTATACCTCATCTCCTCAGGGCATAATTACGTTTGTGAAACGTAATCAGCCGTATAGCATAATTGCTGAGGTTGAACTATGAGAAACAATGATTGATGATACCTTGTTTATAATATCCTTGTTGGATAAGTAATATACATGTTCTTCATATTCCTTATTAAATGTATGACTTGCTATTCAATCAAGTTATAATTGAAATGATTGCATAAGTTATACTGTTCCAGTCAATTATATAATGAATTGCCCGTTGTTAAATGGCTATAATTCTATTGCTCAATGTTACTCAATTATTTGCAATAACAATGCTTCTCGCGAAGCGTTATAACTCTCACTAGAACAATTATTCAATTGTATCACCCCCGTGGGATTCAACTTTTTAGGTAGACGCCGAGGAAGAAGAACCCATCAGTAGGTGAGCAGCAACAACAGCAGCAACAACAACATTCGGGACAATAGTGATCCACAGGTGGAGACACTGTCTGTCAAGTCTTGTAGATAGAATGTCCTATGTGTCGTCTCTGTACTCTCAGGTCCTAGGAGTCAGTAGATGGTTTAATATAGATATGATATTTTTGGCGTAATGCCTCGAGATTTTGTATACTATTCATGCACAGTTTACCAGGGCAGTCAGTGTTATGACTCTCGAGATGTGATATTACAGAGATGTAATGATGGATCAGTTTGTAAATAACTTACCTTGTTTCTTTATGAAAGAGCTTTACCGTTTGTGGATCTCTTTACAAAAAGTTTTAATTTTTAGTGATTTTTAGTAATTCTGCGGCTAAGAAATGCTTCCGTATTAGTTTAAATTCGTTGATCTTGTTTTCACGGGACGGTCGTCACAGTATCACTCTAATCTTCTCTGTTGTCTACTGCACAAGCTTAGGACCAAGAAGTTGATATTCACTTGTCTCATACCAACACAACTGAGATCTGCAACATCTCCTATAAAATGCCTCATATGGTGTCATGTCAATACTACTCTAATAATTGTTGTTGTAGGCAAACTCTATCAAACTGAAGTGTACATCCCAACTTCCTAAAAACTGAAGAACACATGCCCTCAACAAATCCTCCAAGGTCTGAATGGTCCTTTCAGATTTACCATCTATCTGTGGGTAGAAAGTAGTATTGAACTTCAACTATGTACCCAAAGTTGTATGCAACCGCTCTTAAAAGTGATTTGTGAATTGAGGACCTCTATCAGACATGATAGTTGCTGGAACACTGTGTGAACGCACTAGCTCATCAACATATATTTGGGCAATCTTCTCTACTGTGAATGCTATTTTTACAGGAAGGAAATGCATTGACTTGGTCAACCTATCAACTATCACCCAAAAGGAATCATAACCTTTTTCTATTCTAGACATACCAGACACAAAGTTCATGGTCACATGATCCCATTTCCACTGAGGTATAGGAAACGGTCACAACATTCCTGTAGGCTTCTAATGCTCAACTTTGACTTGTTGACATACCGCACACCTTGCAACGAACTCAGCTACATCTTTTTCAAACCAGGATACCAATACATATTCTTCATATTATGATACATCTTTGTACTTCCTAGATGCATAATATACATATATGAATGAGCCTCCTCCAACACCATCTTCCTCGGGTTATCAACATCATGAACCACTATCATGTTATTGTAGCAAACTATCCCATCGACTCATGGAAACCATCACACTTCTCACTGCTCAACTCTGATCTAATATGTTGTATCACAGTATATGTCTGTTAAGCTTCTCTGATCTACTGTCTCAGTTTAGGCTTCACTTATAACTATGCCAACAAATCGGCTAACAAGGAGACTTCCAACTTGACATTCATCTAATGCAAGGAGATCAACATGTCTCACTTATGGCACATCAAAGAACTCAACTAGCCTTTATCCATGGATGAGGATGAATACTTCTTGCTCAATGAGAATTCCATGAAATTTTCCTTCCCTAGATGATAATCAATTGTACAGCCGTAATCTTTGATCAACTCCATCCAACGACATTGCCTCATATTCAACTCCTGCTATGAAAAGATGTATTTCAAGTTCTTATGATCCTTAAAGATCTGACACTTCTCCTGATATAGGTAGTGCCTCCAAATCGTCAAAGAATGAACCATTGTACCTAACTTGAAATCATGGGTTGGATAATTCTCCTCGTGTTTCTTAAGTCGTCGAGAAGCAAACGAAACCATTTGCTTGTCTTGCATCAACACACAACCCAGGCCATTCTTGGATGCATCATAGGTGACGATGTATCCTTTTCCTTACTCAGTAAAAACTAAAATTGGTGCACTTGTCAACTTCTCCTTCAATGTCTAAAAAGCACATTGGCATTTGTCATCCCAAACAAATGGCACATCCTTCCTCATTAACTTAGTTAGGGGTAGGGCGATAGCACTGAAGTCCTTAATGAACCTTCGGTAATTTCCTACCGAACCTAGAAAACTACACACTTTGTTTGGCATCTTAAATTGTTCCCACTCTATCATAGACTCTACATTCTTAGGATCCATGTGTACTGCTTCTATAGATATAACATGCCCCATGAAAGCTACCTCCCTCAACTAGAACTCACACTTGTTGAACTTGGCATAGAGCTAGTGTTGTCTCAACATTGTCAACATCTGACGCAGATGTTGCTCATGTTGCTGACTATCCTGACTATATCTCAAGATGTCATCTATGAAAACCACCACAAACTGATCAAGGAATGGTCAGAACACCCTGTTCATCAAATCCATGAACAATGTTGGTGCATTTGTCAGCCCAAACCGCATGACCACAAACTCATAGTGGCCATACCTTATCCTAAAAGCTAACTTAGGTATGAAATCCTCCTTGATCCTCAACTGATGATATCTTGATCTCAAATCTATCTTTGAGAACACTGTCGTGCCACGCAACTGGTCAAATAGACCATCTATCCTCGGAAAAGGGTACTTATTCTTTATCGCGACCCTTCTTCAACTACATGTAATCTATGCGCAACCTCATAGAGCCGTCCTTCTTTTTCACAAATAACATTGGAGCACCCCACGATGATGTACTCAGCCTAATGAAACCTTTGTCAAGTAGTTCTTGCAACTGTCTCTTCATTTCTGCCATCTCTATTGGATCCATCCTATATGGTGTATGAGCTATGGGTTCTATTTTGGGGACCAGACTGATCTCAAAATCAATCTCTCAAGGTGGGGAGCACTTGAAAACTCCTCAGGAAACACATCCTCAAACTCTCTAGCAACTAGAACCTCATGAATACTAGGGCTCCCTACCTCAAAATCCATCATGTGTGCCAAAAACACCTTATAATCTTGTCTCAGAAGCTTCCTTGCTACCATCGTCGATACAAGACATGTCAGAAGGATCTTCCTATCTCATTAGAAGATCCATGTCTCACTATCATCTACAAATATTGCTTTCTTGGAACTACAATCCAAGACCACTAGATACTTCTCCAGGGTATCTATTCCAAGGATCACATCGAATCCATACATGTCAAGTCGTATGTGATCAACTTGAATGATGTGTCTCAAAAAGGAGAGAACATATGTTGAACATGCATTCTGCAACACCATCAAACCGACCAACGAGGTTTCTATCAACAAACTATTCTTCTTATGACTAATAGGCAAAGGACAACTACTACAAACTTTACATGTGATAAAAGAGTGTGTAACACCCAGTTCAACCAAAACACATATAAAGTAAGAAGAAGACAAATTAGAATTAAATACATCCATCTGACCTATCACCACTCACGGCTTGACCACCACCTTCGGCTAACTCATAGCGTAGAATATAGTCATTTCCTATTATCACTGGCGTCCTCTGCTTCCATGGGTAGATGATCCAGCTTTTGATGCTTTGCCACATCCTTATCCTACTGTGCCACTGTCCTTCTATCTCTATGAGCCTTTCTGGCTCTACCTCGGTTGCTGGGTCACTTCATCCTCTCTCACTAGATAGAATAGTTTGGTATGCCCAATTTATCCACACTTATAACCCTTCTTATTCTCATACCAAGGCCTAGGTGGTCCTTTTATCGATGCTGATGCAACACTCTAGGCTCGTGAGTGTAGAAAACTATAGCCTCTTTCCTTTCTCGGTGACTGCTATGTCAAAGCACTAAACCTCTGCGACACTGGCGGTGCATAAAACCTCAACTTTTTGAAGCCACCTGACGACTACCCTTGAAACTCTGCAGACCGCTTCTTAGCACTCACCTCCTCTCTTATATCCTTCACAGATCGTTCTATCCTCTAAACAAACTCTAAAAATGCAGAAAATCTCTCTTGATTCTCCAAGGCAGTTGCTCGGCTAGACAACTCAGCATTCAACCCCTTCTCATATCGACGAATCCTCTCATCCTCAATTGCATCCATGTGAGGACAGAACCTCAACAACTTCATAAACCTTACCTCAAACTCGTTGATCATCATGGATCCCTATTGAATCCTCTCAAACTAACTGATCTTCTTGTCAAAATATGTTTGAGGAAAGTACCAACTAATGAACTCACGTCAGAACTCCTCCCAACCAACCACAACACTGGGTCCTTCTCCTCCTCTATGGTCCACTAATGACCAACACTCCCTCTCAGAAGGTACACTGCAAGCTTCACCTTATCCTGTTCAGGGATACTCAGGATCTTAAAGGCCTTCTCAAGCTCAGTCAGCCACGGATCTGCATCTGTTGGGTCAACTGTTCCCACATACTCAACAACTCCAACACGGAAATGCCACTCGAAAGTCTTCCCCATACTCTCAGATTCAGTATGGGTAATGGGTACCCTAGGTTGAGGTGCAAGAATCATGTCCACCATATAAGTCATCGTTTCCATAAACTACCGAAAAAGAGACTGAAAGGCGGGGGTTTTCATCTTGGCAGGGTCAAACTGGGGAACTTCAGGCACCCGATCTTCTCGTGCCTGGTTCCTTGCACCACCACTTGGTGCAGCAACACTACTCTCTGCAACATGTTCTTTGTGTTCTCCAGACATCTTTCAACTTTCTCTTCTTCTTTGCATAAGAAGAAGTGACTATATGACATACTGGAGGATACTAGAACAGATCTAAACCCTAGTCTTAGGTCTATGTAGACTCAGTGAACCTAAAGCTCTGATACCAATCAAATGTGATGCCTCATGCCACACAAAGCGAGATTACTCAAAACAAAAACCACAAAAGAGGGATTAACAAGCTTATTACCAGAAAACACTATAAATTAAAACTTTTTTCATAAAATTGCCAAAAACGAACAAGCTTCACATATAAGTCCTTTCATGCCTCAAAGAATATACACAGCATGTTGTCAACCTATAGCTAAAGAACTATTCTAGAACATATATACATGATTCCACAAAATCTGTACATAACATGTATACAAGCCATCCACATAAAGAAGCACATTTGTGAAACATCTACAAAACATTCCTAAAGACCCGAATGTACATGGATGACTCTAAGACTCTATCAGTAAAAGACATCCAGTAGCATTGCCAACCTCGTCAGCTACTGGCCCTCTAGCTGCTCCTCAACCTCTGTTGTACAATCTCTACTTCCTCGTGCTCGTCCACCTAAAAAGGGTGTGGGAAACCCACAAGGTGAGATTCTAAATCTCAATGGGAGATACAACTCACCACCAACTCTAATATATCACAGAAAAGATAAACTAAGAAGAAATATAATTACAATTATGTGAAACATGTAATGATTATTAATAGGTTCAACAGTTACTGTTTGATTTATGGAACATCTTAATAATTTAAAAGGAATATGAAGAACATGTATATTTCCTATCAGCAACATTATATAAAGATCAAGCAAGGCCTCATCTAATGTTCTCTTATTTTAATCCTATACAATTATACTACATGACTGATTATGTATTTTATTATGCCTGAGGAATTGAGTCGTACAACCCAAATCCAACCGATACTTGAAAATTCAAAATGGGTGCCATACAAAGTCTAATGGAAGAGTCAGAATCCATGAACTCAACACACCTCTTGGTCAACACAAGAGAAAACACTGTAGAGACATATCAGTCAACTACAACGATGTCATATAGTCAACTTTAGGGATTGGCTCACGCATGGCCATCCACATATATAATCATAACTAGCCCACCTTAGTACATGTATGACTCTAGAAGAACAAGCTCACACATGGTCATTCTAACAAAAGGAGTGGCTCACGCATGGCCATCTATACCAAAACGAGATTGACTCACACATGGTCGTATCACACATCTGATATTTAAGGATACAAGGAATTACTCAACTTGTACCCCACATATTAAAAAATATCCGCTCTAAGTTAAATTCATTTCACCATTCAACAATTTCTGACATTGAATGGATCTATGGCATCAGGCAGACTATTCTATTAGATTCTAATTGATTAATTAGACCAATTTAAGAATCTTTCAACATCAATCAACTTACAACGTACAACCTCTAAACAAACTGTACATAAACAAGGGAATGAACATACTGAAGAATATAGGGTGTGATCTCATCACATTATCACTTTATGCCTGTTATTCATCATATGTCAATTACAAGGTCCATTGTCCATTAGGAGGACCAAATGTCTTAGGGTGACAACCCCTCGTCTCATCATGGAGGGAAAACATCTCATGCAAGGAAATAAGCCATCATTAGGTCACAAGAACATTTATTTCTCTCTTAAGAGTAACAATAACACTTTTTGCCTCACAAGGCCCATTCAAACATATCATAACTACCATAGCTCATACCTGGATATGTACATCAATTGGTGCTTCCTACATGGTTAGAAACTAATAACAAGAAGGTAATACATCATCAAAACTATCATCTCATAGGACATATTCCATACAATTTACATCATTACAATTAGGGATTCACTTTACCTAGTTAGGGTTTGCAAGGTTGGATCATAAACAACCCTTATATCATCACTTTCATCATTATTATGAGATATGTTATGAAATATGGAAACATGTTTTTCGTCATCCTTATTGAACATATTATGAGGTATAGAAGCATATATCTTAACATCATACATACAACTACTCCATAGCATATCACATCATACCATGTGACCCTAGCATTAGCATGGTGTGTCTCAACCACTGCCATAATGTATCAGTTAGGGTTACATCATAGGGTATTGGGATAACCCTCGGTGTGTCGGGAAACCACTCCAAGAGGGTTATTAGTTTACCCACTGAAGGTATGTCTCGGTTTAGGCATCACCATGGTTGTGTCGGGCACAACACCTCAAGGAGAGGGGTGTCGGTCAACCCTCTTCTATCAGGAAACACTACCCAGAGGTGTTACGGGCATCATTGGAGTATCGGGAAACACTTATCTCTCAACACAGCATGATCAAAACACCAAGTCGTGATAGTTCTAGGGTTGTCGAGTTGCAACGCCCCAAAGGTAACGTGCTAGAAATGCATCAAGTCATGACAGGAAGAGCCCTGACAAGCAACTTTCATCACTCAAAGCAACATACCCAGGGTCGCAACACCAAGCAATGACAACTACACTCCTTATCACATGTCAGTCAACAACGTTATGTTGGATAACAACCAGAAATGAGACTGAAATGACCCATGGATGAACAAGGTATGATAGCCTAAGGATCATACAAAATGTGTTGACTTATATACTACTAAGGTTGTGACGACCATCAATAAGACAAGTCGAGCTAGGTATTCCAAAGGTCGTGACGACCATCACAAAGGGTAACAGCTAGGGGCGTCACAGGTTGTGACGACCACCCAAAGCCTAATGATCTAACCTACATGTCAACTTCCACATACATATCGGCCTACACAAGCATATCAACCTCGTCATCTCCTAACTTAGGATGAAATTCAAAGCAGGGTAGAAAGCTTCAACACAAAGGCATCAACTAAGCCATGTTTATCTACCAAAACAGATCACCAAAACTACCAAAAAGAACTACTAGCATGTAAGAAAATAACGAGTCAAGGATGAAGAACAAGATAGAAAGTAAAATGTGATAATAACATAGAGGGTTTAGAGTTATATAACACGTCTCAATGATCACAAACAAGCTCTAAGATCCAAGTTCAAGCTCCATGCTTCACGAGCTCAAAGTAGAAGAAGACCTTCCAAGCTTGATCAACACAACACCTCCAAGGAAGAAGATGGAACCATGGTTAAGAGAGAATGAGAGGGAAAGAGAATAAACCAAGGTCCATGGCCTAAAATAAGAAAGAAAGAGAGAAAGCTAAGGATTATAGCTTACCAAGGTAGAGGATGAAGAGTCATCACAAGCTTTGGGACTCATCCACCAAGCTCTAAGGGAGAGCACTCCTCAAGCTTAAGATCGACCATTAAGGAAGAAGAAAGTAAAGTAGGCTAAAAGGATTCTCTTTCATGGAGAGAAATAGTTATATATAAAAGAGAGATGAAAGAGAGAGCAAGGGGATGGTGTCACCACCTTAGAACTCTAGGTGACACATGTCCACAGAGAAAGAGCCACATGCAACACCATGCAACAAGGTAATAAGGACCATGTCTCGCACACTAGGTCACCTTCCTAGTTCAAGGCCGATACACATCTCTACCAATCTTCACAACTTTATAGGGGTAAAATATAGGCACCAAGAACTGATAAAGGCATCCCCAAAGCCCTCAAGCCTGAGACAACACTCCTAGAGCAAAACACACCTCAAACATGTGTCCAAAACATCACCAAGGATGTCACCACTCATCTAAGATCCAAACAAGGTTCTCATCCCTTTCTCTTTCTTTTAGATGATGCTAAGAGAGAGAAGGAACACACCAGAGGTGGGAAATTTGCATATCAACCCCTATCATGTGTAAATTGCAATTTGCACCAAAACCTCTCCACAAAGCACAAGTATCAACCAAACAATCTCAACTAGGGAACTCAAGCTTCCAACATGCCCAAGTTATATCTCAAATGATTAGAGAATGGAGCTAAGAAACATACTTAAGAAAAACAAATAGGGTTATCCCAAAACATGGATCAGGGTCCTTACAAGCAATAGACATATGACTCTATCATGATTATTGATTAGGTGCCACAATACCAATGAATTTGTTTTCTTTTCTTTTGAAGTCTCTATGTTTTTTAAGACATTTTTTATTTTGCAGGAACAATTTCAGAGCATGTAGTAGTGCATGAGTCCTAAGGGTTTTGAAGAGTCTTGATGCATCTCCTCTGTTCCTCAATAAGGCAATGATATCATGAGTAATGGAAGTATTCTATTTATGGTGTAGTGCAAGTTAGAACTTAAGATAACAGATGAAGAGATGTACTATCACTAGAGAAGTGGGGATGCAATTTGTTTCCCAATAGTATGCTCTATAATTTAATATCCAGAGCACATCATACATCTGTGAAATCTCTCATTGAGAAATATACATACAACACTGTGATGCTTATTGATCAGGTTCCGCAATACCAATCTCATTGTTTTCTTTTATTTTGAAATTTCTATTTCTTACAATACATCTTTTATTTTGTAGGTATCGTTTCAGTGCATATGATAGTACATGAGTCCTAAGAGTTTTAAATATCTTGATGTGTCTTTGCTCTTCCTCAACAAGGCAATAATGTCTTGAATAATGAAAGTAGAATATGTTTTTTTGCTAATGTGATCAACCCATATAGAATAGGCAATGAAGAAGATACATCATTCACATTAACATACCAGCCAATGAAGATGCCATCTAAAGATGTGGTTCCATACACACTTCTACGACTGAAGAAGCCTCTCAATTTTACACCATGTACCCTCAGCCCCTATCTAAACCTTTCAATTGCCACCTCTTATCTTCAGACTAGCATTACAAGTTCAGAGAGTATAACAACTATAGAAGTTTGCATGTTCCTCTATAAAAGGTTGACAATGAATTAACTGTCAATCATATTTTGCAACTAGAAATAAAGACCTACTTCAATAGACTACTTAGGAGTCGCACATATTACTTCAACGACAACTTTGAACACAAAGAAGTACAACTTTTATGCAATTCTATTTTTTACAGGTCTTTACATAAAATATGAAATATAACATATGCATGTATATGTGTACATTGTCACATTAAACATTTGGTCTCTACAATAAAATGAAACTTTTCTTTCACATGGCGATATACATTTTTTGTTTTCTTTGAAAAAAGACAATATTATGATGTTCAATGTGATCTATAAATTTTCATTGTTATGATGTGTTCACTACATGACAAATGATGGGAGTTAGAAAAATAAGAAAAATATTGATGTTATTTATTTATCAAGTTGGCAATAAATGGAAAGTGTTGTCCAATTTTGTGGGAAAATGTACTAAATTTTGTTGTATTTTATCTCTAAAGAAAATGAGGGGAGGGAAGACCCATGACCTAGATTGGTGCTTTATTTTATTTTATTTGCATAATAAGATACTTAAACCTTAATCTAATCATGTTATATGCTTTATTACATGTGACATGCTTAAGTTTTCAGTTGGGCTCAGTTTGGTTGATGTTTGACCTAATTATGCAACATGTATGCTTGTTTTGGACCTAATTGAAATTTACTCATGTTGAGGGTTTATCTTATAATTTGTCACATGTTGGAAGTTCCTCCTATGTTTTGATGCTAGGGTACCTTGTTTCACCTTGCGTGTTGAAGAGAGAGGTAGTGATATCTTGTGTGTTGATGTTTCTAGGGTTTGCTTGGATGCCCTTGTTTGTTGTTGATCATGTCTTGACCGTTTGAGTTCCTAGTTTCCAATGACCACCCTCGTGTTTCCTTGATTCTAATCTTTGTTTTTTATGGTGTTTTGGTTGAGCCTTGAGTTTCTTCTACCGAATATGGTGGTAACTCTCTCTTGAGTCGATGAGGGACCTAGGGTTTCATGTGCTTTTGGTCGCTGAAGTTTCTCTTTGACCATGAGCCATTGTGGTAATGTTTCCCTTCGACTGATGGTCCTCTAGGACCAAATGGGGTCGCTGATCCTTATTGTTTTTCATGACCTATCTTGCCTATATGGTTTTAGGGGTTGCATGGTTGTTCTTTTGTGGAAAAGTGGCACTTATGTGCATAATCCTAACCCCTTTCATATCTCTCCACCCTTGAGTATATATACCTCCATCCTTGCATACATATGTTCCTTCTGCATCCACTATTTCTCTCCTAGATTGGGGTTCGGCCCTTGGAGCTTGGTGGTGAAGAGGAGCTCAACTCTTGGATCTTTGGTGGTCGATCATCTTGCATGTGGTGACTAGGGTTGGAGCATCCTCCTTTCTTTGATCCTTTGGGGAACCTTGTGTTCGGTAAGTGATCTATCCTCTTGATTTCATTTTATTGTAAAACCCTACCATCTTTCTCTTCTATTGGCCGAACCCATGGTTCTCCATGGTGGTCCTTTGAGGAAATTCTCTCCATAGAGGTCAAATCCATGGTTTTCCATGGTAGTACCTAAGTGGGATGAAGATCTTCTCCTTCTTACTTTCTTTTTTCATCCTAGGGTTTTGGATCTATCTTTCTTAACCTCTAACCTAGGGTTTTTCTCTCTACTGAGGTGTATACTAGCTTGGTTGTAGAGGTGATCAAAGATAGGTTTCTCTCTTCTTTGGATCTCTTTGCTTGGAAGTTGTCTAACCATAATCATGCAGGTTATATAAGTCTCTTCCCTACTATTGTTGCACCTTAGTCTTACATGAAAAGTATATATTTCTTACTAAATGTTAATACATGTTGCTTAGGATTTATGATTCTATGATAATATAGCATAGATTTTCTCTTCTCCTAAACACTACTTCTTGTACCTACAATTTAAGTGATGGTAAAGTTATTATTTCTCACATGCATCTTTGTTGTTGACTTTGCTACCATGTTTTGGTTCAGACTTTACAAAAGTTGGAGATTTTAGTTCTTCATTATAGGTGTTGATGTATGGATTTCTCTCTCTTATATTGGTTTGGTTTCTCCATGCTTTGTGATCAAATTTCTATGGTTTTGAATGATGCTTTTCACCTTGGACCCATCTTCATGCTTGGTTTTGGTTTTATGGTGATGATCACCTTGTTTGTCTTAGTTTTGAGGTGTTCCCTCTCTTGATAGTTCTAATTCTAAGTAGCATCTCTTCGGTCGATGAAGGTTGAATCTAATTTAGATTTTTGAGTGGTTCCTTTGAGAGGTTGAAGACTTGATGGTGATTCTTGGTCGATGAGTTTTCTTTTGGTCCCTAACCTTATTGCTATTTTGGTCACATGGATGGGTGTTTTTCCTCTTCGACCGACAACCTTAGTCATGTTGGTTGGTCACTGATCTCCCCTTGTGGATGCTCTCTAAGATGACCATCTTTAGCGATCAATTGGGAGCATGATCATCAACGATCGATGATCATTTTTTGGTATAGTTTTCAGAAACAATGTACTTCAGTTTTAAATATTCAAACCTAATGTTTGGGGGTCAACTATGTGCTTGATCATCAACGACCAATGATCCCATCTATCTGAGTTTTCAGTAGTCAATATGGACTTTACTATGGTGATGATAATTGGGGTACAAATGATACTTGCTATTTTGAAAACATAATTGGTTAAGTTATTGTAAAACCCTAACCCTAATCTTGAATACACGGTGATAATGCTTTTGTGCTTGAATGATTAACATGTAATGGAGTATCTCCCTCTCCAACTTGTGTAATCCTAATGTTGTAGGTTGAATGAACATTATATTATGAGATTGTTATGGTATTTCTTATGACACAGGGTGGTGATTAATGGCTTGTTTAAAGCATGTTGAGATAATGATGATGTGAATGCAATATGTGTTTGGGTCTTATGACCTAGAAGAGGCATTATGGCTAGTTTGAGTTTATATCCTCCAGTGATGTGATGAGGGATTATTATCCCTAGTGATTGATAATGTATATGACCTTGTATAGTAGTGATATCATGTGGCGATGTGACAATTGTATACCTCATGCATTTTAGATATTCTAGAGTTGTAACCTACACGTTATCGTTGTAGAATTTGTTTTGGGTTTGTATATTATAACTTGATTTCTGCCTTAAACAATACCTAATTGACTTAAATAATCAAGTGAAACCCTAATCATGTAGTTTTCATTTGCCATAGATCCATCTTCAATGTCAGTAATTGTTGGATGGTGAAATGAGTAATTCTAAGGGAAACTCAGAGTGCATATTGTTGAATATGTGGGGGTGCAGGTTGAGGGTATATCCTTGCATTGACAAATACATGTTTTCAAGGATGGCTATGGTCATGCGTCAGTAGGAGAACGGTTGAGGCCATATCTCAAAGGATATGATTTATAGGGATGGTTGTGATCATACATTGGAAAGAGAACAGATGCGGTAGTATATCAGTTTACTAGTGTCGTGCTGGTATACCAAGGTGGACTAGGCTATTTTATAGTTGGACTATATATGCCATTGTGGGAGATCATAGGATTCTGTATCCTCTTAGATCTTATATGGAATTTATTTCAACTTAGCAATGGTCAGTTGGAGTATTGTGGTATGCCTCATCTGCTCAGGGAATAATAAGATACATAACAAACCCTGCATTATAATATCCTAGGTTTAAATATGAATCACATTGGATGACCCTATGCCTTCTTTATTGTATAGTTTAGTTGGTAGAGGTTATACATGTTCTTCATATTCCTTCAAAAAGTAAAAGTTGTTCTACTACTCAGTTGTAGATTCCTAAACTATGTAATATGTATTATCAATTTTAATTATTCATTCAGCATAATCTATTTATCCTATTAGTAAAGTTATTTTCATTCTTAAGTGTAATCTATGTGATATAGTCACAGGTAGAGAGTTATATCTCTTTCTTGGACATGGGTCTCAGCCGGTGCACTTCCACATCTTTTAGGTGGTTGTATACGATATGGTAGAGATCATGTGATTGGGGGAGAGCAATAAGGACCAACAGTTGTTAAAGGTTGGATATGTTGCTAGCTGCTAGTGTTTTGTAGTATAGTCCTACGTGTCAGACCTATACTCTTAAATCATTGGGGGTGTTTTGTAAAAAGTGTACATCGATACAAGTTTTGGCGGTATGCCATGCTTGTACATTGACTTGTATTTGCAAAATTTTTACAACATGTTGTGGCAAGATGGCCACTAAACAATGATATGTAATATCTTTTGGCATGTTATATAATACAGGTGGAACAAGTTTGTGTACTCATATGTAAAATGTTTCATCCTTATATAGGTATATAAGATCGATTAAAAGTTGTCCTATTTTCTAGTAATTTGGACGGTTAGTGTTAATTTCATGCTATGTTTTGAGTTATCTCACCTTGTGGTAGTGGGACATCACAAGTTAGTAGTTCTCAGAGCTCTAGGTTCACTGAGTCTATAGGTACATATGACTAGGATTTTCATTTGATCTAGTTTCATCCATCATATCTAATGGTAACCTCTGCTTATGCAGAAGAAGAAGAAGGGAAAATATATGCCTGCTGAACATGAGGAACATGTAGAGAGTAGTGTTGTTGCACTAGGTGGTGGCTCTGAGAGGTAGGCAAGAGTGAATGGAGTGCCTGAGGTGCCTTAGTTTGATGCAACAATTGTAGCCAATCCCTCTTTCTAGCCCATGTTTGGACAATTTATGGCAACGATGACCCATATGGTGGATAGGAAGCATGTACCCAAGAAAGGGCAACTGTCCCCAATGCGGAATACCAGAGTTATGGGAAGACCTTTTAGAGGTTGTGACATGTGGGAGTGTTGGAGTATGTGGGTATAGAGGATCTGATAGATGCAGATATGTGGTTGAAAGAGTTTGAGAATGCCTTGAAGATGTTCAATATCCCAAAGGAGGATAAGGTGAAGCACGCAGTGTATCTGTTGAAAGGCAATGTTGGCCATTGTTGGGCCATTGAGGAGGAGAAGTGGTCTGGAGTAGTGATCATTTGGGAGTAGTTTTGGCAGGATTTTATGAGCTGATACTTTCTAGAGACCTATCTGACTGAGAAAATCTCTTAGTTTGAGAAGATCAAACAAGGACCTATGACGATCAATGAGTATGAAGACAAGATCATGGAACTTTTGAGGTTTTACCCGCATATGGGGGTGATGGATAAGGAGAGGATTCATCATTTTGAGAAGGGGTTGAACACAGAGTTGACAATGACGATATTATCTATAGAGAATGGGGAGTGGTTTACAACGTTGTGGAATCTATGAGGCAGATTAAGCAAGAAGTGTGAAGAAAATTCTAACAAGAGAGTGGCACAATATCATGGACAATCTGTTGGAGGCTTCAAGCATCCTAGGTTTTCTCTTAGTCACAACGAAGGTCAACGGTCCAATCTCAGTGGTTGCCAAGTGATTGATCTTTTTTGTGGATCAAAAGTGTAAACATGATTGTTCAGTCAAAGAGATCTAACTTTTAAATTTATAACCAACTAGAAGAGACATCACAACTCAATACAGAGTCTATTGTAGTAGTACAGGATTGAACACACGAATAAGGAGAATAATAGAATAGGAACATGATATCTTATCTTAGTCGAGCCTAGCTAAAAGAGAATTTTATGGTGTTCTGATTAAGGAACGAGTTAATCTAATTGAGCGGTAAAGTCTAAGTTTAAAGAGAAACTTTAAATGAGGAAACATAAATGATATAAGAAACAATGATAAAAGGGAACTTTGATTAGGTTTCACCAATAAAACCAACCACAACCATGTAAAACCTTCACTCCTATTTTATATATTCTCTCTACTCATTTTGCAAACAACCATAAACAAATATTTGTTCCTTCCTTCTCTCAAGATCCGAAAAGATTTTTGTCTAACGGGGTTTTCTCTCTCAAGGTAATAATCGAAAGATCAAGGAAAAATTGTATAAGTTTTGTTATAGTAATTACTCACTTTCGTGTATCATTACTATCCTATACTCCATATCTAATTGAAATCATTATCTTAAACAATATTCATATCAAACGTCAGAAGAGGATAGCTAATCATCAATTGACACAATAAAATAAGAGTATAAGAACAAAAATTTTAAGAAAATATGCCATATAACATAACAATCTCCCAACCCATGTTATGGAGTTTAGCCATGAATGGAAACAAAAAATGAATTACAACTTGAATAAGTCATGATAAGGAAAGAAGAGGAAGGGTTCAATACAAAGGTAGATCAAGTAATTGATCTACCTACCTTTTGGTTGATCAGGCAAGTGGTCGATAGTAAGGTCGATAACTTTCCTCCTTCCTTCTATCTTTGCTTAGCACAAGCAGGTCCTTCAGGTCATTGATTGTGAAGAATGGAGTCACCAAGGAGGGAGGTCGACAGCTAGGTTGACAAAAATAGACTAATTGATGGCTCTTATCCTTGTCTATAGAACTTAGCGGAATCCTTTCAGCTTAGATGACGCCCATAATCCAAGATGCCTTGCAATGACGGTTTGGGCGTCTATTTATAGTCCTTGACCTATGGCCTGTCGAGGTTACCGGTCCATGTGGAAACAACCCAAATGTCAACATTAATTTTGACAAAGGATTTCTTCAAAAAGTCTTTGTCGATCAACATCAGTGTCAATCTCTTCATGTTGATGATAGGAAACTGTCGTTGTTTCTTGTGTTGACAAGGCTATCGACTGGTGTTGTTAGGATGACTCCTCGATATGATTCCTTGGGTCTTTGAACAAGGTTGATAGAAATGTCAATGTAGCTTATCATCAAAATCATAGTGGTGATATCGAGGATTCACTTCTCAATATGAGTGTTAAGGAGTCATTCGACAACTTTGTACTAATAGTTTTTCTATCGATGTCGGTATCAAGTTTGTGAACTATCGACATTTCTTCAATAGGTGAGAGATTGAGTTACTCGACAACTTGATGGATGTCTATGAAGGTTCTCTTGCTTGACAATTTGGTGCTTGGTGGATCTGTTGATTGTAGCTTTGTAGTGTTTTGTCGATTCTCTAAAAGAAGGCTTATCTGTTGCCCCCATCAGTCAATTAGTTGAATGAGGTATGTAGATGTTGTTAATTATACATCGTCAACTTCACCAAAATTGTATTAAATTCCTTCAAATATCAACAAATTTAATTAGCACTTACCAATTAATCATCAGATAGTAAAATGAATAAATCAGAACATCTAAACATTAATTTTAAGGATTTATATTATGAAAAAGGCTATGAAAAGTGCATCAAAATTGATGCTATTAATTCTGGCATATAAGTCACTTTTCAAAGTAGCTTTCACTCTCGTCAGGATATTAAGTGGAAATAATAGGTAGGAAAAAAGTCTTATGGCAATTCCTTTCTTCTTTCTGGGTTATTCAAGTACAAGTCTTTTTAATGGCAAGTGATCCTTGTATTCCAAACCCATAGGTTTTAGAGTAGTGATTGCACATCCTATGTACCACCGCCTTAGATTTCAATACCTTTAAATGAACACCATTGGAATTGAGGTGTTGTTTTAAGAGACTAATAAAATTGACATATCTTTTTTCATGAGCACTGCAATTCACCGTTTCAATAGCTCTTCATCATGGCATATTTCTCGAATTCTTTTTCACTCCTCACTCTTTTTGGGATTTTGCTGGTTAAATGTTTGGAAGAAGAAACAAGGTAGATCATTCTTTGTTCTTGTGAAAATATGCCTTTGATGAGATATAATTTTTGTATTAGTTGAATACTTTGAGTATGAATCATTTGATGGCGTCTTGAAGTTATAATCAAAATAGAGGAAAAATGAAATTTTTCTAAGAGAAAAGCACAAAAGTAATATCAGTAATAAAATGATTCTCCTTGTGATATCTTGTAATTTTTCCAAAAGGTATAGTTTGAATGCAAACTAGATTTTTTATAGATTAAGTTATTCCATCGTCTACATTTTTAAAACTTTATACATGAAAATTTGAAATTTGTGATGGAAATAAATAAATTATGAATAGAAACACTTAAGAGAAAAGAAAGAAACAAAGTTTGTGATACTATAGATATCTATCTCACGGAATTACACCACCACCAAACTTACAACACACACTATCTTCAAAGTGTGAAAAAGAAATGAAAATGTAAACATGTAAGATTTTCAGCGGAGGTCAACTGCTACCATGGAGACTCGAGCAACGTCACAGAATAATTTCCTTGAAGGAAATGATAGTTATCATTGTGAGCTTTTTGAACTATGGCATGGAGTACTCCTATGGTATCCATCCATTACAACACATAGAATCCACAATTATTAGATAACGAATGCTGTTGAGGACAATGATGCCAGAATCATAGAACATTCCATCTTCATGGTTCCTGAGAAGCATACCCACTTCCGAATTCTCTGATCAGTGGAATAATGCTTTTGTACATGAATCAACAACACTTTAATGCTCATTATGAACTAGAAAAAAATATCTAGAACATGCAAGGTCAAAAGTAGCATTTGAACTATTATAGAGCATGACTTCTCTCTCACAAGTAAAGATAGAAAGTAAAGTCCAATGAGCATTGTGAAGTATGGGTATGAAAATATATCGAGGAATAGAATCCTACAGTGAAGAAGTAAATCCTTTTTAATAGAATTATTGCATTTGCATGTATCATTTAAAAGATTAGGGACATCGATATAGACATCATCAATATTCTGGTAAATAAGAGCCTCAGGCCATGAGATAAACATCCTCTGGGTTGAAGTGTCTCAAGAAGGTCGTCCTTCATAACCAACATATCATCTCGACTAAACACCACATGATTTCCACCATGTTGGAACCGCTTCATTAATATCACCAGCTAAGGATATGTGAGTTCAAAAAAAGATATGCAGTCAGAATTATGAAAATTGGGCTCTATGGTTGTTATTGGCTCATAAATTAGAAAAGGCTCAGGTTCATTTAAAAATTTTAGAATTGAATAAGCCTCCCTAGATTTTATACTAGATGTTACTATGGTAGAAGGATTAGTGAGTATAGGTGATGGTGTTGTCTGCCCTTCTTCTGCTTCTTCTCTTTGTAGAACATTGCAGAATTGCTCCTTAGCAGGTCATGGAATTAACAGGTATAGATCCTGTAAATTCTCAGGAAATTTTGGATCCTAAAAGAAACATCTATCGTGGATGATATCCATTGCATAGCATCCAAGAAGAGGAGTGAACCCATTTGGATCCAAACTAGAATAGGTATTTCATGATTCAGAGATTCCATAACTTTAAGGATTATGAAAGCAATGTCATTTCTATTGGGTGTGCTTCTAGGTTAATGGTTCAATCACATAGCTTGTCCAATTTAGTTTGTCATAACTGAGCTCGCAGACAACCCTTTGAAGATGGATAGGAATATGAGGAAGTTTTTCTATAGCACGTTCTTTGAATCACATGTTAGAATTTTTTAGCTCTTCAACGCAAGTGTTAAACAAAGTAACTTGTCATTTATTCAAATCAACAACACAAAGCAACCATAATCCTCTTAAATTAAAAGGTATAACATAACTTTTGTTTTCTTAAACTCAAGCTTATACTTAAGGATTTTAATATCTAGAGTTGTCATACGCTTCATGAATAGGAAGTCTGCTAAGGTAGGCGTTGCATTATAATACATATAATACTTATCATTGGGCATGACATCCTCCAGTATAGTCGACTCCATGACTATGAACATATGCTTTGTAACTTCTGTAGGGTTACAAAATAATCTTCAAAAATTGCCATCGGAAAGGGTGATAGAGTTGTTGTTATAAAAATATGGTCCTTGACAATGGCGTTAAAAGTTGATTTCCTTTTTTGTAGGTCAAAAATATAAAAACAATTGTCCAATCAAAGATATCAAACTTTAAATTGATACCCTACTAGAAGAGACGTCCAAAACTCAATATGGATTCTATTACAATAGTATGGGGTCAAACACAAGGATAAGGGGAATGACAGAATAAGAACATGAGATCTTAGCTTAGTATAGCCTAACAAAAAGAGAATTTGATGGTGTTCTAACTAAGGAATCAGTTAATCTAATTGAGCAGTAAAATCAAAGTTTAAAGAGAAACATTTAAATGAGGAAACAAAGATGGTATAAGAAACAATGATAAAAGGGAACCTAGATAGGGTTGCACCAATCAAACAACCTTCTCTCCTATTATATATATGTTCTCTACTCGTTTTGCAAACAAACATAAACAAATATATTTTCATTCCTTCTCTCAAGATCCAAACATATTTTTATCTAACAGGGTTGTCTCTCTCGAGGTAATAATTAAAAGATCAAGGAAAACCCACATGACTTTTAGTATAGTAACTCCTCACTCTTGTGTATCGTTACTATCCTATACTCCATATCTAATTGAAAAATCATTCTCTCAAATGATATTTATATCAAACGTCAAAAGAGGATAGCTAACCATCAATTGACGCAATGAAATAAGAGTATTAGAACAAAACTTTGAAGAACATATGCCATAAAATAGAAAGATGAACACTTACATGGTTGGGAGGTCCTAACAACTACTCCCAACCCAAGTTATGGAGTTTAGCCATGCATGGAAATAAAAACAAATGAATTACAACTTAATAGGTCATGATAAGGAAAGTAGAGGAAGGGGTCGATACAAAGGTAGATCGTGTGATCGATCTACCAACCTTTCGACTGATCAGGAAAAAGGTTGACAATAATGTCAACAACTTTCCTCCTTTGTTTGGCTTTGCTTAGCACAAGAAGGTCCTTTGGATTGTTGATGGTGAAGAATGGAGTCATCGAGGAGAGAGGTTGATATCTAGGTTGATAAAACTAGACTGATCGATGGATCTCATTCTTGGCTATGGAACTTGGTGACATCCTTTCAGATTTGATGATTCCTGCAATCCAACATGCCTTGAAGTTACTCCTTGAGGATTAATTTATAGTCTTTGACATGTGTTCTATCAAGGTGACTGGTCCACGTAGCATCGACCGAAATGTTGACATTAATGTTGACAAATGATTTCTTCGATAAGTCCATGTTGATCGACAACAATGTTAATCAATTCATGGTGATGATAGGAATCTAACAGTGTTGCTTGTGTTGAAAAGGTTGTCGGCTGGCATTGATGGGATGACTCCTAGACAGGAGTCCTTTGGTCTTTTAATAGTGTCAATAGAAGTGGCAACATAGCTTATCATCAGAATCAACGATGGTGATATCAAGGATTCACTTCTTGACCGAACTATCGAGGATTCGTTCAATATCTTTGTACCAAAAATTTTATATTGGTGCCATTGTTGAGTTTGTTAATAGTTGACATTTCTTTAATAGGTGAGATATTGATTTGCTTGATATTTATCACTGGACATATGTTGTTCTCTTGCTCAAAAATTTGATGCTTGGTGGATCTATTGATCATAACTTGGCAGTGTTTTGTCGATTCTTTGAAGGAGGGCTTATCTGTCATCCATTGGTCGATTAGCTTCATGAGGTTTGTGGATGTTGTTAATTATACTTCACCAAATTCACTAAAATGGTATCAAATTCCTTCAAATATTAGAAAACTAAATTAAAACTCAACAATTAATCAAAATATGGTAGAATGAATAAATCAAAACATCTAAATATTAATTTTGAGCATTTTTATTATTAAAAATGCTATGAAAAGTGCATCAAAACTTATGTTATCATTGAGTAAAGGAATAGCTCATAGTTTTCCACCGACAGGAGCTCAGAGTGCGACATCAAAATCAGTGACGGGTCACCTAGGCCTTAGTTTGACATGAGGACCTTTCATAGGTGTGGATAGCAGGGACATATGAGGTCTTTTTTCTAGTAAGGGATGAGGAGGTGACACAACAGTCGAGACTGAGTCAACAAGGGTCATAGCAAGGACAGTTGATCAGTGGTGGAGGTCTAGGATGTGGTTAGCTATCAGAATCTTGTTCTTTTTGACAAGCCAAAAGAGGACGGGGGTGACAACATGCAATGGTTGGATTCTATGCTATGAATCAAGAAGAAGGAGTGGTCAACATGTGAGTCGTGACAAGTGAGATTGATTTATTTCATTCGCATTTGTCTTCTTCCTGTTGTATATCTATTTTGGTTGACTCAGGTGCGACACACTCTTTTATTACTAGGGAAGTGATAGCTAGTTGTCCATTGCTTGTTATTCATAGATCTGAGTATTTGTCTAGAAACCCCTTTAGTTGGTTCCTCCGAGTTGTGGGAGGTGTGTCCTTGTTGTGTTCTTTCTTTCTTCCTCCAACGCAACAATCAAGTGGACCTTATACCACTTGATAGCTTGGATTTGATGTGATCCTTAGAATGGATACTTTGGAGAATTATTGTGTGGTCTCAGTCTATAATTCCAAGGTGGCTACGTTCTGTGACAGTGATGTTTTGGTGGGTCTTCCAATGAGATAGGAAGATTCTTCTGACATGCTTGGTGTCACTGATGATAGCGGAGAGGCGGATGAGGTAGGGATGGGAGGCTATTTTGGAACATGTTGTGGATACTAAGGTAAGTAATCATAGTATCTAGGAGGTACCTATTGTTTGTGAGTTTGGGGATGTGTTTCCCGGTGTTCCCTCACCTTGAGAGATTGATTTTGACATGAATCTAGTTCCTGGTACACAACTGATAGGGCAAGTGCATACACCTTACATGATGGTGTAACATACCGAATCCTAGACATTTTGTCTTTTGGCCCTCTTTCCCACCTTTTCCTTTCATTTCTATCCTCTTTGTCCTTTTTGTTTAATTTGTGGAGAATGTGGTGGTTTAGTGAACATTTGTTCACCTTTTATGCCAATAAAGGAATGCACAAATACCTTAGTAAATATTTTAATAAGGGCCTAATATGCAAATTTACTACTCATGTGACATATTAATAAAATATATTTGTTCTAGATCATTCCTTTGCCTTACAGAGCAAGGAAGAGAAAAAGGAATGAATAATGTTGCTTCACATGTAAATGTGATAAGGAATTAATTAATATGAGAAATATGGGTAACATTGGATAATGGGATAAAATTCATAAATGGAACACTAATTTGTTAAAAATAAGTTGAGATTTATTTTCCTTGGGTTTGGTTTGTCTTGTAGACCAAGTTTCATATTTTTGGGACAACAATAAGTATATCTCTTTATTTTGAAAAGAAAAGATGAGTTTCCCTCACAATATTAAATAAAATATTAAATGACTCCAAAAGTGTAAACTAACCTTAGTATCATGATCAAAACATTAAAAATAGCCATTGGGTGAATTTTCATGCAATTTGGATAATGTGAAAAAGTAGGAGAGAGAAAGTTTGTAGAACCTTCATTTTGATAGATAATTATATAAATGGCACAAACATGACCAAATAATAGCAAAATCATATTCAAGACATTAATTGGGACAAGTGGGTGAAATTTGATCATATTCCAATTTTTCTTCACCAACTGCTTTGTGAGAAAAATCCACACAAATCAAGGTACTACTCATGAGTTTTTGACAAGTAACAATGAAATGCCCAATTCTACTCCCAAACCCCTAATGGGTGATGAATGGACTTGACCCTATATATATGTGAGTGGTGCCCTAGATCCGCCGCCACCCCAGCTTTCTTATTCTCCACTCAATTTCACTACTAGTTACATGTCGAGCCGCCACCAAGTAGGTATTTTCTCAAGACTGTGGTAGACTTCTCTTCCTCCTCTCTTCGTCTCCGGTCAAATTGAAGACATCAGTAGCTTCAAATGCCTTCCCTCTTTCTTTTGCATATCTAAACATCAAGTTTCATGTTGTATTGCATTTTTGCTAAAGATTGAGCTTTGTCTCACCAACCATGGATCGTGGTGTGAGTTTGGGAAGACAACCCCGTATGAGATTACTACTTTGCCCTCCACTTTTTCATTTTGCTCTCTTTGTCTCGCGCGCAGGGCCTACTCGCCTTTTTGCTTTGGTTTGTTCGTGGTTGACCAGCCTTGGCCGACACAACTTAGGCAGCCAGCAGGTGCGGGCCACTGACTTGGCTCGTGGTGATTGGGCCAAGTAGTGGGCCCGACTCCTCTCTCTCTCTCTATTTTGAACCAATTTTCCTACGTGGTGCTCCTTGATTGGTTTGTTTTCATAAAATCATAACTAATAATTCGTTTGTCCAAAATTAAAAATTGAATATGTTCTGAACTTGAAAAAATGTTCTCTCTCTAATAAAAATATCTTCAAAGGTCATGTTTTTCTGAAGGTTATTTTCTAAAAATGAATTAATTAGTTAAAAATAACTAAAAATACATCTAAAAGTGAATATATTCAAAATACATAATATTATATGTAGTTTTGATCAGAAAACCCTAAATAAGATAGAGGTGATGTTTTTAGGACATAAATTGATGGTTTGTAGGAAAAGTTAGTAACTTTAGGGTTTTTAAGTCCTTAGTGAATGCATATAATGCTTATACATGAACATGGTTATGATAACAGGACAAGTGGACTCTAATCTTTCTTAGGATTTTGGAAAGTGGTTTCTAGGGCTCTAAGGAAGAGGTATGTGCATCTAACAAACTTGAGTTGGGAAATTTTTTGCCTTAACCTATTCTTTCCTAATGAGGCTTAATTTGACCCAGTCTTCTATTCTTGAAACCCTAATTTGCTTATGCCTCATATCATTTAAGATATTATCTTGTTTCAATTTTAAACCCCACTTCCATGCTTATTGATTTACATGATTATTCTTGCCATACCTAGTTTTTATAGCATGTAGATTTATGTTCTATTTAATTTAAAGTAGTGGTACTTATGTACAACCACCCACAGAGGGCATGTATTAATTTTCCCTAGGGAATGTATTTATTCTCCCCATAATATTATAGGTGATTGGGAATGTCTTATTCTCCCCTCACATAAGGTTAAAGGTCCAGTACATGCCTCAACCCTACTTTGTTAGGTAGACATAATTATGTTACATGCAAACCCCTTTTCATATAATTTTTATTGGCAAGTTTCTTTTGATATGGCCTCATTCTTTTGTTATATTAATCTTATGATGAACCCTAGCCTATTTTTACTTACTTTACTTTTATTGCTATCCTAGACTAGTTTTATGACACATACCTTGTTTTTTCCTTTCTCTTTTGTTGGGTGCCTTCCCAACCACCCAGGTGCTAAGCAAGGTGATGGTGAAGACAAGGAGAATATAGCTTTGGCTTGGACTTAGCTGATGAAGATGTTGCTTGGAGACAAGATTGTAGTAGTATAGACATCCCTCTATCTAGATCCAAATTGTGTATCTTGATGTAACCCGAAAGGGAGAATGATGTATTCTTTTATAATCTTTTATGAAATTGAATAAAGTTAATTATTCTTTATTCCAATGCTTTCCAATGGTCTTTTGTTTACCAATGTTTATTAAAATTAGAAAATTTATGCCCATTCCATTATATCTTTGAGTGTGTTTGGAATGGATGTCAATTCTTCAATTTTTTAGTAAAGGGGTGATTTCACTCTTTTACAGATGGCACTAGCAGAGATGCAAGAATTGAAGAAGCTGTTGTGGGAGATTCTATAGAAGGGATTTATCAAACCAAGAACTTCACCTTGGGGTGCTCTCATGCTATTTGTGAAGAAGAAATATGGATCTATGAGGTTGTGCGTCGACTATCGATAGATGCACATTGTGACAATCAAGAACAAGTACTCCTTGCCATGGATAGAAGATCTTTTTGATCTTTTGAGGGGTGTTCTAGTGTTCTCCAAGATTGACCTGAGGTCAAGATACCATCAGTTGTAGATCAAGGTGGATGACATACCCAAGTCAGCTTTCAAGACTCAGTATGGTCATTATGAGTTTGTGGTTATGCCGTTTAGGCTAACCAATGAACCGATAGTGTTCATGGACCTAATAAACAGGGTGTTCAAGAATTATCTTGACCAGATCATAGTTGTGTTCATTGATGATATTATGATCTACACCAGAGGCAACCAACAACATGAGCAACATCTATGACATGCATTGACCTTATTGAGACAACATAAGTTGTATGCTAAGTTCAACAAGTGTGAGTTTTGGTTGGAAGAGGTGGCTTTTCTTGGGCATGTGATATCTGTCGAGGGACTGTGTGTGGATCCCAAGAAGGTTTAGTCTGTGTTGGAGTGGGAGCATCCAAAGATGTCGGTAGAGGTTTGTATTTTCCTTATCTTAGAATGATACTATAGGAGGTTCATTAAGAACATTAGTGAAGTGGTGTTACCCCTAACAAAGTTGATAAGGAAAGGTGTGTTGTTTGTCTAGGATGACAAGTGTCAATGTTCTTTCCAACTGTTTAAGGAGAAACTGACTAGTGCTCGAGTACTAGTGTTCCCAGAGTAAGGAAAGGGCTACATTATCTTCTATGATGTGTCAAAGAATGGTTTAGGTTGCATGCTGATGCAAGATAAGAAGTAATTTCTTTTACTACGTGATAGCTTAAGAAACATGAGGAGATCTACCTGACCCATGATCTAGAGATTGTTGTGGTGGTCCATGCTTTAATGATTTGGAGACACTACTTTTATGATGAGAAGTGTCAGATCTTCACTGACCACAAGAATCTTATGTACATCTTCTCGTAGCAGGAGCTGAATATGCAACAGAGACACTAGATGGAGTTGATCCAAGACTATGATTCCATGATAAACTACCATCTAATAAAGGTAAACATTGTGGCACACGCCTTGAGTAGGAAGTCTTCTTCATCATCATCTATGGATAAGGCGATTTATGCAATTTGGTGTGCCATAAGAGACATGTTGGTCTCCTTGCATCAGATGAATGTACAGTTGGAGGTCTCCTTATTGGATGGCTTGTTGGCTCTATAGGTGAAGCCTATGTTGAGTCACTAGATCAGATATGCACAACATGATGATACTATGGTATAATAGATCTGAGTGAGTTTGGCATTGAGAGGTGTGATGGATTCCACGAGTCATAGGATGGGATATATGTTACCAAAATAGACTAGTTGTTCCTTATTTTGATAATCTGAGATAGACGGTTCTGGAAGAGGCTCACTCTTTAATGTACGCCATACATCCAAGTAGTACAAAGATGTACCACAATCTAAAAGACATGTATTGGTGGCCTCGATTGAAGTATGATGTAGCTAAGTTTGTGGCAAAGTGTCCTATGTGTCAGCAGGTTAAGGTAGAGCATCAGAAGCCTACAGAGACTTTGCAACTAATAACTATACCACAGTGGAAATGAGATCATATCATGACTAACTTTGTGGTTGGACTTCCTAAGATAGCCAAAGGTCATGGTTCCATTTGGGTGATCATTGATAGGTTGATCAAGTCAACACATTTCCTCCCTACAAAGACAATGTATACAGTTGAGAAGTTGGCACCTGTGTGTGTTGATAAGATTGCTCATTTGCATGGTATCCTAGATACCATTGTGTCTGACAGAGGTCCTCAACTCACCTATCACTTGTGGGAGAATTTGCAAACAACTATCGGTACACAATTGAGGTTTAGTAAGACGTTCCACCCTTATACATATGGACAATCCAAGAGGACAATATAGACTTTGGAAGATCTTTTGAGCACCTATGTCTTGCCATTTTTGGGTAGTTGGGATGTCCACCTCAATTTGATCGAGTTTGCCATTTTTGGTAGTTGGGATTTCCACCTTACAAGGCTTTGTGTGGGAGACATTGTCAATCTCTATTGTGTTGGTATGAGATAGGTGAATATCATATTTTGGGTCTTGAGCTTGTGCAATAGATGACATAGAAGATCAAGATGATACAACAACAATTGAAGGAAGCCCAAGACAGGTAGAAGTATTATGCTGATCATCGTCGTAGGCCATTGGAGTTCCATGTGGGAGACAAGGTGTATCTCATGGTCTCTCCTTGGAAAGGTGTGTTGAGGTTCACGAAGAAGGGTAAGCTAGCTCCTAGGTATATGAGACCTTATTATATGGTGTCACATATTGGGAAGGTGGATTATAGGTTGGAGTTGCCACCTAAGTTGCACAGGTTGCACTCGGTGTTCCATGTTTCTATGTTGAGGAAGTGTCACCCTAACAATGAGCTAGTTTTGGAGCATGTAGAGGTTGATCTGGATGTGGATGTGTCTTTTGTGGAGGGTCATGTGTTGATCCTTGATAGAAAGGTGAAGAAGTTTAAGAAGAAGGATATCGTGTTGGTTAATGTTTTGTATCATCTTCATGCTATAAAGGAAGCCACATGGGAGCTCTAGGATGAGATCTATAGGAAGTATCTGTCTTTTTTCATGGAGGATTTTGGCGGTGAAATCCTTATAGGATTTTATGGTTGTGAAACCCCTCACCTACCTTAGTGCTTCATTTTATTATCTTTGCATAATAAGATACTTAAACCTTAATATAATCATGTGATATACTTTAATAACATGTGCACACTTAAGTTTTCAGTTTTCATAGTTTGGTTAATGTTTGAGCTAATTATGCTACATGTATGCTTATTTTGGACCTAATTGCAATTTTCCCATGTTGATGGTTTATCCTGCAATTTGTTACATGTTGGAAGTTACTACTATTTTTTGGCATCATAAGAGAGATAGTGATGCTTAGTGGCACCTTGTTGCACCTTGGATGTTGAAGAGAAAGGTGGTGATGTCTAGTTTGTTGATGTTTCTAGTGTTTGCTTGGATGCCCCAGTTTGGTGTTGACCATGTTTTGACCATTTGAGTTCCTATTTTTCAATGACCACCGTTGTGTTTCCTTTACACTAATATAAATGGTCGATGGTGTTTTCGTTGAGCCTTTACTTCCCTTTGATAGAAGATGGTGGTAACTCTCTCTTAGGTCGATGAGGGACCTAGGGTTTCATGTGATTTTGGTCATTGAAGTTACTCTTTGACCATGAGACTGTGTGGTCTTGTTCCCCTTCTAGTGATGGTCCTCTTGGACCAAGTGGGGTCTCCAATCCTTCTTGTTTTTCATGACCTATCTTGTATGCATGGTTTTAGCAGTTGCATGGTTGTTCTTTGGTGGACAAGTGTCACTAATGTGCATGGCACCTAACCCCTTTCATCTATCTCAACCCTTGAGTATATATACCTCCTTCCTTACATGCATATGATCCTTTTGCATCCCCTCTTTCTCTCCTTGTTTTGAGTTCAGCCCTTGGAAATTGGTGGTTAAGAGGAGTGTGACCCTTGGAGCTTTGGTGGCCGATCATCTTGCAAGTGGTGATCTAGGGTTGGAGCATCATCCTTTGTTTGATCCTTTGGTGATCCTTGTGTTTGGTAAGTGATCTATCCTCTTGATTTCATTTTCTTGTAAAACCCTACCCTCTTTCTCTTCTCTTGGATGAACTCATGGTTTGCAATGGCGGTCCTTTAAGGAACTATTCTCCATAGAGGTCGAATCCATGGTTTTCCATGGTAGTACCTATGTGGGATGAAGATCTTCTCCTTCTTCCTTTCTTTTTCGGTCAAGGATTTTGGATCTCTCTTTCTTGAACTCTAACCTATGGTTTTCCTCTCTTTTGAGGAGGTGACTAGCTTGGTCGTGAAGGTGATTGAAGCTAGGTTTTCTCTTTTCTTTGGAGCTCTTTGTGTGAAAGTTGTCTCACCATAATTAGGCGGGTTATATAACTATGTTCCCTACTATTATTGTACCTTAATTTTACATGCAAAGTCTATCTTGCATACAAAACGTGAATACATGTTCCTTGATGATTGTACCTTATTTAGGGATTATTATTCTATGAGAATATTGCATAGATTTTCTCTTCCCCTAAACCCTACTTCTTGTACCCAAAATTTAAGTGATGTAAAGTTGTTGTTTCTCACATGCATCTTGGTTGTTGACTTTGCTTCCATGTTTTGGTTTGAACTATACATAAGTTGGAGATTTTGGTTCTTCATTATAGGTTTTGATGTATATATTTCGCTTTCTTATAGTGTTTTTGTTTATCCATGCTTGGTGATCAATTTTCTAGGGTTTTGAATGATGCTTTTCACCTTGGACACATCTTCATGCTTGGTTTCAGTTTTATGGTGATGATCACCTTGTTTGTCTCCATTTTGAGGTGTTCCCTCTCTTTATGATTCTAATTCTAAATAGCATCTCCTTCGGTCGATGAAGGTTGAATGTACTTCAGATTTATGAGCAGTTTCCTTTGAGAGGTCGAAGAGTTGATGGTGGTTCTTGGCCAATGAGTTTGCTTTTGGTTGCTGACCTTGTTGCTATTTTAGTTGCTTGGAAGGGTGGTTTTCCTCTTTGACTAATGACCTTTGTTATGACCGCATCTACGCTTAATGGGTAAGTTATGGTTTATGTGGACGACTACATGCTTAGTTATATTGGTTATTGATTAAACATGATTAATGATGATATCTCAATCATGATATGTTAAACCTAATGAGAACCCCAAGTATACTATCTCTTTGTATAATTAGGGTTTGAGAAAATATAATCCCTAGTAGGCTGAAATTAGGGTTTTCACCAAATAGGCTCACGTTGGGGAGAATGAGAGAGGTATGCAAAGAAGAATGAAAATGGTAGTTGAAGGATAGGATAGCACGACCGTGGTGGGTAGCACGGCTGTGGTGGGTCATTGGTGGCACGGGCATTCTTGGCCACATGGCCGTTTTGAAAGAATTTAACTATTGATAATGCACCACGGCCATGGTACTGTAGCACATCCATGCTGGGTCCATTTTAGCACGACCGTGACAGCTAGCACGGTCGTTCTGGGGCATTTTCTCTTCAACTGACGTTTCTGTACAATTATGGATAGTAGTGCACTGTTCTATTTTTATTTATTTATTGGTAATTCCAAATGATATAAAATTGTAATTAATGATTTAGAATTCTATTACACACAACATGATAAATTCTCATAATTTTTGGAGAAGTTTTGATCTCTGAAATATACAAATTTCAATAACTTTTTTTATGACAGAAAAATCTACTGAAATGAGAAAAAGTTTAGTGAGGGGCCAATGTGCAATTGACCCAAGCAGATCAATTTCTCTATATGGTCAATCTGACACACTAGCAACTCTCATATTTCGTAATTCATTCCAGAGAAATGAAAGTCTAGAGAGAGAGGGAGAGTTAGGGTTTGAGAGGAGAAATTGATGGAGATGCTGACCTAGGGTTTTGCGGTCTGAGGAATGATGAAATCATGTAAGTTTAGCTTCTTTGGATATTTTCATGGTGAATCTTATCTCACATGTCAAAATTCCATCCATCCCCTGTTTGGATTCGAAATCATATCAAATCAAGTCCTTTTGTCACTATATCTTCATAATACCTCATTTTTAGGGTTTCCGAGTTGAAAGGAAGAATTGGGTGAATTGCTAGGGAATTAATAAGAGATCGAGACTTTCAGGGATGAGATACGTTTTTAAGGTGTTTTCACACCTTAGGGTGAGTGGGAACTTCCTTTAAATAGTATATTTCATGAAAATTGGTTAATTCATCCATAATCTTTAATTGCTAATATGCGACTACAAACCCTGAATTGTCTATTTGTTCGAAGTTGTTGCAAAATGATATGAAATGGATTCTTCCTCTGTTTGTATGAAGTTCAGATGATAAAATCATATTAGAAATGTATATAATGTATTCTAATGAGAATTCCCTAAGTATTCACAGAGGTTATAAGAGTAAATTGAAATATAAGGAATTTGTCTATAACTGAAATTTGTTGTATAAGTAAATAGAGAAAGTTGCTTATCTAGATCCCCTTGGTTTTGAATGATTGTTTATCTGAATGCGTAGTAGATATATGTCAGACACTATCTTGAATTTCATGTGATGTGAGTAGTGTTTGCTTGATATCATTGTAAAGAGGGTGAAGCCCTATATGAGTGGAAAGTTGGACATTTGTGAATAAATATGGTGAAATCCATTTGAAGTGTTTTCTTGCCATCATAGACTCTATTTATGAAATGTTATTCTTGATTCATAATATCTCAATGAATGGCATGGTAAAACCCTAATTTATCTCAATTTGAGGATTTCATACATATGTTGATTGTATATGACTTTTTTAAAGAAATTTGTATTTAGTGGATGTTTATGACATATTAAATCCTTATGAGAGCCAAGTGATTAGTGAATGAGGTAAATGAAACACTAAGGTTAGGGTGTTCAATGGATCAAGTATGGTGATATCAATGTTCTCAGTATGAGATGTGGTGATGCTTAATAGTTCAATTGTATGATTCTAGTGTATAAAGTGCCAAGTTGACATGTATTTTGTTTACTTAAGAACTCTTGTATGCCAGTATGTATAGTATGTTGATTACTCAGTATATTATAGTGTTTTGAATATACTGCTCTACCAAGTTTAGAATGATATACATGTTGTGTTATGAATTTCAAATAAATAGATGTGGCACTATACAGATACCAGAGTCAAGTATGAGTAAGAGAAAGGTACAACGTAGAAAGAGTTTTCTAGGAATAATAAAATAATAGACTTAAGGGCCCTGACACTATAGAATCCCTATGAGAGGTCTGCACCTTAGGGATGAAATGACCTATCCCTGGCAGCATCCAGTATACGGGGGTCGGAACGCACCCACAGAGCGTGCAGGGATACGAAGCCCTTAAGGAAGTCTCTTAAGAGAAGATAGGTTACCCAACATTAACCAGACGTCCCGGTGGTAAACCAGAGGCCCACAAAGCATCTCAGACCCTCTGCATGTGTACTCAGCCTAGAGGAGGTGTCCAGTTTACGACACCATAGGAGTGCTGAGGCCAGAGAGCCAATTTTCCTATAACAGAGCAGGACAACAGTCAGACTTTGCTATCCTGGGGTATCGGCTAAGACTTGTACGGTGGCATCGTAGTGCACGACAAGTCCTCATATGTAGAGTACACTGCATATGATCAGGGCATAATAAAATGAATGAGAGGTCAAACAAATGTGTACAGTTATTCAATTATTCTTTGTATGTTTCTGAATTGTCAGTTCTCTTTATGATCAATCAAGCATTGCATATATTGATTCACTCTTATAGATATTTAAAGTATCCTGCCATATTGATGATTGTCAATTATTATACTCTCTAAAGCTTTTTGTTGTTATAATTGATATCAATTGCTCAAAAGTATATTTGTAATTATAACACTGCTTTAGACTATTTCTTTGAAGTACTCATTCACTGAGCGAGTAGGCTCACCCCTCTACTCAAACTTTTTAGGGAAATCACATGGAATTGAAGTAGATATCATTATATAAGAGTAGATCTTCTAGAAGAGTTAAGTCTGAGTATAATTAAGTTCACTCGGTCCCTGTCATTCTAGGTCATTGTATAGATCTGAGAGAGAGTTGTAAATGATGTTTTGTATGTTTGTTTCCTTAATAAGAGAGAATGCAAATGATTGTCATGTCGTATGTACATGGAAGTGTGAGAAACATAATGAATGTATGTATGTGTATCATTAAATGCTGAGATTATATTAGAGAAATGAAAGTTTAATTCTCTTGTAAAGTTTGTTTATGTGGTTGGATGTGAGAAAACAAAGAGTTTGAAAAAGAAGAAAAAGTTAAGGGTGATCTTTGTATTACGTTAAATCCTCAATTTATGCCCTAATCTCATGATTAATGGTAATTGTGAGATCGGGGTGTAAAAACTTTGGTATCAGAGCTTAGGCTGAGTTGTCAAGGACTACTAATTTAGTAAGTTAAAGTCATAAGTGTGGCAGATAGGAGATGTATTATGTTAGCTCTAAGGATTTGAGTATTTGGATATCCCAGACCGGTATCTGAGTACTTGGATCAACCAGTATCAAGCTACTCTATCCATTCTTTCATGTATACCCTGGCCAAGTATACAGTGGAAGGATGGGCTAGAGAGGAACCCTAGAAATATTAGGGTTAGAAACAAGATAAGTAACATGAATTAAGAGCATAAATATAAAATGAGATAGAACTTTCATTTCATATTGTTGTTTTATTGGAGATGAATAGAAATTCTCTTATATGTTTGAATTCAAATATTCAGTATTTTGAAATATATATGGGTCATTAAGATTTGTTATACACTATGCAGTTGTAGCATTTATTGATTACATTCTTTGTATCAAGTAGACTAGAAATGATCTTTGAATGAGCTTTCCTAAGTGGATAAGTTTTTTCCACACATTTGAGATGAATAGGAGTAGAGTAACCCTAAGTAGCTCTTGGCTTCAGGACTGCAGGTTCAGCCTGGTCTGGCTGGCGGGATGCATTACTCCTATTGAAAATATAATAAGTGTAGAATCTGAATAAATTAGACCCACATCATAGTGAGAATGTACATACACTAAGATGTTGAAACATATGGGAAAGATTAGAATAGCTAACAATTAGTTGGAACTGATATCTGAGATCCAACTTTGGGGCCTCATATGAGAAACCCTTAATTGGGAATAAAGGAACATGAAATAAGGTTCAGATTAAGTTTAAGTATTAGTATTATATGAAATCTAAATATGCAATATGGAAAAGATACGAGAAAAGTATGTAAGGGCCCAAGATTTTAAGAATCAATCATGAGGAATGGAATATATAACCGAGTACAATGTTTTTATGTACTCCAAAGCAAAAGGAAAATAGAAGAAAAGAGTTAAGTATACGATAAGTAAATAGAATTGAAGAGTCTACAGAAGAGTTAAAGTGAAGAGAACTGGATGAGCATGTAAATCATAAGACTAGGATAAGAAACTTAATTGAAACAAAGAGAAATGTTGGAAATAATAAGCCTGATTAAGGAATGAGGGTTATGATATAATTGAAAGCATGGAATGCATACCTTTATTAATAAGTTTAATACATTCATCCTTACTACCTTTGGATTCTAAGTCTCTATAGAACAACAAACTAGTTTCTAAAAGAAGAACAAAAGTGTAGCTAAATAAATGAATAAGTCATATAAAGGTAGACTATATTTAAGAGGTAAAAACTTGAGTAAAAGAGATACTAAGTTTGACCCATGCATGAGCCGTTTGATTTAAAATGAAGGATATGTAATGTATTAAACATGAGGTGATACTAGTGGATAGATTATTGATTTAGAAGTTCAACTTCACATTAGTAGAAGGATAAAAAGAAATATGTGCAACATGGTATACATGATCATACACATGAATAAGCAACATAATCATAAGAGAAAAGTAGAAGTTAAAGATAACAGGTGGAAGAGTAGTTTAGGGTAAGAAGATTATGGAAAGTAAGGAAGGGTTTGAAACATGGTGGAGTAATATAGATTATAAAAGAAAGAGGTTAGGAGATTCAATCAAGTGCTAGTTAGTCAAGTATCCTTGTTGATAACTAATTAAACCTACATACGACAACTGTATTAATGGGATGTTTGAAGATAAGAATTCTAAGTCTTAGAAATGTATTCTCTTCCATATATTACTTAATGAGAAAATGTGGGAATGAAGTGATAAGAAAATGAATCATATCTGATGCATAACCACCATGGTAGAGGCATCTAGTGAATGTAACAATGACACACAATATGATGATGAAAGCCTAGAGGGGGTATATTGAGAATGTAATCTATCTGAATGGCCAATTAAGATGAAGGAAATTCAATTGAATAGATATGGAAGACTTTAGTAAAAACTTGTGAGATCCAAAGTTTGAATTTCAAATTAAGGGAGCAAAGTCACACCACAATAACGTCATGCTACTGATAAAGGCCAAACCCTAGAATGTTTAGAGTTGTAGTAGTTCAAGGGTTGTCACTAGTGATTTGACATTGAATAATATCATCTTTATAAAACAAGATCATGAGATTTGCACTACGAGAGGTAAACTAGCACTGATAGTAATCTAGGGTTTAAAGATACACTACTACAGAAAAGGATTTTGTCATCGGTTATTTAGAGCCTTTAGTGTCAGTTTTCAAGTGACAACCAAGTGGGTGCTGCTAAAAGTCAATACCTTCAGTGTCAGTTTCTGACCAATGCCATAACCCTTCCCGCCACCGACAACGTGCAAGTAAGGGAACTATAGGCGTCAGTTCTTAACAAAAACTGACACTATATCATGATCAAAGACGTCGGTTATTAAACAAACACCGATGACATAACCCTTCCCACCACCAAAAATGCGCCAGCAAGGGAACTATAAGCGTCGGTTAGTACATAAAACCGATACTATATCATGGTTAAACATGTCGGTTATTAAACAATAACCAACACCATATCCCTGCCAGCACGGTCGTGCTTCCCAACACGGCTGTGGTACCTGACCACTATAGGCGCGAGTTCTTACAGATAACCAGTGCCAACCATGGAAGAGACGTCGGTTTTTTGCTAATAACCGACAATGTATGTCTTTGTTGTCAATTTTATAGAAATAATCGATGCCTATGTTCATATTTTTTTTCTTATCAATTTGCAGGCCTGTTGTATGGCTGGTCACAGGATGCAAAACCAATAGTTCAGTTCTGAACTGTAGGTTTACAACATCCATTGATATCAACCAACAGCTGGCCACAAACCTACAAAGTAATTCACATTCAGACACATGTATTGATCAGATACATGTAGAAACATGCAAAGTCATTTACATTCACATTCAGTTCCATTCACTTCATCTTTTTTCACATTCATACATTCATGTATTGATCAGAAAAAGTCATTCACATTCACACATATGACAATTCAGAAATAGTCATTCACATTCACACAAAAATAATTATGAGAACAAAGTTTAAAAATATCATTCTTTATTCATCATCGTCATCATTGTCATCATTGTCCCAATTATATATAAATATTCCCACTATGTGTAGGGCATTTTCCCATTCCTCTCTTACAACATCTAATCCCTCCCTCGTATAGGGAGTATGTACATCTAATAACTTTCCACCTATGCTGAAGTCAGTTTTAAACACCTGCAAAGAGAATGACATATATATAATTAATAATATATAATATGATTGATATATCTCATATTATCTAATGAGACAATATATAATACCTAATGTATAGTATCGATTTCCATTATGGCATATATGATGATTAGGTCCATAAATCGCATCACATAGTAGGAACATGCCCAGTCGTTGTCTTGTGTAGCACACTATAAATTGAAACATACAAAATATTCAAAAATACAAATAAGCACAGTTCACATAAATAATATATACATTGGAGTCAGGAAATTACTTTCACATTCTCCCAAACTAGTGGCTGATTCTTTTTCCTAGGGACCTTTCCTCCAGCTTTTTTGAACTCTTGAAAAGCCCTACATGTTAATGTAACACATTAAATTACATAATTAAATAGTAATGTAATAACATATGTTAACGGATATGAAAATATGAAATATTTCTCGCAAGAATAATGGCCTTTTCATTTTGTGTCCATATAATGTATTCAATTCATTCCCCACAGGATCTAGATAATAGACAGTGAACGTCTTGGGGACAATAACAAGTAACTCCCAATGCCTACCACTACAGGTAAGAAAGTTAAAAATTAATAACTCAAAATCCACAATAAAAATGTAATTTTCTTAAGTCCAAATTACAAGAAAAGTAAACTTACTCGACATTGAATGGAGCTATTATCATTGTCTTCTTATTTTTACCAAAATATTCAAAAGAATCACAACATTATGAAGTAAATGAAGAAGGGTTTGTATCTACAAGACTAATCAAACATGGAACCAAAAATCCCACATGGGAAAATGCAAAATCTATACATATCATGTGTAACTGGCTACAAAACATGTATTACATATGCATTAATATATAAGAAACCAGATCACCATATACAAAACAATTTATATGGATGTATAAACAAGATCTCACCATATCCACACCTCAATCATAGATGTGTTCATCCAATCATAACAAAACAACTCCAAAATATCTTGTAAAAATAGCTTGTTTTCGTATGATTGACTTGCATTAATACATATGCATTAATATGTATGCAAAACCTGTATAAATAGATTGTTATCGTATGATTGACCTACATCATCCTCCAGAATTGTAACATTTATAGGGCAATTTTGATCATGTTCGCCGACCCATACTACCATACCCCTACAATTAGGACCTAACGAGGCGTGTAGGCCCCTTGGAAGCCAACTTGGTAGTTGAGGAGGTGGACGTGGAGGCCAAGATGTAGCGGGTGTCGTTTTTTTGACATGTATATATAATTTTAGATCAATTGACTCATATATACACACTAAAAAATTAATGTAATGTAAATTTACCATAGAATATTAGTATAGATTACATCTGCTTTGGGCCACATTATCACTCCTCCTTCTGCCTCACCAAGAGTTTCAGAATCTGGGTGGGCATATGGAAGTCGAAGATCCATCCAATCAGGGAGTATATATATCGGGCTCACATGAACCGCACCAGCTGATACTGGAGTCCCATGAAACATCTCCCCTGGAAGGTCTGGGTAAGCTTGTGCCTCTACAATGATATATTCTTTACTTTTTAGACGGCATGGCTTCAACCCCTACAAATTTACGTAAAGAATGTTATATACATATATACATAAACATATCATCTTGAAACGACTAGCTACTATGTCATAAAAATACTTACAGAGGATGTGCTAGGTGGTGGGTCTACATGATTTCTCCCAACAAATGTAGTAGGAGTAATAGAAGCACGACACGTCACAAGTACCGTCTGAGTGGCCGTCTAAGACGCCTTCCGCTTCACCATTGCTTCTTGGATTTTCCTCTCAATTAATTCATATACCTATACATGAATAAAAGAAGCGTAGTTGATAATTGAATTTCCTTTCACAATAACATTCCCACTTTTGGGACAGGTTTGCACTGGGATGGCCCAAAGAACGCTTTGATGCCCACACCAGCGTCTGCACCCCTAACACGTCCAGGATGATATGGGTTATCCAGAGCAACTATCAATTCATCCCTTGTTCCCTCATGCATGAACTTGCCTTCCGTCCTCTGCTCATACAGCTCCCGCTAATTGCCATCAATAGAAATCTGCACCCCGCAACGTCCCAGTTTCAACATCTGACTGCACGGCAACAGAATCAACTTTCAACGCATCTTCCTCCGGTAGTTATTAATTGGTGGCCTCACTACATCGGTTTGCAGCCTTGTGGCCTCCTCCTCTGTCCCCGCTGCTCAATGTACGGCTACGAGATCCCCCATCTACATAGTTGGGTCACTGATGGACATCATCGCAACGTCCCCTATTTTTCCGGTGCAGTCCCTAAAAGCACGCTCAACACAGAGGAAATGGCGTACCAAACCAACGTAATATATGCTTCTGACATCGGCATCGACGACGAATCATGTCATCCTGTGCGAGTCCCGTGAGGAAGCATCCATTGTGGGCAGACATTGTGGGCTGTTCTCTGACGAGTAAAAGCTTGGACTAAACTCACACGTTCACAAGAGAAGATAGGGTGTTTTGGTGTTGTGTGCGATTGCATCTTTTCTAGTTCTCTTCCTCCGTTTATTCTAAATGAAAGAAGCAAGTATGTCGTGTCATGTGCCACGATCGAGAATCGTGTCATCCCTCGGACCCAAACTCGAGTAGCACGATAGATTCATGGATAGGAGCATGGTGTGCACAACTCACAGGCTCATGTGTTAAGGGAAATAACAAGATTTAAGATAAACTAAAGGAATTGATCATGACAAAACAAAATAGCAACATAGTTATCCAACATCCATGGCGATGTGCGGTGCCATCGATGACCTCATCGCATCAACCGATGTGCACCTATGCTGGGATGTGAAGGTGCTGGTTGTAAATTGTGGCATGCTTAACATGACGTCGTTGCTATCCGCGATGCTCGTCAACCGGTACATGCTCAAGAGCAGCGTGTGTCATCGACTTTGACGCAATTTTACCGTGCGCTAAAACGCAAGTGAACGCGTCGAGTAGTACAGGCCTTTGTGAGGCCCGAGTCGAACACAGGGATACTCGGAATTGTTGGAGACTCCTACTAACTATTTGTGATCAGCTAAGCCAAATAATAAATTGATGATTGTTGTTAAAATTAAAAGAAAATAAAAACAAAACAAAACAAATGATCGATTAAATGTTAATTTAATCAATTCAAAAGGGTATCTTTAGGATTGCGGTTTCACCGTGGGTTTTCATTGTATTAGATTTTATATAATGCCTCAATTTTATCTCTCTATCTGGGTAGTGGCCTGAAAACAGAATTACCCACTGTCGTGGTGTAATTCCCTACCTAGGTTTAGGTCGGTTCCACCGTCGTAGTAACCTATACCCTAAACTAGGTGCATTATGAACGATCTCTCAATATCCACCATTAATTTTACACCACCTTGGTCAAGGGATTTGTCGATTAATGTAGATTTCGTCTCTTTTCAGCCGTTAATCCTTCTTTCAAAGTGATTAAAGGCATTAGGTTATTCTTATGGTGATCAAGCATAACAATATATTGAGAAAACAAAACTATACCACAGATTTAAGAGATAAAATATGAATTACTATTATAAAATTGTCATACAATGAATTCCCGGGGTACTCCCGGTCCTAAAGACGAAGGGGATTAGCCCCACATGTTCATCTCAAACAAGTACATGGTAGAGATAGGGGAAATCATGTGAAAAACGTGAATTGAGATGTGAAACCCCTGAACGGAGAAGAACCGGTTGATCCTTTGCATAGAACAAGTGCTCTCCCGCCTTTCGGTGGTGAAATCTGTCTTATGCGGCACCCAAATCAACTGATATGAGCTTCTGGCCTCTGTTCTCCTCTCTCCTGCTCCTTGGTACTTGTGCAATGGCTAATGAGATGATCCCCCCGTCTGGGCAGCCGTCCTTAGGTTTAATTCCCTCATTAGGTCCTTAATTAACTTTAGTCGTCCAATTTGGATCATTCTGAATCAAACGCATATCTGACGGTGTCGATACCATCGACGCGGGTCGATGGTATCGACCTAGTGTGGTAGCGGCAACCCTTCTTTCCTTTCGTCCGCATGCCTGATGTAGTCTCGATACCATCGACGCGGGTCGATGGTATCACTACCCTGTAGCGATGGTTTTGTCATTTTGTGTCGCTCTAGCCTCCGTGCGTCGATGGTATCGACTTGGGGTCGATACTATCGACTACTTCTTCACCAGCAACCTAAAGGTGGCTCGATACCATCGACATCCCTGTCGATAGTATCGATGCTTTGCTGCTCCTTTCGGCCGGCAACCTGTGATCGCGTCGATGGTATCGACTTCCGTCGATGGTATCAACGGAAGCAAATACTCGTTTGTCCTGAAATTCAAACACAAGATCACATAAATTCACACAAATAATAATATTTTGACAATTAATACTCAAAATGATGAAATAAAGGGGATTTGACATAACATAGTGGCAAAGACCAAAGTGGATGAATTATGCAACATTAACCATAAAAATGACTAATAAAAGCATAAAACACATATCAAACAGGTCTATAAATGTGACTCAAAATCATCGCATCAGGCTTGAACCTCGGCTGAATGGGTGTGCCTCGAGAGTGGTGGCCCTGGAGCTGGTGAGGGACCTGATCCTCGGGGTGTACTAGGTTTCTGCGCATTGGTGGTCAGCACTGAGGCGGCGACGTCGACATGGGGGAATGAGGTGGACATGCTGGGTCCAAATTGTATTATTCAGATGGGAGCCGCAGTGGTGTTGTTGTCAAATAAGTGGAAGGATCAGTGGAGGTCCAAGTATCTGCTCTAGCATGCTGAGCGTGGGATGGTCCTATGAGCACATGATCCTACAAGACTATACACATGTGTACAAGACTATAGTACACATGGTGAGTGTGGGATGGTCCTACGAGACTATACACATGGTCCTATAAGACTGTACACATGGTCCTACAAAACTATACATATGGTCCTACAAAACTGTACACACGTGCACAAAACTCTACACATGGTCCTACAAGACTGGACACATATGTACAAGATTGTACATATATGTATCAAACTGTACACATGGTCTTACAATATTGTACACATGTGTACAGGATTGTACATATGGTCCTTCAAGAATGTACACATGGTCCTACAAGACTATACACATCATACTACAAGACAATACACATTATCCGACATGACTGTACACAAGGTCCTACAATAATTTAAACATTTGTACTATACTTTGCACATGGTCCTACAAGACTGTACTCATGGTCCTATAAGACTGTACACATGTGTACAAGACTGTACACATAGTCCTAGAAGATTTCTCACATGGTCCTACGAGACTATACACATGGTCCTACGAGACTATATACATGGTCCTACAAGACTGTACACATGATCCTACAAAACTGTATACATGTGCACAAAACTGTACACATGGTCCTACAAGACTATACACATGGTCCTATAAGATTGTACAAATGTGTATAGGATTGTACATATGTGTACAAGACTGTACACATGGTCATAGAAGATTGTGCATGTGTACAAGACTATACACATGGTCCTACAAGACTGTACACATGTGTACAAGATTGTACACATGGTCCTACATGACTGTACTCATGCTCCTACAAGGTTGTACACATGCTCCTACAAGGTTGTAGACATGCTCCTACAAGACAGTACACATGCTCCTACATTACTGTACAAATGGTCCGACAAGACTTTAAACATGTGTACAAGACTGTACATATGGTCCAACAAGATAGTACAAATGGTCCTACAAGGATGTACACATGTGTACAAGATTGTACACATGGTCATAGAAGATTGTACACATGGTCCTACGAGACTATACACAATACCTACAAGACTCTACGCATGGTCATATAAAATTGTACACATGTGCACAAAACTCTACACATTGTCCTACAAGAATGTACACATGTGTACAAAACTATACACATGGTCATACAAGACTATACACATGTGTAAAAGGTTGTACACATGGTCCTACATGATTGTAAACATGGTCCTATAAGATTGTACACATGGTCCTACAAGACTGTACACATGGTCCTACATGACTCTACACATGGTCCTACAAGATTTTAAACTTTTGTATAATGTTGTACACACGGTCCTACAAGACTGTACACATGGTCCTAAAAGACTGTACACATGGTCCTACAAGATTGTATTCATTTGTACCAAACTATACACGTGGTCCTAGAAAATTTTACACATGGTCCTAAGAGACTATACACATTGTCCTACAAGACTATACACATGGTCCTACCAAACTTTATACATGTGCACAAAACTCCACACATGGTCCTACAAGACTGTACACATGATCCTACAAGACTATACACATGTGAACAAGATTGTACATATTTGTACAACATTATACACATGGTCATACAAGACTATACACAAGTGTACAAGACTGTACACATGGTCCTACGTTGTACATATGTGTACAAGATTGTACACATGGTCCTACAAGAAAGTACACATGGTCCTACGAGATTGTACACATTTGTAAAACATTATGCATATGGTCCAACAAGACTATACATATGTGTACAAGACTGTACACATGTGTACTACACTATACACATGGTCCTACAAAACTATACACAAGTGTACAAGACTGTACACATGGTCCCACAAGACTGTACTCATTGTCGTACAAGACAGTACACATGTCTACAAGACTATACACCCATGTAAAAGACTGTACACATGTTTACATGATTGTACACATGGTCGTACAAGGTTGTACACATGTGTACAAGACTGCACACATGGTCCTACAAGACTTTACACATGTGTACATGACTGTACGCTGTCCTATAAGACAGTACACATGTGTACAAGATTGTACACGAGGTCCTACAAGACTGAACACATGTGTACAAGACTATACGCATGGTCTTAGAGGACTGTACATATGGTCCTATAAGACTGTACACATTGTCCTACAAGACTGTACCCATAGTACTACAAGACTGTACACATGGTCCCACAAAACTGTACACATGGTCTTAGAAGACTGTACACATGTGTACAACACTATACACATGTGTACAAGACTATAGACTAGGTCCTTGAGATTATACACATGGTCCTATGAGAATGTACACGTGGTCATACAAGACTATACACATGGTCCTACAAAACTATATACATGTGCACAAAACTCTACAAATGGTCCTACAAGACTGTATACATCTGTACAAGATTGTACATATGTTTACAAGACTGTACCCATGGTCATACAAGATTGTAAAAATGCGTACAAGACTGTACCCATGGTCGTACAAGACTATACACATGTGTACAAAATTGTACACACGGTCCTATACGACTGTACACATATATAGGAGACTATACACCTGGTCCTACACGACTGTACACATGGTCTTACAAGACTATACACATGGTCCTACTAGACGGTACACATGGTCCTACAAGACTGTACACATGGTCATACACAACTTTACACATGGTCCAACATGACTGTACACATGACCCTACAAGACTTTAAACATGTGTACAAGACGGTACACATGGTTCTACAAGACTGTATACATAGTCCGACAAGACTGTACACATGTGTACAAGACCGTACACATGGTCCAAGAAGATTGTACACATGGTCCTATGAGACTATAGACATGGTCCTACAAGACTGTACACATTGTCCTACAAGACTATACACATGGTCTTAGAAGATTATACACATGTGTCCAAGACTGTACACATGGTCCAAGGAGATTGTACACATGGTTCTACGAGATTGTAAACATGGTCCTACAATGTTGTACACATGGTCCTAAAAACCTGTACACATGTGTACAAACCTCTACACATGGTCCTACAAGACTGTACACATGGTCCTACAAGATTGTACACATGTGTACAAGATTGTACACATGTGTACAAGATTGTACATCATGGTCATACAAGACTGCAAAATGTGTACAAGACTATACCCATGGTCCTATAAGACTATAAACATGTGTACAAGATTGTACACACGGTCCTACAAGGATGTACACATGTGTAGAAGATTGTACACATGGTCCTACATGACTGTACACATGGTCCTATGAGACTATGCACATGGTCCTATTAGATTGTACACATGGTCCTACAAAACTATACACATCTGCACAAAACTCTACACATGGTCCTACAAGACTGTAAACATGGTCCTACAAGTTTGTACACATGTACAAGATTGTACATATGTGTACAAGACCATAAACATGGCCATACAACACTGTACACATGGTCCTACAATACTGTACAAATTTGTACAAGATTGTAACCATGGTCCTACAAGATAGTACAAATTGTCCTACAAGACTGTATACATGTGTACAAGATTGTACACTTGGTCCTACAATATTGTACACATGTGTAGAAGACTGTACACATTGTCCTACATGATTGTACACATGGTCCTACAAAACTATACACTTGGTCCTACTAGACTATACACATGAAGACCGAGGAGTCACCCCAATCCCCGTGCCATCTCTAATGACCCCAGCGATCGGGGAGTCACCCTCGGTAAACCACCCTTAACCTTTTCTTTACTTAGTGACTTAAAATTAACTTAAATGAAAATCCTTTAACCAGGAATAAACTAAAACCATACTAAACTGCGGAAGCAACTTACCATTAACCTTACATGGAAGTAAAACACAACAAATAACTAAAATCTAAACTACATATTGCATTACATTCTCTCTCTACCACACCACATGCCCAAGGACTAAGGGGAAGGACTAAGAGACCTCTATCTAACTAGAACTACCTTCTAAGAACTTGGTTGATACGATCCTTCAGTTACCTCATGCTGACGCTGACCTGAAAAATGTTTCAGTTGGTTGGTGAGCTACTGGCTCAGTGAATAGAATTTCACCCAACCATCACAGATAACTCATTTTATGTTTATTAATTGGAATAAAATACAAGATAATACTATACTAAGTAGATCTAAACAATATAATTTAAACATCAAGAGATGTTAACATTTCATTAAGATAACAACTACTGCAAAGCTGTAGATACGATTAAATAAAAGAGAATACTAAAATTTCATTTAAAGGACAACTGATGTGAAACTAACTCAAATCTTTCCTAACTCTTTAACTTATAAGAAACTCTGTGAACCTATATGAACATATTTTATCTTATGCCCTGATCATATGCAGTGTACTCTACATATGATGACTTGTAGCGAACTATGATCTCACCATACAAGACTTAGCTTAAAACTTGGGAAGCTAAGCCTAGAACTAAATCTGGGTCTGCTTGACTCAAACCCTCACATCTGACTAAGGTGGTTAAACAACTGGCCTTTAAGTGGACCTCTCCTCTAGGCTCAGTACACAGGCGGAGGGTCTGAGACGCTCTGTGGGCCTCATCTTGGTACGCTCTGTGGGTACCTCTGGGTTACCACCGAGGTCTCTGGTTCATGTTGGGTAACCTATCTTTTATTAGGAGACTTCCTCAAGGGCTTTGTCTCCTCACACGCTCTGTGGGTGCGTTCCAATCCCCGTATACTGGTTGCTTCCAGGGTGGATCGTTTCCTCCCTACAGTGCAGACATTCGTAGGGAATCTACAATGTTCAGGATAGTTATGTCTATTATTTTATTATTCTAAAAAAACTCTTACTACATTTCATATCTCTCTTACTTATTCTTGACTTTGGTATCTCCATGGTATTGAGTCTATTTATCTGAAACTTATAAATACAACATGTATATCATTTCTAACTTGGCAGTGCAATATGCTCAAACACTGTAATTTACTGAGAAATCAACATACTGTACTTGCAGGAAGATTTAAATAAATAGGATACTTGTCACTTGGCACATACATACTGAAATCATGCAGAAATTCCTAGAAAAATGTGCACATCAACCCTAATCCTGAGTTGTGCATCACTTAACCCAATTAAGAGTTAATTACTTATCATGACACAAATTATTGATAATAATTGAGAATTTCTTATGATACCCTTGAGAAACGTGTTGATTCATATAATTATTAATAAACTCACATTAAATATGATCGGGAGTGTGTCACTAGGTTTCTATGGAACCCTTTCATGTCATTGTCATTTCTTTGAAATTGAGCATCTATTAACTTACTAAAAACATACAACATGGGTTTATACCTAAATGGTGTCGTTACTAGTCATGTGCTACTGAGTTCAACATTTAATCGAGCAATTTACGTTTCGATCAATCGCATATTTACACTAATCCAAATCACACATATAAATTAACTAATTAGCGTCGTGCAAGCGTTAATAAATAAAATGTGGAAATAAGAAATTGTGCGGCGCCGGCACTGCCCAACACCTGGGTAAATGTTGTTACCCACAAATAACACTGATTCAACCAAAAACACCCGATTATTTGAGTTAAACATTCTTAGTGAGAGAAAGTCTACTCATAGCGGGCGAGGTGACCGTAATTAACCTGAAAACGCATCCAGAGCCTATTTTCGGGTGTCAGCATGGTCTTCTTCTACCTCAGAACAGCCCTGGTTCAAACGTAGCACACACACCGTCTTGATTTGGGCATCGCTAAATGTTGCTTCATGCTTGGACCGCAAAGATGAGCTGATGACGTCATTCCTTGGTGCTTCCTCATGCCCACAGTGGCACAAAGCCATGACTACAGTTGCTGCTGCTCGGACTGGTTGGGGCACCACCCTTGTTGTTTGGGAACTGCTCCTTGGTGGTTGGGCACCGCTTCTTGGTGATTGAGGTGAGGACGAAGGACGGTGACACGTTGATGGCCACTGGCCGACGCTAAGGTGCCAAGACACCCGCCATTTTCTCCCAATTGTGGCTGCACGATCTGCTGCTGCTGGGTGCCGCACCTACTGTTGGTCGACCATCCTAGTAGGTAGCTAGGTCGAGGATGGAGGGGGAAGGTAGAGGAGGAAGGGGTGCCACTGAAGCAACTGTCTTGTGCCCCAATTCGGTCATCGTTGTTGCTACTAGCTCTAAGCCACTGCTGCTGAATGTGGCCAATAGTGCTGCTGTTTGGATGGCTCTAAGGCGCCACTAGGGCAAGGGAAAGGTGAAGGAAGGAAGGGGAAGAAGAAAGGAAGGCGGCGGCCTGCTGGATCAGAGCTGGGAAGCTCGAAATCTCCCACACACACCCCCTCTACTGATCTCATTCAAAAAGGTTGGGCACCGCATCAGTTAGTTCTAGGAATCGATCGGGGGAAGAAGATAAGGGAGAAAGGAATTAATAGCCAATTAATGGGTAAGTTGCACTATAGATCCAAATAACTTGAAAATGACATAACTTTTGCCTCAAAGGTCCAATTGAAGTAATTTCTTTTGCAACTTTTCAAGTGCGAGATCCACTACAACCGCAAGTAATGAAAACATGCTCATTAGACTATAAAAATAGATCAAAGAACTAATTGCATCTGTGAGTACTTAACTCATATTAATAAACTAAATGATGTACTAAGTGTTGTGCTTACTAGTTAATCATGGAGTGGATCATAACAATCTCCCTCCCTTATAGGAATTTCATCCCGAAATTCATAAAAGAGAAAAGGAAACTTGTTACACATCTCGGACTCAAGCTCCCACGTGGCTTCCTCTAGGTCGTGGTTCCTCCACAAAACATTCACTAATGATATCTCGTGATTCTTGAGCTTCTTGATCCTCCGATCAACTATATGAATAGGTCTTTAAACATAGAACACATCTGATATGAGTTGTGTAGGTTCTGGGTCCACTATCTTATATGTACCAGGGTAACACTTCTTTAGCATCAATACATGAAACACATCATGTAGATTAGCCAACTCAGATGGCAAATCCAACCTATAGGATATAGGTCCAATCCTCTCAACGATAGGATATGGGCCCATAAACCTAGGAGTCAGTTTGCCTCTCTTGCCAAACCTCAACATCCTTTCCATGGTGAAACTTTAAGATACAATTCATCACCAACCTCAAACTCAAGAGGTCTACGTCACTTCTCAGTGTAACTCTTCTGCTTGTCCTGTGCATCTTTCAACTATTCTCTGATCAATGTAATCTTTTTGTAGTCAAATCCACTATCTCTGGTCTAAGAATCTTTTTTTCACCCACCTCAAACCAATATATGGGTGATCTACACTTTCTTCCATATAAAGCATCATACGGGGCCATACCAAGACTGGAATGGTGACTATTGTTGTATGCAAACTCTATAAGGCTCAAGTGTTCTTCCCAACTTCCACTGAAATGCAAGAAACATGCTCTCAGCATGTCCTTAAGAGTCTGAATGGTCCTCTCTGACAGACCATCCGTCTGTGGGTGAAAAGTTGTATTGAATCTCACCTTTGTTCCTAAAGCATGATGCAACTGATTCCAAAACTTGGGTGTGAATTTAGGATCTCTATCTGATGTAATTGAAACTGGGATACCATGCAACCAGACTATCTCATCCACGTATATCTTAGCCAACTTTGGGTCATCAAAGTGTGACTTAATAGGAAGAAAGTGAGCATACTTAGTCAGTCTATCCACAATCACCCATATAGAGTCACAACCTCTAGGTGTCTTGGGCAACCCTACCACAAAATCTATTGTGATATGTTCCCACTTCCACTCTGGTATAGGAAGAGATTGCAAAGTACTTGTAGGTTTCTGATGCTCAGCCTTATCCTGCTGACACACACTGCATATAGCCACATACTCAGCTACAACCTTCTTCATACCTGACCACCAATACAACTCCTTGAGATTCCTATACATCTTAGTGTTGCTTGGATGCATAGTGTACATCGATGCATGCGCTTCCTCAAGAATCCTTTCTTTCAAATCACTATCTCCAGGTACATACAACATGTCATGCCGATACAACAAACCATCATCTAAAAACCTAAACTATGGTTTCTTTCCCTCTGTCATATCCTACATGATCTACTGTAACTCAATGTCACTCTGCTAAAAATCCTTGATCTGATCATAAAAAGTAGGCTTGACTTACATCTGTTCAATCAAACCACTTTGCTCTGCCACCCCTAAGTCTAAGTTCAACTTCTACATATCTACTAGAAGGTCTCTCTTGAAGCATGCCATAGATAATACATCTACTGTTGAACTTGACTTCCTGTTGAGGGCATCTGCTACCACATTAGCCTTATTAGGATTATAATCTATTGTCACATCATAATCCTTGATCAATTCTGACCATCTCTGCTGTGTAAGATTTAGATCCTTCTGGGTGAAAATATATTTCAAACTCTTATGATCCGTAAATACCTAACAAGCCTCACCATAAAGATAGTGATGCCATGTCTTAAGAGCATGAACTACAAAAAATAACTCCAAATCATGTGTCGAGTAATTCTCATCATTCTTCTTAAGTTGTATCGATGCATAAGCTACTACTTTTCCTTCCTGCATCAACACACAACCTAAGCCTCTCCTGGAAGCATCACAAAACAATGTGTAACCTTTACCTGTCTCGGGCAGGATCAACACTAGTGTTGTAGTCAGCCTCTTCTTCAAGATCTGAAAACTCTTCTCATAGTTGTCTGACTAGACAAACAATGCATTCTTTCTCGTTAAGTGTGTCAGAGGTGACGCTACAACACTAAAGTTCTGGATGAACCTCCTGTAGTAACCTGCCAATTCTAAGAAGCTTCTAATCTCAGTCAGAGTTTTAGGTTTCTCCCTCTGTAGAACATATTTGACTTTCTTAGGGTCAACATTTACTCCATCTCATGAGATGACATGTCCAAGAAAAGACACCTCTGTTAACCAAAACTCGCATTTACTGAACTTAGCATATAACTGGTGTTGTCTTAACAACTATAACGCTATCCTCATATGTTGCTCATGTTGTTCATCATCTCTAGAGTAGATCAAAATGTCATCTATGAAAACCACTATGAACTGATCTAAGAACGGCTTGAAAATCCAGTTCATCATATCCATGAAAGTTGTTGGGGCATTACTCAGTACCATTTTTCTTTTATAATCTATATTATTGCATCATGCTTCAAATCCATCCTTGTACCCATAATCCTCTTTACCATATACTACTCTTCCACCTATCATCTTTAACTTCTAAATTTTTTTTCTATGATCATGTTGCTTATTCATGTGTATGATCATGTATACCATGATGCATATATTTTTATTTATCCTCCTACTAATGTGAAGTTGAAATTCTAAATCAATATTCTCTTTACTAGTTTCATCTCATGTTTAATACATTACATATCCTTTATTTTAAATCCAACGACTCATGAATGGGTCAAACTTAGTTTCTTTTTGAATCAAGTTCTTCCTCCTTGAATATAGTTTGCCTTTGTATATCTCATTCATTTCCTAAACTACACTTTTGTTCTTATTTCAGGAACTAGTTTGTTAGTCTATAGAGAATTAGAATCCAAAGGTACTATGTATGAATGTATTAAACTTCATAATAAATGTATACATTCCATGCTCTCCATTATATCATGTAATCCTCATTCCTTAATCAAGCTCATCATTTCTAACATTTCTCTTTGATTCAACTAAGTTTCTTGTCCTGGTCTAATGATTTACATGTTCATCTAAATCTTTGTACTTTAACTCTTCTGAAGACTCTTCATTTCTATGTACTTATTGTATACTTAACTCTTTTCTTCTATTTTTCCCTTTACTTTGGAGTACATAAAAGTATTTTACTATATTATATGATACATTCCTCCTGATTGATGCTTACTATCTTAGCCCTTATATACTTTTCTCATATCCTTTCCATATCTCATATTTAGAGTTCATATAATACTAATCATCAAACTTAATCTGAATCTTATGTCGTGTTCCTTTATTTCCAATTAAGGATTGCACATATGAGGCCCCAATCATTGAATCTCAGATATCAGTTCCAACTGATTCTTAGTTGTTCTGATTCTTCCCTTATATTTCAACATCTTAGTGTATGTACATTCTCACTATGATGTGAGTCTAAATTATCCAGAGTCTACTTTTATTGTATTTTCAATAGGAGTCGTTAGATCATAGTAATGCACCCTGCCAGCCGTACCAGACCAAACTTGTAGTCCTAAAACCAAGAACTACTCATGATTAACTATCTCCTATTAATCTCAAACACGTGGAAACAATATCCACTTAGGGCAACTCATTTAAACATAACTTCTGGTCTACTTGATACAAAGAATATAAATAATAAATGAATCACTTCATGATACACAACAATAATAAAGAACCATATATATTCTATAAAGTGATAATCTAGATTCATACATATAAGAGCACTTCTAGTGATCTCCAATTAAATAAGTAATATAAAGCAAGAGTTGTATCACATCCTATGTTTAACCTCTTACTCCTTCAATACTTTCCGGTCTCCTAACCCCAAGATTTCTAGGGTTTCTCTCTAGCCCATCCTTCCTTTGCATACATGGCCAGAGCATTCAGAGAAGAATAGACAAACTAGCCTGATACTGGTCAATCTAAGTATTCAGATACCTGGCCAGGGTATCTAAATACTCAGACCTCCCAGAGCTATAGACACATCACTTCCTATCTGCCACACTTATAACTCTAACTTTCTATCCTAATGGTTCCTGACAGCTCAGCCTAAGCTCCCAGCTTGGTCCTCGTGACCACATCCTCTTCCTGCCATCTGCAATAGTATAACAGAACACTTCCTATTAGAAAATTGTAGTTAGAAGGAAGACACCTAAGTCCTAATCCTATTGGTCTCTTGTCGTCACCTGACCTTGACTTAGAGTAACTATGTACACAACCTATGCTTTGATACCAAATTAGTTGTGACGCCCCAATATCCGTGCCATCTCTAATGACCCCGGAGACTGGGGGGTCACCCTCGGTAAACCACCCTTAACCTTTTCTTTACTTAGTGACTTAAAATTAACTTAAATGAAAATCCTTTAACCAGGAATAAACTATAACCTTACTAAACTGTGATAGAAACTTACCATTAACATTACTTGGAAGAAAAACAAACTTACACGACATATTACATTGTTCATGCAGAAAGTAAAACACAACAAATAACTGAAATCTAAACTACATATCGCATTACATTCTCTCTCTACCACACCACATGCCCTAGGACTCAGGGGAAAGGACTAAGAGACCACTATCTAAGTACGATCTATCTTCTAAGAACTTGGGTGATACGATCCTTCAGCTACCTCGTGCTGACACTGACCTGAAAAATGTTTTAGTAGGTTGGTGAGCTACTGGCTCAGTGAATAGAATTTCACCCAACCATCATAGATAACTTATTTTATGCTTATTAATTTGGAAAAAATACAAGATAATACTATACTGAGCAGATATAAACAATATAATTTAAACAATAGGAGATGTCAACATTTCATTAAGATAACAACTGTTGCAAAGTTGTAGATACGATTAAATAATAGAGAATACTAAAATTTCATGCAAAGGACAACTGCTGTGAAACTCACTGAAATCTTCCCTAACTCTTTAACTTATAAGAAACTCTGTGAACCTATATGAACATATTTTATCTTATGCCCTGATCATATGCAGTGTACTCTACATATGAAGAATTATAGCGAACTACAATCTCATCGTACAAGACTTATCTTAAAACCCAGGAAGCTAAGCCTAGAACTGAATCTGGGTCTGCATAACTTGAAACATCACGTTTGACTAAGGAAGCTAAATAGTGTCCTTTAACTAGACCTCTCCTCTAGGCTGAGTACACAGACAGAGGGTCTGAGACACTCTATGGGTACCTCTGGGTTACCACCGGGATCTCTGATTCATGTTGGGTAACCTATCTTCTATTAGGAGACTTCCACAAGGGCTTTGTCTCCCCGCACACTCTGTGGGTGTGTTCTGATCCCTGTATACTGCTTGCTGCCAGGGTGAATTGTTTCCTCCCTATAGTGCAGACATCCTTAGGGAATCTATGGTGTTCAGGACACCTATGTCTATTATTTTATTATTCTAGAAAAGCTCTTACTACATTGCATCTCTGTCTTACTTATTCTTGACTTTGGTATCTATATCACTTCTAACTTGGCAGTGCAACATGCTCAAACATTGTAATTTACTGAGAAATCAACTTATTGTACTTGCAGGCAGATTTAAATAAATAAAAAACTTGTCAACTTGTCACATACATATTGAAATCATGCAATTCAACATCTTAATATACTGATAAGGGTTGATTAGTCAACATATGTGAGATCATCAGTTGCACTTGTATAATATCTGAAATTCCTAGAAAAACATGCATATCAACCCTAATCCTGAGTTGTGCATCACTTAACCCAATTAAGAGTTAATTACATATCATCACACAAATTATTGATAATAACTGAGAATTTCTTATGATATCCTTGAGAAGGTGTCGCTCCGTATAATTATTAATAAACTCACATTAAATATGACCGGGAGTGTGCAACTAGGCTTCTATTGAACCCTTTCATGTCATTGTCATTTCTTTTAAATTGAGCATCTACTAATTTACTAAAAATGTATAGCATGGGTTTATACCCAAACTGTGTCATTATTGGTCATGTTCTACTGAGTTCAACATTTACTCGAGCAATTTATGTTTTGATCAATCACGTATTTACACTAATCCAAATCACACATATCAATTAACTAATTAGCATTGTGCAAGAGTTAATAAATAAAATGTGCAAATTAGAAATCATGCGGCATCGACATTGCCCGACACCTGGGTAAACGTTGTTACTCGCAAATAACACTAATTCAACCAAAAAAAACTGATTATTTGAGTTAAATGTGCTTAGTGAGTGAATTTCTACTCACAGAGGGTGAGGGGAATACAATTCAACTAGAATCATGTCCAAAGCATGTTTTCGGGCGTTAGTAGGGTCTCCTTCTACCTTGGGACAGCCCTGGTTCAAACGTAGAACACATACGGCTTCGTGCTTGGACCTCAAAGATGAGCTAACACCATTGTTCCTTGGTGCTGCCTTGTGCCCAAGATGGCACAAAGCCACGGCTACAGCTGCTGCTGCTCGGACTGGCTGGGGTGTCGCCCCTGCTGCTTCGGCACCGCTCCTTGATGGTTGGGCACTGCTTCTTGGTGCTTGAGGTGAGGAAGAAGGTTGGCGACATGCTGCTATCCACTGGCCGACACTAAGGGGCCAAGACACCCGCCCTTTTCTCCCAATCGTGGTCGCATGATCTACTACTGTTGGGCGCCTCACCTACTTTTGGTCGGCCGCCCAAGCAGGTAGCTGGGTCGAGGATGGAGGGGGAAGGTAGAGGAGGAGGGGGCAACACTGAAGTAACTGTCTTGAGCCCCAATTCAGTCTTCGGTGTTGCTGCTAGCTCTAAGCCATTGCTGCTGAATGCGGCCAATGCTGCTACTGTTTGGATGGCTCTAAGGCGCTACTAGGGCAAGGGAAAGGTGAAGGAAGGAAGGGGAAGAAGAAAGGAAGGTGGTGGCCTGCTGGATCAGAGCTAGGAAGCTCGAAATTGCCCACACACCCCCCTCTGCTGCTCTCATTCGGACAAGTTGGGCACCACATTACTCAGTTCTGGGAATCGATTAGGGGAAGAAGATAAGGGAGAAAGGAATGAATAGCCAATTAATGGGTAAATTGCACTATAGATCCAATAAATTTGAAATGGCATATTCAATTGAAGTGATTTCTTTTGCAACTTTTCATGTGCGAGATCAAATACAACCTCAAGGCATGAAAACATGCTAATTAGACAGTAACACTAGATCAAAGCACTAATTGAATCTGTGAGTACTTAACTTAACTTAATCAACTTAATGATGTACTAAGCGTTGTGCTTACTAGTTAATCATGGAGTGGGTCATGATAGTACACATGTGTATAAGACTATACACATGGTCCTACAAGACTGTACACATGTGTATAAGACTGTACACATTTGTACTAGATTATACGCATGGTCCTACAAGAATGTACACATGTGTACAAAGCTATACACATGGTCCTACAAGACTATACATGTAGTCCTACAAGACTATACACATGTGTACAAGACTATACACATTTGTACAAGATTGTACACATCTGTACAGGATTTTACACATAGTCCTATAAGACTGTACACATTTTTACAAGACTGTACACATGGTCCTACAACATTGTGGACATGTGTACATGACTGTACACCTGGTCCTACAAGGATGTACGCATGTGTACAAGACTGTACACATGTTTACAATATTGTATACATGGTCCTACAAGACTGTACACCTGTGTACAATACTATACACATGGTACTACAAGATTGTACACAATGTCCAACAAGACTGTACACATGGTCGTACTAGAATTTACACATGTGTATAAGACTGTACACATGGTCCTACAAGACTTTACACATGTGTACAAGATTGTACACATGGTCCTACAAGACTGTACATATGGTCCTACAAGACTTTACACATGTGTACAAGACTATACACATGTGTACTAGACTGTACACATGGTCCTACAAGACTATACACATGTGTACAAGACTGTACACATGGTCCTACAAGACTATGCACATGTGTAAAAGACTATATATGTCTGTACAAGACTATACATATGTCTACTGGACTGTACACATTGTCATACAAAGACTGTACACATGTGTATAAGATTGTACACATGGTCCTACAAAACTATACACATGGTCCTACAAGATAGTACACATGTGTACATGTTTGCACTTATGTGTACAAGACTATACACATGGTCCTACAAGACTGTAGACATGTGTACAAGACTGTATACATGGTCCTAGAAGACTGTACACATGGTCCTACAAGACTGTACATGTGGTTCTACAAGACTGTACACATGGTCCTACAAGACTTTACACATGTGTACAAGACTATACACATGGTCCTACAAGACTATACACATGGTCTTAGAAGATTGTTCACATGTGTACAAGACTGTACACATGGTCTAAGGAGATTGTACACATGGTCCTATGAGACTGTAAACATGGTCCTAGAAGATTGTACACATGGACCTAAAAAATTGTACACATGTGCACAAAAGTCTACACGTGGTCCTACAAGACTGTACACATGGTACTACAAGACTATACACATGTACACAAGATTGTGCATCTATGTAGAAGACTGTACACGTGGTCATACAAGACTGTAAAATATGTACAAGAATTCACCCATGGTCCTACAAGACTATACACATGGTCCTACAAGACTGAATACATGGTCATACAAGACTCTACACATGGTCCTACATGTTTGTACACATGGTCCTACAAGACTTTAAATATGTGCACAAAACTGTACACATGGTCCTACAAGACTATACACATGGTCTTACAAGACTGTACGCATGTGCACAAGACTGTACACATGGTCCAAGAAGATTGTACACATGATCCTCCGAGACTATACACATGGCCCTACAAGACTATACACATGGTCCTACAAAACTATACAAATGTGCACAAAACTGTACACATGGTCCTACAAGACTGTACACATGGTCCTACAAGATTGTACATGTGTATAAGAATGTACATATGTGTGCGATATTGTATACATGGTCATATAAGACTACACAGATGTGTACAAGACTGTACATATGGTCCTACAAGACTGTACACATTTGTACAAGACTATACACATGGTCCTACAAGACAGTACACATGGTCCTACAAGACTATACAGATGCGTACATGATTGTACACATGGTCCTACAAGACTATACACATGTGTAGAAGACTGTACACATGGTCCTACATGACTGTACACATGGTCCCACAAGACTGAACACATGGACCTACAAGAATGTACACTTGGTCCTACAAGACTATACACATGGTCCGACATGATTGAACATATGGTCCTACAAGACTTTAAACATATGTACAAGACTGTACACATGTTCCAACAAGACTTTAAACATGTGTATAAGATTGTACACATGTTTCGACAAGATTGTACACATGTATACAAGATTGTACACAAGGTCCTACAAGACTGTACACATGGACGTACAAGACTGTACACATATGTACAAGACTGTGACATGATCCTACAAGACTGTACATGTGTACAAGACTATACACATGTGTACTAGGCTATACACATTGTCATACAAGACTGCTCACATGTGTACAATATTATACACATGGTCCTAAAAGATTGTACACATGGTCCTACAATATTGTACACATATGTACAAGACTACCTCCAGTCGAAAAACCATTTCCTCCTCATAGTGCAGTCCTCATCCTATGAGGATTCTACAGTGTTCAGGGCATCTACATGTCTAATTCACTCTTTAAATTTACAATTCAATCATCACATCAACATATATTTGGTCAGCTTTGTAAACTGTTCATTTCCTAAACCATGTGATAACATTTACCACAACTAAACTGTTAAGCATCACCATGTCTCAAACTAATAAACATATATATATCACAATACTTGATTCACTAAACACCCTATCATTAGGGTTTCATTTACCTCATTCACTTATCACATAACTCGCATAAGGATTGAATACATCATAACATTGTTCAATAAGAATTTCTCTCAACAATTCACATATAATCTAATATATATATATATATGAAACCCTATAATGAACTGAACTAGGGTTTCCACGCCATATACTAAAACATCATACATCAAAATAACAATGAATCAAGATGTCTAATTGCAAACATCCAATTTTCCATTCATTTCGGGTTTCACCCTCTTGCTGATATATCAAGCACACATTGATATCATAAAATGAAATGCAAGATCTTATCTGACATATATGTAATACACATACAAATAAAACAATCATTCGTAAGCAAGGCGATTCAAGGAGACAAACTTCTTCATTCAATTATACAACAATTTTAGTCATTCGAATACCCTAAATTTTGGTTTACTATTATAACCTCAGCATATACTTTAAGAATTATAATTTACATGTACTGTACCCATTTCTAATATGATTTCAACATCCAAAATTCATCACAACAGATAAATAATCCTTTTCATATCATCTCAGAAAAACTAGACCTAAAAGGCAATTTACTGTTTGTACGCGCATACCAAGGAATTGAATATTACTATTTAAAGGAAGTATCCACTCATATAAGGCATGAAAACACGTTAAAAATGTATCCCATCTCTGAAAATCTCAAATCCATAGAAAGACCCTAGAAAATTAGTGGTTTCTTCTTCCTTTTAGCCCCCTAAAGAAGGTCTATTATAGGTAGAAGACGAAGATTGGAGGTTAACCCAAACCTCAAATTCGATGAATCAAGGGTTCTGAGAAAGGGAAAATGAAGAGAAGGAAGAATCAAGTGTTAAACCTACTCACCAAGTCAAATAATTAGCAACACTTTTGGATTTTCGCCGTTCTTCACGTTCTTTCCCAAAAATCACCCCAGATACTATCTTCCAAGTCACCCTCTTATTGAGAAAGGTTTATGATATGATATAAGATCAAATTATTATTCTAACACACTTTATTTCGTTGAATGTGGATAAGTATTGCTCGAGATACTATCATTTTACAATTTGTTATCCGGGGTGGCATCGGTCGCGGTCGTAGCAGACGACGGGGCGCCGGCCGCGGTCATGACGCACGAAGCAGTGTCATGGGTTGCGACACTAGCGTCACATGTCGTGGTGTCGACGCAAAATCGTTTGTGGTTGCGATGTAGACACAGTGTCGATCGTAGTGTCAGTCGTGGTACTCTGTACGTGTTTACTAAAAAGGATATAACTCTCTCATTTTAACTCTGATTTGGTTCATTCTTTTTTTTTGTTGGATTCATAATTAAATTATCTACAATCCTATGATATTATTTTGATAGTATTTTCAAATAAAAAATTATTTATTAATTATTTCCTCCAATTTCGTTAACTCTTTTTATGCATACATGTACGAGTTACATTAACTCCAACTCATATCTTTATAGTATGCTTAAGTCATGATTATAAGTTGCCCAAACAATTATTCAAGGTTACTAAAGTGAAGATAAAGCAAAACATAGAATATTACTTACAAAAGTATGTCAAACATTAAGATTATCTTAAAACTCTAGGATTACCAGCAAAGCTAGGAATGGGTTATAACAGTACAAGACTGTACACATGGTCCTAGAAGACTGTACACATGGTCCTACAATATTGTACACATCGTCCTACAAGACATTACACACATGTACAAGACTGTACACATGGTCCTACAAGACTGTACACATGGTCCTACAACACTGTACACATTTGCACAAAACTCCACACATGGTCCTATAAGACTATACACATGTTCCTACAAGATTGTACACATATGTACAACTTTGTACATATGTGTACAAGAATGTACTCATGGTCATACAAGACTGTAAACATGTGTACAAGACTATACCCATGGTCCTACAATACTATACACATGTGTACAAGATTGTACACATAGTTCTACAAGGTTGTAAACGTGTAGACGACTGTACACATGGTCCTACATGACTATACACATGGTCCTACAAGACTATACACATGGTCCTCAAAGACTTTGCAAATGGTCATACAAGACTCTATACATGATCCTACATATTTGTACACATGGTCCTACAAGACTTTAAACATGTTTACATGACTATACACATGGTCCTACAAGACTATACACATAGTCCTACAAGACTATACACATGTGTACAAGACTGTACACATGGTCCAAGATGATTGTACACATGGTCCTATGAGACGATACACATGGTCCTACGAGACTATACACATTATCCTACAAAACTGTACACATGTGCACAAAACTCTACACATGGTCCTACAAGGCTATACACATGGTCCTACAAGACTATACACATGGTCCTACAAGACTGTACACATATGTACAAGTTTGTACATATGTGTACAACACTATACTCATGGTCATACAAGACTGTAAACATGTGTATAAGACTATACCCATGGTCCTACAAGACTGTACACATGATTGTAGACACGGTCCTACAAGGCTGTACACATGTGTTGAAGACTGTACACGTGGTCCTACATGACTTTACACATGGTCCTATAAGATTGTACACATGGTCATACAAGACTATACACATGGTCATACAAGACTCTATACATGGTTCTACATGTATGTACACATGGTCCTACAAGACTTTAAACATGTTTACATTACTGTACACATGGTCCTACAAGACTGTACACATAGTCCTACAAAATTGTACACATGTATACAAGACTATACACATCGTCCTACAAGACTGTACACATTGTCCTACAAAACTGTACACATATGCACAAAACTGTACACATGGTCCTACAAGACTATACACATGGTCCTACAAGACTATACACATGGTCCTACAAGACTGTACATGTGTACAAGATGGTACATATATGTGCAAGATAGTACACATGATCATACAAGATTGTACAAATGTACAAGACTCTATACATTGTCCTACAAGACTATACACATTTGTACAAGATTGTACACATGGTCCTACAAGACAGTACACATGGTCCTACAAAACTGTACACGTGTACAAGATTGTACACATTGTCCTACAAGAATGTAAACATCTGTAGAAGACAGTACACATGGTCCTACATGATTATACACATGGTCCTATAAGACGATACACATGGTCCTACCAGACTGTACACATGGTCCTACAAAACAATACACTTGGTCCTACAAGACTGTACACATGGTCCTACATGATTGTACACATGGTCCTACAAGACATTATACATGCGTACAAGACTGTACACATGGTCCTACAAGACTTTACACATGGTCCTATAAGACTGTACACATGTGTACAAGACTGTACATATGGTCCTAGAAAATTGTACACATGATCCTACAAGACTATACACATGGTCCCTCAAGACTGTATACATGAGGTGTACCACAACATGTGAAAGAATCATAACAAGCTACGATCTCACTTTACAAGGCTTAGAAGCATGCCCGGGTTCCTAAGCCTATCTCTTGAGTAAGACCCCATCTATAGTGAGCATCAACACGTCTGCCTCTCGACAGCTAATGGAAGCGACCAGATATCTCAGACTCTACCTCTCAACCTGGGTACTGAGGCGGTGAGTCAAAGCCCTCAGGCTTATTGTGCATCAGTGGACCACTGGCCATTGATCACTCAAAATGTAACACAAGTACCACTAGAATCCCTAGTTGGTGTTCTATACCACACACTTGTAACGAGTCTACCAAACTAGTCAAGACCCCCACTGTGACGTCCCCGAATTTTCTAAAACTTAATCTGATGTGCGACGTCCAAATTGAAACCCTCACCTCAGCGAGAATCCCAATTTAAACATCCCACACAAGGCTAAGAAGAAGAAAATCAGAGGAAGTCATAAGGAAACAATGTCAGTAGCACATGTACATGAACAATAATAAAACCATACACATGTTCACCATTCAACATATAATTACAACATGAATTGTTACAACATTTGATATTACATATTGAACAGCAAACTTATACATATACATGTACTACATCTAAACTACAGGATCTTAAGACAACAGGTCCACCTGTAAATCAGCTCGCCACACAACTCTCACTATCCTGGATCTTCAAGAGCATAACCGCAACCTAAACAAAAGAATACATGTGGTACACGTCAGCACAATATTTCAAGAATATTGTACTGAGTACGCCTACGTGTCTTTTATTTACCTCTCATCATATCTTGGCAATAAGATAAAACTAATACTTGGCAGTTATAAAGAAATATACGAAAAGCTTATACTTGCACAAAGATATTCATTAACAAAAGAGAACACATATTTTAAGCTTACTTTCCATTATATACCAAGGCCTTTATGATCACTACCAAAGAGTTAGATCATTTGTACAAGGTGACCACTACCAAAGATTTAGGTCAGACCACTACCAAAGAGTTAGGTCATATGTACAATGTGACCACTACCAAAGAGTTAGGTCACTTCCAAGCACACTACCAAAGAGTTACTGCTTTCATATAATGGAACATATATATTATGTTTGATGTGTTCATAGCAGTAAGTATAGAAAACCAACCAACATATCATATGAGAACAATCATTTCATCCAATACCATATACCAAATATTTTACTATGCATATAACACAAGCATATTGTATATTAAGCCAAGTAAGAGGTAATGGCGTACCTTCCAAAGAGACATTCTAATCATCACATATACTACTGATGTCATCTATATCTTGGTCAAACCTGATTAAGACAAGATCACACACTACTATCAGATTCTCATCATCTACATCTCATGTTAACCCTAATCGTGTTCATTAGGGCTTTACTTAGTTCATTAGGTCATTGCCATCATTACTTGCTTTCTTGTCTTAGAATCATCTTACTAATGTCATGTTCCAGATTATGGTCCATTATCTGAACATTATCTTCCATGGCATTTTTGTGCACATTAATTAACCCTAGGTTACATCATTAACCGAGATTAGGGTTTTATAACATGTATTAAGATTCATTTTCGTATAACATGGATTTTGTTCATAATTATGATCTCATAATTAAAACTGAGGTTTCATATACTGATATGAGCTTACGCTATAAATTTCATCATTTATAGAGCATGTATGTATTTATTGCATTTTATTAGGGTTATTAGCCCTAAAATGGCATATAGAGCAAATTACAAGATTTCGTACATCAACATGATCATCCTTGACATCAGGTGCATTATAATCATTATTATGGAGTTACAGACATTTTCTCATAATTTTAGAACATCACTTGATATTTATTATCCATTAAACAAGCCTTACACCTCTTACATGATTACTCTGATATTAGATCGTCGAAAGCCTGATATTATGTTTCCATTGTGTTCTACACAATGTTCTGAGAAAAACGGTACCTTATTTGTATTTTTTGGATCAACGGGCTATTTACTGTGAATTAAAGGAGATATGATCATTTTACCTTTTTGGGCCTCTACGGGACTACCACGTGTCCACTAAGGGGGCGGCTCCTTTCCTTGGCTGGGCCGGTGGTTCACGGTCACTTGGACCCGGTTCAGCAGCTGGACCAACTGGTCCTTCTCCTTTCTCTCGCACCTGGGTCGCCTGGTGTTTCTCCGTAGTGCAGGAGCGCCGCCACAGGGCTCGACCTCCGGTGAGCAAGAAAGTGACACCGCCTCCTACTCTCTGATCTACTGCTCTTGATGCCTCCGCGCGTCGCCTCCAGGAAAACGGTCGTCACCGTGATGCTCCAGTTCTCGGCATACAAATCAGCCGTTGGCTTCTTTGCTCAGTTTCAGATGGAATTAGGACCCATTGAAGTCCTCTACGCCCAACGTCTTCCTCGAAGCACGACCCGTCGCGTGTGCAAGGCTACTCGTCATCAGATCCTTCCTCTCATGGTGGTAGCTAAAGCGGAGAGGAAGATCACGAAACCAGATCCAACCGCCGCCTCCTCCTGTGGTCTTCATGGGAAAATGACTCATCAGCTACTCCGCCACATCAACGTCTGTGTATACCCTTGTACGGTTGGATTGACCTCGAGCTTTGTTTTCCTTCGTTATCCTCCTCTAGTTTGCTCCATGTACCTCCTCATTAGTTTGCTCGCTGCGGAGGAGAAGCAGCTCGCTACAAAGGAGAAACAGTGAGAGATGGGGGGACTCACTCTCTCTCTATACTTCACCAAAAGCTAGGCTATCTAGGCCAGGAAGGAAGTGCTCAATGAGGCGAGGCCAACCGCCCGGTCTCCCGCTCCATTCCTCCCACGATCAGGGATCGTGACAGTGTAGACTGTCACTGGATTCCTTGCTCCATGCTCCATGATCTTGAACGGTTTCAAGGTAGGGGATAGCCATCTATCCATCCAAAACGAGCCATCCAACGGTCTCCAGGATGCCACGGTATCAGTCCTTGACTTCACAACCAGATGAGCGTGTGACAGTGCCCAACATAGGCTAAGGTATTAAAATTTGGCCCAACAACAATCAATAATGTCCATTATTTCACAAAGATGAACCTAAATAACTCTCTCTAGGATACTCCAATTGCCACCAAATTTTAACCATAGATTCCTTACCTCTCGAGCTACCTTCTACTCAAATTTGGTGACAAAACTCAACTACTGGGTGATTCAATTAAATTCCTCAAAAAGGCATTAAAAGATAGATCTTAATCATGATATCAACCTCACATCCACACTTACTTTATTAAAAGCTTGAAACTCTCAATCTAACTGAAACATATGCTTTCACTTATGTCATTGGACATTTAGGATTCTAAAAGTCCACTCCATCACATCCTACACACCTTAAAAGATATTTCGTCCTCGAAATTAAAGCAAAAACCACTTTGTCACATCATATACATCTTAAAAGAACTTTCATCCTCGAAAGTAAACCCTACTCATGCTTCTAGGGTAAGCTTATCTTGCTCTCATCCATATGTATGCACTATTCTATGTGTAACATATCCGCAAAGGTTACCTAGAACCATGTATCCAAAGCACTATTAGGAGGGTTTACAACCATCTTGGGTGCACAAACACTCCATTCAAGGTTAAACTCAAGGTTTAGAAACTTAGGTTATGTCATGACATATCTCATATGTTAGATTTGCTTCCTTATCTTTAGCCATGCATTAGGGTTTTCACATCATATTCCATGTTCTAAAGGAATTAAATAAGATTAACTCAAGTTAACCCATTATCAAGGTGTCATCAACATTTTATTGAGCTAATTATTAGAACATGGTCAACATTAACATATGCCTTTTAGGTGGGAGTTAACTAAAGTTAACCCACTTTATCCATGTAGATCATATCAAGGTGTCATAATCGCTATGTTGTGCTAACTGCCATCTATATTTTTTTTTCATCTTTATTAAGCACTAAGATTAACACCTCCTGAACATGTTTCATTCATATGATCTTATTCCATTGTTCATAATAAACTGTAACATTTTCGAGTGATTTTATCACAAGACTAACCAATAATTTCACATTAATCATCATTATGCATGTACGTGGTTAACCAATTATGCCTTGATATCAATTAAACCATCTCTAGGTTTCCATCATATCATGTCTATATATCATGTCCTTACATACATTATATCATGGTTGTGCTAAACAACTTATGTGAGTTTCTCTTTAAACATATATTTAAAACTTCATCTAGTCCAACTGAGGTCCTAACCCTTATCATGAGGGTAATTACATGCTCAGTCTCTCTGAGCTCACTCAACTCTATGAGTAACTCGTATGGATTCACTTTCTCTTTCCTCTCTTAGTCTAGGGTTCTCGGATTACCTCGTTGGCACTAGTGATAGCTTTATAATCTCTAGCCACATAAGCACAAACCAAAACATGCTATGGCATACTCTTCATAGGTCTCTACCCATAAAACATCTTACTCAAATCTCTCTTATATACACCACTAGATTCCTATGTGGGAAACCACCAACCCGAGCATGAGGCTTCACAAAACTAACATAGCTACCTCCTCCAGGGTCTTGGGCTCTCTCCCTCACCCAGATGGTAGGTTCTCATATTCATACTCACATATGCACACATAACCAGCCTCTCTTTGTCTCTAGGGTTTGGTCTTCCCAAGGACATCTAGGGTTCAAGATAACTATAGGAATCATGCATTAGGAAACTCAACTCATTCACTCAGGAGTATTCTAGTTTAGGACATATCATATCACATATCTCAGCATTCTAATATCTTGGAGTTTAAGTTCTCTGACCTTCTCCCAGCGGGTCTCACTCTCTCTGGAGTTAACCCCAAAACTGGTCCTAACACTAGAGGTTCTCCTTTTTAAAAGAGTTTGAGGCTCTTGCTGACTCACAACCTTGTCTCATCTTATCATATCTTATCATATAAAAGAATGCATACTTGCATCATCAAAACTTATCTCAAATCCTCAAAACTAAACTTAAGTCCTCGAAGACATACATAGATCATCATAACTATCTTATGTCATCTATGTAAGACTTAGATCATATCATCAAACTTATTCTATCTATTCCATCTATCATATATATATATATATATATATATATATATATATATATATATATATATATATATATATATATATATATATATATATATATATATTTCAAAAAGGCTCTAGACATCTAATCTAGAACTACCCTCTCTTCTAGACTGATGTCATCATTTTCACTTAGGTTGCATGAACACCTCCTACTCATACATGTGTGGGGACACATTTTTGTAATACATATACATAATAATATATTGTATAGTTTTTCTCTGATAAAACATGCGTCAGAGAAAACTATCAAGGTTCGATCCGATTGGAATCAAAAACCAAATCCAGAAAATGAGTGTCCCACACATAATAGAGAGTACAGTGTCATGAAAACTAAGGAAAGGGGTGAGAACATGGTGTAGACTAGTGTAGCTACTCTAGACAACGAGCGCCATATGTCTAGGGTTTCTCTTCCCTTGATGCACGTCATTTCCAAATAGTGCAACGTCCCATACCGCTGCACTACAAGGAAAGAATGACATCTAAGGACTTGCTATACAACAAGCACCAGTCTAGGCCTAGTTCTCGGACATCTAGGTGCTAACCTAGAGGTTAGGTCAGATCTAGTCTCTAAAAGACGACTAATCTAAACCAAAAGATTATTAAGTTCAAGGTTCTTTAGTTTTGAGTTGCATAATGAGCAAATGTCAGGCTTTGCTATTGTTCATGCTCTGATACCACCTGTGACGTCCCCGGATTTTCTAAAACTTAATCTGATGTGCGACGTCCAAATTGAAACCCTCACCTCAGCGAGAATCCCAATTTAAACATCCCACACAAGGCTAAGAAGAAGAAAATCAGAGGAAGTCATAAGGAAACAATGTCAGTAGCACATGTACATGAACAATAATAAAACCATACACATGTTCACCATTCAACATATAATTACAACATGAATTGTTACAACATTTGATATTACATATTGAACTGCAAACTTATACATATACATGTACTACATCTAAACTACAGGATCTTAAGACAACAGGTCCACCTGTACATCAGCTCGCCACACAACTCTCACTATCCTGGATCTTCAAGAGCATAACCGCAACCTAAACAAAAGATTACATGTGGTACACGTCAGCACAATATTTCAAGAATATTGTACTGAGTACGCCTACGTGTCTTTTATTTACCTCTCATCATATCTTGGCAATAAGATAAAACTAATACTTGGCAGTTATAAAGAAATATACGAAAAACTTATACTTGCACAAAGATATTCATTAACAAAAGAGAACACATATTTTAAGCTTACTTTCCATTATATACCAAGGCCTTTATGATCACTACCAAAGAGTTAGATCATTTGTACAAGGTGACCACTACCAAAGAGTTAGGTCAGACCACTACCAAAGAGTTAGGTCATATGTACAATGTGACCACTACCAAAGAGTTAGGTCACTTCCAAGCACACTACCAAAGAGTTAGTGCTTTCATATAATGGAACAAATATATTATGTTTGATGTGTTCATAGCAGTAAGTATAGAAAACCAACCAACATATCATATGAGAACAATCATTTCATCCAATACCATATGCCAAGTATTTTACTATGCATATAACACAAGCATATTGTATATTAAGCCAAGTAAGAGTTAATGGCGTACCTTCCAAAGAGACATTCTAATCATCACATATACTCCTGATGTCATCTATATCTTGGTCAAACCCGATTAAGACAAGATCACACACTACTATCAGATTCTCATCATCTACATCTCATGTTAACCCTAATCGTGTTCATTAGGGCTTTACTTAGTTCATTAGGTCATTCCCATCATTACTTGCTTTCTTGTGTTAGAATCATCTTACTGATGTCATGTTCCCGATTAAGGTCCATTATCTGGACATTATCTTCCATGGCATTTTTGTGCACATTAATTAACCCTAGGTTACATCATTAACCGAGATTAGGGTTTTATAACATGTATTAAGATTCATCTTCGTATAACATGGATTTTGTTCATAATTATGATCTCATAATTAAAACTGAGGTTTCATATACTGATATGAGCTTACGCTATAAATTTCATCATTTATAGAGCATGTATGTATTTATTGCATTTTATTAGGGTTATTAGCTCTAAAATGGCATATAGAGCATATTACAAGATTTCGTACATCAACATGATCATCCTTGACATCAGGTGCATTATAATCATTATTATGGAGTTACAGACATTTTCTCATAATTTTAGAACATCACTTGATATTTATTATCCATTAAACAAGCCTTACACCTCTTACATGATTACTCTAATATAAGATCGTCGAAAGCCTGATATTATGTTTCCATTGTGTTCTACACAATTTTCTGAGAAAAACGGTACCTTATTTGTATTTTTCGGATCAACGGGCTATTTACTGTGAATTAAAGGAGATATGAGCATTTTACCTTTTTGGGCCTATACGGGACTGCCACGTGTCCACTAAGGGGGCGGCTCCTTTCCTTGGCTGGGTCGGTGGTTCACGGTCACCTGGACCCGGTTCAGCAGCTGGACCAACTGGTCCTTCTCCTTTCTCCCGCACCTGGGTCGCCTGGTGTTTCTCCGTAGCGCAGGAGCGCCGCCACAGGGCTGGACCTCCGGTGAGCAAGCAAGTGACACCGCCTCCTACTCTCTGATCTACTGCTCTTGATGCCTCCGCGCGTCGCCTCCAGGAAAATAGTCGCCACCGTGATGCTCCAGTTCTCGGCATACAAATCAGCCGTTGGCTTCTTTGCTCAGTTTCAGATGGAATTAGGACCCGTTGAAGTCCTCTATGCCCAACCTCTTCCTCGCAGCACGACCCGTCGCGTCTGCAAGGCTACTCGTCATCAGATCCTTCCTCTCATGGTGGTAGCTAAAACGGAGAGGAAGCTCGTGAAACCAGATCCAACCGCCGCCTCCTCCTGTGGTCTTCATGGGAAAATGACTCATCAGCAACTCCACCACATCAAGGTCTGCGTATACCCTTGTACAGTTGGCTTGACCTCGAGCTTTGTTTTCCTTCGTTATCCTCCTCTAGTTCGCTCCATGTACCTCCTCACTAGTTTGCTCGCTGCGGAGGAGAAGCAGCTCGCTACAGAGGAGAAACAATGAGAGATGGGGGGACTCACTCTCTCTCTATACTTCACCAAAAGCTAGGCTATCTAGGCCAGGAAGGAAGTCCTCAATGAGGCGAGGCCAACCTCCCGGTCTCCCGCTCCATTCCTCCCACGATCAGGGATCGTGACAGTGTAGACTGTCACTGGATTCCTTGCTCCATGCTCCATGATCTTGAACGGTTTCAAGGTAGGGGATAGCCATCTATCCATCCAAAACGAGCCATCCAACGGTCTCCAGGATGCCACGGTATCAGTGCTTGACTTCACAACCAGCTGAGCGTGTGACAGTGCCCAACATAGGCTAAGGTATTAAAATTTGGCCCAACAACAATCAATAATGTCCATTATTTCACAAAGATGAACCTAAATAACTCTCTCTAGGATACTCCAATTGCCACCAAATTTTAACCATAGATTCCTTACCTCTCGAGCTACCTTCTACTCAAATTTGGTGACAAAACTCAACTACTGGGCGATTCAATTAAATTCCTCAAAAAGGCATTAAAAGATAGATCTTAATCATGATATCAACCTCACATCCACACTTACTTTATTAAAAGCTTGAAACTCTCAATCTAACTGAAACATATGATTTCACTTAAGTCATTGGACATTTAGGATTCTAAAAGTCCACTCCATCACACCCACACCCTACTGGTGCGCTCCGGCTTACCTCATTGTGGACTGCCTCTAATCGAGAAACCATTTCCTCCTCACAGCGTAGGCCTCATCCTATGAGGATTCTACAGTGTTCAGTGCATCTACATGTTTAATTCACTCTTTAAATTTACAATTCAATCATCACATCAATATATATTTGTTCAGCTTTGTAAATCATTCATTTCCTAAACCATGTGATAACATTTACCACAACTGAATTGTTAAGCATCACCACGTCTCAAACTGAGAAACATTGATATCACAATACTTGATTCACTGAACACCCTATCATTAGGGTTTCATTTACCTCATTCACTTATCAAATAACTCACATAAGGATTGAATACATCGTAACATTATTCAATAAGAATTTCTCTCAAGAATTCACATATAATCTAATATATATATATGAAACCCTATAGTGAACTGAACTAGGGTTTCCACGCCATTTACTAAAACATCATACATCAGAATAACATTAAATCAAGATGTGTAATTGCAAACCTCCAATTTTCTATTCATTTAGGGTTTCACCCTCTTACTGATATATCAAGCAAACATTGATATCATCAAATGAAATGCAAGATCTTTTCTAACATATATGTAATACACATACAAATAAAACAATCATTTGTAAGCAAGGAGATTCAACTAGACAAACTTCTTTATTCAATTATACAACAATTTTAGTCATAGCTGAATACCTTAAATTTCAGTTTACTATTATAATCTCTGAAAATACTTTAAGAATAATCATTTAAATTGATTGTACTTATTTGTATAATGATTTCATCCTTTGAAATTCATTGCAACAGATAAATAATCCTTTTCATATCATCTCACAAAACTAGATAAAAAAGGCAACTTTGTGTTTGTACCCACATACTAAGAAATTGAAGATTTTTGATGATTTAACTCATTTTCATACAATCTACAACTTAAAGGAAGTATCCACTCACCTAAGGTGTGAAAACACCTTAAAAACGTAGCCCATCTCTGAAAATCTCGAATCCATAGCAAGACACCAGCAAATTAGTGGTTTCTTCTTCCTTTTAGCCCCTTAAAGAAGTTCTATTGTAGGTAGAAGACGAATATTGGAGGTTAACCCAAACATTAAATTTGATGAATCAAGGGTTCTGAGAAAGGGAAAATGAAGTGAAGGATGAATCAAGGGTTAAACATACTCACCAAGTCGAATCTATAGAAACCCTTTTGGAATTCCATCGTTCTTCACGTTCTTTCCCAAAAATCGCCCCAGATACGATCCAAGTCACCCTCTCATTGAGCAAGGTGTCTGAGATGATAGAAGATTGAATTATGATTCTAACACACTTTATTTTGTTGAAAGTGGATAAGTATTGCTCGAGATATTATCGTTTTAGAATTTACTATCCTAGGCGGCATCGGTCGTGGTCGTGGCACACGATGCAGCATCGGCCGCGATTGTGACGCACGACATAGTGTCGTGGGTCATGGCACTAGCATCACGGGTCATTGTGTCGACGTAGCATCGGTCACGGTCGTGGTGTGGACGCAGCGTCGGTCGCAGTGTCGGTCGCGGTACTCTGTACATGTTTCTAAAAAGGATATAACTCTCTCATTTTAACTCTGATTTGGTTCATTCTTTTTTTGGTTGGATTCATAATTAAATTCTCTACAATCCTACAATACTATTTTGATAATATTCGCAAATAAAAAATCATTTATTAATTATTTCCTCCAATTTCATTAACTCTCTTCTTGCATACCTATATGGGTTACATTAACTCCAACTCGGATCTTTATACTATGCTTAAGTCATGATTATGAATTGCCCAAATAAGTATTTAAGGTTAATAAAGTTAAGATAAAGCACAACATAGAATATTACTAACAAAAGTATGTCATCATTAAGATTATCTTAAAACTCTAGGATTACCAGCAAAGCTAGGAATGGGTTGTAAAAGTACAAGACTGTACACATGGTCCTACAAGACTGTACACATGGTCCTACAAGACGTTACACACGTGTACAAGACTATACACATGGTCCTACAAGACTGTACACATGGTCCTACAAAACTGTATACATGTGCACAAAACTCTACACATGGTCCTCCAAGACTATACACATGGTCCTACAAGACTGTACAAGTTTGTACATATGTGTACAAGACTCTACTCATGGTCATACAAGGCTGTAAACATGTGTAAAACACTATACCCATGGTCCTACAAGACTATACACACGGTCCTACAATGATGTACACATGTGTAGAAGATTGTACACATGGTCCTACATGACTATACACATGGTCCTACAAGGTTATACACATGGTCCTACAAGACTGTACACATGGTCATACAAGACTTTATACTTGGTCCTACATGTTTGTACACATGGTCCTACAAGACTTTAAACTTGTTTACATGACTATACACATGGTCCATCAAGACTGTACACATAGTCCTACAAGATTGTACACATGTGTACAAGACTGTACACATGCGTACAAGACTGTACACATGTGTACAAGACTGTACACATGGTCCAAGAAGATTGCTCACATGGTCCTATGAGACTATACACATGATCCTACAAGATTGTACACATTGTCCTAAAAAACTGTACACATATGCACAAAAATCTACACATGGTCATACAAGACTATACACATGGTCCTATAAGACTGTACACGTGTACAAGATTGTACATATATGTGCAAGACTGTACACATGGTCATACAAGACTGTACACATGTGTACAAGACTGTACACATGGTCTACAAGACTGTACACATTTGTACAAGATTATACACATGGTCCTACATGATAGTACACATGGTCCTACAAGACTGTATGCGTGTACCAGATTGTACACATGGTCCTACAGGACTGTAAACACGTGTAGAAGATTGTACACATGGTCCTATATGATTGTGCACATGATCCTATAAGATGGTACACGTGGTCCTACAAGAATGTACACATGGTCCTACAAAACTAAACACTTGATCCAACAAGATTGTACACATGGTCCTACATGACTGTACACATGGTTCTACAAAACATTAAACATGCATACAAGACTGTACGCATGGTCCTACAAGACTGTACACATGGTTCTCCAAAACTATCCACATGTGCACTAAGCTCTACACATGGTCCTACAAGACTGTACACATGGTCCTACAAGACTATCCACATGTGTACATGATTGTACATGTGTGTAAAAGATTGTACATGTGTGTACAAGATTGACCACATGGTCATACAAGACTGTAAACATGCGTACAAGATTGTACACATGGTCCTACAAGACTATACACATGGTTCTCCAGGACTGAACTGGTCCTACAAGATCGTACACATGTGTACAAGACTATACACATGGTCCTACAAGACTTTACACATGTGTACAAGACTATACGCATGTGTACTAGACTATACACATGGTCCTACAAAACTTTACACACATGTACAAGACTATACACATGGTCCTACAAGATTGTACACATGGTCCTACAAGACTGCAGAAATGTGTACAAGACTGTACACATCTGTACAATTTTGTACACATGTGTATAGGACTGTACACATTGTCCTACAAGACTGTAAACATGTGTACAAGACTATACAGATGGTCCTACAAGACGGTACACATGTGTACATGACTGTATACATGGTCCTACAAGACTGTACATATGTTTACAAGACTATACACATCATCCCACAAGATTGTACACATATGTACAAGACTGTACACATATTTACAAGACTGTACACATGGTCCTAAAAGACTATACACATGGTCCAATGAGACTTTACACATGGTCCTACAAGACATTACACATGTGTCCAAGATTGTACACATGGTCCTATAAGATTGTACACATGTGTACAAGACTATACACATGGTCCTAGAAGATTGTACACATGGTCCTAGGAGACTGTACACATGGTCCTACATGACTGTACACATGGTCCTACAAAACTGTACACATGTGCACAAAACTCTACACATGGTCCTACAAGACTGTACACATGGTTCAACAAGACGATACACATGTGTACATGATTATACTTATGTGTACAAAATTGTACACATGGCCATACAAGACTATTCACATGTGTATAAGATTGTACACAATGTCCTACAAGACTGTACACATGTGTACAAGGTTGTACACATGGTCCCACAAGACTGTATACATTGTCCTAGAAGATTTTATAAATGGTCCTACAAAACTGTACACATGGTCCTACAAGACTGTACACATCGTCCTACATAACTTTAAACATGTGTACAAGACTATACACATGGTCCTACAAAATGTTAAACATGTGTACAAGACTGTACACATGGTCCTACAAGACTGTTCACATGGTCCTATAAGACTAGACACATGGTCCTACGAGACTGTACACATGTGCTCAAGACTGTACACATGGTCCTACAAGATTTTAAACATTTGAACAAGACTGGACACATGGTCCTACAAGATTGTACACATGTGTACAAGACTGTACACATGGTCCTACAAGACTGTACAGATATGTACAAGATTGTATACATGTGTGCTACACTATACAGATGGTCCTACAAGACTGTACACATGTGTACAAGACTATACACATGGTCCTACAGACTTGTACACTGTTGGCTAAATTGACATTATGATAAATCCCTTTGTTTCGATGATGACAAACATTTCATTCTTGTCGATTTAACGTGCTACTTGAGTGTTGCAGGAATAAGGTGGATGGCAAAAGATTTGGGAAATCTATATGCTTGAATTGTTGTTATTTCATGAATGTAATAAATTGTAAAACTTGTACAAACATATAATGTACAAGTACTTAGACATCATGTAAATCAAGAGTTAGATCTTCCCTAACTAATCACCACACTTAGATAGGTCATCCCCTTCAATAGTGTCACATATGCACACTCACATACACACTTAGTACTTTAATTGAAATATTGAAACAGGGTCAATCTCGGTCGACAAACTCCTCGACCGAGACACTCTCGGTCGACAAACTTCTTGACTGAGAAAGACCCAAGTAGTCGTTAGACACAGCTGACAAGGTAGTTGGCAGTTGGAGATGAACGTTGCAAACACTTGATCTAGAGAGCCTGTCGGTCGACAAAACCTCGACCGAATAGGTGTCTCGGTCGACAATTCCTCAACCGAGATGGACTCTGACAGCAACTGCAGAATTAATTAACTAGTCATTGCTAAAGCAACTACAGTGTACCTAACGGCTAGTTAAGCACTTAGAACCCCCTAGAAAGTGTCTAGAACATCCTTAAGCACTTGTAGGTCATTCCTATAAATAGGACATGCCTTAGGACACCTAAACTTACCAATCTACACTTGTGATACACTTGAGCTTACACTTGCAATTGTCAATATGTTTTGAGAAATTGAGCAATAGTTACATTGGCTATTCTTCTCCTTGCTCTAATTTCGTGTCCTATAGGCTAGTATCTCCTATCCACAGCAATCACATTTCCATATACATTGGTTAGGAGATCTACACGCTTGATATAGGCAAATCAAGCCTTGTGCTTCAAAGGTTAAGTGTAATTTCCATTTTCGTTCTTGTTCCTTTTATCCTTTGTATTCTCCTTGCTACTCCTAGGGTTAGAGGCTGCGGATTGGAGAAGGTTCTTCTCGGTGGAGAAGGTGGACTTCGAACTACTTCAAGAAGGCTATTGCAACGGGAAGCGACTTCAAGAGGAAGGCTACTTCAAGGGGGAGCTTGAGGTTACTTCAAGAAGGCTGCTTCAAGGTTGGTTCAATTACTTCTAGGTGAAGGCTGTTTGAAGGGTTTGGTGAAAGAATTGTAATTTTATGTAAAGTCCTTGTGAGGTAATAAAATTTAATTCTTTCATAATCCCGGTTGGGTAAGCAACTGGGTAGTGGACTGACTTCCTGAGTATTTTCTAAGGTTGGAACCACTCTAAATCCTTGTCCCCTTGTCCAATATTTTTGTGGTTGGTTGTTTGAGTTAAATAATTGTTAAATTAATTTTAAAACCCTATTCACCCCCCTTAGTGGTTTTTCAATTGGTATCAGAGCAGGCTTCAAGGAACCCTAACCAGGTCTTGAAGAATGGAGGGTGGTGGTGATTACAACCATAAGAAAAGGAGCAGCCTGGACCAACCTACAACAAGTTGCAATTGGTGCTTAGGAACAAGCCACACAACACCCAGCTGCCTGACGTGTATTTTACTACGCGCTAAAAACGCAAGTGAACGCGTCGAGTAGTACAGGCCTTGTGAGGCCCGAGTCGAACACAGGGATACTCAGAATTGTTGGAGACTCCTACTAACTATTTGCGATCAGCTAAGCCGAATAACAAATTGGGGTTTGTTGTCAAAATTAAAAGAAAATAAAAATAAAACAAAGCAAACAATCGATTAAAGGTTAATTTAATCAATTCAAAAAGGTATCTTTAGGATTGCGGTTTCACTGTGGGTTTTTCATTGTATTAGATTTTATATAATGCCTCAATCTTCTCTCTCTATCCGGGTAGTGGCCTGAAAATAGAATTGCCCACTGTCGTGGTACAATTCACTACTTAGGTTTAGGTCGGTTCCACCGTCGTAGTAACCTATCCCCTAAACTAAGTGCATTACGAATGATCTCTCAGTATCCACCATTAATTTTACACCACCTTGTTCAAGGGATTTATCGATTAATGTAGGTTTCATCTCTTTTCAACCGTTAATCCTTCTGTCGAAGTGATTAAGGGCATTAGATTATTATTATGGTGATCAAGCATAACAATATATGGAGAAAACAAAGCTATACCACGGATTTAAGAGAGAAAATATGAATTACTATTATAAACTTGTCATACAATGAATTCCCGGGCTACTCCCGGTCCTAAAGATGGAGGGGATTAGCCCTGCATGTTCATCTCACACAAGTACATGGTAAAAATAGGGGAAATCATATGAAAAACGTGAATTGAATGGGAAAACCCCTGAACGGAGAAGAACTGATCGATCCTTTGCGTAGAACATGTGCTTTCCCACCTCTCGGTGGTGAAATCCATCTTCGGCAGTGTCTGGATCAACTGGTATGAACTTCTGGCCTCCGTTCTCCTTTTTCTCGCTCCTCGGCACTTGTGCAATGGCTAATTCGATGCTCTCCTTGTCTGGGCGGCCGTCCTTAGGTATAAGTCCCTAATTAGGTCGCTCATTAATTCCAGCCGTCCGATTGATATCATTAGAAAGCAAACTCATATCCTACGGCGTCGATACCATCGACACGAGTCGATGGTATCGACCCGCTACAGTAGCGGCTGGCTGCAAACCCTTCCTTTGTCGCGCCCGACATCATCTCGATACCATCGACTCGGGCCGATGGTATCGACTTCCTTTTGGCGTCGGTTTTGTCATTTTGCGACGTTGTAGCCTCCATGTGTCGATGGTATCGACTTGGTGTCGATACTATCGACTGCTTCTTCGCCAGCAATCTGAAGATGTCTCGATACCATCGACATCAGCGTCGATGGTATCGACTTTTTGCTGCTCCTTTCGGCTGGCAACCTGTGGCCTTGTCGATGGTATCGACGGAAGCAAATACTTGTTTTTCCTGAAATTCAAAGACAAGATCAAATAAATCCACACAAATAATAATAATGTGATAATTAATGCTCAAAATGATAAAACTAAGGGGATTTGACATAAAATGATGGCAAAGACCACAATGAATGAATTATGCAATATTAAACATAAAAATGACTAATAAAATCACAAAACACATATCAAACAGGTCTATAAATGCGACTCAAAATCATCGCATCAAACTCCCCTAAGCTTGAATATTGCTCGCCCTCGAGCAACTCATCCTTAGAATAGGATTGCAAATGTCAATTGAAAAACAGCAAACCAACCCAACATCCCATATGACTCTCACTGATCATTCACAAACTGGCCTTCTCTAACCACAGAACGGTAATTACCCTAAAGGCGACAGTAATTATCAATAAAATAACTTGACCTCCAAACCGATGAACACTATCAAATAAGGCAGTTAACATAATAAAATTCTTCGGTTCAGACTCGGTGCATCCTGTGATCGCCTATACTACGTTGCTCGCCCTAACTACCATCTACATGGAAGCAGTTCTCCTGATATTCATTAGTGAGGAGAAATTCATGGTGGCCTACCAATCCGAGCAACGGGTGGATGAAAATGGGTAGCTCATAGAATAAAGTGGAAGTATTGTACAGTTTCAACATGCATCATACAAAAATGTCCTATATGATGCAAATGCACATTAGAAATGCCCTAATGCCTAAAATTGGGTGGAATGATGCATGCACTAACCATCCGCCTCAAAATGAGATGGATATCTATTCAAGCTACATCATGTACTCAATTATCCTGAAATGCAAGTGATATTACGTTCCTTTCTCCTTCTTATTTCACTTTATTCTAAATTCTTTTTCTTTTTCTTTTTTTTATATTGCAGATTTTCATCTTTTTTTTTCAGCCCACATATCCATAATTGCTCAAAGATAATTTTATTGGGCTATTTCCTGCATACTCAGAAATTTTTTCACTATTTAGAAAGTATGGAACAATTTAATTCACCATTTGGGAAAAATTGAGATACATGATATACTTTATGCATGAAAATCATGAATGCGACTACATGGCATGCACCTAAAGGTAATGTGCATGATTCACTATATATTTTTATTTTTATGCAAACATATGGAAAATACCAATGCAAGTCCTAACTAAATGCTATGCACACAAAAAGGAAATAAAACTACACTTTACTTCCAATTCTTAGGTGGATTATAGAAAAATGAAGTGGAACGATCACAAGACTAGATGAATGAACCTTAGAAAGATATTATGTGTCCCTCCTTACTGACCTGTGTAGTAGTTTAGAAGGTTCTCTCTCTTATATCCAATTAAAGTCTCATTACCATTTGGTTAGGTTAGGCTCAAACAACCATTTCCGTCCACTTTCATGAATCATTAGGAGTACAGGTATGAAATGTTGTTTTAAAGTTGACATAATCAATCATTTTCATAGGATGTGTTCCCAAGGTCAAAACAAAACAAGCTATCCAAAGACACAAATTTTTCAAATTTCCCTTGAATTTCCCATGCACTAACAGCAAGATGACACACTTTTATGACGTCCACAATTACACTAGATAGCACGTGGATCCTACAAAACTAAAATTGCATGAAACAAATAACAAGAGAACAAAAGCAATAACGCTAAAAACTGAAAACAATAAAAGATAGAGTTGTTCCAACTACCCCCCTAAGCTTGAAGTCGACTATGGCCTCATAGTCAAAAACAAACTTAAAGATTGGAACAAGGATACCCGATCATTCTTGTGGTGGTGGAGGCGGGTATTGCGGCGCCGTGGGGTCCCAAGACGGGTATTGCCCCTGAAAGGTCGGATCATATTGGGGCATCAGAGGAGGATGTGGATACCCCCCAAAATAATTCTGGCTCCAGTAATGATCGTAAAACAGTTGCTGCTGCTGCTCCATCCTATGCAGCCGATCATGGATGTTCTCCTGATTTGCAAAAAGAAGGCGTTCATTCTCGAAGATCGCCTGTTGGTCGACAAAAAGCCGGTTGGTGGTATCTTGAATACCGGCGTACGCAGCGGTGTGGCTGTGCTGCGTCTGCTGAATATCTTGGAGCATGCTATACATGACTTGCATGGAATAGGCATACTCGCTAGGCTACGAGGGCTGTGGTGATGGCGGTGTAGGCTGTGATGATGAAGACGCACCCAGATGCATCCGAGGACGCTTCCGGGGTGCTACTCGTGCTCGAAGAGGTGTGAATGCCTCTTCTTCCTCCTCAACCTCGTCGTCCTGTCCGTCGTCACCACCGTCATTACCGCCTTCTTCATCATCAGAGTCAATGGCTATGATCGGCCATCTGAAATGCTATGCACCCGCGATGTTGAAGATGGGATCCGGCAGCGCGCACGCTTGGTACGCTTGATTTACGTGGCAATGCGCAAAAGCCACGCCAACTCGGAGAAGAACGAGATTGGCTCGGTGTAGATGTTGCAAGTTGACCTTGCTTCTCGTAGAAAGAGGAGTCAGCTGATTGAGATTCAAGCCCAAGTAGAGGGCTACCTTGGTGACAAGCCCCCCAAAATGAATCGGGGCTTTTCTCGTGCTCCTCTTCACCGCCAACACTCGTTGTAGAAAGAATGCACCCCAGTTGCATTCTTGGCACTTCAGGAGCTGATATAAGAAGAAAAGATCCATCTCTTGAAATTTTCTTAGCGCCAGATCACTTCGAGCAAAGATGGTGGAACTCAACATCCGGTGCAATACCCGAACAAACGGGTGCTCGAAGTCGGCTACCGCAACGTTGTGGTAGCTCACCGACCTCCCTTGTGGCACCGTCGCCAACTCAGAGAAGAGAGCGTCGTAGTTGGTGCGGTTATCCGGCCGCCGGTGGTCGTATGGAGAATGCATCCAATTGAAGATTGGCGAAGCGTGAGGGTATAGTCACGGTTGTACAGCCGGAAAGACACTCGGCCCTTTATCCATTCACGGTCAGTGGCGACGATGTCGTTGGGCACGACGCAGACGTCAAGTGACGCCATGAACTCCGCCACCAACTCTTTGTAGGTTGGCCACTCCCCGGAAAATGGCTGGCCATCTACATGGTACTGTAACTCATCGGGCCTCCTGCTTGTACGTTTCGCCTGCCCCTACAGAACATAGGCCAGATTGGCCTCGAATCCGAGGTCTCAGATCATTTCCCGGTCCACATACCAGGTGGGTTCGATCTTCCTTTTTAAGATCTCCTCATAGATCTTCTTCACCTCTGTGGAAGGATGCATCATGCGTAGCCGTGCAACCGACCCGGGAGGAGGTGGCACAAACTCCTGAATCTCATCCGGGTCCGCACGTGAAGAAGATGCTCCAGCTGCGTGAACCATGTTGGCGACGAGAAAGGGATAAGAAAAAGAGAGCTCGGTGCAGAATGGAGATATGAATCTCCGCTCGGTGACGATCATCGCTCGGTGATGCTGGTCTTCGCTCTTGGATGGCTCGGGGGAGTGCTCGGCACAAAGCTGAAGGTGTGATGTCAAATGACGTAATGATTCTCCTTAAATAGACTTGGCCGGCGCTACTGTTGGCCCGTCGATACTATCGACACGCGTCGATGGTATCGACTTGGGTCGATGCTATCCGCCCCTCAATGGTATCGACGGTCGTCGATTGCTGGATCTTGTAACCCGGATCGCTATCATGTCGATACCATCGACACGGGTCGATGGTATCGACGCTGCACCCGGATCAGTGACGTGGAAGCCGTGATCTCCGTCGATTTCTTTGCTCAGATCGGTGACATGGATGGTCGATACCATCGACAGGTGTCGATAGTATCGACTTGGCTTCATTGCGACACCGCCTTTTTGCATTTCAACCTGGAACCATGTCGATACCATCGACAAGGCCGTCGATGGTATCGAGTTGACTGAGACAAATCGAACTGAACTTCTCCAGAGATCTCGATGGTATCGATGCCTGTGTCGATACTATCGACGTTCCCTTCTCGACCACCTGTAGGTATGTCGATACCATCAATGACGCCGTCGATGGTATCGACTCAGAATGAAATCTGTAGTCGTCAACCTGTACCCTTGTCGATACCATCGACAAGGGTGTCGATGGTATCGACTTTGCCTCAGCCTGCACAATGAACAAACGGATCAAGGTATCTTCTTTATACCAAAAATTGAACAAAAACAAAGCAACCTACGATTATAATTAAACTATCCTAATGTACCGATGGTTGGGTTGCCTCCCAACAAGCGCCCTTCTTTAACGTCTTAGGCTAGACGGCTTCCGGTCATCTCATTCATCCAAAAGTGAAATGAGTTTAACCTCATTCACCTTCCTCTTGTAATTCTCACCAAAATAAAGCTTCAACCTCTGTCCATTTATCAAAAATGTGGTATCACCATCACGCACTAGAATCGCGCCGTGTGGTTTGACCTCTTCCACCACGAACGGTCCACTCCACCGGGATTTTAGCTTCCCGGGATGCAACTTGAGTCGGGAGTTGAACAACAAAACACTATCTCCTTTCTTGAACATGCGCAACTCGATGTGGCAATCATGGATCAGTTTTGTGTGCTCCTTGTATATCCGGTCATTCTCATATGCCGTCATCCATAACTCATCCAGCTCATTCAATTCGAACATTCTCTTCCTCCCAGCTTCATCATAACTTAGATTTAGCCTTCTAAGCACCCAATGGGCCTTGTGCTCCAACTCCATCGGTAGGTGACAAGCCCGGCCATACGCCAACCTAAAAGGTGTGGTGCCTATAGGTGTTTTGTAGGCCGTTCTGTACGCCCATAGTGCATCCGGTAGTAGGACACTCCAGTTCTTCCTCGTGGATGCCACCGTTCTCTCTAGAATCTTCTTAATCTCACGGTTGGAGACCTCCACTTGGCCTTGAGTCTGCGGATGATATGGGGTGCCAATGTTGCGCTTGTCCCCATATTTCTTCAATAATGTCGAGAACTTCTGATTCTTGAAATGTGTACCCCCATCACTAATTATCATTCGGGGTATCCCAAACCTGCAAAAAATATTCTCCTTTACGAACCTGCACACTACATTGGAATCATTAGTCCTTGTGGGGATTGCTTCCACCCACTTCGACACATAATCAACTGCTAACAAGATATATAAATTGGAGTTCGAGGACACAAAGGGTCCCATGAAATCTATGCCCCACAAATCAAATACCTCAACTTCCTGAAATACATTCAGGGGCATCTCCTGTCGCTTTGAGATATTACCTGCTCGCTGACAAGGATCACATTGCCTCACAAAATCGTAGGCATCCCGAAACAAAGTTAGCCAATAAAGGCCGCTTTCCAAAACTTTAGTTGCCGTTCGCGAGCTGGCGTGGTGTCCTCCCGTAGGTGATGCATGGCAATGAAGGAGAACACTCTCGTACTCCACTTCAGGCACACACCTGCGTAAAATACCATCCCTGCATTGCTTAAGAAGAATTGGATCATCCCAAAAATAGTATCTCAAAGAGTGAAAGAATCTCTTCTTCTCCTGATATGACCAATCTTCCGGAATGATCCCGCAAACTAAATAATTTACTATTTCAGAGAACCAAGGCTCTTTAGAGTTAATTTTTAAAAGTTGTTCATCTGGAAACGTCTCGATTATGGGTATATGTAAATCTTTTTCATCCACCCTTTCTAACCTAGACAAATGATCAGCCACTACATTCTCAATCCCAGATTTATCCTTGATTTCAATGTCAAATTCCTGTAAGAGCAAAATCCACCTAATGAGTCTAGGCTTTGCATCTTTTTTTTCCATCAAGTATTTTATTGCAGCATGGTCAGTCCATACAACTACTTTAGATCCAACTAAATACTTCCGGAATTTTCGAAAGAAAACACAACAACAAGTAATTCTTTTTCAGTAGTTGTATAATTCAATTGAGCATCATTCAGAGTTTTTGAAGCATAGAAAATCACAGCGGGCTTATTATCTACCTGTTGCCCCAATACGAATCCTACCGCAAAATCTAAAGCGTCACACATCAATTCGAAAGGTTTTGTCCAATCCGGCGTTTGAACAACCGGGGCAGAAATCAGTTTTTCTTTCAAAACATCGAATGCATGTAGACACTTATCATTGAAATCGAAAACCGCATCTTTCTCCAAAAGCTCGGATAAAGGTTTTGCAATTTTAGAAAAATCCTTTATGAATCGCCGATAGAACCCGGCGTGTCCTAGAAAACTTCTCACCCATTTTATAGAATTTGGTGGGGGCAACTTGGAAATGACCTCAATTTTCACCGGGTCCACCTCAAGACCTTTGCTAGACTCCTTGTGTCCTAGCACTATTCCCTCTGTCACCATCATGTGACATTTCTCCTAGTTAAGGACCAAGTGTGTGTCCTCACAACGTTGTAACACTTTATCTAGGTTATAGAGACATTCATCAAACGATGCTCCATACACCGAGAAGTCATCCATAAAAACCTCGAGACAGCGCTCTACCATGTCAGAAAATATGGCGAGCATACAACGTTGAAACGTCGCCGGTGCATTGCATAAACCAAACGACATTCGACGGTAAGCAAAAGTCCCATAGGGACAAGTGAACGTAGATTTCTCTTGATCCAAAGGATCAATCGAGATCTGGTTGTACCCCGAGTACCCGTCTAGAAAACAAAAGTGTGATCGCCCGGCAAGACGTTCTAAAATTTGATCAATAAACGGTAAAGGAAAGTGATCCTTAAGTGTGGAAGCATTCAAACGACGGTAGTCAATACAAACTCGCCACCCGATTACCAATCGGGTGGTGATAGGTTGATTCAATAAATTTTGAGTGACAGTAATTCCCCCCTTCTTAGGGACTACCTGTGTGGGACTCACCCATGTCGAGTCTGATATGGCATAGATAATCCCCGCAGCAAGAAGTTTAATGACCTCTTTCTTCACAACCTCCATCATGCTCGGATTTAGACGTCTCTGGGGCTGAATCACTGGCTTGGCTCCCTCCTCGAGCCGAATCTTGTGCTGACATAGAGTAGGGGAAATCCCCTTGATGTCTGCAATGGACCACCCAAAAGCTCCTCGGTGGTTTTTCAGCACTATCAACAGTTGCTCCTCCTCTTCCACACTCAAATAAGTAGAAACGATCACCGGTAACTTGTATTTCTCAGCTAGAAAGACATACTTGAGATGCGGGGGGATTGGCTTTAATTCCAAATCTGGCGGGCTGATAAGAGATGATTGCAGCGGTGGGGGAAGTGCACCTAAATCTTCATAGTGCCTCGCATAGAAGCATGGAAGCATCTGAAGCATTTTAGCACACTCCTTGAGTGATTTACTCCGCATCCAATCATATGTAATATTCAACAAACAAGCCTCTAGCGGTAATTCCGGATGTGCATCAACAATAGAAATAGCAATCGCATCATCCTCCCAAAAAGGCAGAATGTCCTCATTCTCATCATTCGGAAATCCCACAACTTTACAAAAAGAAACAACCTTAGTCTGCTCCATGATATCCACAGCTAAGGTTCCATTATCTACCTTGCTCATCACATGAGCCATGTCCAGAAATGGTTTTCCAAGGCAGAGTGAGATATTGCGATCCATATGTTTCACCATATTACATTGTTCTTTTTCTTTAGATGGCGCAGTGCTATAAGGCATGACCATCTCAAAGCGGTCATCTGCTATGCCCAAGGTCAAGCGACCTCTCCCCATCTCTAAGATCATGTCGGCTGTGGCTTGGAAAGGACGTCCAAGTAACAACTCATTGCCATGCTCATCCTGCATCTCCATAACCACAAAATCAGCTGGAAAGACAAATCGATCCACCTTTACTAAGACATCTTCACAGATTCCATAAGGCTTCACCACAGAGTTGTCGGCCAATTGAATAGTCATATTGCTCGGCCGTGACTCCTTCAGTCCCAACTTTTTAAATGTCGAAAGGGGCATCAAGTTGATGCTTGCCCCTGAATCACACAATGCTTCTCCAAATTTACACTTCCCGATATAGCAAGAAATGTTGAAACACCCTGGATCCTGTCTCTTTGGCGGCAAAGTGCCCATAATGAAGGCACTCACTTGCTCCTTTAGCACAACGACCTCAGTATCTGGTATTTTCCTCTTCTTGGTAATGACATCTTTTAGAAACTTCCCGTATGAAGGGATTTTCTCAATGGCTTCTAGTAACGGGATATTGACAGAAAGCTTCCTAAAACTGTCCAAGAACTTCTTGAACTGTGCATCTACCTTCCTTGCCTTCATGCTATTCGGATACGGGACCGGAACAGCTTGTGCCCTTTGATGAGGTGGCACATAAGGCGTCTTTTTCTGCGGTTCCTCCTCAGCATCCTGTTCTTCAGTACTCTCCACGGCTATGTCTTCAACTTACCCTGAGACTGGTGTGGGTTGCTCCACATTGGTTTCACCTTCAACTTCATCTCGCGGTGTGCTTGTTTCATCAGTTCTTGGATTCAACATTTTCTTACCGCTTCTCAGCAGAATAGCTTTAGCTTGCTGGTTTCCCCCGGGAACATTAGTATTCCCTGGAAAACTCGGATGTGCAGGTTTCTTCAAACTAGCTATTTTGGTTGCCATCTGCGCCATGGATGTCTTTATGGTCCTCATTTGAGCCCCATGGCTCTGCAATGTCTGCCCAAATTGATTCATGTATTCTCCTTGTTGCTTGATTTGTTGCCCGAATGTATTCATTAACTCTTGATTTTGCTTGATGACCTGATTGAGCAACTCCGTGCTCTTGTCTTCTGCAGCCGGCGTGGGCTTGGCTTCCGGATCCTACAGAAAATTGTTCGGATCCTTCCATGAGAACTTTTTATCTTTTCTCCATGAATAGTCATTGTTCCTATATCCTTGCTGTTGTCTCATGTATTTGACTTGAGCCTCATCCTCAGACTCATTTTCCTCCTTTTGCAGTAGCTTCTTTGCGAGAAGATCCATCTTCTCATTCGGCTCTCTCATTTCCTTTGATTCACTAGAGACTCGTGCTTGCTCAACTGGGCCTCTCTCTCTTTCTCCACAAGACTGTATATATATATATATATATATATATATATATATATATATATATATATATATATATATATATATATATATATATATATATACCAGCATCTAGTGTCTGTGTTGTTTAGAAAAAATCCCGACCCGGCTGAATCCAGATTACTCCTATCATGCTCGAAGAGAGCAAAATAGAAGATTTTCACCTGCGTTTCCTTGTCCAATCCGTGATGCGTACACCTCCTCAACATAACCTGGAATCGCTCCCAGGTCTCAGAATATGTTTCACCAGCCTGTTGGTTGAAATTATGAATCTTCCGGATCATGTCGTTAGTCTTCTCAGGAGGGAAAAACCTCTCAAAGAAGACCTCTACCATATGGTCCCAAGACTCCATGAACTCATCGTCTAGATTATGTAGCCACTCTCTTGCTGCTCCCACCAAGGAACTTGGGAAAAGCTTGAGATACAATGCATCTTGTGGAAACCTGTCTATTTTTACCATGTCACAGTTTTCAACGAACTGGCTGATGTGTGCAATAGGATCCTCATTCTTCAGCCCATGAAACGCATTTGATTTCACCAAATTAATCAACGCTGGATCAATCTTATATGTCGATATGTTGATCGCCTGCTTCTTTATAGGCCCCTTTGAAGCTGATGAGGAAGAATCTTTGATCTTCTCCCATATGGTCTGTGTCTCAGCCATCTCTTCTGGTTCAGATTCAGAATCTACCTCTTCTTGGTACTCTTGCTCGGAATGCTCCTCGTCCTCAGGTCCCGAAAATGGAACCTCGGGTGCGCGTTCCGCGTAGTCAGTACTACGCATCTGCACCATACACAGTACCTGAATTGAGAAAATTCGAGTTCAATACAGTGCTATGACGAGTATAAAAATTATCAAACAATTTAAAAATGTTTGAAGTTGTTTCAATCTAAATAAAAAAATTGGCCTAGAGTGGCCGCTTGTAGCACTCAAAGTGCCAACAATTCTCCGTATCCCCGACAACGGTGCCAAAAACTTGACGTGTATTTTACTACGTGCTAAAAACACAAGTGAACGCGTCGAGTAGTACAAGCCTTGTGAGGCCCGAGTCGAACACAGGGATACTCAGAATTGTTGGAGACTCCTACTAACTATTTGCGATCAGCTAAGCCGAATAATAAATTGGGGTTTGTTGTCAAAATTAAAAGAAAATAAAAATAAAACAAAGCAAACAATCGATTAAAGGTTAATTTAATCAATTCAAAAAGGTATCTTTAGGATTGAGGTTTCACCGCGGGTTTTTCATTGTATTAGATTTTATATAATGCCTCAATCTTCTCTCTCTATCTGGGTAGTGGCCTGAAAACAGAATTACCCACTGTCGTTGTACAATTCACTACTTAGGTTTAGGTCGGTTCCACCGTCGTAGTAACCTATCCCCTAAACTAAGTGCATTCCGAACGATCTCTCAGTATCCACCATTAATTTTACACCACCTTGTTCAAGGGATCTATCGATTAATGTAGGTTTCATCTCTTTTCAGCCGTTAATCCTTCTGTCGAAGTGATTAAGGGCATTAGATTATTATTATGGTGATCAAGCATAACAATATATGGAGAAAACGAAGCTATACCACAGATTTAAGAGAGAAAATATGAATTACTATTATAAACTTGTCATACAATGAATTCCCGGGCTACTCCCGGTCCTAATGATGGAGGGGATTAGCCCCGCATGTTCATCTAACATAAGTACATGGTAAAAATAGGGGAAATCATATGAAAAACGTGAATTGAATGGGAAAACCCCTGAACGGAGAAGAACCGATCGATCCTTTGCATAGAACACGTGCTTTCCCGCCTCTCGGTGGTGAAATTCGTCTTTGGCAGCGTCCGGATCGACTGGTATGAACTTCTGGCCTCCGTTCTCCTTTTTCTCGCTCCTCGGCACTTATGCAATGGCTAATCCGATGCTCTCCTTGTCTGGGCGGCCGTCCTTAGGTATAAGTCCCTAATTAGGTCGCTCATTAACTCCAGCCGTCCGATTGAGATCATTAGAAAGCAAACTCATATCCTACGGCGTCGATACCATCGACACGAGTCGATGGTATCGACCCGCTACAGTAGCGGCTGGCTGCAAACCCTTCCTTTGTCGTGCCCGGCATCATCTCGATACCATCGACTCGGGTCAATGGTATCGACTTCCTTTTGGCGTCGGTTTTGTCATTTTGCGACGCTGTAGCCTCCATGTGTCGATGGTATCGACTTGGTGTCAATACTATCGACTGCTTCTTCACCAGCAATCTGAAGATGTCTTGATACCATCGACATCAGCGTCGATGGTATCGACATTTTGCTTCTCCTTTCGGCTGGAAACCTGTGGCCTTGTCGATGGTATCGACTTCCATCGATGGTATTGACGGAAGCAAATACTTGTTTTTCCTGAAATTCAAAGACGAGATCAAATAAATCCACACAAATAATAATAATGTGATAATTAATGCTCAAAATGATAAAACTAAGGGGATTTGACATAAAATGATGGCAAAGACCACAATGAATGAATTATGCAATATTAACCATAAAAATGACTAATAAAAGCACAAAACACATATCAAACAGGTCTATAAATGTGACTCAAAATCATCGCATCACTGCCCATGGAGATCAAAGAAGGAAGACGAGCACAAAGATTGCCTTATTGCTACAACAAGTGAAGAAGAAGAGGTAAGCCTTTTAGATTTATCTAAAGAAGAACTAATTGCTAGTCTTGAAGAAACACATGAAAAATACATTGAATGTAAGAAGAAATTAAAGAAGTCAAATAAAGAACATAATGAGTTACATTCTAAAATTCTTGATCATACAACTGAAAATGAAAATTTGTATGCTAAATTAAATGATCTTGGATTTGAAAAGGATAGTATTATTTCTGAAAATCATACTTTGAAATCATCTCTAGGTGAATGTAATGTGAAGATTTTTACTCTAGAAGCAAATTACGATCTTCTATCTCAAGAAAAGGTTGATTTACTTGCAAAGTTAAATGAACTTCAAAAACAACCTGTTTTGTGTACACATCTAGATTATGATAATATAGTGAAAGAAAGGAATTCTTTATCATCTAATCTAGATCAAGCTAAACTAGATATCAAGAAGAGAATGGATGAGATTGCTAAGTTACAACAAGAAGTTAGTAGTTTAAGCAACAATGGAATCCTTGATAAAATATTGGATGATTCTCACCATCAAATTGGAAGGAGAGGATTAGGTTACAAGCCTAAGGGAAAATCTTATCCTAGTTGGAGAAAAACACGAGCACATCAATCTACATATGTACCTAAAGGCACAAATACATATGAACCCAAGAACAACATAGAATACATTCATAAAAAGAGACATGAGGTTGATTCTATATGTTGTCATTACTATTTGCGCCTTGGACACTATTCTTTCTCATTTCCTTACAAGAAAATGGATGTTGAGTTAGTATGGGTTCCAAAACCCCCAAACTAAACGAACAAGATTAAGTTGAGATATGACCAAAGACTCTAGTTGCATATTATTATGTCTATCTCAACTTAACACAATAGGATAAACAAATTATTTCAACATCTAACTTGGAAATATACAATTCTTTTAAATCAGTAGGACAAAATTCTCATGCCCATATAGGAAAAAGAATGATGATCTAGCTTGAGTTCCTAAAACATAGAAGCTTAAATTGAACTAGTTGAGATTTGACATAAACTGATTCTTGATATACAAATTTCATATCTCAACACAATCGAGCTCTAACTTACATAATTTTGTTTGGAAACAATTAACTGTTCTGAAAAATAGCACAAAAACCTGGTCGGTTGAGAAAATGTCGACCGAGCAATTAGTCGATCGAGAAATCTTCGACCGAGCAGGTTATTGATTTCCAATCTGCAATAAATCTGCTGAATATGTTTTCAATTGATCAAATTGCTATCTATTTGTTATTAATAACTGTTTTTACATGCAAAACAAAGAATAAATTCTGGAAACCATCCTTAAAAACCTATATGAGATTATTTTGGTTTATTCTCTAAATGGTTTAGGTTAAAACTAAAAATTATGAACCATGTTGATTTAAGTCAAGGAAAATTACTGCCTTCATGGACTATTCTAAGTATTCTTTGACCTATCTACATAGAAACCATGTGTTGAATTTCATGCTTCTATTGTTACATCATGGATATGCTTTCACTATTTCAACATTCAGCTTTCTACATATAAAGATGATGCTATGTTGCATAACAAATAAAACTCTATGGCACAAATAGATAATGATTATTGTGTGCATGTAATACATGAATGATCCTTGATGATACATAGGCAAGCAAAATGATTTGTTGTTGATATGTTGCTTAGAACAAGACCTTCAATGCTTGCAAGAGCAAAAAGTCATAACACATAAGATACAAATTCTCAATTGGTATCTTTAAGAGCTTGAGATATTATTCTTGATTTCAAGGATATATGTATATTTTCTTGAAGAATCTTATGATTAATCTGAGTACAAGAAGAAGTAGGACTTGATATTCATGCACCCATAGCAAAGATTAGGGGACATCATTCATAATCGACATCACTCAAAGTGCCTCAAATTGCTATTTATTTAATCTATGTGCAGAAATTATACTTCACAAATGAATGTTCAAATATGAAATCTGCAGAATTTGCCTCTTGGATGAAATTAAATTTGACCAAGGGGCGCTATGGTCATAGTCAAGACCGACCTAAAATAAGCTTGAAATTATGCTTATTTGTATATCATTTTAATACAATAAATCTTAGTATCTTGTTTAAAATGAGTTTTAGTGCACAACTCTCATAAAACGACAACTCATTATGATCTAATGATTGTGCCCTCAGAATCCTTAAATTCTCTTGACTATAAGAATAAGGAGGATCTCACACAAATCATCTTGATTAAGAAGGTTACATAACTTTGTAAAACATCATTTGTAACTTATTATGACCTTAGTACCCTTAAAAGTAGTTGTAGTAATGAAAACAAAAGAAATCTACAATATTCATGAATATGATACATATCTTGTTCTTAATGGAATTCTCTAAACAAATCAGGGCTTAACATCCCATTCTTTTGGTTAGAGATACTTTTCATGAACTCTAAACTTAAAAGGATTCTCATATCATTTTTAGGGCTTAACATCCCTTGTAAAATGAGTGAGAAATAAATATACATATGCCATGAACATAGATGGAACTCATATAATTTCAAGGCTTAACATACTTTGCAAATGATTGGGAAACAAATTGTGGCTAAATTCAACAATAAATGGCTTACATTTATATATTAATCCCTTGAAATTAAATTTAAGGGGGAACATAGCATAAAATTAAGGGGGAGAGTTAAAAAGTCATACTAAATGATTATCTTGGATATTTTTGAAATGACAAAGGGGGAGAAATAATATAAAATTAAACACATAAAATAAAATGAGTTTCATAATATCTCAAACAACATCCACTTGCAAAACAAGAATAGCTACAAAAGGTAAACTTTAGGTATGAAATTCATATGATTTATATTTCCTTATTTTATATTTAGGAAATGTTTGTCATCTTCAAAAAGGGGGGAGATTGTTGGCTAAATTGACATTATGATAATTTTTTTTTCCGATGATGACAAACATTTCATTCTTGTCGATTTAACGTACTACTTGAGTGTTGCAGGAATAAGGTGGATGGCAAAAGATTTGGGAAATCTATATGCTTGAATTGTTGTTATTTCATGAATGTAATAAATTGTAAAACTTGTACAAACATATAATGTACAAGTACTTAGACATCATATAAATCAAGCGTTAGATCTTCCCTAACTAATCACCACACTTAGATAGGTCATCCCCTTCGATAGTGTCACATATGCACACTCACATACACACTTAGTACTTTAATTAAAATATTGAAACTGGGTCAATCTCGGTCGACAAACGCCTCGACCGAGACACTCTCGGTCGACAAACTTCTCGACCGAGAAAGACCCAAGTAGCCGTTAGACACAACTGACAAGGTAGTTGGCAGTTGGAGATGAACGTTGCAAACACTTGATCCAGAGAGCCTGTCAGTCGACAAAACCTCGACCGAGTAGGTGTCTCGGTCGACAATTCCTCGACCGAGATGGACTCTGACAGAAACTGCAGAATTAATTAACTAGTCATTGCTAAAGCAACTAAAGTGTACCTAACAACTAGTTAAGCACTTAGAACCCCCTAGAAAGTGTCTAGAACGTCCTTAAGCACTTGTAGGTCAGTCCTATAAATAGGACATGCCTTAGGACACCTAAACTTACCAATCTACACTTGTGATACACTTGAGCTTACACTTGCAATTGTCAATCTGTTTTGAGAAATTGAGCAACAATTACATTGGCTATTCTTCTCCTTTCTCTAATTTCATGTCCTATAGGCTAGTATCTCCTATCCACATCAATCACATTTCCATATACATTGGTTAGGAGATCTACACGCTTGATATAGGCAAATAAAGCCTTGTGCTTCAAAGGTTAAGTGTAATTTCCATTTTCCTTCTTGTTCCTTTTATCCTTTGTATTATCCTTGCTACTCCTAGGGTTGGAGGCTGCGGAATGGAGAAGGTTCTTCTCGGTGGAGAAGGTGGACTTCGAACTACTTCAAGAAGGCTATTGCAACGGGAAGCTACTTCAAGAGGAAGGCTACTTCAAGGTGGATCTTGAGGTTACTTCAAGAAGGTTGCTTCAAGGTTGGTGCAATTACTTCTAGGTGAAGGCTGTTCAAAGGGTTTGGTGAAAGAATTGTAATTTTATGTAAAGCCCTTGCGAGGTAATAAAATTTAATTCTTTCAAAATCCCAGTTGGGTAAGCAACCGGGTAGTGGACTGACTTCCTTAGTATTTGCTAAGGTTGGAACCACTCTAAATCCTTGTCCCCTTGTCCAATATTTTTGTGGTTGGTTGTTTGAGTTAAATAATTGTTAAATTAATTTTAAAACCCTATTCACCCCCCTCTAGTGGTTTTTCAATTGGTATCAGAGCAGGCTTCAAGGAACCCTAACCAGGTCTTGAAGAAAGGAGGGTGGTGGTGCTTACAACCACAAGAAAAGGAGCAGCCTGGACCAACCTACAACAAGTTGCAATTGGTGCTTAGGAACAAGACACACAACACCCAGCTGCCCATGGAGATCAAAGAAGGAAGATGAGCACAAAGATTGCCTTATTGCTACAACAAGTGAAGAAGAAGAGGTAAGCCTTTTAGATTTATCTAAATAAGAACTAATTGCTAGTCTTGAAGAAACACATGAAAAATACATTGAATGTAAGAAGAAATTAAATAAGTCAAATAAAGAAAATAATGAGTTACATTCTAAAATTCTTGATCTTACAACTGAAAATGAAAATTTGTATGCTAAATTAAATGATCTTGGATTTGAAACGGATAGCATTATTTCTGAAAATCATACTTTGAAATCATCTCTAGGTGAATGTAATGTTAATATGTTTACTCTAGAAGCAAATTACGATCTTCTATCTCAAGAAAAGGTTGATTTACTTACAAAGTTAAATGAACTTCAAAAACAACCTGTTTTGTGTACACATCTAGATTATGATAATATAGTGAAAGAAAGGAATTCTTTATCATCTAATCTAGATCAAGTAAAACTAGATATCAAGAACAGAATGGATGGGATTGCTAAGTTACAACAAGAAGTTAGTAGTTTAAGCAACAATGGAATCCTTGATAAAATATTGGATGATTCTCACCATCAAATTGGAAGGAGAGGATTAAGTTACAAGCCTAAGGGAAAATCTTATCCTAGTTGGAGAAAAACACGAGCACATCAATCTACATATGTACCTAAAGGCACAAATACATATGAACCCAAGAACAACATAGAACACAATCATAAAAAGAGACATGAGGTTGATTCTATATGTTGTCATTACTGTTTGTGCCTTGGACACTATTCTTTCTCATGTCCTTACAAGAAAATGGATGTTGAGTTAGTATGGGTTCCAAAACCCCCAAACTAAACGAACAAGATTTAGTTGAGATATGACCAAAGACTCTAGTTGCATATTATTATGTCTATCTCAACTTAACACAATAGGATAAACAAATTATTTCAACATCTAACTTGGAAATATACAATTCTTTTAAATCAGTAGGACAAAATTCTCATGCCCATATAGGAAAAAGAATGATGATCTAGCTTGAGTTCCTAAAACTTAGAAGCTTAAATTGAACTAGTTGAGATTTGACATAAACTGATTCTTGATATACAAATTTCATATCTCAACACAATCGAGCTCTAACTTACATAATTTTGTTTGGAAACAATTAACTGTTCTGAAAAATAGCACAAAAACCTGGTCGGTTGAGAAAATGTCGACCGAGCAATTAGTCGGTCAAGAAATCTTCGACCGAGCAGGTTATTGATTTCCAATCTGCAATAAATCTGCTGAATATGTTTTCAATTGATCAAATTGCTATCTATTTGTTATTAATAACTGTTTTTACATGCAAAACAAAGAATAAATTCTGGAAACCATCCTTAAAAACCTATATGAGATTATTTTGGTTTATTCTCTAAATGGTTTAGGTTAAAACTAAAAATTATGAACCATGTTGATTTAAGTCAAGGAAAATTACTGCCTTCATGGACTATTCTAAGTATTCTTTGACCTATCTACATAGAAACCATGTGTTGAATTTCATGCTTCTATTGTTACATCATGGATATGCTTTCACTATTTCAACATTCAGCTTTCTACATATAAAGATGATGCTATGTTGCATAACAAATAAAACTCTATGGCACAAATAGATAATGATTATTGTGTGCATGTAATACATGAATGATCCTTGATGATACATAGGCAAGCAAAATGATTTGTTGTTGATATGTTGCTTAGAACAAGACCTTCAATGCTTGCAAGAGCAAAAAGTCATAACACATAAGATACAAATTCTCAATTGGTATCTTTAAGAGCTTGAGATATTATTCTTGATTTCAAGGATATATGTATATTTTCTTGAAGAATCTTATGATTAATCTGAGTACAAGAAGAAGTAGGACTTGATATTCATGCACCCATAGCAAAGATTAGGGGACATCATTCATAATCGACATCACTCAAAGTGCCTCAAATTGCTATTTATTTAATCTCTATGCAGAAATTATACTTCACAAATGAATGTTCAAATATGAAATCTGCAGAATTTGCCTCTTGGATGAAATTAAATTTGACCAAGGGGCGCTATGGTCATAGTCAAGACCGACCTAAAATAAGCTTGAAATTATGCTTATTTGTATATCATTTTAATACAATAAATCTTAGTATCTTGTTTAAAATGAGTTTTAGGGCACAACTCTCATAAAAAGACAACTCATTATGATCTAATGATTGTTCCCTCAGAATCCTTAAATTCTCTTGACTATAAGAATAAGGAGGATCTCACACAAATCATCTTGATTAAGAAGGTTACATAACTTTGTAAAACATCATTTGTAACTTATTATGACCTTAGTACCCTTAAAAGTAGTTGTAGTAATGAAAACAAAAGAAATCTACAATATTCATGAATACGATACATATCTTGTTCTTAATGGAATTCTCTAAACAAATCAGGGCTTAACATCCCATTCTTTTGGTTAGAGATACTTTTCATGAACTCTAAACTTAAAAGGATTCTCATATCATTTTTAGGGCTTAACATCCCCTGTAAAATGAGTGAGAAATAAATATACATATGCCATGAACTTAGATGGAACTCATATAATTTCAAGGCTTAACATACTTTGCAAATGATTGGGAAACAAATTGTGGCTAAATTCAACAATAAATGGCTTACATTTATATATTAATCCCTTGAAATTAAATTTAAGGGGGAACATAGCATAAAATTAAGGGGGAGAGTTAAAAAGTCATACTAAATGATTATCTTGGATATTTTTGAAATGACAAAGGGGGAGAAATAATATAAAATTAAACACATAAAATAAAATGAGTTTCATAATATCTCAAACAACATCCACTTGCAAAACAAGAATAGCTACAAAAGGTAAACTTTAGGTATGAAATTCATATGATTTATATTTCCTTATTTTATATTTAGGAAATGTTTGTCATCTTCAAAAAGGGGGGAGATTGTTGGCTAAATTGACATTATGATAATTTTTTTTTCCGATGATGACAAACATTTCATTCTTGTCGATTTAACGTACTACTTGAGTGTTGCAGGAATAAGGTGGATGGCAAAAGATTTGGGAAATCTATATGCTTGAATTGTTGTTATTTCATGAATGTAATAAACTGTAAAACTTGTACAAACATATAATGTACTAGTACTTAGACATCATATAAATCAAGCGTTAGATCTTCCCTAACTAATCACCACACTTAGATAGGTCATCCCCTTCGATAGTGTCACATATGCACACTCACATACACACTTAGTACTTTAATTAAAATATTGAAACTGGGTCAATCTCGGTCGACAAACTCCTCGACCGAGACACTCTCGGTCGACAAACTTCTCGACCGAGAAAGACCCAAGTAGCCGTTAGACACAACTGACAAGGTAGTTGGCAGTTGGAGATGAACGTTGCAAACACTTGATCCAGAGAGCCTGTCAGTCGACAAAACCTCGACCGAGTAGGTGTCTCGGTCGACAATTCCTCGACCGAGATGGACTCTGACAGAAACTGCAGAATTAATTAACTAGTCATTGCTAAAGCAACTAAAGTGTACCTAACAACTAGTTAAGAACTTAGAACCCCCTAGAAAGTGTCTAGAACGTCCTTAAGCACTTGTAGGTCAGTCCTGTAAATAGGACATGCCTTAGGACACCTAAACTTACCAATGTACACTTGTGATACACTTGAGCTTACACTTGCAATTGTCAATCTGTTTTGAGAAATTGAGCAACAATTACATTGGCTATTCTTCTCCTTTCTCTAATTTCATGTCCTATAGGCTAGTATCTCCTATCCACATCAATCACATTTCCATATACATTGGTTAGGAGATCTACACGCTTGATATAGGCAAATAAAGCCTTGTGCTTCAAAGGTTAAGTGTAATTTCCATTTTCCTTCTTGTTCCTTTTATCCTTTGTATTATCCTTGCTACTCCTAGGGTTGGAGGCTGTGGATTGGAGAAGGTTCTTCTCGGTGGAGAAGGTGAACTTCGAACTACTTCAAGAAGGCTATTGCAACGGGAAGCTACTTCAAGAGGAAGGCTACTTCAAGGGGGAGCTTGAGGTTACTTCAAGAAGGCTGCTTCAAGGTTGGTGCAATTACTTCTAGGTGAAGGTTGTTCGAAGGGTTTGGTGAAAGAATTGTAATTTTATGTAAAGTCCTTGCGAGGCAATAAAATTTAATTCTTTCAAAATCCCGGTTGGGTAAGCAACCGGGTAGTTGACTGACTTCCTTAGTATTTGCTAAGGTTGGAACCACTCTAAATCCTTGTCCCCTTGTCCAATATATTTGTGGTTGGTTGTTTGAGTTAAATAATTGTTAAATTAATTTTAAAACCCTATTCACCCCCATCTAGTGGTTTTTCAATTGGTATCAGAGCAGGCTTCAAGGAACCCTAACTAGGTCTTGAAGAATGGAGGGTGGTGGTGCTTACAACCGCAAGAAAAGGAGCAGCCTGGACCAACCTACAACAAGTTGCACTTGGTGCTTAGGAACAAGCCACACAACACCCAGCTGCCCATGGAGATCAAAGAAGGAAGACGAGCACAAAGATTGCCTTATTGCGACAACAAGTGAAGAAGAAGAGGTAAGCCTTTTAAATTTATCTAAAGAAGAACTAATTGCTAGTCTTGAAGAAACACATGAAAAATACATTGAATGTAAGAAGAAATTAAAGAAGTCAAATAAAGAAAATAATGAGTTACATTCTAAAACTCTTGATCTTACAACTGAAAATGAAAATGTGTATGCTAAATTAAATGATTTTGGATTTGAAAAGGATAGTATTATTTCTGAAAATCATACATTGAAATCATCTCTAGGTGAATGTAATGTGAAGATTTTTACTCTAGAAGCAAATTACGATTTTCTATCTCAAGAAAAGGTTGATTTACTTTGAAAGTTAAATGAACTTCAAAAACAACCTGTTTTATGTACACATCTAGATTATGATAATATAGTGAAAGAACGGAATTCTTTATCATCTAATCTAGTTCAAGCAAAACTAGATATCAAGAAGAGAATGGATGAGATTGCTAAGTTACAACAAGAAGTTTGTAGTTTAAGCAACAATGGAATCCTTGATAAAATATTGGATGATTCTCACCATCAAATTGGAAGGAGAGGATTAGGTTACAAGCCTAAGGGAAAATCTTATCCTAGTTGGAGAAAAACACGAGCACATCAATATACATATGTACCTAAAGGCACAAATACATATGAATCCAAGAACAACATAGAACACAATCATAAAAAGAGACATGAGGTTGATTCTATATGTTGTCATTATTGTTTGCACCTTGGACACTATTCTTTCTCATGTCCTTACAAGAAAAAGGATGTTGAGTTAGTATGGGTTCCAAAACCCCCAAACTAAACGAACAAGATTAAGTTGAGATATGACCAAAGACTCTAGTTGCATATTATTATGTCTATCTCAACTTAACACAATAGGATAAACTAATTATTTCAACATCTAACTTGGAAATATACAATTCTTTTAAATCTACATGACAAAATTCTCATGCCCATATAGGAAAAAGAATGATGATATTGCTTGAGTTCCTAAAATTTAGAAGCTTAAATTTAACTAGTTGAGCTTTGACATAAACTGATTCTTGATATACAAATGTCATATATCAACACAATCGAGCTCTAACTTACATAATTTTGTTTGGAAACAATTAACAGTTCTGAAAAACAGCACAGAAACCTGGTCGGTTGAGAAAATGTCGACCGAGCAATTAGTCGGTCGAGAAATCTTCGACCGAGCAGGTTACTGATTTCCAATCTGCAATAAATCTGCTGAATATGTTTTCAATTGATCAAATTGCTATCTATTTGTTATTAATAATTGTTTTTACATGCAAAACAAAGAATAAATTCTGGAAAGCATCCTTAAAACCTATATGAGATTATTTTGGTTTATTCTCGAAACGGTTTAGGTTAAAACTGAAAATTATGAACCATGTTGATTTAAGTCAAGGAAAATTACTGCCTTCATGGACTATTCTAAGTATTCTTTGACCTATCTACATAAAACCATGTGTTAAATTTCATGCTTCTATTGTTACATCATGGATATGCTTTCACTATTTCATCATTCAGCTTTCTACATATAAAGATGATGCTATGTTGCATAACAAATAAAACTCTATGGCACAAATAGATAATGATTATTATGTGCATGTAATACATGAATGATCCTTGATGATACATAGGCAAGAAAAATGATTTGTTGTTGATATGTTGCTTAGAACTAGACCTTCAATGCTTGTAAGAGCAAAAAGTCATAACACATAAGATACAAAATTCTCAATTGGTATCTTTAAGAGCTTGAGATATTATTCTTGATTTCAAGGATAAATGTATATTTCTTGAAGAATCTTATGATTAATCTGAGTAGAAGAAGAAGTAGGACTTGATATTTATGCACCCATAGCAAAGATTAGGGGACATCATTCATAATAGACATCACTCAAAGTTCCTCAAATTGCTATTTATTTAATCTACGTGCAGAAATTATACTTCACAAATGAATGTTCAAATATGAAATCTACAGAATTTGCCTCTTGGATGAAATTAAATTTGACCAAGGGGCGCTATGGTCATAGTCAAGAGCGACCTAAAATAAGCTTGACATTATGCTTATTTGTATATCATTTTAATACAATAAATCTTAATATCTTGATTTAAAATGAGTTTTAGTGCACAACTCTCATTAAAAGACAAATCATTATGATCTAATGATTGTGCCCTCAGAATCCTTAAATTCTCTTGACCATAAGAATAAGGGGGAGCTCACACAAATCATCTTGATTAAGAAGGTTACAAAACTTTGTAAAACATCATTTGAAACTTATTATGACCTTAGTACCCTAAAAAGTAGTTGTAGTAATGAAAACAAAAGAAATCTACAATATTCCTGAATATCATACATATCTTGTTCTTAATGGAATTCTCTAAACAAATCAGGGCTTAACATCCCATGCTTTTGGTTAGAGATACTTTTCATGAACTCTAAACTTAAAAGGATTCTCATATCATTTTCAGGGATTAACATCCCTTGTAAAATGAGTGAGAAATTAATATACATATGCCATGAACTTAGATGGAACTCATATCATTTCAAGGCTTAACATCCTTTGCAAATGATTGGGAAACAAATTGTGGCTAAATTCAACAATAAATGGCTTACATTTATATATTAATCCCTTGAAATTAAATTGAAGGGGGAGCATAACATAAAATTAAGGGGGATAGTTAAAAAGTCATACTAAATGATTATCTTGGATATCTTTTTGAAATGACAAAGGGGGAGAAATAATATAAAATTAAACACATAAAATAAAATGAGTTTCATAATATCTCATACAACATCCACTTGCAAAACAAGAATGGCTACAAAAGGTAAACTTCGAGTATGAAACTCATATGATTTATATTTCCTTATTTTATATTTAGGAAATGTTTGTCATCTTCAAAAAGGGGGAGATTGTTGGCTAAATTGACATTATGATAAATCCCTTTGTTTCGATGATGACAAACAAATTTCATTCTTTTCAATTTAACGTGCTACTTGAGTGTTGCAGGAATAAGGTGGATGGCAAAAGATTTGGGAAATCTATATGCTTGAATTGTTGTTATTTCATGAATGTAATAAATTGTAAAACTTGTACAAACATATAATGTACAAGTACTTAGACATCATTTAAATCAAGCGTTAGATCTTCCCTAACTAATCACCACACTTAGATAGGTCATCCCCTTCAATAGTGTCACATATGCACACTCACATACACACTTAGTACTTTAATTGAAATATTGAAACGGGGTCAATCTCAGTCGACAAACTCCTCGACCGAGACACTCTCGGTCGACAAACTTCTCGGCCGAGAAAGATCCAAGCAACCGTTAGACACAACTGACAAGGTAGTTGGCAGTTGGAGATGAACGTTGCAAACACTTGATCCAGAGAGCCTGTCGGTCGACAAAACCTCAACCGAGTAGGTGTCTCAGTCGACAATTCCTCGACCGAGATGGACTCTGACAGCAACTACAGAATTAATTAACTAGTCGTTGCTAAAGCAACTAATGTGTACCTTACGGCTAATTAAGCACTTAAAACCCCCTAGAAAGTGTCTAGAACGTCCTTAAGCACTTGTAGGTCATTCCTATAAATAGGACATGCCTTAGGACACCTAAACATACCAATCTACACTTGTGATACACTTGAGCTTACACTTGCAATTGTCAATATGTTTTGAGAAATTGAGCAACACTTACATTGGCTATTCTTCTCCTTGCTCTAATTTCGTGTCCAATAGGCTAGTATCTCCTATCCACAACAATCACATTTCCATATACATTGGTTAGGAGATCTACATGCTTGATATAGGCAAATCAAGCCTTGTGCTTCAAAGGTTAAGTGTAATTTCCATTTTCCTTCTTATTCCTTTTATCCTTTGTATTCTCCTTGCTACTCCTAGGGTTGGAGGCTGCGGATTGGAGACGGTTCTTCTCGGTGGAGAAGGTGGACTTCGAACTACTTCAAGAAGGCTATTGCAACGGGAAGCTACTTCAAGAGGAAGGCTACTTCAAGGGGGAGCTTGAGGTTACTTCAAGAAGGTTGCTTCAAGGTTGGTGCAATTACTTCTAGGTGAAGGTTGTTCGAAGGGTTTGGTGAAAGAATTGTAATTTTATGTAAAGTCCTTGCGAGGTAATAAAATTTAATTCTTTCAAAATCCCGGTTGGGTAAGCAACCGGGTAGTGGACTGACTTCCTTAGTATTTGCTAAGTTTGGAACCACTCTAAATCCTTGTCCCCTTGTCCAATATTTTTGTGGTTGGTTGTTTGAGTTAAATAATTGTTAAATTAATTTTAAAACCCTATTCACCCCCCCTCTAGTGGTTTTTCATACACATGGTCCTACAAGACTGTACACATGTCTACAAGACTCTACACGTCTGTACAAGACTGTACACATGTTTATAGGACTGTACACATGGTCCTACAAGACTATACCCATGGTCCTACAAGACTATGCACATGTGTACATGACTGTACACATGGTCCTACAAGACTGTACACACATGTACAAGACAATACATCTGTTTAAAAGAATGTACAAATGTTCCTACGAGACTGTACACATGTGTATAAGACTGTACATATGGTCCTACAAGACTGTAAACATGTATACAAGATTGTACACATGGTCCTACAAGACTGTACACATGGCCCTACAAGACTGTACACATATGTACAAGACTGTGACATGATCCTACAAAACTATATGTGTACAAGTCTGTACACTTGTGTACTAGACTGTACACATGGTCCTACAAGATTGTTCACGTATACAATATTATACACATGGTCATCTAAGACTGTACACATGGTCCTACAATACTGTACACATATGTACAATACTATATCGGTTTGTACAAGACTGTACACATCTGTACAAGATTGTACACATGGTTCTATAAGACTCTACACATGTGTACAAGACTGTACACTAGTGTACAAGACTATACACATGGTCCTACAAGACAGAATACATGTGTACAAGACTGTACATATGTGTACAAAACTGTATACATGGTCCTACAAGGTTTTATACATGTGTACATGTTACACCCGCATCCCACGATTACCACTAATCATGAGATTAGGGCATAATTTTGAGGTTTATACTTGATTCAAAGCTCATTTCCAACTTTTTTTCCTTTTATGTCATTTCAAACTCTTTGTTTTCTCGCATCTAATCACATCAACAAACTTTACAATAGAATTAAACTTTGATTACTCAAACATGATCTCAACATTAACAATACACATCCATACATTCATTTTGTTTCTCACATTTCCATGTACATATGACATGATAATCAAATATATTCTCTCTTATTAAGGAAATAAAGATATAAAACATCATTTACAACTCTTTCACATCTATTCAAGGACCTAGAGTGATTGGAACTGACTTAACATAACTGATCTCATAATTAACTCATGTGGTAGTTCTACTCTGATGCATTGGCCTTCTTCAAGTCCATTTGATTTCCCTAAAAATTGTGAGTAGAGGGGTGAGCCTACTCGCTCATTGAATGAGTACTTCAAAGAAATAGTTGAAAGCACTTATATAATTATAGATATATTGTCGAGGAACTAATATCAATTATAATAGTAGCAAGCTTAAAAGAGTCTAATAACTCACAATCATAAATATGACAGGATACTATAGATATCAACAAGAGTGAATCAATATATGAAAATGCTTGATTAATCTCAAAGAGAACTAATAACTCAGAAATATAGAAAGGATAATTGAATAATTACACACACTTGTTTAACCTCTCATTCATCTTATTGTGCCCTGAACCCACATGATGTGTACCACAACATGTGAAAGAATCACAGCAAGCTACGATCTCACTGTACAAGGCTTAGAAGCATGCCCGAGTTCCTAAGCCTATCTCTTGAGTAAGACCCCGTTTGTAGTGGGCCTCAACACTTCTGCCTCTCGGCTGCTAATGGAAGTGGCCAGATATCTCAGACTCTACCTCTCAATCTGGGCACTCTAGCGGTGAGTCAAATCCCTCAAGCTTATTATGCATTAGTGGACCTACTGACCACTGATCACTCAAAATGTAACACAGGTACCACCGATATCCCCAGTTGGTGTTGGGTGCCACACAACTATAACGAGTCTGCCCTACAGGTCAAGACCCTTGCACCCTACTGGTGCACTCTAGCTTACCTCATTATGGACTACCTCTAGTCGAGAAACTATTTCCTCCTCACAGCACATGCCTCATCCTATGAGGATTCTACATTGTTTAGGGCATCTAAATGTCTAATTCACTCTTTAAATTTACAATTCAATCATCACATCAACATGTATTTGTTCAGCTTTGTAAATCGTTCATTTCCCTAAACCATCTGATAACATTTACCACGTCTGAATTGTTAAGCATCACCATGTCTCAAACTGAGAAACATTGATATCACAATACTTGATACACTAAACACCCTATCATTAGGGTTTCATTTACCTCATTTACTTATCACATAACTCACATAAGGATTGAATACATCATAACATTATTCAATAAGAATTGCTCTCAACAATTCACATATAATCTAATATATATATATATATATATATATATATATATATATATATATATATGAAACCCTATAATGAACTGAACTAAGGTTTCCATGCCATTTACTAAAACATCATACATCAGAATAACATTGAATCAAGATGTCTAATTGCAAACCTCCAATTTTCCATTCATTTAGGGTTTCACCCTCTTACTGATATATCAAGCAAACATTGATATCATCAAATGAAATGTAAGATATTATCTAACATATATGTAATACACACACAAATAAAAAAAACATTCATAAGCAAGGAGATTCAACTAGACAAACTTCTTTATTCAATTATACAACAATTTCAGTCATAGTTGAATATCCTAAATTTTATTTTACTATTATAACCTCTGCAAATACTTTAAGAATTATCATTTACATGGATTGTATCCATTTCTAATATGATTTCATCATCTGAAATTCATCAACAACAGACAAATAATCCATTTCATATCATCTTGCAAAACCTAGATCAAAAATGCAATTTAGTGTTTGTACTCACATACCAAGCAATTGAAGATTTTTGATGATTTAATTTATTTTCGTAAAATCTACTATTTAAAGGAAGTAACCACTCACCTAAGGTGTGAAATACCTTAAAAATGTAGCCCATCTCTGAAACTGTTGAATCACGGTCCTACACACGGTCCTACAAGTCTATAGACATCGTCCTACATGACCGTACACATGGCCCTACTATTGGGTTTCAGCGGGAGGCAGAGAAGCAGCGGAAACAAAAAATTTCTCCCCAAAACCCAGAACAAAAGGAATCACGTCAACGTCTATACAATAGGAAAGATGGTTTGTGGATGCATACCTTGTCCCGAGGCTTGCTCGGAGACAGTACCTCATGCCTTGCGTGATCTTCACCTCCGGTCTTGGATGGTGTCTGTGCAGCTCCTAGTCGCACCGCGACTGAAGACTCCTGATCTCACCGGGATTGTCTGGATTGACATTTGTCCTCCAGGTGACAGAGGTCTTCCGCCTCTGCAGTCGTCCACACGGACTACCTAGAACTCTGATCTCCTTGTCCCACAAGGGATCAGAAGGAGTCGCACCCTCCTGTTGGTGTACTAGTCGCCGACACACTCTCCTGCCACCAGTCTCTTTCTGCAGTTGTATTTCCCTTGTTGTGCCTCCCTTATCGGGTAGCACTTGCTCGGGCTCTCTCGGTTACCAAAACCAGAGAGAACGAAAACTTTATAGAGCAACTGGTTGGACTGAGTTGTACTTTGAGAAGCCCCCAATACCCCTATATATAGGAGGGTCATGGGACAGGGTTCTCTATCCCGGGCAATGCGGGACTAAAGCAGGAGTAGAAGGGTTCGAGATTTTCCACAAAAACAACCAACTGCGTCACCTGAACCGATCGTTTCACAACTGAAATGGTCGGTTGGGGATCTGAGTTGGTCGGTTGACACCTCAATCGATCGGTTGGGACCCATGAAACGGTCAGTTCACTTCTGAACCGATTGGTTTGTGGTCCTGATCAGTTCCCGATTGACTTTTCTTCTTTTGTTTCGAATTGTTATCAAATACCAATCCTTGTTCCAATTAATTTGGGCAAGTGAAATGAAAGGAAATTTCTCACCAATCTTACTTTCCCAACTTTCTCGGTTGGACTTGAACCGATCGTTTCAACACTTGAATGGATCGTTTCACCCTATCCATGAGCCGATCGACTCACCAGTTGAGCCGATCGGTTCACCAAGCTCAGTCGATCGGTTCATCACATGAGTCGATCGGTTGGGAGTGCAGATTGTGCAGAATCAGTCAATCACAGTTTCAATCAATTCGATACTCTAATCAATCAGTCCAACACCTTGAACACAAAGCTATAAATTGATTGAGTGTTTAATTGAACTACTAAACTCCTTTAATAATCAATCTAAACATGTTTGTGGACAAACTCCTATTCCAGGTTAAATCCTATGTGTGTGACTCTGCAGGTCCATTCACGTTGGTAGTGAAAGTCCATAACACTTATGAATTCACAAGCAAAGAGCAGTGCCTAGTCACACATCAGTGCTACTCAAGTGAAATAGAAAGTTGGAGAGCAACTTTCAATCCTACAATCCATGAATGGTGTTCCAGTGAATGTATGATTCCTTTGTTACTGATATCCTGAATGAACTCGAGGCATGGAACAGTCATCATGTCAACATTCATTCATTTCCTTGATCTCAGAGCAGACTGGGTGAGATGTGTGTGACATCAATATCACATATTGATTCCCACGTGCATGCACATGCCTTTCTCAATCCTACTCATCAAGTGGCCAAAGACATCAAACTCCCTCAGGAGGGACAAATACCATATCTATCACTCACCCCTCAAAAGCCCCATGTGTCAAAGCCACCCAATCATCACCTTTATAACAACCCATGTTTCAGGACTACGTTTGATGATTTCAAAGTGTACCCAACGACATGTGTTGAGTGTAGTGATTTCAGGTCTAAGAATCACACTCACCACCATCACTGTGAGAGATGACTGTGACTACGAAGTCATGGTTCCATGTGTCACTCTCACGGTGGGTTTGTCTGGTACCTTGTTCTCTAACAAGTACATATGTGCTTGGTTTGATATGACTATATCATGACTAATGAAATTATGTCATCAACCAACACACAATCTAGTCTTTAGTGTTATTGATGTCTATGGTTAATTCCACAATAACAACCGACTAGGGACCAAACAAGAATGTATACTCTTGACATCCACATGATCTCATCATTTAGGTCCTTAACCTAAAAGCATACGACATTGAGTAAAATCATTCTTTAGACATCTATCATGTTATAGTATCATCTCAGAAACAGTTTCAACATATAGATAAGAAATTGCCTTTAGTATTATTCAAATCATTTACAAAGTATCCCATTACAATCATCATATGACTTGCTCTATGGGCATACATACCAACAGACTCCCACTTGCACTTAGAACCAGTCACCAAGGAACCTCAGTCCTTGTGACCTAGCATGACCATCATGCTTCTGCTGAGAAAGGGCCTTAGTCAGTGGATCAACTATGTTGTCTTCAATTGGTACTTTGCAAATTTTCACATCTCCTCACTGTACGATCTCTCGTATGAGATGGAAGCGTCGTAGTATGTGCTTGGACCGCTGATGTGATCTGGGTTCCTTAGCTTGTGCAATAGCTCCATTATTGTCACAATAAACCTCAATTGCATCACACCTACTGGGAACTACACCAAGTTCAGAAATGAACTTCCTGATCCTCACAACCTCCTTTGCTGCATGTGAAGCAACAATATACTCGACCTCTGTAGTAGAATCAGAAACTGTTTCTTGCTTGTAACTCTTCCAACTCACAACTCCATTATTAAGGAAAAATACAAATCCTGACTGCAATCTGTAATCATCTTTATCGGTTTGGAAGCTTGCATCGGCGTAACCCTTTACAACCAGCACTTCCTCGTCGCCGTATACAAGAAACTGATCCTTAGTCCTTCGCAAGTACTTGAGGATGTTCTTTACGGCTGTCCAGTGAGCATCCCCGGGATCTGACTGGTACCTTCTCGTCATGCTGAGAGCAAACAAGACATCTAGGTGTGTGCACAACATAGCGTGCATGATGGATCCGTTGGCTTATGCATATGGGATCCCATTCATATGCTCCCTCTCTTCACAAGATTGGGGACATTGAGCTCTAGAGACGGTGACTCCATGTAGCATGAGGATGTTGCCTCTCTTTGAGTTCTCCATGTTGAACCGCTTTAGCACTTTGTCGATGTACATGCTTTGACTTAGTCTGAGAAGCCTTCTAGATCTATCTCTATAGATCTTAATTCCTAGAATGTGGGATGTTTCTCTTAAGTCCTTCATTGAGAAAGTATTCCATAGCTAATTCTTTACCTTCTCTAAGGCTAAGACATCATTCCCCATCAAAAGTATGTCATCCACATACAATATGAGGAATGTGGTCGAGCTCCCACTAACCTTATTGTACACACAAGGTTCATCTTCATTTTTAGTAAAGCCAAACACTTTGACTTCCTCATCAAATCAAAGATTCCAACTCCGAGATGCTTGCTTCAATCCATAGATTGACCTTTGCAGCTTACAGACTTTATTGGCATTCTTTGGATCTACAAAACCTTTAGGTTGTGTCATGTACACATCCTCATTTATATTGTCGTTAAGGAATGTGGTTTTAACATCCATCTGCCAAATCTCATAGTCATAATAAGCTGTAATAGCAAGCATGATCCTGATGGACTTAATCACGGCAACTGGAGAAAATGTTTCGTCATAGTCAACACCTTGAACTTGTCAAAATCCCTTCGCAACCAATCTACCTTTATAAGTTTGCACATTGCCACCCATGTCAGTCTTTTTCTTAAAGACCCACTTGCACCCTATGGGTTTTACCCCTTCGGGTGGTTCCACCAAAGTCCATACTTTGTTGGAGTACATGGATTCCATCTCGGATCTCATGGCTTCAGGCCATTTTTCAGAATCTGGTCCTTCCATAGCCTCTAATATATATATATATATATATATATATATATATATATATATATATATATATATATATATATATATATATATATATATATATATATATATATATATATATATATATATATATATATATATATATATATATATATATATATATATATATATATATATATATATATATGAAACCCTATAATGAACTGAACTAAGGTTTCCATGCCATTTACTAAAACATCATACATCAGAATAACATTGAATCAAGATGTCTAATTGCAAACCTCCAATTTTCCATTCATTTAGGGTTTCACCCTCTTACTGATATATCAAGCAAACATTGATATCATCAAATGAAATGTAAGATATTATCTAACATATATGTAATACACACACAAATAAAAAAAACATTCATAAGCAAGGAGATTCAACTAGACAAACTTCTTTATTCAATTATACAACAATTTCAGTCATAGTTGAATATCCTAAATTTTATTTTACTATTATAACCTCTGCAAATACTTTAAGAATTATCATTTACATGGATTGTATCCATTTCTAATATGATTTCATCATCTGAAATTCATCAACAACAGACAAATAATCCATTTCATATCATCTTGCAAAACCTAGATCAAAAATGCAATTTAGTGTTTGTACTCACATACCAAGCAATTGAAGATTTTTGATGATTTAATTTATTTTCGTAAAATCTACTATTTAAAGGAAGTAACCACTCACCTAAGGTGTGAAATACCTTAAAAATGTAGCCCATCTCTGAAACTGTTGAATCACGGTCCTACACACGGTCCTACAAGTCTATAGACATCGTCCTACATGACCGTACACATGGCCCTACTATTGGGTTTCAGCGGGAGGCAGAGAAGCAGCGGAAACAAAAAATTTCTCCCCAAAACCCAGAACAAAAGGAATCACGTCAACGTCTATACAATAGGAAAGATGGTTTGTGGATGCATACCTTGTCCCGAGGCTTGCTCGGAGACAGTACCTCATGCCTTGCGTGATCTTCACCTCCGGTCTTGGATGGTGTCTGTGCAGCTCCTAGTCGCACCGCGACTGAAGACTCCTGATCTCACCGGGATTGTCTGGATTGACATTTGTCCTCCAGGTGACAGAGGTCTTCCGCCTCTGCAGTCGTCCACACGGACTACCTAGAACTCTGATCTCCTTGTCCCACAAGGGATCAGAAGGAGTCGCACCCTCCTGTTGGTGTACTAGTCGCCGACACACTCTCCTGCCACCAGTCTCTTTCTGCAGTTGTATTTCCCTTGTTGTGCCTCCCTTATCGAGTAGCACTTGCTCGGGCTCTCTCGGTTACCAAAACCAGAGAGAACGAAAACTTTATAGAGCAACTGGTTGGACTGAGTTGTACTTTGAGAAGCCCCCAATACCCCTATATATAGGAGGGTCATGGGACAGGGTTCTCTATCCCGGGCAATGCGGGACTAAAGCAGGAGTAGAAGGGTTCGAGATTTTCCACAAAAACAACCAACTGCGTCACCTGAACCGATCGTTTCACAACTGAACTGGTCAGTTGGGGATCTGAGTTGGTCGGTTGACACCTCAATCGATCGGTTGGGACCCATGAAACGGTCAGTTCACTTCTGAACCGATTGGTTCGTGGTCCTGATCAGTTCCCGATTGACTTTTCTTCTTTTGTTTCGAATTGTTATCAAATACCAATCCTTGTTCCAATTAATTTGGGCAAGTGAAATGAAAGGAAATTTCTCACCAATCTTACTTTCCCAACTTTCTCGATTGGACTTGAACCGATCGTTTTAACACTTGAATGGATCGTTTCACCCTATCCATGAGCCGATCGACTCACCAGTTGAGCCGATCGGTTCACCAAGCTCAGTCGATCGGTTCATCACATGAGTCGATCGGTTGGGAGTGCAAATTGTGCAGAATCAGTCAATCACAGTTTCAATCAATTCGATACTCTAATCAATCAGTCCAACACCTTGAACACAAAGATATAAATTGATTGAGTGTTTAATTGAACTACTAAACTCCTTTAATAATCAATCTAAACATGTTTGTGGACAAACTCCTATTCCAGGTTAAATCCTATGTGTGTGACTCTACAGGTCCATTCACGTTGGTAGTGAAAGTCCATAACACTTATGAATTCACAAGCAAAGAGCAGTGCCTAGTCACACATCAGTGCTACCCAAGTGAAATAGAAAGTTGGAGAGCAACTTTCAATCCTACAATCCATGAATGGTGTTCCAGTGAATGTATGATTCCTTTTTTACTGATATCCTGAATGAACTCAAGGCATGGAACAGTCATCATGTCAACGTTCATTCATTTCCTTGATCTCAGAGCAGACTGGGTGAGATGTGTGTGACATCAATATCACATATTGATTCCCACGTGCATGCGCATGCCTTTCTCAATCCTACTCATCAAGTGGCCAAAGACATCAAACTCCCTCAGGAGGGACAAATACCATATCTATCACTCACCCCTCAAAAGCCCCATGTGTCAAAGCCACCCAATCATCACCTTTATAACAACCCATGTTTCAGGACTGCGTTTGATGATTTCAAAGTGTACCCAACGACATGTGTTGAGTGTAGTGATTTTAGGTCTAAGAATCACACTCACCACCATCACTGTGAGAGCTGACTGTGACTACGAAGTCATGGTTCCATGTGTCACTCTCACGGTGGGTTTGTCTGGTACCTTGTTCTCTAACAAGTACATATGTGCTTGGTTTGATATGACTATATCATGACTAATGAAATTATGTCATCAACCAACACACAATCTAGTCTTTAGTGTTATTGATGTCTATGGTTATTTCCACAATAACAACCGACTAGGGACCAAACAAGAATGTATACTCTTGACATCCACATGATCTCATCATTTAGGTCCTTAACCTAAAAGCATACGACATTGAGTAAAATCATTCTTTAGACATCTATCATGTTATAGTATCATCTCAGAAACAGTTTCAACATATAGATAAGAAATTGCCTTTAGTATTATTCAAATCATTTACAAAGTATCCCATTACAATCATCACATGACTTGCTCTATGGGCATACATACCAACAGACTCCCACTTGCACTTAGAACCAGTCACCAAGGAACCTCAGTCCTTGTGACCTAGCATGACCATCATGCTTCTGCTGATAAAGGGCCTTAGTCAGTGGATCAACTATGTTGTCTTCAATTGGTACTTTGCAAATTTTCACATCTCCTCACTGTACGATCTCTCATATGAGATGGAAGCGTCGTAGTATGTGCTTGGACCACTGATGTGATCTGGGTTCCTTAGCTTGTGCAATAGCTCCATTATTGTCACAATAAAGCTCAATTGCATCACACCTACTGGGAACTACACCAAGTTCAGAAATGAGCTTCCTGATCCATACAACCTCCTTTGCTGCATGTGAAGCAAAAATATACTCGACCTCTGTAGTAGAATCAGAAACTGTTTCTTGCTTGTAACTCTTCCAACTCACAACTCCATTATTAAGGAAAAATACAAATCCTGACTGCAATCTGTAATCATCTTTATTGGTTTGGAAGCTTGCATCGGCGTAACCCTTTACAACCAGCTCTTCCTCGTCGCCGTATACAAGAAACTGATCCTTAGTCCTTCGCAAGTACTTGAGGATGTTCTTTACGGCTGTCCAGTGAGCATCCCCGGGATCTGACTGGTACCTTCTCGTCATGTTGATAGCAAACAAGACATCTAGGTGTGTGCACAACATAGCGTGCATGATGGATCCGTTGGCTTATGCATATGGGATCCCATTCATATGCTCCCTCTCTTCACAAGATTGGGGACATTGAGCTCTAGAGACCGTGACTCCATGTAGCATGAGGATGTTGCCTCTCTTTGAGTTCTCCATGCTGAACCGCTTTAGCACTTTGTCGATGTACGTGCTTTGACTTAGTCTGAGAAGCCTTCTAGATCTATCTCTATAGATCTTAATTCCTAGAATGTGGGATGTTTCTCGTAAGTCCTTCATTGAGAAAGTATTCCATAGCCAATTCTTTACCTTCTCTAAGGCTAAGACATCATTCCCCATCAAAAGTATGTCATCCACATACAATATGAGGAATGTGGTCGAGCTCCCACTAACCTTATTGTACACACAAGGTTCATCTTCATTTTTAGTAAAGCCAAACACTTTGACTTCCTCATCAAATCAAAGATTCCAACTCCGAGATGCTTGCTTCAATCCATAGATTGACCTTTGCAGCTTACATACTTTATTGGCATTCTTTGGATCTACAAAACCTTTAGGTTGTGTCATGTACACATCCTCATTTATATTGTCGTTAAGGAATGTGGTTTTAACATCCATCTGCCAAATCTCATAGTCATAATAAGCTGTAATAGCAAGCATGATCCTGATGGACTTAATCACGGCAACTGGAGAAAATGTTTCGTCATAGTCAACACCTTGAACTTGTCAAAATCCCTTCGCAACCAATCTACCTTTATAAGTTTGCACATTGCCACCCATGTCAGTCTTTTTCTTAAAGACCCACTTGCACCCTATGGGTTTTACCCCTTCGGGTGGTTCCACCAAAGTCCATACTTTGTTGGAGTACATGGATTCCATCTCGGATCTCATGGCTTCAGGCCATTTTTCAGAATCTGGTCCTTCCATAGCCTCTACGTAGGTAGTTGGATCATCATCTATGATCAACTCACCACCTTCCTGAGTCACAAGGTATCCAAACCTCTCAGGTTCAAGGCGGGTCCTACTAGATCTACGAGGTCCTTGTGTTACCTGAGGAGACTGAGATTCCACAACACCTTGTGAATCTCCATTTTCCTCTTGTACATCTACCGGTTCTATGTTTTCTTGTTGGGCTTGAACCTCTTAAAGCTCTATTTTCCTCCCACTGCTTCCTTTGGAAATAAATTCCTTCTCTAGGAACATAGTTCTCCTGGCAACAAACACTTTGTTGTCAGTAGGGTGGTGTAGATAATATCCCCTCATTTCCTTGGGATATCCAACAAAATAACATTTATCAGACTTGGGTGCAAGCTTATCAGGAAACAATTTCCTAACATAAGCCTCACAACCCCAAATCTTTAGGAAAGACAAATCGGGATGCTTCCCAGTCCATATCTCATATGGTGTCTTTTGAACCGAGTTTAATGGTACTCGGTTAAGTGTAAACGCGGCGGTTTCAAGAGCATGACCCCAGAAAGAAATCGGAAGATCAGCAAAACTCATCATTGATCGCACCATATCTAACAATGTCTGATTCCTTCTTTCAGACACACCATTATGTTGTGGTGTTCCAGGTGGAGTCCATTGTGATACTATACCATGGGCTCGCAGAAGGTCCTCAAACTCTTGGCTGAAGTATTCTCCACCTCGATCGGATCGAAGTGCTTTAATACTTTTACCAAGTTGGTTCTGTACTTCATTCATGAAATCCTTGAACCTTTCAAAGGTTTCTGACTTATGCTTCATCAGGTACACATAGACATACCTACTGAAATCATCAGTGAAGGTAATGAAGTACTGATACCCATTTCTGGCATTAGTTCTAAAAGGCCCACATACATCAGTATGTATGAGTCCTAATTGATCACTAGCTCTCTCACCTTTACCTGAAAAGGGAGTCTTGGTCATCTTACCCAACAAACAAGATTCACATGTCTCTATTGATTCATAATCAAACGAGTCTAGATAACCATCTTTATGGAGTCTGGAAATGCACTTCTCATTTATGTGCCCTAGACGACAATGCCAAAGATACGTTTCATTTGTGTTGTTGAGTTTTTGCCTTTTGGTGTTTACGTTGTATACAGTTATCTCTAGATCTATCAAGTATAGACCATAAGACATTGGGGCACTGCCATAAAAGATCCCATCTTTAGAAATGGAACAATTTCCATTCTTAATAAGAAATTCAAATTCATCCTTGTCCAAACAAGAGACGAAAATGATATTCCTATTTATGGTAGGTACATAATAGCAGTTCTTCAACTCTATTATTAGCCCACTTGGTAGAGTTAACTCATAGGTTCCTACGGCACTAGTGACAACTCTTGCCCCATTGGCAACATGTAGTTCAACCTCACCTTTCCCCAAAGGCCTACTTCTCTTAAGATCCTTCACATTTGAACAAATTTGAGATCCGCATCTAGTATCAAGTAACCATGATGAAGAAGTAGTAAAGTTAATCGCTATCACATATACACCAGAAGTAGAGATCTCTATCTCTGACTTCTTCTTCCATCGTTCCTTCCATCCTCTCCATGTAGAAGAAATTGGTTTGGCGAGAGAACCCTTATCTCCCTTACCTATCGTTCCATTGATCTCTATCAATGAACTTTCTTTCTTCTTCACCAATGCTTTAACCGTACATAGAGTGGATTCAAAGGATCCTGGTATATCTGGATTGTGCAGAACACTTCTCACAGTCCTCAACCAGTTATGGAATTTATTCTCAATTAATTTTCCCATTTTAAAAGATGATTCCTTTGCCATTCTACAATAGAAAATTGCATTTTGTCAAAAACTCCTTTTGATTTGATTTGAATAAAATTTGACGATAGTTAATTAGGCCTTTAATTAATTACCGCTCCCACTATTTTGACTCAAATTGACAGCCCTCACCATCAATTCGGAAGATTGCCGCGTACAATCTTCTAGTGGGTCAAGATCCTGAAATCCTTTGAGCCATGGACCAGCTTGGGATGTCACCCACAACTCAGATCTTCCAGGTAGGCAACTCTTGCCAATTGCATCATATGAAACTCCTTGCCATGATCATCTCCATGCCTCAAGGTGCTAGATCCTATGTAGGTCACCTTGTTAAGTCGGACCCAAAGCCAACACGATGAACATGTACCCTGCTTGGGCAGACCCACACATTCATCCTTCACGCTTCCACGAGATAGACGGTGCACCACACTTAGGTGTGCCCACACTTGGTCGATCAAGCTTTTCACGTGTGTCACATTTGGAAGGCATCTAAAACTTTAATATTTCATTAGGGATTTGGCTTTTATATACATATACATATCCAATCACCACAATATATAGTACGTATCATATACAAATTATATTCCACAGAAAAACATGCAAAATGATAAAAGCAATGATTATGGCCATCCTATTGTGATTCCTCAAGCCAAGACGAATCACAGTCATCTAGATCTACATCACATGCAACCTGTACAAGATGAATTCTGTTCCGGCCTTTCTGGGTTTGATCAGCTCATCTCCATGACTGATCGGCTCGCCATTAAGTTGGTTGTTCGGGTGCCACCAACCGATCGACTGGCGCCTCTAGCCGATCGGTTCACCGGTCATCGTGCATCTCCTCAGATTGCCACCTGCTCATCTCACTCCTCGAACCAGTCTTCTGGAACAACAACCGATCGGTTCACGCCTTGAACCGATCGTCTCATGTCATCCGCCATTCTTTAACATAACAAGAAATAAAATCTATCTTATTTACAATTGAATTGTGAAACCCCGAGTTACATTCAGGGGGAGCAAAGGTAGAAAAAGAAATCTCGAATTATTTCGAGTTACATCAGGAATAGGAGAAGGGGAATCGGTGCGCAGAATGAGATGCAAGCAACCACATACAACCATACACAGATATAGGGTTTATAGGTGATAACCATGCTACACATCCACCACAAAACCCGTTTAAGGGTGACGCGTATCGAGTGCATTAATATTACATATCATATATTGTATATTTGGGATTTGTGGATTGGATATGCATAAAGCCAATTTTATTCGCAGCGTGTGCAATAAATAAAGGCGACAAACCAAAATCAATCATATCGATAATCCTAAAATATAGAGTAGTTGACGTGGCTCTGATACCACTATTGGGTTTTAGCGGGAGGCAGAGAAGCAGCGGAAACAAAAATTTTCTCCCCAAAACCCAGAACAAAAGGAATCACGTCAAAGTCTATACAATAGGAAAGATGGTTTGTGGATGCATAACTTGTCCCGAGGCTTGCTTAGCAACAGTACCTCACGCCTTGCACAGTCTTCACCTCCGGTCTTGGACAGTGTATGTGCAGCTCCTGGTCGCACCGGGACTGAAGACTCCTGATCTCACTGGGACTGTCGGGATTGACAATTGTCCTCTGAGCGACAGAGTTCTCCCGCCTCTACAGTCATCCACACAGACTGCCTGGAACTCTGATCTCCTTGTCCCACAAGGAATTAGAAGGAGTTGCACCCTCCTGTTGGCGTACTAGTCTCCGACACACTCTCCTGCCACCAATCACTTTCTGCAGTTGTCTTTCCCTTGTTGTGCCTCCCTTATCAGGTAGCACTTGCTCGGTCTCTATCGGTTACCAAAACCAGAGAGAACGACAACTTTACAGAGCAAATGGTTGCACTGAGTTGTACTTTGAGAAGCCCCCAATACCCCTATATGTATAGGAGGGTCATGGGACAGGGTTCTCTATCACGGGCAATGCGGGACTAAAGCAGGAGTAGAAGGGTTTGAGATTTTCCACAAAAACAACCAACTGCGTCACCTGAACCAATCGTTTCACAACTAAAACGGTTGGTTGACACCTCAACCGATCGGTTGGGACCCATGAAACGGTCGGTTCACTTCTGAACCGATCAGTTCGTCGTCCTGATCAGTTCTCGATTGACTTTTCTTCTTTTGTTTCGAATTGGTATCAAATACCAATCCTTGTTCCAATCAAATTGGGCAAGTGAAATGAAAGGAAATTTCTCAGCAATCTTACTTTCCCAACTTTCTCGGTTGGACTTGAACCGATCGTTTCTACACTTGAACGGATCGTTTCACCCTGTCCATGAGCCGATCGACTCACCAGTTGATTCGATCGGTTCACCAAAGTTCAGCCGATCGGTTCATCACATGACCGATCGGTTGGGAGTGCAGATTGTGCAGAATCAGCCAATCACAGTTTCAATCAATCTGATACTCTAATCAATCAGTCCAACACCTTGAACACTGAGCTATCAATTGATTGAGTGTTTAATTGAACTAATAAACTCCTTTAGTAATCAATCTCAAACATGTTTGTGGACAAACTCCTATTCCAAGTTAAATCCTATGTGTGTGACCCTACATGTCCATTTCACATTGGCTGTGAAAGTCCATAAAACTTATGACTTCACAAGAAAAGAGTGGTCCCTAGTCACACATCAGTGCTACCCAAGTGAAATAGAAAGTTGGAGAACAACTTTCAATCCTACAATCCGTGAATAGTGTTACAGTGAATGTATAATTCCTTTGTCATTGATATCCTAAATGAACTCGAGGCATGGAACAATCATCCTGTCAACGTTCATTCATTTCCTTGATCTCAGAGCAGACTGGGCGAGATGTGTGTGACATCAATCACACATATTGATTCACACGTGCATGCACATGCCTTTCTCAATCCTACTCATAAAGTGGCCAAGGACATCAAACTCCCTCAGGAGGGACAAATCCCATATCTACCACTCACCCCTCAAAAGCCCCATGTGTCAAAGCCACCCAACCAGCACCTTTATAACAACCCATGTTTCTACACTGTGTTTGATGATGTCAAAGTGTACACAACGACATGTGTTGAGTGTAGTGATTTCAGGTCTAAGAATCACACTCACCACCATCACTGTGAGAGCTGACGGTGACTACCAAGTCATGGTTCCATGTGTCACACTCACAGTGGGTCTGTCTGGTACCTTGTTCTCTAACAAGTACCTATGTGCTTGGTTTGATATCACTATATCATGACTAATGAGATTCTGTCATCAACCAACACACAATCTAGTATTTATTGTTATTGATGTCTATGGTTATTTCCACAATTACAACCGACTAGGGACCAAACAAGAATGTTTACTCTTGACATCCACATGATCTCATCGTTTAGGTCCTTAACCTAAAAGCATACGTCATTGAGTAAAATCATTCTATAGACATCTATCATGTTACTCTATCATCTCAGAAATAGTTTAAACATATAGATCGGAAATTGCCTTTAGTATTATTCAAATCATTTATAAAGTATCCCATTACAATCATCATATGACTTGCTCTATGGGCATACATATCAACACCTACAAGACTGTACACATGGTCATATAAGACTCTATACATGGTCCTACATGTCTATACACATGGTCCTACAAGACATTAAACATGTTTACATGACTATACACAGGGTCCTACAAGACTGTACACATAGTCCTACAAGATTGTACACATGGTCCAAGAAGATTATACACATGGTCCTACAAGACTATACACATGGTCCTACAAGATTGTACACATTGTCCTACAAAACTGTACACATATGCACAAAACTCTACACATGGTCATACAAGACTATACACATGGTCCTACAAGACTGTACATGTGTACAAGATTGTACATATATGTGCAAGATTGTACACATAGACATACAAGACTGTACACATGTGTACAAGACTATACACATGTGTACAAGACTGTACACATGGTCCAACAAGACTGTACACATTTGTACAAGATTGTACACATGGTCCTACAAGACAGTACACACGGTCCTACAAGATTGTACACGTGTACAAGATTGTACACATGCTCCTACAAAATGTACACATGTGTAGAAGACTATAGACATGGTCCTACATGATTGTACACATGGTCCTACAAGAAGGTACACATGGTCCTACAAGACTGTACACATGGTCCTATAAAACTATACACTTGGTCCTTCAAGATTGTACACATGGTCCTATATGACTGTACACATGGTCCTACAAGACATTAAACATGCATACAAGATTGTACATATGGTCCTAGAGGGCTTTACACATGGTCCTACAAGACTATACATAGGTGTACAAGACTGTAGACATGGTCCTAGAAAATTGTACACATGTGACACGCTTTTTACGTGCGTAGAAACACAAGTGTACGCGTCAATGTAATATAGGCCTTTGTGAGGCCCGAGTCGAACTCAGGGACACGTGAATTATCGGACACTACTACTAACTACTCGCAATCAGCTAGACCGATTAAATAGTTGGAAGTTGTTGTGAAATTAAAAGAAAATAAAAGAAAACAAAACAACGCAATCGATTAAATGTTTAGTTTAATCAATTCAAGATGAGATCTTTAGGATTGTGGTTTCACCGCGGGTTTTCATTGTATGGAATTCTATATAGTCACTCAAATTTATCTCTCTATCCGGGTAGTGGCCTGAAATCAGAATTGCCCACTGTCGTGGTACAATTCACTACCTATGTCTAGGTCGGTTCCACCGTTGTAGTAACCTATACCCTAAACTAGGTGCATTAAAATCGATCTCTCAGTATCCACCATTAACCTTACACCGCCTTGTTCAAGGGATTTGTCATTTAACGTAAGTTTCGTCTCTTTTCAACCATTAATTCTTCTTTCAAAGTAATTAAGGGCATTAGATTATTATTATGGTGATCAAGCATAACAATATAATTGAGAAAACGAAATTATACCACAAATTTAAGAGACAAAAGATGAATTACTATGATAAAATTGTCATACAATGAATTCCCGGGCTACTCCCGGTCCTAAAGACAAAGGGGATTAACCCCGCATGTTCATCTCAGAGCGAAACGTGGTAGAGAAAAAGGGAAACATGGAGAAAAACGTGATTGAGTGGTGAAACTGCTGAACGGAGAAGATCCAAGAGCTCCTTGGAGTAGAATACGCGTTCTCCCGCCTTTCGGTGGTGGAAAATGTCTTCTTCGGCGTCCGGAACGGCTGGGGCGTGCTTCTGGGCTCCGTTCTTCTCTCCACACCTTCTCGGGACTTGTGCAGCGGCTAATGACGTGATGGATTTCTCTTGGCCGCCGTCATTAGGTATAATCACCGAGTTAGGTCGCCAAATAATCACAGCCGTCGGATTTAGATCAATCTAAAGAAAACTTGTATCATACGGTGTCGATACCATCGACACGGGTCGATGGTATTGACTTTGCGCGGTATCGGCAATTCTTTTTTCCCTTCGTCGTTGCGCCTGATGGTATCTCGATACCATCGAGATTTGTCGATGGCATCGACAACCTGTAGCGACGGTTTTGTCCTTTTGTGTCACTGTAGCTCCACTAGTCGATAGTATCGACATAAGCGTCGATAGTATCGACTCTCTTCTCGCCAGCTGCCTGATGGTAAATCAATACCATCGACTCTCCTGTCGCTAGTATCGACATTCTTCTGCTCCTTGCGGCTGGCAGCCTGGGGTCATGTCGATGGTATCGACCACTGTCGATAGTATCGACAACAACAGATACTTGTTTTTCCTGAAATTGCAACACGAAACCACATAAGCCGAAACAAAACATATTCTTGTAATAATTTATGCTCAAAATACGGAAATAAGGGAGATTTGACATAGAGAAGTATGATAGACCAAAGTAGATGACTTATGCAATATTAACCACCAAAATGACTAATAAATGCATAAAACACAAAGAAAACAAGTCTATAAATGCAACTCAAAATCATCGCATCAAACTCCCATAAGCTTGAACATTGCTCGCCCTCGAGCAACTAAACCTTAGAATAGAATTGCCAGAGTCAACTAAAGAACAAATCATCACAACACACATCACCATATGATCCCCACCGGACATTCACATTCCGGCCCTCACTAACCACAGAATGATAATTACCCTAAAGGCGACAGTAATCATCCATAAAAGATATCTTGCTCAAAACTGATGAACACTATCATATAAGGCAGTTAACATAATAAAATTCTTCGGTCCAGACTCGGTGCATCCTGTGATCTCCTATACTACATTGCTCGTCCTAACTACCATCTACATGGAAGCAACTCTCCTGATATTCACAAGTGAGGAGAAAATCACGGTGGCCTACCAATTCGAGCAACAGGTGGATGGAATGGGTCGCTAATGGAAGAAATGGAAGCATCATATGGTTTCAACATGCATAAAACAAAAATGCCCTAAATGATGCATTTGCACATGAACATGCTCTAATTCCTAAGATTGGGTGGAATGATGCATGCATTAACATCCTGTCTCAAAATGAGATGGAATATCTAACTGAGCTACATCATGTACTTACTCATCTTAAAATGCAGGTCAGACTATGTTCCTTTCTCCCTCTTATTCTACTTGCTTCTCAATAATTTTTCTTTTTCTTTTTCACTTTTTCATTTTTTTTTCTTTCAAGCCCTTGTATCCACAAATGACAATGAATAATTTGTTGGGATTACTTTTTCTGCATAGCTCAAAGATTTGAATTATTTAGAAGGTATGGAACAAATTAATTCACCATTATAGAAGAAATAAGATACATGATGTACTCTATGCATAAAAATTATGAATGTAACTAAATGACACGCACCTAAGGGTCATGTGCATGTATAACTATTCTATTTTTTATTTTTCATGCAAAACATGTGAAAGTGGTTGCAGTACAAGACCTATCTACATGATATGCAATCAAAAAGATTAAAACCGTAAAGTACTTCCAATTCTTATGGTGGATTGTGAAAAACAATGAGGTGGAAAGATCACAAGACTAATTACTTTGAACCTTTGAAAAGTATTATGTGTCCCTCCCTACTGACCTGTGTAGTAGTTAAGAGGTTTCTCTCTTACTTCCAATTAGAGTCTCATTATCATTTGGTCAGTTTAGGCTCAAACAACCAATTCCGTCCACTTTTCATGAATCATTAGGAATGTACAGTTGTGATTTTCTGTTTTAGAGTTGACAAAACCAATCATTTTCTAAAGTTATGTGCTCAAGGTTGAACAACACAAGCTTGCGACCACTCAAAATTTTTTTAATTTTCCCTTAATTCCCATGTACAAGAAAGTGAGATGACACATGACTTAAGACATCCACAAGTACACTAGATAGAATGTGGATCCTACAAACAAACTAAGATTGCAAGAAATAAATGACAAGAAACAACAAAATAAAACGAAAAACTGAGAAAATAAAAGATAGAGTTGTTCCAACTCCCCCCCTAAGCTTGAATTCGACTATGGCCTCATAGAAAAAAACAATCTTAAAGGTTGGAACAGAGATACCGATTTACTCTTCTGGCGGAGGCGGGTACTGTGGGGCCGTGGGGTCCCAGGATGGGTACTCCCCCTGAAAGATCGGATCAAACTGGGGCATAGGTGGAGGTTGTGGATACCCCCCAAAGTAGTTCTGGCTCCAGTAGTGATCATAGAAAGGCTGTTGTTGCATCTCCATCCTATGCAACCGGTCATGAATCTGTTGTTCGTTGTCAAGGAGGAGACACTCATTTTCGAAGATCGCCCTTTGATTGTCAAGTAACTGGTTCGTAGTCTCCTGAATACCGGTATACACCGCAGTGTGATGTTGCTGCGTTTGCTGTATGTCCTGCAACATAGCATACATGCCTTGCAAAGAATAGACATCCTCACTTGGCTGCGAGGGAAGTGGTGGTGGCGGAGGCTGCGAAGATGAAGATGCACCTGGATGCATGCGAGGATGCTTCCTAGGTGCCACTTGTGCCCGAAGAGGAGTGTAGGCCTCCTCTTCCTCTTCAGCCTCGTCGTCATTATTGTTGTTGTCGTCGTTGCCGCTGTCTTTATCGGAGTCAGTAATGGCTATGATGGGCCATCGGAAATGTTGAGCCCCTTCGATATGGAAGACAGGATCAGGAAGCGAGCATTCTTGATATGCGTGGTTTACATGACAATGAGCATAAGGTAAACCATCCCGAAGCAAGATAAGGTTGGATCGGTGAAGATGCTGCAAATTAACCTTGCTTCTGTTGGAGAGCGGAGTCAAGGTTGAGAAGTTCAGCCCAAGGTAGTGTGCCAGCGAAGTAATGAGTCCTCCAAAGTGAATTGGAGCCTTCCGCGTACTTTGCTTTACTGCCAGCACTCGATGCAGAAAGAAAGCTCCCCAGTTGCATTCTTGGCGCTTGAGTAGTTGATGCAAGAAAAACAAGTCTGTCTCCTGGAATTTGCTAGGGACAAATCACCCCTAGCAAATAGAGTGGAACACAACATCCGATGGAGAATCCACACGAACGGATGCTCGAAGTCTGCTATCATTGCATTGTGGTAGCTCACAGATTTGCCCGGTGGCACCGTCACAAGCTCAGCGAAGATCGCGTCGTAGTCGGTCCGGTTGTCTGGCCACCGGTAGTCAGTTTGCCCATGGTTCCAGTTGTATATCTCATTGAACTAACTGAGTGTAATATTGTAATCATTGTTGTACAGCTGGAAACACACACCCCTTGATCCACTCACGGTTCGTGGTGATGATGTCGTTTGGCACGACACAGACGTCCAGCGACGCAATGAATTCCGCCACCAACTCTTTGTAAGTAGGTCATTCATTGAAGAACGGTTGGCCTTCGGCATGGTACTCCATCTCGTCGCACATTCTCTCTGTGTGGTGCACCTTCCCTTTGAGAACATAGGCCATATTATCCTCGAACCCCAAGTTGTGGATCATCTCCCGGTCAACATAGTGGGTCGGCTCGATTTTCCTCTTCATGGTCTCCTCGTAGATCTTCTTGACCTCCGCGGATGGATGAACAATCCTCAGGTGTGACATCGATGTATTCGGTGGAGGCACGAACTCTAGAATGTCCATAGGGTTGGCACGTGAAGACGACACACCGACAACATGCACCATTATTGTGGAAGAAAGATAAGTAGAAGAAGGAGCTCGGTGCAGGTCGGAGAAGAAAATCTCCGCTCGATGAAGAACGTGCTCCTGGATGCTCGTCGTCGGGCTCGGATTGCTCTGGAATACACTCGGCTCAGGTGGAGAAGGATTGCTCTAGAGTTGTGACGTCATATGACGACAATCCTTCTCATATATAGCCACGGCTGGCGCTCCTGTATGCCTGTCGATACCATTGACGCGGGTCGATGGTATCGACACACGTAGCACAATCTGTACTGCCGCTGGTATCGACGGTCGTCGATGGTTGGATGTACGGGGCCCGGATTGCTGACGTGTTGATACTATCGACAAGTTTCGATGATATCGACCCGTCCCACATATCGACTTTCTGGTTGCAGTGATCGCCGTTGATCTCCTCTCACAGATCAGTGATGTGTCGCGTCGATACTATCGATGCAAGTCGATAGTATCGACTTCGGATTAGGGCAACACCCTCCCCAGGCCGGCCGCCGCCTTATGAATGTAAATGTGTCGATACCATCGACAGGCCCGTCGATGGTATCGACTTTTCTGAGACGATTTCTTCTGAATATCTTCAGAGATCTCGCGAGTATCGACACCCATGTTGATACCATCGACCTCTGCTACGATCAGCCTGTTGGTGTGTCGATACCATCGACGAGGCCGTCGATGGTATCGACGCACTGCGATTTCTGCAGTCGCCAACCTGTACCTGGTCGATACCATCGACACAAGGGTCGATGGTATCGACTCTGCCTCAGTCATACACATTGAACAAACGATCATGGTATCTTTTTTACACTAAAAACAAAGTCAAAACAAATCAAACTACGAATGTGAAAGAAACTAAACTAAAGTACCGATGGCTGGGTTTCCTCCCAACAAGCGCCCTTATTTAACGTCTTAGACTAGACGACATGAAGCTCATTATCAACATAGAACTTTGGAGAGTATGCCCAAGGGATCGTGCGGCAGTTTGAACTCCACTCGATCTTGACCAATCCCCAAGGTCAATGTACCTCTCCCAATGGTAGTGACAACATCGGCCGTTGCTTGAAATGGCCTACCCAATAGTATCTCGCAACTTTTAAGCTGTGGCATGTCCATGATAACAAAATCCACCGGAAAGATGAATTTGTCCACCTTGACGAGTACATCCTCACGCACTCTGTATGGTCTTACAATGGACCCATCCACTAACTCAATCGTTGCAGTTGACTTCTTCATCTCCTTCAACCCAAGCTTTTGAAATGTGGACAGTGGCATAAGATTAATGCTCACGCCATAATCGCACTGTGCTCGTGGAAAATGCTGATCACCTATAGAGCATGGAATATAGAAGCTTCCTGGGTCTTTCCTCTTCTGTGGCAAACTCCCATGGATGATTGAGCTCACCATCTCATTTACCCGACAAATATCTGTGTCTTTAATATGCCTCTTCTTATTGATGATTTCTTTGATAAACCTCTCATAGGTGGGAATCTTCTCTATCATCTCCACTAACGGAATATTGACATGGAGTTTTCTGAACATCTCTAAGAATTTCCTGTAGTGTCGATGCTCTTTCTTCAGCCTCGGGCTGTCCAGACTAGACACAACTGCCTCATTTAGACGCTTATGAGGTGGCACATATGAGCTTTTTGGGGCAAGCTCCCCTAATCTTGTTTCAATGACTCCCTCTGGCGTAGACTTTGGTGGATCATCTTCAACAGGTGTAACTTATGGTGGCACCTCTCTTGCAGTGGATGTATCTTTACCTTGACAAATGGCCTTCACCTGCTCTTCTTGCCTAGGTGTGGGAGCGACCATCATGGGCTCTTGGCAGGCTTTTCTGAATGGAGTGTATCCGCCTGGTAGTCCATAATGACTACGAGGATACGGTATTGCCGGTGTAGCCTCCGTATCAAATATCATTTTGCCTTTATCCTGGGGATCTACCAATGGGGATTCTACCTCATTAATCACAGACATATGTTTTACTTGATGATGTGCTTGAACAACATCTGCATTCCCAGCGTGTCTCTACTGATTGGCATGCTTTATGGCCGCCACTTCATTTGAAATTTGGGTCACGGTCGTCTCTAGATCCCTCATTTGTGCTCCATGACTTTGCAGTGTTTGCCCAAACTTGGTCAAAATGTCTCCCTAGGACTGCAACTGCTTACTGAACATGCTCATCATTTCCTGATTTTGCCGCACCATTTGACTAAGCAACTTGGTGCTTTTATCTTCGGTTCTTGGTTGTGGCTTTGCATCAGGATCTTGTAGGAAGTTGTTTGGATCCTTCCCTGAGAACTTCTTGTCCCTCCTCCAAGCATAATCATTATTTCTATAGCCCTGTTGTTGTATAAATTTAACCTGGGCTTCTTCATCAGATGATGCATCTTCTTTGGCAAGCGATTTCTTGGCTAGAAGATATAGCTTGTCATTCAGCTCCTTGATGGCCCTGGACTAACCTACAACTCTGACTTGTTCTGGTACATCCCTATCGCCCCAAGATTGCTTCTTGGCCATGTTTTTCAGAATCTCCCAACATCTTGTGTCTGTGTTGTTTAAGAAAAACCATGAACCTGCTGAATCAAGGTTACTTCTATCATGCTCGGAAAGAGCAAAATAAAAGATTTCAACCTGTTTTTCCTTATCAAGACCATGGTGTGGGCACCTCCTTAACATAATCTGAAAACGTTCCCACATCTCCGAGTAGGTCTCTCCTTCCTTCTGAGTGAAATTGTGAATTTTTCTTATCAAATCGTTGGTCTTCTCGGGCAGGAAGAACCTTTCAAAGAATACATCCACCATGTGGTTCCATGATTCCACATATTCATCGTCGAGATTGTGCAACCACTCTCGTGCAGTTCCTGCCAGCGAACTCGGGAACAACTTTAGGTAGAGTACATCCTGCGGGAACTTATCAATTTTGACCATGTCGCAGTTTTCCACGAATTGACTTATATGCGTGACTGGGTCTTCATTCTTGAGCCCATGGAATGCATTCAAATTGACCAAATTAATTAATGCAGGATCAATCTTGTATGTCGGAATATTGATCACCTGCTTCTTGATTGCCCCCTTCGACGCAGAAGAAGAAGAAGCCTTGATCTTCTCCCATATCGTTTGTTCCTTTGCCATCTCTTCTTGTTTGGATTTTGAATTTATTTCTTCCAGATGGTCTTGATTATAATCCTCCTCGTCTTCCAGTCCCGACAATGGAACCTCTGGTGCGTGCTACGTGTAGTTGGTCCTACGTGTCAGCACCATGCACAGTACCTGTAAAATAAAAATTTTAGTTCAGTACAGTGCTTGACGATTACAAAAATTAGAAAATAGACTATGAATTTTTGAAATGGTTTCAAAATAAAAAAAAAATAAAAAAGTGGCCTAGAGTGGCCGCTTGCAGCACTCGTAGTGCTGACAATTGTCGTGTCCCCGGCAACGACGCCAAAAACTTGACACGCTTTTTACGTGCGTAGAAACGCAAGTGTACGCGTCAATGTAATATAGGCCTTTGTGAGGCCTGAGTCGAACTCAGGGACATGTGAATTATCGGAGACTACTACTAACTACTCGCAATCAGCTAGACCAATTAAATAGTTGGAAGTTGTTGTGAAATTAAAAGAAAATAAAAGAAAACAAAACAACGCAATCGATTAAATGTTTAGTTTAATCAATTCAAGATGAGATCTTTAGGATTGCGATTTCACTGTGGGTTTTCATTGTATGGAATTGTATATAGTCACTCAGATTTATCTCTCTATCCGGGTAGTGGCTTGAAATCAGAATTTCCCACTATCGTGGAACAATTCACTACCTATGTCTAGGTCGGTTCCACCGTCGTAGTAACCTATACCCTAAACTAGGTGCATTAAAATCGATCTCTCGGTATCCACCATTAACCTTACACCGCCTTGTTCAAGGGATTTGTCAATTAACGTAAGTTTCATCTCTTTTAAACCATTAATTCTTCTTTCAAAGTAATTAAGGGCATTAGATTATTATTATGGTGATCAAGCATAACAATATAATTGAGAAAACGAAATTATACCACAGATTTAAGAGACAAAAGATGAATTACTATGATAAAATTGTCATACAATGAATTCTCGGGCTACTCCCGGTCCTAAAGTCAAAGGGGATAAGCCCCGCATGTTCATATCAGAACGAAACGTGGTAGAGAAAAAGGGAAACATGGAGAAAAACATGATTGAGTGGTGAAACCCCTGAACGGAGAAGATCCAAGCGCTCCTTGGCGTAGAATACGCGTTCTCCCGCCTTTCGGTGGTGGAAAACATCTTCTTCGGCGTCCGGAACGGCTGGGGCGTGCTTCTGGGCTCCGTTCTTCTCTCCACACCTTCTCAGGACGTGTGCAGTGGCTAATGATGTGATGGATTGCTCTTGGCCACCGTCATTAGGTATAATCACCGAGTTAGGTCGCCAAATAATCACAGCTGTCGGATTTAGATCGATCTAAAGCAAACTTGTATCTGACGGTGTCGATACCATCGACGCGGGTCGATGGTATCGACCTTACGCGTTATCGACAATTCTTTTTTCCCTTCGTCATTGCGCCTGATGGTATCTCGATACCATCGACATGGGTCGATGGCATCGACAACAGCGACGGTTTTGTCCTTTTGTGTCATTGTAGCTCCACTAGTCGATAGTATCGACATAAGCGTCGATAGTATCGACTCTCTTCTCGCCAGCAGCCTGATGGTAAATCGATACCATCGTCTCTCCTGTCGCTAGTATCGACTTTCTTCTGCTCCTCACGGCTGGCAGCCTGTGGTCATGTCGATGGTATCGACCACTGTGGATAGTATCGACAACAACAGATACTGGTTTTTCCTAAAATTACAACACGAAACCACATAAGCCTAAACAAAACATATTCTTGTAATAATTTATGCTCAAAATACGGAAATAAGGGAGATTTGACATAGAGAAGTATGATAGACCAAAGTAGATGACTTATGCAATATTAACCACCAAAATGACTAATAAATGCATAAAACACAAATAAAACAAGTCTATAAATGCGACTCAAAATCAACGCATCAACATGATCCTATAAGACTATACACATGTCCCCACAAGACTGTACACATGGTTCTATAAAATTGGCCACATGTGCGCACCGCTCTACACATGGTCCTACAAGACTGTACACATGGTCCTACAAGACTGTCCACATGTGTACAAGATTGTACATATGTGTACAAGATTGTACGCATGTGTACAAGATTGTACACATGGTCATACAAGACTGTAAAATGTGTACAAGACTGTACCCATGGTCCTACAAAACTGTACACATGGTCCTACAAGAATAAATACATGGGCTTACAAGACTCTACTCATGGTCTTACATGTCTATACCCATGGTCCTACAAGACTTAAAATATGTGTACAAAACTGTACACATGGTCCTACAAGACAACACACATGATCTTACAAGACTGTAGCATGTGCACAAGACTGTACACATGGTCCAAGAAGATTGTACATACGATCCTCTGAGACTATACACACGGTCCTACAAGACTATACACATGGTCCTATAAAACTGTACAAATGTGCACAAAACTATACACATGGTCCTACAAGACTGTACACATGGTCCTACAAGATTGTACATGTGTATAAGATGGTACATATGTGTACGATACTATAAACAAGGTCATACAAGATTGTACACATGTGTACAAGACTGTACATACGGTCCTACAAGACTGTACACATTTGTACAAGATTGTACACATGGTCTTATAAGACAGTACACATGGTCCTACAAGACTATACACATGCGTACATCATTGTACACATGGTCCTACAAGACTATACAGATGTGTAGAAGACTGTACACATAGTCCTACATGATTGTACACATGGTCCTACAAGACTGTACACTTGGTCCTACAAGACTATACACATGGTCCTGCATGACTGTATAAATGGTCCTACAAGACTATACACATGGTCATGCGTGACTGTATACATGGTCCTACAAGACTTTAAACATGTGTACAAGACTGTACACATGGTCCTACAAGACTTTAAAGATGTGTCCAAGACTGTACACATGGTCCTACAAGACATTACACATGGTCCTACCAGACTGTACACATGTGTACAAGATTGTACACATGGTTCTAGAAGATTGTACACATGGTCCGACGAGATATACACATGGTCCTACAAGACTGTACACATGGTCCTACAAAACTATACACATGTTGATAAAACTCTACACATGGTCCTACAAGACTGTACACATGGTCTTACAAGACTGTACACATGTGTACAAGATTGTACATATGTGTATAAGACTGTACACATGGTCCTACAAGACTGTACACCTATGTACAAGACTGAACACATGGTCCTATAAGACTATACACATGGTCCTATAGGGCTTTACACATGTGTGCTAGATTGTACACATGGTCCTATAAGACTGTACACATGGTCCTACAAGATTTTACACATGTGTACAAGACTGTACACATGTGTACTAGACTGTACACATGGTCCTACATGACTATATACATGTGTACAAGACTATACACATGGTCCTACAAAACTGTACACATGGTCCTACAAGATTGTCCACATGTGTACAAGATTGTACATATGTGTACAAGCTTGTCCACATGGTCATACAAGATTGTAAAATGTGTACAAGACTATACCCATGGTCCTGCAAAACTGTACACATGGTCCTACAAGACTGAATACATGGTCGTACAAGACTCTACACATGGTCCTACAAGATGTTAAATATGTGTACAAAACTATACACATGGTCCTACAAGACTACACACATGGTCTTACAAGACGATACATATGTGCACAAGACTGTACACATGGTCCTAGAAGATTGTACACATGATCCTCCAAGACTATACACATGGTCCTACAAGACTATACACATGGTCCTACAAAACTGTACAAATGTGCACAAAACTATACACATGGTCCTACGACATTGTACACATAGTCCTACAAGATTGTACATGTGTATAAGAATGTACATATGTGTACGATACTGTAAACATGGTCATACAAGAGTTTAAACATGTGTACAAGACTGTACATATGGTCCTACAAGACTATACACATGGTCTTATAAGATAATATACATGGTCCTACAAGATTATACACATGTGTACATCATTGTACACATGGTCCTACAAGACTATACACATGTGTAGATGACTGTACACATGGTCCTACATGACTGTACACATGGTCCTACAAGACTGTACAATTGGTCCTAGAAGACTATACACATGGTCCTGCATGACAGTATACATGGTCCTACAAGACTTTAAGCATGTGTACAAGACTGTACATATGGTCCTACAAGACTTTTAACATGTGTGCAAGACTGTACACATGGTCCTACAAGACTTTACACATGGTCCTACAAGACTATACACATGTGTACAACATTGTACACATGGTTCTAGAAGATGGTACACATGGTCCGACGAGATATACACATGGTCCTACAAGACTGTACACATGGTCCTTCAAAACTATACACATGTGCACAAAACTCTACACATGGTCCTACAAGACTGTACACATAGTCCTACAAGATTGTACACATGTGTACGAGATTGTACATATGTGTATAAGACTGTACACATGGTCCTACAAGACTGTACACCTATGTACAAGACTGTACACATGGTCCTATAAGACTATACACATGGTCCTGTAAGACTTTACACGTGTGCAAGATTGTACACATGGTCCTATAAGACTGTACAAGTGGTCCACCAAGATTGTACATATGTCTACAAGACTGTACACATGGTCCTACAAGACTGTACACATGTGTACAAAACTTTACACATGTGTACTAGACTATACACATGGTCGAACATGACTATATACATGTGTACAAGACTATACACATGGTCCAACAAAACTATACACATGGTCCTACAAGTCTATACACATCTGTACAAGACTGTACACATGTGTATAGGACTATACACATGGTCCTACAAGACTGTACACATGGTCCTACAGGACTATACACATGTGTACAAGATTGTACACATGGTCCTAAAAGACTATACACATGTACAGAAGACTGTACACATGGTCCTACATGACTATACACATGTTCCTACAAGACTATACACATGATCCTACAAGACTGTACACATGGTCCTACAAGACTTTAAACATGAGTACAAGACTATACACACGGTCCTACAAGACTTAACACATGGTCCTATAAGACTATACACATGTGTAGATGACAGTACACATGGTCCCAGAAGATTGTGCACATGGTCCAATGAGACAATACACATGGTCCTACAAGAGTGTACAAATGGTCCTACAAAACTATACACATGTGCACAAAATTCTACACATCATCCTACAAGACTGTACATATGGTCCTTCAAGACTGTACACATGTGTACAAGATTGTACATATGTGTACAAGAATGCACAGATGGTCGTACAATACTATACACATGTTTACAAGACTGTACACATGGTCCTACAAGACCGTACACATGTGTGCAACATTGTATACATTGTCCTACAATGCAGTACACATGGTCCTACAAGATTGTACACATGTGTACAAGACTGTACACGTGGTCCACAAAGATTGTACAGATGTGTACTAGACTATACACATGGTTCGACAAGACTGTACACATGTGTACAATACTATACACATTGTCTTACAACACTGTACACATGGTGCTACAAGACTCTACACATGTGTACAAGACTGTACATGTCTGTACAACACTGTACATACGGTCCTACAAGACTGTACACATGTGTACAAGACTATACACATGTGTACTAGACTGTACACATGGTCCTACATGACAATACACATGTGTAAAGGACTATACACATGATCCTACAAGACTATACACATGGTCCTACAAGACTGTACACATATGTACAAGACTCTACACGTCTGTACAAGACTGTACACATTTGTACAGGACTGTACACATGGTCCTACAAGATTGTGCACATGCGTACAAGATTGTACACCTGGTCCTACAAGATTGTACACATGTGTACATGACTGAACACATGGTTCTACAAGATAGTACACATGTGTTCAAGACTGTACATATGTATACAAGATTGTACACATGGTCCTACAAGAATGTACACATGTGTATAAGACAGTACACATGGTCCTAGAAGACTATACACACGGTCCTACAAGACTATAAACATGTTCCTACAAGCCTATACACATTGTCCTACAAGACTTTACAAATGTGTACAAGACTATAAACAAGGTCCTACATTACTGTACACATGGCCCTACAAGACAGTACACCTGGTCTTAGAAGACTGTACACATGTGTACAAGACTATACACATGGTCCTAGGAGATAGTACACATGGTCCTACGTGACTGTAGACATGGTCCTACAAGACTGTACACATGGTCCTACAAAACTATACACATGTGCACAAACCTCTACACATGTTCCTATAAGATTGTACACATGGTCCGGCAAGACAATACACATGTATACAAGATTGTATATATGTTTACAAGACTGTACACTTGGTCATAAAAGACTCTAAACATGTGTACAAGACTGTACATAGGGTCCTACAAGACTGTACAAATGTGTAAAAGATTGTACACACGGTCCTACAAGATTGTACACATGTATTGAAGACTGTACACATGGTCCTACAAAACTGTACAAATGGTCCTATACGATTACACACATGGTCCTGCAAGGCTATACACATGGTCATGCAAGACTCTACACATGGTCCTACATGTCTGTACACATGGTCCTACAATACTTTAAACATGTGTACAAGACTGTACACATGGTCCTACAAGACTATACACATGGTCCTAAAAGACTATAAACATGTGTACAAGACTGTACACATGGTCCAAGAAGATTGTGCAAATGGTCCTACGAGACTATACACATGGTCCTACAGGATTGTACACATGGTCCTACAAAACTATACAAATGTGCACAAAACTCTACACATGGTCCTAGCAGACTGTATACATGGTCCTACAAGGTTGTAAACATGCACTAGATTGTACACATGTGTATAAGAATGTACACATGGTCATACAAGACTGTACACATGTGTACAAGATTATACACATGGTCCAACAAGACAACACAAATTTGTACAAGATTCTACACATGGTCCTACAACACAGTACACATGGTCCTGCAAGACTGTATACATGTGTACAAGATTGTACACACAGTCCTACAAGACTGTACACATGTGCAGAAGACTATACACATGGTCCTGCATGACTATACGCAGGGTCCTACAAGACTGTACACATGGTCCTACAAGACTGTACACGTGGTCCTACAAGACTATACACATGGTCCTACATGATTGTACACATGGTCCTACAAGACATTAAACATGTGTACAAGACTGTACATATGGTCAAACAAGACTTTAAACATGTGTACAAGACTTAACACATGGTTCTACAAGACTTAACACATGGTCCTACAAGACTACACACATGTAGAATACAGTACACATGGTCCTAAAAGATTGTATGCATGGTCCTACGAGACTATACACAAGGTCCTACAAGACCGTACACATGGTCCTACAAAACTGTACACATGTGCACAAAACTCTACACATGGTCCTTCAAGACTATACACATGTGTACAAGATTCTACATATGTGTACAAGAATGTAAACGTGGTCATACAAGACTAGACACATGTGTATAAGACTATACACATGGTCCTACAAGACTGTACACATGTGTGCAAGATTGTACACATGGTCCTATAAGATTGTACACATGGTCCTACAAGATTGTACACATTTGTATAGGACTGTACATGTGCTCCACAAAGACAGTACACATGTGTACTAGACTGTACACATGGTCCTACAAGAGTGTACACATGTGTATAAGACCATACACATGGTTTTACAAGACTGTACACATGGTCCTAGAAGACTGTACACATGTGTACAAGACTGTACACGTCTGTACAAGACGGTACACATGTGTACAACACTGTACATATGGTCCTACAAGACTGTACACATGTGTACAAGACTGTACACATGGTCCTACAAGACTATACACATGTGTACATGACTATACACATGGTTCTACAAGATTGTCCACATGTGTACAAGATTGTACACACGGTCCTACAAGACTATACACGTGTAAAAGATTGTATGCATGGTCCTACATGGCTGTACACATGGTCATACAAGACTCTACACATGGCCCTACATATCTATATACATGGTCCTACAAGCCTTTAAACATGTGTATAAGACTGTACACATGGTCCTACAAGACTGTACACATGGTCCTAGAAGACTCTACACATGTGTACAAGACTATACACATGGTCCAAGAAGATTGTACATGTGGTCCTACGAGACTATACGCATGGTCCTACAAGACTGTACACATGGTCCTACAAAATTTTACATGATGCACGGGTTTTGAGTTGCTTTTACAGGCCTATTTTATCCGTGTTTTGTGCATTTATTTTTCATTTTCTTGATTATATTTGCATAAATCACTATTGTTTTCCTGTACACTCTATTTGCATCAAATTATGCTTATTTTATCATATTTATATGATTTTTTATATATTCGCTAGACTTATATGCATTCTTATGCATTTTTAGGTACTTTATGTACAATTCAGAGTCGGTGCCACAGACCATTCAAGTCGGTGCCACCGAGATTACATCAGTAACCGATGCAGGAGAGCAGAGTCAGTTCCATCGAATTCCTAGTCGGTGCCATCAACTTTTCTGGAATCAACACTCGATTAGATTGCCCAGATCCAACAGTCCACGTTATGTGGTACAGTAAGTTGGGCAATGACCTAAAAAAGGACGTCCAGACCTAAGGATGATACCATTTTGCACCACACAAAGTCTGGAGAAGAGAGAGAGAGAGGATCACGAAGTTGAAGACGTCAACTAGGAGATATGAGCACCTTCAACGGATGATTTTGCTACCAAAAGACTGCAGAACGTGCGTTTCTCGAGCAGGATCATCCAAAACATCTTCTCTCCAGGGGTTACATGAATTTCTTTCATGTTTCCCATGTTTTTATCCTCTCTCTTCATGTATTTGCATCTGAAAACTATGTAGGGATAAACCCCTCCTTTCCTTAGGACCCAAGAGTAGCCCGGGGAATCATTGTATCGACTTTTTACATGAAGTAATATAGATTTTTCTTTATTCCTGTATATATAGTTGTGTTTTAAATGATCTATTTATGCTTTATCACCATCGGTAGAGTAATAGATTGATAATCACTCTGGAAGGAGGAATAAAGGTTGGAAATTCACAAGTTATACACTATCTTACGCGTTCCTTGGGAATGGTAATGTACAGTTAGTGGAAAGAAACCCAGAGTCTTCGACAATGAACCTAGAATAAGATATAAATGGCTACAGACGTGGATTTGGCATAGATCAAGGTAGTGAATTGCACCGTAGAAGCGGACAATTCTGATTAGCTGCTTTCTATCCTAGGTAGGAGTAAAATTTATGTTAATTCGGTAGAAAAAAGATATGACGAGACCCCGTGGTGAAATCCATAATCCTAAGGAATCCATCTCATTTGAATCAACCACCATTAATTTTACTTTAATTTTCTTTTGCTTTGTTTCAACTCAAATTCAACCATGTTTAATCAGCTTAGTTGATCACACTGTAGTTAACAGTAATCACTGAGACTACATCTCCCTGAGTTTGACTCAGGCCTCACATAGGCCTATAGTACTCGACGCGTACACTTGCGTTCATACACACGGTTTTTGCGTGTCAGTACACATGTGCACAAAACTCTACACATGCTCCTACAAGACTGTACACATGGTCCTACAAGGCTGCACAATTGTAAAAGATTGTACACATGGTCATATAAGACTGTACACATGGTCCAACAAGACTGTACATATTTGTACAAGATTGTACACATTGTCCTACAAGACGGTACACATGGTCCTATAAGACTATACACATGTGTACAAGATTGTACACATGGTCCTACAAGATTGTACACATGTGCTGAAGACTGTACACATGGTCCTACATGACTATACACATGGTCCTACAAAACTGTACACATGGTCCTACAATACTTTACACATGGTCCTATAAGACAGTACTCATGGTCCTACATGACTGTACTCATGGTCCTACAAGACTTTAACCATGTGTTAAATACTATACACATGGTCCTACAAGACTTTACACATGGTCCTACAAGACTGTACACATGCGTACAAGATGGTACACAAGGTCCTAGAATATTGTGCACATGGTCCGACAAGACTATACACATGGTCCTATAAGACTGTACACATGGTCCAACAAAACTGTACACATGTACACAAAACTCTACATATGGTCCTACAAGACTGTACACATGTGTATCACATTGTACATATGTGTAAAAGAATGTACACATGGTCATACAACTGTACACATGGTCTACAAGACTGTACACATGGTCCTACAAGACTGTACACATGGTCCTACAAGATTGTACACAGGTGTATAAGACTGTACAAATGGTCCTACAAAATTGTACACATGTGTACTAGACTACACACATGGTCCTACTGTTGGTATGTATGCCATGAGAGCCAATCGTGGGATGATTGGTGGGATACATTAAGATTTATTTTATAAACATCAAAGACAAGCTTCCAGTTCTTTTGGATTTAGTCATATGAGATAGTGATAGAACATATTGAATGTCTAGAGAATGACAGTACTCAATGACATATGCCTTCAGGTTGAGGACCTGAAGGATGAGATCATACGGATGTTAAGAGTTTGTACATTCTTGTTATGTCCCTAGTCAGATGTCATTGTGGAAGGTAGATAGACGACAATGACACACAACACTAGATTGTGGTGTTGGTTGATGACAGAATCTCATTAGTCATGATATAGAGATATCAAAACAAACACATAGGTACTTGTTAGAGAACTTGTGTACCGGATAGACTCACCGTGAGTTTGACACATGGAACCATGACATGGTAGTCACAGTCAGTACTCACAGTGATGGTGGTGAGTGTGATTCTTTGACCTGAAATCACTACACTCAACACATGTTGTTGGGCACACTTTGACATCATCAAACGTAGTCCTGAAACATGGGTTGTTATAAAGGTGATGATTGGGTGGCCTTGACACATGGGGCTTTTGAGGGGTGAGTGATAGATATGGGATTTGTCCCTCCTGAAGGAGTTTGATATCCATGGCCACTTGATGAGTAGGATTGAGAAAGGCGTGCACGCATGTGTGAATCAGTATGTGATATTGATGTCATACATATCTCTTCCAATCTACTCTGAGATCAAGAAAGTGAATGAACGTTGATAGGATGATTGTTCCATGCCTCGAATTCATTCGGGATATCAGTGACAAAGGAATTATACATTCACTGTAACAGCATTCACGGATTGTAGGATTGAAAGTTGTTCTCCAACTTTCTACTTTCACTTGGGTAGCACTGATGTCTGACTAGGCACCTCTCTTTGCTTGTGAAGTCATAAGTGTTATGGACTTTCACTGCCAACGTGAAATGGACCTGCAGGGTCACACACATAGGATTTAACCTGGAAGAGGAGTTTTGTCCACAAACAATGTTTAGATTGATTACTAAAGGAGTTTAGTAGTTCAATTAAACAGTCAATCAATTGACAGCTCAATGTCATAATGTTCAAGGTGTTGGACATATTGATTGGATTATCAGATTGATTGAAATCACAATTTACTGATTCTACACAATTTGTACTCCCAACCGACCGACCTATGTGATGAACCGGTCGGCTCAAGGGTTGAGTCGATCGACTCAAGTCCAGGGTGAAGCGATTGCTTCAAGTGTTGAAATGATCGATTCAACTGGTGCAACCGAGCAACTTGGGAAAGTAGGATTGGTGAGAATTTTCCTTTCGTTTCAATTGCACAATTTGATTGGGAAATAGGATTGGTATTCGATACCAATTAGAAACAAAAGAAGGAAAGTCAATCGGGAACCAACCAGGACCACCAACCGACCGGTTCACTTGTGAACCGACCGGTTGAGGTGTCCCAACCGACCGTTTCACTTGTGAATAAATCGGTTCAGGTCCCCAACCGTCCGGTTCACTTGTGAACCGATCGGTTCAGGTTGTGAGTTGGTTTCTTTTGTGGAAAATCTCAAACCCTTCTACTCCTGCTTTTAGTCCCGCATTGCCCGAGATGGAGAACCCTGTCTTATGACCCTCCTATATATAGGGGTATTGGGGGCTTCTCAAAGGACAACTCAGTGCAACCAGTTGCTCAACAAAGTTGTCGTTCTACGGTTTTGGTAACCGAGAGAGAGCCCGAGCAAGTGCTACCCGCAGAGGGAGGTGCAGCAAGGGAAAGACAACTACAGTTGCAACTGGAGGTAGGAGAGTGTGTTGGCGACTAGTACGTCAACAGGAGGGTGAGACTCCTTCCACTTCCTTGTAGAACAAGGAGTGTGGAGTTCCAGGTGGTATGTGTGGACTACTTCAGAGGCGGGAGGATTCTGTAGCTCAGGAGGACAACTGTCATTCGACAGTCTGGTGTGATCAGGAGTCGTCAGTCCCGGTGTGACCAGGAGCTGCACAGGCACCGTTGAAGACCGGATTTGAAGACCGCGCATAGCGTGAGGTATTTTCGCCAAGCAAGCCTCAGCACAAGGTATGATTCCACAAACCATCCTTCCCTATTATATAGACGTTCATGTGTTTCCTTGTTCTGGGTTTGGGGAGAAATTTTTGTTTCCGCTGCCTTCTTTGTCTCCCCTAAAACCCAACAGTGGTATCAGAGCCACATCAACTGCTCTATATTTTAGGAATATCGATATGATCGATTTTGGTTTGTCGCCTTTATTTATTGCATACGATGCGAATAAAATTGGCTTTCTGCATGTCCAATCCTAAATCCACAAATCTCAATTACATATATGATATGTATTATTAATGCACTCGATACGCGTCACCCTTAAATGAGTTTTGTGTTGGATGTGTAGCGTGGTTATGGCCAATAAACCCTATCTGTGTGTGGTTGTATGTGGTTGCTTGTATCTCAGTCTGCGCACCGATCTCCCTTCTCCTATTCCTGATGTAACTCGAAATAATTCGAGATTCTTTCCTACTTATGCTCCCCCAGAATGTAACTCGGGGTTTCCCTTTTAAGCAATGTAATATTAGGATAGATTTTATTTCCTGTTATGTCAAAGAAGGCGGACATCCAGACGATAGTTGAGACGATCGGTTCAAGGCGTGAACCGATCGGTTGACGTGCCAGATGATCGGTTCAAGGAGTGAACCGATCGGTAGATGACCAGTTCGAGGAGCGAGACGAGTGGGTGGAGGCCATGATGAGATGCATGATGACCAGGCAAACCGATCGGTTGGAGGAGCCAATCGATCAGCTGGTGGCACGTAGACGACCGACCAGAGAGAGTAGATCATTCATGAGATGAGTTGATCAACTCAGAAGGCAAAGGCACAAATTTCATCTTGTAAAGGTTGCATGTGATGTAGACCTAGATGACTGTGATTCCTCTTGGCTCGAGGAATCACATTAGGATGGCCATAATCATCGCTTTTATCGTTTGAGCATGTTTGTTGTGGGATATAGCATGTATATGATACGTACTATTGTGGTGATTGGATATGTATATGTATATAAAAACCAAATCCCTCATTAAATATTAAGTTTTAGATGCCTTCCAAATGTGACACATGTGAAAAGCTTGATCGACTAAGTGTGGGCACGCCCAAGCGTGGTGCACCGTCTATCTCGTGGAAGCATGAAGGATGAATGTGTGCGTCTGCCCAAGTAGGGTGCATATTCATCGTGTTTTCTTTGGGTCGGACTTAACAAGGTGACCTAGATAGGATCTAGCACCTTGAGGCATGGAGATGATCATGGCAAGGAGTTGGATATGACATCTTATCAAGGGTTGCATATGATGCAATTGGCAAGAGTTGCCTACCTAAGAGATCTATGTTGTGGGTGACAGCCCTAGCTGGTCCATGGCTTAGAGGATTTCAGGATCTTGCCCACTAGAAGGCTGTACGCTGCAATCTTCCAAATTGATGGTGAGGGCTATCAATTTGAACTAAAATAGTGGGAGAGATAATTAATTAAAGGCCTAATTATATCGTCAAATTTTCAAATCAATCAAATAAGTCAAAAATGAGTTCTTGGAGTAAAATTGCATATTTCCTTTTGTAGTACAAATGATGAGAAACAACAATCACTTTTCTGTGTGATCGGTCCTTGACAAGGACAAGCTAAATGGGACAAACTTCCACGACTGGTATCGGACATTGAGAATTGTTCTCACTCAAGAGAGAAAGCTCTATGTCTTAGATACTCCAATTCTAGAGGAACCCGCTCCTAATGCACCAAAGACAGAAAGGGATGCTTACAAGAAGCATTCTGATGATGCCATTGATGCAAAGTGCTTGATGTTGTGCTCCATGAACCACGAGTTGCAGAGACAACATGAGAACATGGGTGTCATTGAGATGATTCAACATCTCAGGAACATGTATGAAGATCAGGCACGACAAGAGAGATACAATGTCTCAAGGGCACTATTCAAGTGTGTCATGACAGAAGGAGATCCAGTTGGTCCTCACACACTCAAGTTGATTGGCTATGTGGAGAACCTGCAAAGACTGGGATTTCCACTGAGCCAAGAGTTGGCTACTGACGTGATATTGCAATCGTTGCCAGAATCTTACAGTCAGTTTGTGATGAACTACAACATGAACAACTTTGATAGGCCACTGTCAGAGTTGTTGGGCATGTTGAGGACAGTCGAGATACAAATGAAGAAGGACAAGCCTAAGGTTGTGATGGTGATCACAAGCAAGAAAGGCAAGTCCAAGCGCAAGGGAAAGGGCAAATCTAAGAAAGGTTCTGATGCTATCCAGGAGTCCAAGCCATCTTCAGCTCTCAAGGCCAAGGGAGGCGTGACCAAGAAAGGAAATTGCCACCATTGTCAAAAGCCAGGACATTGGAAAAGGAATTGTCCTCTCTATCTAGAAGAACAAAAGAAGAAGAAGGCGACTGATGTCTCTACTTAAAGGTGTCATGAGAGTAAACTTGTAACACTTTTTAGGTATATGATACCAAGATGTAAAGTGTAAAACACTCATAATTGGGGCAAGTGTTGCCACCATAAATAGGAGTACTTTAGTTTATTTTCAGCCTATAAGGCATGTAATACAGTTATGAACTGCTATTTCATTTTTTGCAATAGATAGAAACACTTTATTTTTTCATATTGTATGACAATGATGGCAATCAATAAAGAGATGTTTCAATTTATAAAGATATGATCTTTGTGGCAATGCCTTATTTATCTTGTGGTATTTGATATGCATAAGATAAAATGATACCTAAAAGTTATAGATAACTCAAACAATCAAGTTAGCATCAATCGTGAGAAATTCATTTCTAGTTTCCATACGATGGATAAATCTAGACTCTTTTGGTTAGAGAACCAGTAAGAGACATGAATATCTTGGACATGATTAATCAACCTTCACTAATGGTAGTGGGAGAATGATTATCCAATCAGGTTTAATACATGTGATGTATTTACATACCTATTGGAATAAATTCTAATACTGCAAATGGTGTTTAGATAAATACCAATACGAATATCTTGAAGTGTTCAAGATTATCATAGATGAAGTACAAATCTGGTAAAGTGTTAATTCTTGATGAGATCAATGAATGAAATACTTGGACCAAATGTTTGAGATCCTTATGAGTGATTATGATAGTGTATTATAGTGAACTCATGATTAAGGCATGGTGATGTCTAAATCAAGAAGGAATCATACTCTAAAGAGTTGGAGAATGATTATCGAATAACTGAATTCTTCTTAATGAAAGAATACCCCACACTAATAAAAGAAATTAAGAATCACAAGGGTTGTGAGATCTTATATCCTTAAGTGATACACCTCAATTATCTATGTGATGAGTTGTTCATGTGATGAGTCAACTATCTAGATGAATATGAGGAACCGAATTTTGAGTTATGGTTTATGACCATTACATCCTAAATGACATCCATGTGAACGATAAGGTATGACCTTGATGGTAGCACCCATTGGATAAATCCATAAGTGCAAATGAATCTTAAGTGTTAAGATACATGGATAACATTTTGAGAAGGATGATGCTTGCAACTTAATGACTAAGGCATTTGGCATATGGATACTAAAACCGCATTCCTATGAGGAATAAAACAAGGATGTGTACGTGACACAACCTATAAGGTTTATGAATCCACTAATGCAAATGAAGTCTATAAGTTACAATGAACTAATCAATGTGATTGATTGAGTAAAAGCAACTCAAAATTGGATCTTTATTTTGATAATATAGTCAAAGGGTTTGACTGATATGTCAAAGACAAAGAAGGGATCTGTGATTTAGTGGGAGCGTATTCACATTTCACATGTTGATGTGGAATGGAAATGTTCTAGAATGGAAATCCAAAAGTGGAAATTATCTTTAAGGAAGATAGAGATGTTTCTTATGTGATAGGAATAGAGATCTATAGAGATAGTTCTCGAAAAATCTCTTGACCTGGAAAGAGAAAGCATACATTGGCAATCTGTACTGAAGGGTTCAGTATGCACAGATTCAGTGGGAGAAAACTTGTAACATGGAGTTAGTATCCCAAGGCCAAGTATCCAATTCTTATGAAGAATGGGAACACTAAGAATAGATATGGATCTATCATGTATGTAATCATCCCATTATCTTGCATGTATGAACATGGAAAGAACAAAATGCATTCATCATCTTGTATGTATGACATGGCAATATGATATGCTCATCCTGATAACTCGTATGTGGGACATGACGAGTGGATGTCTGTCTACTTCTAGTAAGGGTTACTGGAATACCATAAGAATTTGATAAGTACTTGAGAAGTACTAGTTCTATGGAGATAAGGAAGAGTTCGAAGTAAAGAGTTACATTGATGCGAACTTCCAAAAGGACAGAAAATTAATCGCAAAATATACATAGAATGTATAAAAGTGAAAGTTTGTTGATAATTATAAGTGTTCCAATAAAAGCACTTAAAAGGAAATCTCGAGTATCTATGCATTAGAGAACAATAGTAGATACTATATGGATCTATAAGTTCATGAGATGAACTTATAGATATTCCGCTCATTGATGACAAGTATGGAATCCTTGATCATGCAATGTGGGTAAAGGTTAGCAAAGGAATACTAGATCGCATATTACGGAAACTCCATCTCATATGTGTGACGTACAACGATGAGATGAGAGACATGCAGTTTATACCGAATTTTGCAAGGTGTTGCCATTACTCACTATGTTCGCACTAAGAGCACAGAACATGTGGGACATGTTTGAAGATCACTATGAATATGATTCAAGGGTGATTGGCTCACAGTGCAAGTGGGAGTCTGTTGGTATGTATGCCCTGAGAGCCAATCATGGGATGATTGGTGGGATACATTAAGATTGATTTGATAAACATCAAAGGCAAGCTTCCAATTCTTTCTGATTCAGTCATATGAGATAGTGATAGAACATATTGAATGTCTAGAGAATGATAGTACTCAATGATGTATACCTTCAGGTTGAGGACCTGAACGATGAGATCATACGGATGCTAAGAGTTTGTACATTCTTGTTATGTCCCTAGTCGGATGTCATTGTGGAAGGTAGATAGACGACAATGACACACAAGACTAGATTGTGGTGTTGGTTGATGACAGAATCTCATTAGTCATGATATGGAGATATCAAACCAAACACATAGGTACTTGTTAAAGAACACGTTTATCGGACAGACCCACCGTGAGTTTGACACATGGAACCATGACATGGTAGTCATAGTCAGTACTTACAATGATGGTTTTGAGTGTGATTCTTTGACCTGAAATCACTACACTCAACACATGTTGTTGGGCACACTTTGACATCATCAAACGCAGTCCTGAAACATGGGTTGTTATAAAGGTGATGATTGGGTGGCTTTGACACATGGGGCTTTTGAGGGGTGAGTGATAGATATGGGATTTGTCCCTCCTGAGGGAGTTTGATATCCATGGCCACTTGATGAGTAGGATTGAGAAAGGCGTGCACGCATGTGTGAATTAGTATGTGATATTGATGTCATACATATCTCTTCCAGTCTACTCTGAGATCAAGAAAGTGAATGAACGTTGACAGGATGACTGTTCCATGCCTCGAATTCATTCGGGATATCAGTGACAAAGGAATTATACATTCAATGTAACACCATTCATGGATTGTAGGATTGAAAGTTGTTCTCCAACTTTCTGCTTTCACTTGGGTAGCACTGATGTGTGACTAGGAACCTCTCTTTGCTAGTGAAGTCATAAGTGTTATGTACTTTCACTGCCAACGTGAAATGGACCTGTAGGGTCACACACTTAGGATTTAACCTGGAAGAGGAGTTTTGTCCACAAACAATGTTTAGATTGATTACTAAAGGAGTTTAGTAGTTCAATAAACACTCAATCAATTGATAGCTCAATGTCATAATGTTCAAGGTGTTGGACATATTGATTGGAGTATCGGATTGATTGAAATCACAATTGACTGATTCTGCACAATCTGCACTCCCAACCGATCGGCCCATGTGATGAACCGGTAGGCTGAGCTTGGTGAACCGGTCGACTCAAGGGTTGAGCTGATCGACTCAAGTCTAGGGTGAACCGATTGCTTCAATTGTTGAAACGATCGATTCAACTGGTGCAACCGAGCAACTTGGGAAAGTAGGATTGGTGAGAATTTTCCTTTCATTTCAATTGCTCATTTTGATTGGGAAATATGATTGGTATTCGATACCAATTAGAAACAAAAGAAGGAAAGTCAATCGGGAACCGACCAGGACCACCAACCGACCGGTTCACTTATGAACCGACCGGTTGAGGTGTCCCAACCGATCGGTTCACTTGTGAACCGATCGGTTCAAGTCCCCAACCGACCAGTTCACTTGTGAACTGATCGGTTCAGGTTGCGAGTTGGTTGCTTTTGTGGAAAATCTCGAAACCTTCTACTCCTGTTTTTAGTCCCGCATTGCCCAGGATGGAGAACCCTATCCCATGACCCTCCTATATATAGGGGTATTGGGGGCTTCTCAAAGGACAACTTAGTGCAACCAGTTGCTCTGCAAAGTTGTCGTTCTCTGGTTTTGGTAACCGAGAGGGAGCCTGAGCAAGTGCAACCCGCAAAGGGAGGTGCAACAAGGGAAAGACAACTGCAACTGCAACTGGAGGCAGGAGAGTGTGTTGGCGACTAGTACGTCAACAGGAGGGTGTGACTCCTCTACTTCCTTGTAGGACAAGGAGTGTGGAGTTCCAGGTGGTCCGTGTGGACTACTTCAGAGGCGGGAGGATTATGCCGCTCAGGAGGACAACTGTCATCCGACAGTCTGGTGTGATCAGGAGTCGCCAGTCCCGGTATGACCAGGAGCTGCACAGACACCTTAGAAGACTGTATTTGAAAACCACGCATAGTGTGAGGTATTGTCACCGAGCAAGCCTCGGGACAAGGTATGATTCCACAAACCATCCTTTCCTATTATATACACGTTGATGCATTTCCTTGTTCTGGGTTTGCGGAGAAATTTTTGTTTCCGCTGCCTTCTCTGTCTCCCCTAAAACCCAACACATACAAGACTGTACACACATGTGCAAGACTATACACATGGTCTTACAAGACTGTACACATGGTCCTACAAGATTGTATACATGTGTACAAGACTCTACACATCTGTACAAGACTGTACACATGTGTACAAGACTGTACATATGGTCCTACAAGACTGTACACATGTGTACAAGACTGTACACATGGTCCTACTAGACTGTACAAGTATACGTGACTGTATACATGGTCCTACAAGATTGTACACAAGTGTGCAAGATTGTACATATGTTTACAAGAGTGTACATATGGTCCTACAAGATTATACACATGTGTACAATACTATACACATGGTCCTTGAAGACTATACACATTGTCCAAGAAGACTGTACACATCATCCTACAAGAATGTACACATGGTCCTATAAGAATTTACACATGTGTAAAAGAGCGTACAAATGGTCCTACAAGACTATAGACATGGTCGTACAAGACTATACACATGGTCCTAGAAGACTGTAGACATGGTCCTACAAGATTGTACACATGGTCCTATGAGACTGTACACATGGTCCTACAAGACTGTACACATGGTCCTACAAAACTGTACACATGTGTTAAATTCTACACATGGTCCTACAAGACTATACCCATGATCCTACAAGACTGTTCACGTGTACAAGATTGTACATAGGTGTACAAAACTATACACATGGTCATACAAGACTGTACACATGTGTACCAAACTATACATCTTGTCATACGAGACTGTACTCATGTGTACAAGATTGTAAACATGGTCCCACAAGACTGTACACATGGGCCTAGAAGACTGTACACATGGTCTTGTAAGACTATACACATGGTCCTACAAAACTGCACACATGGTCCTACAAGACTTTAAACATGTGTACAAGACAGTACACATGGTCCTAAAAGACAGGACACATGGTCCTACAAGACTGTACACATGTGTTCAAGACTGTACACATGGTCCTACAAGACTGTGCACATGTGTACAAGACTTTACACATGTGTACAAGACTGTACACATGTGTACAAGACTATACACATGGTCCTACAAAATTGTACACATGTGTACAAGACTGTACATATGGCTCTAGAAGATGGTACACATGGTCCTACTAGACTGTACACATGGTCCTACAAGTCTGTATACATGTTTACAAGACTATACACATGGTCCTACAAGACTATACACATAGACATACAAGACTGTACAAATGTGTACAAGACGGTACACATGTGTACAAGAGTGTACACATGGTCCTACAAGAGTGTACACATGGTCCTACAAGACTATACACATGGTCCTACAAGACTGTACACATGTGCACAAGACTTTACATATGGTCCTAGAAGACTGTACACATGGTCCTACAAGACTGCACACATGTGTACAATGTTGTATATATGTGTACAAGACTGTACACATGGTTATACAATGTTGTACACATGTGTACAAGACTGTACACATCGTCCTATAAGATTGTACTTATGTATGCAAGACTGTACACATGGTCCACAAAATTTGTAAACATGGTCCTACAAGACTGTACACTTGTGCGCAAGATTGTACACATGGTCCGAAAAGACTATACACATGGTCCTACAAGACTGTATATATGTGTACAAGACTATACACATGGTCCTAGAAGATTGTACACATGGCCCTACAAGACTCTACACATGATCATACAAGACTGTACACATGGTCCTACAAGACTGTACACATGGTCCTATAAGATTACACACATGGTCCTGCAAGGCTATACACATGGTCATACAAGACTCTATACATGGTCCTACATGTCTGTACACATGGTCCTTCAAGACTTTAAACATGTGTACAAGACTGTACACATGGTTCTACAAGACTATACACATGGTCCTACAAGACTATAAACATGTGTACAAGAATGTACACATGGTATAAGAAAATTGTACAAATGGTCCTACGAGACTATACACATGGTCCTACAACACTGTACACATGGTCCAACAAAACTGTACAAATGTGCACAAAACTCTACACATGGTCCTATAAGACTATATACATGGCCCTACAAGGCTCTAAACGTGCACAAGATTGTACATATGTGTATAAGAATGTACACATGGTCATACAAGACTGTACACATGTGTACAAGACTGTACACATGGTCTAACAAGACAACACAAATTTGTACAAGATTCTACACATGGTCCTACTACACAATACACATGGTCCTGCAAGACTGTACACATGGTCCTACAAGACTGTACACATGTGCAGAAGACTATACACATGGTCCTACATGCCTATACACATGGTCCTACAAGACTGTACACATGGTCCTACAAGACTATACACATGGTCCTACAATACTATACACATGGTCCTACAAGACATTAAACATGTGTACAAGACTATACATATGGTCCTACAAGACTTTAAACATGTGTACAAGACTGTACACATGGTCTTGGAAGACTTAACACATGGTCCTTCAAGACTACACACGTGTAGAAGACAGTACACATGGTCCTAGAAGATTGTACACATGGTCCTACGAGACTATACACATGGTCCAACAAGACTGTACACATGGTCCTACAAAACTGTACACATGTGCACAAAACTCTACACATGGTCCTACAAGACTGTACACATGTGTACAAGATTGTACATGTGTGTACAAGAATGTACACATGGTCATACCAGACTATACACATGTGGATTAGATTGTACACATGGTCCTACAAGACTGTACACATGTGTGCAAGATTGTACACATGGTCCTATAAGACTGTACACATGGTCCTACAAGATTGTACACATTTGTACAGGACTGTACATGTGGTCCACAAAGACTGTACTCATGTGTACTAGACTATACACATGGTCCTACAAGTCTGTCCACATGTGTATAAGACTATACACAGGGTTTTACAAGATTGTACACATGGTACTAGAAGACTGTACACATGTGTACAAGATTTTAAATGTCTGTACAAGACTATACACATGTGTACAATACTGTACATATGATGCTACAAGACTGTACACATGTGTACAAGACTGTACACATGGTCCTACAAGACTATACACATGGTTCTACAAGAATGTATACATGTGTACAAGATTGTACACACGGTCCTACAAGACTGTACACGTGTAAAAGATTGTACACATGGTCCTACATGACTGTACACAATGTACTACAAGACTGTACACATGGTCCTACATGAAAGTACACATGGTCATACAAGACTCTACACATGGTCCTACATGTCTATACACATAGTCCTATAAGACTTTAAACATGTGTACAAGACTATACACATGGTCCTACAAGACTGTACACATGGTCCTAAAAGACTCTACACATGTGTACAAGACTATACACATTGTCCAAGAAGATTGTACACGTGGTCCTAAGAGACTATACGCATGGTCCTACAAGACTGTACACATGGTCCTACAAAATTTTACATGATGCACGGGTTTTGAGTTGCTTTTACATGCACATTTTATACCTGTTTTGTGCATTTATTTGTCATTTTCTTGATTCTATTTGCATAAATCACTATTGTTGGCACGTACACTCTATTTGCATCAAATTATGCTTATTTTATCATTTTTATATGATTTTTTATAAACACCTTAGGAAGACCGGGATACGCACGTCAAAACACGCGTTATGGCGAGTGCACGTGAGCAAATTTTAGCCCATCGTGAAAACACCGTTCACATATGATGACGTAAAATATAGTTCTTGTTCCAGAAACTTTGCATACACAGAAAATCAAGCCATGCACTTGAACATAAATGGTTTATTATATGTGGAACATTGTTTGATACATAGTTTTTAAGTTGACCATCATGCTCATTACATGGTCTCATTTACAACAGATCACATTCTGTGTAATATTAAATACACTACATATTTTCTAGATTTATCATTCTCTTCTAAAATTAAAGCATGCCACCGATATTATCATAAAATTCTTTACAGAGCAAATGCATCCCAAACTCATCACAACTGAATCAACTTGCTCCTGCTGCACATGAAAATTGAAAAAATGCTCTTATTTCTCTTGGTTCAAGATGGTAAAGAAGCTCCAGATAAGTCTTGCCTTGGCATCATTCTTCACTCTTAAAATTGCTAAATTTTCAACGCAAAACTATACAACAAAGCAAAAATGAATATCAGATTAGATGAACTTTATGTATTACCAAAGGGGAATAAATTCATAAACAAAATTCAGCGATTGAAAAATATGCATGCTTTTATCCAACTATAAAGATCAAGAATAGGATTGTTGGGAAAAACAACTGCACCAACCGAGATATTTCAATAATATTGAATCATGCAGTGCTGGCATATCGTGTCAGTCACATATGCATCATGCAACTGGACCTCAATGAAGATGCAATCATGAAAGAAAGAAAAAAATCCAAACAAACCTAACATATGCAGCTAGACTTCTGTAGTGACTTCCATCCAATGCAACAAAGAGAAAGATAAGGCAAGTTATTGAATATAACATCAGACTAAATGTTTCATTTTGTTTTATCTACTACTAATCTAAAGCTATTGTTGTGTTTCGCCAGGTGTGGATGGAGTAGCATCTCTGACTAAAAAAAGGAATCTCATTGAAGTTCTGTTCTTTTTTTATCTTCTTCGTAACATACTCTCAAGTACGAAATACCTGCCATGGGAATGTAAATAACTAAAAGCTAGAATGTACTCAGTACGACTCCATACTCTAAAGTGGTATGGACTTCACTCTCGAATATGGCCTTAATTTCATGTTCTAACCAAAGGGCTTTAGAGTCCTGAAAGAACACAAACTTTCCATTTTGATTTTTATAAATTTAACCATTAAACATGGGAGCTGCAGCGACATGTGAGGATGAACAAAACACATATTTCAACACAGCTTTGTCTTGGCAGTGTGAATGGACAATTATTAAGGAATCCAAATAAATGCAATATGTATATGGTGGTTGAACCTCTCTGAAAGAGGATGAACATGTGAGTGAAGATTCTGAAATTTCGGATCCACTAGTGGATTTAAGTTCCATCTAGATTCAGCAACATGGGATTAAAAAATGTATATAACATTATAGTTTTATGTGGATGTCTATCTTAAATATCTATTGTTGTTTAGTTGTACTAATTAAGATCAGGCATCCTATCACCATGTGTTTGGATCACAGAACTTTTGGTGGGAAGGGACTTGTATCCCACCAATAACTGCAATCATGTTTGTTTGTGCAGAAAAGCTCTAGAACTTTACTCTACCGGTGCAAAAAGTCCCAAGCGAGTGGGTTTATGCCATACCCCCACACACTCCAGGTACTAGCACAACATATGCTTTGTCAGGATATGCTTGCTCGATCTTACAGTCCTGACTCCCCTTCTAGAAGAGCCTTTAGCCTCCCTAATTCTCTCTGTGCGGTCAGGTGTGCAGAATGACAACCTGAAAGGAATCACCATTACTGACTCAGGAAAGCGACAATCATCTTCACAAGGTAGTGGGTCTTGCTTTCAGGGATCCCTGACTTCTGCTTTTCCATAGTTTCCTATTGTCACGTTTCCCCCATACTCATCAAGAAGCCTCATACTTAGCCAGGGCAACAGTCACAGGTTTGAGAGCAACAACAACTCCTTGGTGGTTTGCCTTAACTAATTTGTCATGTAACTCCATTGTTTCTGCATCGTATTTAATTCAATTTTAGTGACAGGCAACAACAATCATCCAATCCAAGATTCTTTGATCCCAAACTCCATCGCACTAACCCATTGCCATTCCTCAGCCACACAGATCTCATGTAAATCTTTCATGCCATAAGGAAAAGGTATTGATTTCTGTAGTCGATTCAAAATCTAATCCTTTCTCCATCCAAACATATAGATGACAACTAGCATAGTTATCAAGTCTCGCGCCTAGCCACTCTAGGCTCTAGATGGGCCACCTTAAACTGGGTGCCTACATTTTCAAATGACTAAAGTAGACAACTAAGTCTTTCAGTTCCAAATTAAGAAACCTAAAGACCAAATTAGCATGGATTACGTCTGAAGTTGGTGATATTTGATCAATTTAGTTATTTTAGGAAAAATAGGTATGATTTAGGCCAGATAAGATCTAATTTGAGCAGATGAAGTTTGATTTGGAGGAAAATAGGTGTGACTTGGGGAGAAATGAGTTTGATTTGCAGAAATTAGGTCTGATTTCGCTAAATTAAGCCTTATTGAGATCAATGTAGGACAAACTATGAAAAGTTACAAATGACAAGGTCATGTTACGCCAAATTAGGTCTGACTTACGGAAAATTAGGGTAGACTAAGGTAAATAAGGTCTTATTTGATCATGTTAGCTCAAATTAAGGCCAAATATGTTTAGCTTAGATCATGACAAATGTGTGGCAGGTGAAATTATGATTGATTACCTTAAAGTTAACTAATAAAAATGGAAATAGTAATGCATATACTTGAATTAGCTAAATTATTCCTTACAAACCTTATGGCAGCATGGAGTGGCAGTTTTGAAGGCGATCAGAGACCTCTACAATAAGGAGGAAGATGTCCACGACTGCAAAACACTGACCATCTGAGGACCACTCTCACCAAAACCATGGTTAGTGACATCAACACTAAACTCACCCAAGTGTCGCTTACATTTGAAGATGACACCATTATCATTCCTCGAGAAGAAGTGGATGCTAACATAACATAGTGGAGAAATACACTAGTTGGATACATCATTGGATTTTACCCACACATAGCAACTCTACAAGATCACCTTCTCTGCACGTGAAAGCCCTTGGGAGCTATGGAGGTTCTAGGGTGAGCATGTAGGATTTTTATCATCAAGTTCAAGTCTGAGATTGATATGAATATGACTCTTGAAGGAGGCCCATGGTACATCAAAGATAAACCCATGATTCTTAAGAATTAGGAGAAGGGAGAACCTCTTGAAGAAGAATAATTGTTGTCGAATCGGTTTGGCTAAAGCTACATAATTTGCCCCTCAAGTTATGGAGTGAAACAATGATTACTAGGTTTGCATCTTACATGGGACATCCCCAATTTTTGGGAAGATAGACAAGAAAGGATCCTCATCAACTACACAAGAGTTAATCTTTTAATGGAGGCAACCTCTCCATTTCCTAAAATAATGAAGCTTAGTACGGACAAGGGGCAAGACAATCCAGGGGGAATATGAATGGGTACCAAAACATGTATGCATTGTAGAACATTTGGCCATGATATATCTCTATGTAAACCAAGGCATCAACAAGAAAAGGAGAAACCAGAAGAGCTACTAGTGCAAGATTTACAAACAAGCAAGGAAGCCCACAACATGTTTGATAAGAAGTCCCAGACACAGGGGAAAGACAAACTAACTCCCCGAATGTAAAAACTATAGTTAAATAGGAGGAGAACAAAGTGGATGGGGATGGCTTTGAACAATCAAAGAGAACCATTAGTCCACATAGTAGAATACAAACAAGAAGTCAATGTAACTCAAAAGGCTAAGAAAAACCAAATCCAAGACAATAGATTCATATCACCAGAGAACTTAGAAATAAACATAGTGGTGGAGGACGGAAATGTAGCCCCCACTCATACCAATGATTGATACACCTACAATCATATCTTGAAATGTTCGTGGCTTATCCCAATTGGGTATGTAAGACATGATCTAGGCTGAAATAAGTAGAGCTAAGGCTAACATAGCTCTACTTACCCAAGCCAAAATAAAAGAAACTAAGAAAGGTGATTAAGAAATCATGGCACAATGTGTTGTGGCTTGATAACTCTAATAGCTGCAACAATGTGAGAATCTTGATTATATGGGAGAAATAAGATATATAATTACCCCTATCTACCAATCAAGGCAGGTTATTCATTGCATGTTGGCTTTTGGCAAGCATGGCATTGAATAACTATTCTCTATACTGAAAAATGAAGAAAACAAGAAAAACATGTAGGAGCTCCAACTAATCAAATCGCAAGTTAAGTCACCTTGGATCATCCTAGAGGACTTAAACGTTGTAAGGAATTTGAAAAAGATGATGCTAGCATAAAGAAGTGCATGAAACAATTTTGATCCCTATCTGGGGTTGATCTAAACTCGACCAATGCCTTGGGTATTGGCAGAACAAATTTCCTAGTGAGATATCTAGGATGCCACTCTTCACTGGACAGTTGACTAAAGCTAATGAACCCCCTCATTGACTGGATTAAAACCAAGATAGACTCATGGAAGACCAAACTCCTTTGTATAGTGGGTGGATTGAAGTTGGTCATTTCAACTTTGACAGCCGACTCTCTCTTTCAGACAGAAATTTTCCCCTTCCAAATTTTACCATGAAGGAGATTAAGAAGATATAAAGATCCTTCCTACTAGGGGATAGGAGCGAGGAAAGTCACATCCACACAGTCAAGTAGGACAAGATTGGCATACCCAAACCTACAGGGGGTTTGGGTATCCACATGGTAGAAGATTGTTTTAAGGCATGCATGATGAGATTGTGGGGCATATTGCTAATCACCAGAACATGATGCAGATCAAATGGGTTCACATCAAATACATAAAATCTAGCTTTGTGTGGACTTGTCAACCCAAACAACAACACAATTGGATGTGGCATGTGTTAATGAAATACATAGATGATTTATTAATTCTTGTGAGGTTCAAGATTGGCTCAGGTGATGAGGTATACTTGTGTTTAGATCCTTGGGTAAATGAAAAGTTTCTCAGTTACTGCCATGGCACCAAATTGAGACGGCGTTATGGTCTAGGTGGTTCTCAATATTTAAATACAATTATAAAGATAAAGCATGGTTTCCTTCTCATGTCAGATGTATCTAAGATCTCAATATTATCTGATCTCAATCCCAATTATAATAAGATCATGATGTTTTCTATTTCGAGGTGTTACAACATTTCACACTCAAAGGGTCTTGGAATGTATTTTGTACCCCTCATTCAAAGAAAAAATGGGTTCACTGGCTATGGAAGATGAAGGATCCTCAACATATTAAAGTACACATCTAGAAAATGCTTCAAGAAAAGCTGGTTACAAAAGAACCTACATCAGAAAAGAGGAATCCAATCCTTTACATGTTCGTTTTTCCAACATTATGAAGAAAACATTTTCCATATTTACTGGAGTTCTCACTTCACACGACATATGGATAAAGGCTCAGAGCTTTCTTCCTATGATCCCCAAGTGTCAAGAAGATATCCTAAATATTATTGATGACAAAAGTTGGCTACTTATTATTGTCATTTTATATCACATCACATGAAGCTCATTAGGAACCAAACCATTTTTGAGAATTGTATATGGTGTAGGAAATTCTACGCTAAAAAGGTTGGCTCTGTGATCTTGAGCCTTTACAACACCTCCTCAAGTTGTGAGAAAAACTGGAGCTCATTTGAGTTTGTTAGTGTTATTTGAATATTAAATTAATTTGAGCACTTTTGTAATAGATTAGAGTTCATAATCTTGTATAATGTAGATACACACAAAGTGAAGAAATTAGTTGTTGAGCAAGAGGCTGGGTAAACTTGTTTACATTCAATACAACCATAGATTGGAGGTGCACTTTCAAAAGATGAGGGATAAGAATGTTGAAAGTGATTTTGATGGCATTGCACTTGATGATGTGCAGTGGACCAGTGAATGGATGACATGGATTCCTAATAACGCTACAATTCCTAATATTGATGGTTTCACTTCAAAACTTGTAGAGGAGGCCATGAGAGCATCTGGAGAAGTTGTTAGGCCTCAAAGGGGGGCATCTCAACCCAAGGTTGATGACAGGGGAAAAGCAAAAGTTGTCTACAAAAGAAAGAGAAAAGATGAAAAACTCTCTAAGACCAAAGTGCCACATGCAAAGACAATAAAGGGTGTTGTAATGAAAGAAAAAAAGTTGCTACTGAAGTTTCACTTGATGAATCAGACGAGTTTAATGACGATGATGAAATTGAGGATGAACAAGTAGAAGAAGATTTTGAAATAGAGAATGATAATGATGATGATGCAAATCTCAACTATAATGAGTGATTTAGTCATGTCTCTGGTTTTTCATGAGCTTATGTTGGCCATGAGTTATTTTGTTTCTGTTCATGTTGATTGAGATTATGATGCTCATCCACATTTTGTTTTGGCTACAAACATTATACATGTTTAGCTTTCATATTTGTATATGAATTTAGTTTAGGTAAAACTTCCTCAATTCAATCCATATCTAGTGATTTTGTTGCTTTGTTTATATGATTCTAGCACATTAGTTGCATATCTATCATGTATATTTATATGTGTAAGGATTGTATTTTTTAGAAATATAATAAAATATATATAAAATGCATAGAAATTCCTGGGCCTCCGCTTGGGCGCCTAGGCTGTCTGCGCATCCCCTTGGCCTCCTGGCCACCTGTACAACCATGGTTTAATCTGTGGGGAACATGACTAATTTCGGGAAATTATGTCTGATCAGGGCCACAATGGCAAGTCCTCATACTATTGTTTGTTATATTTTGTCTACCTCCTCATATATCTATTTTTCTTAATTTGTATTCATTTTTTATCCTTTCGCCTACATTTAATTCCTAAATTCTACTGTTTTTGCATTTTTTCTGAGTTATTCTTCAGATATCCTCCTACTACTATGTAAGTATGTGCAATTTTCTTATTTTAGATTTATCCATTATCTCATGCTCCCAAATATACTACTACTACTTGCATATATGTTCTTTTACTTATCTCTTCCTCCTAAATCTCTTCCCATAACTACTATTGATTGCATGTTTCCATTTATTTTTGTTGAGCTATACGTCCTTCATCTATATTTTGTATTTCAACATCGAGTATTGTTTTTTATTTTGTTTCTTAAATTCTTCCTCTTTCAATCTCCTTTTACTGGCCTTGTGTTTGTCTTATTCTGGCTTCTTCCTACACAACTCCTACCATTTGAATGTTTTTTGTATCATTTTCTCTCTCCAATTCCTAGTTATCTTCCTCTTACTAATTGTTTCTTTTTCTTTATATTAATTCTCGCCCCTATGATTCTCCTATAGTTATCAAATCAAAGTAGACTTATAATAACTTCAATGAATAAATAATTACATTATCACATATAGTATTATGTATACAAATATTTAAATATGTAGCTCTAGTGCCTAGATGGGATAGGCGCCCCTTGGCTTAAACCCACCGCCTAGATGCCTTGACAAGTATGCACAGAACAATGCCACTTAAAACAATGATTTTTTTGGAAACAATCTTATATTTATACTATAAGTAGTCTTATTGACATGGAGATGAACATGAACACTTTCCTTTTACAACATTTATTTAGTTCTTAATCACTGATACAGTTATATTCATATAACTATAGCAATGATCCATGATATCCAAGTAAATGAGAAATTGAATATGAGAATAAATGTAAAGCTCTTGATATAAGATGATTATATTGGCATTAGCAATTTACATTATTAGAATGTCAAAAAATGTGCATGATGTTCATGTAGGTATTTCAGAATAATTGATTGTAAGATTTTGGTGACAATCAACATTAAAAAGTGTTTTGTTAGTTGATATCTTTGGAAGTAAGAAGTGTATCAAATGGTAACTATAGAGTACAAAATAGATTCCTACCATTAATTGAAAGAAATAAACATGATAGTAGGTTATTTATTGCACATACACTTCTAATCAATGTATGGAGAAGATAATGTAAAATTGTCATGTTTTGGAAACTAATTTGATACCATTTCAAAAGAAAAATAATAGTTGAATATGAGATACAACTAAAAAGAAAGAATTCAAATCACAAACATTATTGAGGTGTTGCATGCCATAGAATTTGGTTTCATCTAATTGTCTCTTTGCCTCCTTTATATCATTAAGGTCCCTACCTTCTCTTATACAAAGGTTGCAATCTGATTATTTGCCTTCTTCACTTCATAGTGTACAAAATCCATTATCACATACAACTCTAAGATCAGACCATTTGTGTTGGAAGGTCATAATACACTTTGTAGAATCAAAATCAATTATAAGAGAATACCTTATCAAGTTAAGTAATAAAAAAATCTTGAAGGAAGTGTTCAATATATCCATCATCATCATGAGCTTTGGTGATATGCATCTAATTGAAGGTTTGGTTTATGTTAGAGGTAACTAACTTTGATTATTGATACATTTTGTATGTTGGTTGATTATCAGATAATCATGTTTCTAAACACCATTAAGAAAACCACATGTTCCTATGAGTTTACACATTCCATGATCGATATGTATCAACCAAGTGGTGGTTGAATCAAATTTAGATAAGATAAATTATAGCATAGGTTTCCATACCGTCAATTTCCTACTATTATGCACGACAATTTTCTTCTAGCATTTATGGTCGATTTATTCTTATATTGCCTTCTAAAAATTATAGTAAAATTTGTGATTTGGAGGTACATTGAGTATTCAACATGATGTTCCTATCATAGTATCTAAAAATAGTAGAACATCTAGAAGCATACTTTGACTTATCAAAGACTGTTAAAGATGACTAGATATCCAAAGAGAAACTTGAAATGTAGCAGTCCCAATCTTATTTCTATCGAATATGGGTAATAGATTAATATGAATTAGATAATATGCATTGAATTTAAGATCCAAATATTGCAAGACGGCACATCAAATATGAATATATTCGATCAAATAAATCTAGATTGAGGAAGTAAATAAGTTTATTTTTCAATATATCAGCTTTCTTATGAAAATATGATAATAGATTCATATCAATACACAAATGACACACATAGTTGTATTATATATTTATATCCATCAACAATTATTTTCACAAAAAAATAGCCCATCTAAAAATTTTAATACATTATTTTCAATGTCTAGTGGATAATACTATATTTGATAGATCTATTCTGCTACTCACCATATTTTTATAACAACAATTAATTTTCCTAGTAGATTATATATCCAAATTATTCACTATCAAATTTGATTCCAATGTAATTAGGGCACAAGGAAGGCTCACTTCACCTCACCCAGCCCAATTATATGACATTAGTGTTCCTTATCCAACAATAATAACCCATACATCCAAAGAACAATCTCTTAGAGTGATTATACTGCTCTCCAACAAAAATACCCTCCCCTCTTTTTTGCAACTTCTATCTCAAAAATATAAAAAGAATACAAAATAAATCAACATTTATACTACATTTAAAAAGGAAAACATACAATAAGAGACGTTAAAAATGCACAGGCATGCTTTTAAATAATAAATTATTAAAAGTAAGAATGTTTTATGTCTTAATGTACACGGTACATGTGTGTTTACTAGTAATAGAAAATGTTAACACACATACACACAAATAATCCCATCTAACCCTATTATCATTTGAAAAGCATTACTTTGAGGAACTCCATCCTTCTCTTTATCAACAACAATATTGGACAGGTATAACAAAAATCATTAGTATTCAACAAACAACATTAAGGAAGTTTTTCCCGCACAATTAAGTAGAAACAAGAAATGTACTACCTTCACTAAACATAATGGTAAATAGGTCGTCCAAGATTTTTAATTAACACCATGGTCCTAGAATGCTGAACTTATCAATTTATCTAAATAACAAACATGAATAAAGAGTACATCGTATTTTCATAATCCCCCGCTCCTTTTCAGATAGTATAATATGTATGATCTCAATTCCACATTAAGATTAGTGAACAAATGATGATACTAGAAGCTAAAATGAAAAGTATGAACTTTAGCAAAGTTTGATCTCCAAGTGAGGGACCAAATCAATACGTAACCACCAGACTGCATTGTGTAGAGATATGTAGTAGATCAAAATTTGGGACCATATAGGAAAATTAAGTCATGGAATGCAATATAGGTAACATAATATACTAGATCAGAATATCTAAAAATATAGTAGTAGAAGTGAACTCAATATAGGCACATGTAAGAAAGGTGCAAAAAATAAAGATGAACCTTTTTTCAGATTTGCATGTCCTAATCAATCTCCCAAATCTTGTGCCTTCCTCTTCGAGTAATGTCCATATTGTCAGTAGAACTATACTGCAAGCGCTTTCTACCATGATTCAGCTTATGTATCTCCAGATGTAAGAGGAGGAAGACCTTCATTCTTCATATCTAGACTTCTTTTCCCATTGGGGTGGGAGAAGGCCAGACAAACAGAGATAAGCGGCATAGAGCAGAAGGAAGTAGTGGAAGAACAGAGAAGAAAGATGGGGAGTCGAGGTGGGCGGGGGGAGAAGAAGTAGAGGCAACTGGGGTGGAGGGGAAAAGGAGAAGGATGAATGGTGGTTAGGGAATTAGGGAGAAGGAACAGAGGTAGCGAGGGATGAGAGAAAAGGATCGGAGGAGGAGAGGGATGGGAGTTGCACAGGTAGAGGGGGGAGCTGCATAGGTAGAGAGGTAATAGGGGTGGATGTCATGGAGGGCAGAAGAACGGGGATGAAGGATGTTGAGAAGATGGAGAGAAGGAGCAACACGATATGGCAGAAGAGGAAGTAGGAGAAGGCGGAAGAGGAGGCAAGAGAAAGAAGAGCAGGGTAGGGCAAAGCTGGAAGGGTCGAGAAGGTCCAGGAGGAGTCATCCAAGACTTCATCCCAAGCGGAGAAGGCCTACAAGTCTGGCTCATGGACACCAGAGCGCAGTCGTGGCGGCGACTCTATTGTCTTATGAACATAGTGTCACGTGCAAGAAATGGGAAGGGGAACAAGTTGAAGGGTCAGCAAGGAGGTGGATCCCAGATAGGGTTCGTTACCCAGAGAAAAATTAAGGAAAGGAGGCATCGCTGGCCAGCTCCCTTGTCTCTCAGATCGATGGCTAGAATCAGTCTACACAAGGTGAATTTCTAAAAATCAAATCCTGAGATACATGGCTCCATTTGGGACAAATAAGGTATCAATGAAAAGGTCTTCAATAGTACTATCTTATAAAATTATTTCTAGAATTTGATTTTGATGTTTGCTATATATGATATGCTGTGTATATAAAATGACATGATTTATATGTTTCAGATATTAAAAATAGCAAACCACATCAGAAATTTATGAAAATTTAATACTAAATATATGTTGATGTGTTTAATATAACTTCAAAACCTGATCATTTTTATTTGAAAGTTTTTGATGTAAACCCTAATAAGAGTATTTTGGGTATTTCACCCATTAATTCACAATGACTCAATCTGAAATTTTTACCCATACCTTAACATACAATGTTCTTACTTTTTGGAAGTTTTGATGGATTTTCATTTATAATTGGATTACTATTGAGTTTGTGCGCCTAAGTGGCCATAATGTAACATGATTTATGATGACTTGTAAGACAATATATATTTTGTGTATGAAAATTTATTCTAATTACATTTTTTAGCAGATTTTATAAATAAGTCAGTAAGATTAGTATATGTGAGTATGTATAAAGTTTACTCTTAATATACGATGTACATACTTATATATTAGTGCATATGATACTTTTTGGGTATGATGGGTTTATCAATATGTGTATGTTATATAATGTGTGAATCAAGTTTAAGTTAATGTTTAGATATTAAACATGTTATAAATCAGAGTAGACTTACTTAAATATGATCCCTAATAGTGTAGGAGATTAGGATGATGTGGTTTGAGATTTAGAAATGAAGAGAGGAGAATACAAATGGACTTATATAAATTTGTTTATGACCAGGTATATATATTGTGAATCAAGGAAATAAGGCTACATTAAGGACATCTTCAATATAAAAGGTAAGTGGGCCACGTCCATTGAATTTTACTATTCTTATGATTTAGCCTACCCATATGAAAAGTAACTTAGAGATTGAGTTACTACAGACATTTAGTCATTTATGTTCATCTCATATGCAATAATGCTTTTATTAGTCAAACATTGTTCAAATGAAGTTATTTTGTGAGGATATTCGATTATAGAGTTTAGATATTTAAACTACTTTTGGATACTTAGTATTTATTTATCCAGTTCAGTCTACTACTCAATCCTTTAGACTCGGATGTAATGTATCTGATATCAGAATTAAATTAAGTCATCTACTAGATAAGAGCTTCAAATTAAGATTTATTTAGAGAACAATAATCTAAATTTCATATTTTAGATTTAGATTAGTCATTTGGAGCAGTCATATTAGATCCACATACCTAATAAGAGTTTCATATCCAATCTTAGTTATTTAGTAATTAAGATTTAGATTCAGAGTTTAGATTCAAATTTAATTCAGAACTTATGAGCAAAAATTCAGATTAAGAACTCAGTTTAGTTGAAAAGATTCTAGTTCATAATAAATAGTTTTATTGCATCAGTTAAATAAGAAAAATTTCAAAGATATTCATATGAAATTCAGATTTAGAATTTTGTACATGTTCAGTTATCAGTATTTTGTTTTTGTATAAGATTAGTTTAGATTCAGAATTGAGTAATTTCAAATTTAAGATAATTAAGTCGAAACTTTCACACAAGACATTATATGATAAGTCTTCATTCAGTTAGTCTCGGGATAATTCAGAGGCATCTTTTGCCAATTCAAAGGAGTGTTGACTCCAATTTAGAGGTGCTTCAGTACCAATTCAGGGCATATGCACGTCAATTCAGAGACACCTCAGTGTCATTTAGAGGCATGTAGTGCCAATTCGTAGGTACTTTGGTACCAATTTAGGGTATAGATATGGCAATTCAGGAGGACTTATCACATAATGGTGGCCACAAATATGATAAAAGATGTAAATAAAAGACACAACGATTCACTTTAAGGTTATAACTTTCAAATATAAGTTCAACTTTCAGTTATAGTATATTTATGTTTACCTTATTAGAAATTCAATGCCACTTACTCTAACTTAGGTTTTCCTTTTTGCATGGATGAGGGTGAGATGTCTGCAAGTACAGAAGTTTAGGAGGTAGTCATGACATGATGATTCCATGAGAACTTTAAGAGGTTTGCAAGGTGGGGAGCCATCTACACAATCCCAAAGATTGTTATAGAAGTGCAATGCTTTACATCATATGTTATGGTTTTCCTTATAAGGTTTGATGTAACTCAGTTTCTGTTCTAAGGATGTCATGAGAATTTATTTTATACATAGTCTGTAATGGTTCTTTTCTGTCATTATTGTAGTGTAATTCATGTTAGTAACACTGTAATGACCCATTTTCAAATTACTCATCTAATTAGGGTTTACTTGGATTATTGTATGCTTAACAAAGTTGATCATTGTTTAAAGCTTGATTAGTGACGGTACTTAATTTTTGATGTTTTAAATATAATGAGAAGGTTTAATCATACTTTGATTTACATAATTAGTGTTATGATTTGGAAACCCTAACTGGCCCAAATTAGGGTTTTTATGACATATGAAAATAGAATTTGATAAGTATAGTGTCTCACTAAATGATTTTTAGTATTTTATGTGTAAATCTGATTTAATATAAATTTGGATATGATTTGGATATATGAAATGTGAACACTCTTGAAAAATATCAGAGTTTTTGAAGAATTATCTGACCTGTTTGTTGGTCAAGTTTCAAACTAGACCGACCATATTTTCATATTGAAATAGCAGTGTGGTAATTGAATTTATCTTTTATTGGTATATCCAATTGATCACAAATTTTAAATGTAGTTGTTAAACTCCATTATAGACACCCTATTAAATTTGTGTAATTTTTTTGGATGATTTTTGATCCCTACAGAGAGGGGTGTTGGTCAAATTCTGTAAAGGACAAAGTCGACCGATCATGTTGTTGACTGCAATATAGCAATGTAGTGTTTGATTTTTAATTATTTATTCATAACTCCAAAGGATCTAAAATTTTATTATTTTTTATAAACTCAATTTTAGACATTGTGTTAATGTTTCATAACTCAGCCAACCAACCAGTCTGATAAAAATAAAAATACATTGAGGGGCTTGTTTGCAAATGTTCTAAGTACCTCAATTCATCTATATCACTAACCTAACACACAAGGAGCTGTCATAACTCATCCTTCCTGTCAAAGAAATGAAATTATTGAGGGAGATGAGAGCTAGGGTTTTGAGAAGAGAAAGTGGTGGAGATGTTGACCTAGGGTTTCTCTATCCAAGATATGATGAAATCAAGTAAGATTAGCTTCTTTGCATAGCATTTCATGGTGAATCTTCTCTCACATGTCAAGATTCTGTCCCTCCCCTGATTTGATTCAAAATCACATCAAATCTCCCCCTTTTCTCACTCTTTCTCTTCTAATCCCCATTTCTGAGTTGAGAGGAGAAAGAATTGGATTCTTTTGTGAGAGTTTGATTGGGTTTCCAAAAATTCAGAGGTTGACCTACGAATTTAAGATGCTTGGCTCCTGAGGTGAGTGTTTTTCTCCCTCCTAAGCTTTGTATTCATGTTGAAAGTCTAATTCTATCCGTCTCAAACAATCAGAAACCTTATTTGTATATGTATGCGATTGGATTTGATTTGGGAAACATATCGGGGATCCAATTCTACTGATTTTGATTATTTAACATCGATTGGAACTTGATTAGTTCCTGATATATTGATTGAGGATCCATGGGTTTTTTTTATGGGTAGATGACTATGCTATTTCATGTGAATTTTGCCTAAAAATCAGCCCAATGGCCGATATGCTTGGAATTGAATTGACATGTGTAAAATCATATTTGAATTGTAGTAGATTGTATGATACAAGTGTATTGTTAAATGTTAATGGAATGAATGACCACATATCCCGATTACAATTTGTGTTCATGAAGTGAATGAAATGAGTCAACTAATCAATGTATACTTATGATTGATGAATGAAATGTGTGAAAATGGAAACTAGGGTTTCCATGTTTGCGAATAATTCTAATTAACCCTTGAGTCATGATTGGATTACTGAATATATGATTATTATGATATGTTGAACTATGGAATGACTTCTTGAAAACCCTAAAAGTTTATTATTAAGATGATTATGAGTGATAAAGTTATAACTTGTATATGATGTTGTAAATGTGATCAAATGCTGAAGTTGAAGGTATTAATACTTCAATTGAATATGTTGAGTCTTACTAATATCATCTAAGTCTAATGCATTTCTTTTAGTATAATAAAGAATGATCATTGTTGATTATGGGAATGACATTAGTAGTCAATGACAAGGTACACTTATTTGAATGTAAGATACAATATGAATAAGATGTACTTAATGGTGATTGCAAGATAAAGTTGAAACTAATGAAGATAGTATGATGAAGTACTTTATCTTTTGTTTTAATTACATGTGGCTTAACCCAAATTAAATGAAATATACTAAGAACTGTACTTTGATAAATTCTATGTAGAAGAGAAGCATTGTATGTAAAGTGAATCAAGAAAGATTGGTCCAGATAATGTAATGAACATTAAATGAAAGAAGTTGAGACTACTGAGTATAAAATGATGTAAACAGATAAGAACTAATATTAGATGATTCTAAGAATGTAACTCTTACCCTAAAATGATGAGTTTGATGATTCTAGTGAATGATAATATCAAATGGGAGATTAAGAGATGCACATAACTGTAGTTGAATTCAACTTAAAGATGAAAGTCAAGTATTTGAATTAATTTACAAGAATGTGTTCTTGAATTGTGAATTGTACTCTGAGAATGGACTGATAGTACAAACTTCAATTGATAGTCAACATGTGTTGATTAGTAACCCTATATGAATAATTTGAAATAAAAGAATAAGAGATTACATCTGGTATGCATGTATATGTTGTATGACAAATCTATTATGAGTATGAGGAATGATACCTGAGATCTATATGCTTTTACTATTGCTAGTTCTAATGCCTCTGTTAATATTTGTTAAGAACTATGATATACAATGAATTGATAATATTTATGTTGAAATTGAATTTAATATGCACTCATTACATTGAGAAACCCTGATAAGGGTAAATGTTGCATAATGAGATTATGTCTAGGGCTGAAAGCCCACTGATGATGATAAAACCCTGATGGGGTAAATGATGGACAATAAGATTATGTCTTGGGTCGAAGACCCACTGTTTATGATTGCTATGATTTGATGTAGAAGATAGAAATAATCGTATTTGTTTCAATCTATAGACTTATTGTGCCTCTTTCTTTGATCATTGGCATTATTGATAAACTTAATTTGTTTCAAGTTATTCTAGTTATGTGATAATACACATATATGATTTATGATATTTTGAATTCTTGTAATATGAGTAAAAGAGATTCATAACAAGTGAAATGATGGAACATCTAGTTAGGTGTCGTGAACACTGTGAGTTCTCCCGGGGACCACACTAGGGAAAAAAATGGATCTCCTTGTAGTAATCGATGACTTATGAGAAGGATTTCTAGAGTGTGGATCGAGACCTTAAAGGTTAGACCACCAGGATTTAGGAGTGAGTCATCTGGAGTGGCTCTGGCCCTAAATCCTTGTTGTGAAAGTCTATGTTCAGATAGAATAAACTTTGTTGAAATGAAATATGTGAAATGTGAAAATATGTGAAATACTGTGATATGTGATATACTGTTTTGTTGGTTCCTATCTCGTGTACCCGAGATCAGGACGTGAGTCTCATTAGGCAACCCTGAGGTGGCCATGGTCTGTTGTTGATATCTTAGGGTGGCCGGATAAATTCTAAGATAATGATAGTGAGTCGTTGACACGAGAATCAGGTGTGGTGACTTCTATTTGATGAGGTAAAAGCCAAGTAGTTTCATGGCAAATGAATAAAGGATGATAAGCCGTGTAGAACATGATTTGAATGGTTGTTACATTCCTTCTACATCTACTTGATGATTTGTCATTGTTGATTATGCTTCTTGTTGTAGAAAGTAATCATGTTGCTATGGACATTTTCATATTATGATATGTCATGTTGACAAGTTATAAATGTTGGGATTTATATAAATTCTGAATATGAGTTGGATTGCTTGCTATTTGATAGTATTGTTTGGTAGATATGTATTATGTGTACTTCAGCTTCAGGACTATAGGATTTGTTCCTAGTGTGACTGGTGGAGTGACACAAAGATAATGTTATTGTTATGTATTGATTCCAAATGCTTAGAACTCAACTTATTTCTCATGCAATAGCGTTCTTAATTTGAATTAAGAAGTATCTGATGATTTGATCATAGACATGCTCTAAAAGATGTTTCAAAGTTATAATTGGTTTAAGTGATTACCTTATCTGTTGGATTAGATTACCATTGTAAGTTAGATATGACTTATGATAAAACTATCTGTTATACTTTTCAATATCTGCATGTTTTTGTTAAGTTTATTATACTTAATCTGATGTTGATGCATGTATCTAGCTTGAGTGGGAGCTATCCACTCACTGGGGCTCTATATGAGTCTCATGTGGTTGTTTCAACTTTTTTTAGGTATAATGCTATCTAGCGGAGAGGTCGTGACAAAGAAAATATAAATAGTAAAATCTAGATAGATTAGAATGTCCATGTACTCTCTCTTTCCCAGGATGGTTTGTAGACTAAGTTTGTTCATCAATGTATATGTATCCGATGTAAACCGAACCGTATATGAGAACAAGATTTGATTATGGTTTTAATGGAGTTGAATATGATTTGTGATATCCTCGATCTGACATTGATTTATGAATTTGTGAAGAAAGGAAAAGGAAAAAGGAAAAAAATAATCTGTGTTTTTCATATATCATTTATTCACCTTTGTCGAGAATTCATTATTTTATTTCATAATCTGGGTTTCGTTTTTGGGATTATCTCTAATGGTTGGTAATTATGCTGGTCAAAATAATGGGTCCCGAAAAATGTGGTATAAGAGCCTAGGTTAGATGGGTCTATAGGGACAACAGGATCTTGGACTAATTAATAATGTCGATGTTGAATATAACCTGAATGGTGTGCATACTGACTAAACTCAGTATCCAGATACTCTGCTCAAGTAATTGGGTATTGAGCTAACCTAGTATGGAACTGTGGACTATACTTCTTTTCGATGCCTTGACCAAGTATCCAGATGAACATAGTTTGGTAGTATAATAAGATACATGATGAAAAAGAGTAGAATGGCGATAGAATGGTGAAAGAGAAAAGGATTTTATAATTCAATATGGAACCTATGTAAAACATGAATTTTCATATAAGAAAGATGAAAGCTTAATGGATTATGAACATAATCTCTAATGAGTTTGAGTCTGAGTATGAAATATGAAATTGTGAGAAAAAGCTATGAACTAATATGCACACTAGATGATCTTCTTTATAAAGGAAATTGATGAGTGCAGATGATAATATGTGAATGAGTCATAATCTTAATCCATGAGATACACAACCAAAATAAAAAAAAGGATGTGAAAGGTGATGTGAAATAGATCTTGATAAATGATGTATTACTAATATTAGTGATTCAAATGTTTATAATACTCAAGGAGAGATATGATGATGACATAGGATGAAATATCCATCTACTACAAAAAAAAGATGTCATCTGAAAAAAAAGATAAAATGGAATACTTTCTAACCGGATGTCGAGAGAGATGAATGATTAGATGATATGATATTCTTCCATATCATTTCTTGGATTTTAGGACAAAATCCTAAAAGGAGGGGAGAATTTGTAATGACCCATTTTCAAATTAGTCATCTAATTAGGGTTTACTTGGATGATTGTATGCATAACTAAGTTGATCATTGTTTAAAGCTTGATTAGTGATGGTAATTAATTTTTGATGTTTTAAATATAATGAGAAGGTTTAATCATACTTTGATTTACATAACTAGGGTTAAGATTTGGAAACCCTAATCGGCCCAAATAAGGGTTTTGATGACATATGAAAACATAATTTCATAAGTATAGTGTCTCAACAAATGATTTTAGTATTTTATGTGTAATGCTGATTTAATTCAAATTTGGATATGATTTGGTTATCTCAGACGTGGACATTCTTGAAAAATATCCGAATTTTTGAAGAATGATCTAAACTATTTGTCATCGACCATATTTTTAGATTGAAATAGCAGTGTGGTAATTGAATTTTATCTTTTTATTGGTATATACAATTGATTTCAAATTTTAACTGTAGTTGATATTCTCATTTATAGACACCCTATTAAAATTTTGTAATTTTTGGTTGATTTTGGATCCCTACAGAGAGGGCTATCGGTCGAGTTCGGTGAAGGACAAACTCGACTCACCATGATGCTGACTGCAATATAGCAGTGTAGTATTTGATTTTTAATTATATATTCATAACTCCAAATGATCTAAAAATATTTTTGTTTCTTTTAATCTCAATTTCAGACATTGTGTTAAAGTTTCATAATTTTTGGATGAGTTTTGAGTTCTGAAACGTGTGGTTTCGGTAGAGTTTATAACTCAGCCGACCAACTTGTCTAAGCAAAATAAAAATACATTGAGGGGCTTTTTTGCAAATGTTCTAAGCACCTCAATTCATCTATATCACTAACCTAACACACAAGGAGATCTCATAACTCGTCCTTGTTGTCAATTAAATGAAATTCTTGAGAGAGAGGAGAGCTAGGGTTTTGAGAAGAGAAAGTGGTGGAAATGTTGACCTAGGGTTTCTCTATCCAAGATATGATGAAATCAAGTAAGATTAGCTTCTTTGCAAAGTATTTCATGGTCAATCTTCTCTCATATTTCATGATTCCATCCCTCCCATGATTTTATTTGAAATCACATCAAATCTCACCCTTTTCTCACACTTTCTCTTCTAACCCCCATTTCTAGGGTTTCTGAGTTGAGAGGAGAAAGAATTGGATTCTTTTGAGAGAGTTTGATTGGGTTTCCAAAGATTTAGAGGTTGACCTACGAATTTAAGATGCTTGGCACCTAAGGTGAGTGTTTTTATCCCTCCTAAGCTTTGTATTCAAGTTGAAAGCATAATTCTATCCAGCTAAAATAATCAGAAACCTTGTTTGTATATGTATGTGATTGGATTTGATTTAGGAAGATATTGGGGATCCAATTCTACTGATTTTGATTATTTATCATTGATTGTAACTTGATTAGTTCATGATATATTGATTGAGTATCCATGGGTTTTTCTTATGGGTAGATGACTATGCTATTTCATGTGAATTTTGCCCAAAAATCAGCCCAATGGCCGATATGCTTGGAATTGAATTGACATGTGTAAAATCATATTTGAATTTGTACTAGATTTTATGATACAAGTGTATTGTTGAATGTTAATGGAATTGAATGACCACAGATCCTGATTAGGATTTGTGTTGAGGAAGTGAATGAAATGAGTCAATCAATCAATGTATACTTATGATTGATGAATAAAATGTGTGAAAATGGAAACTAGGGTTTCCATGCTTGTGAATAACCCTAATGAACCCTTGAGTCATGATTGGATTACTGAATTATATGATTATTATGATATGTTTAAATAAAGAATAACTTCTTGAAAACCCTAAAAGTTTATTATTAAGATGAATATGAGTGATAAAGTTATAACTTGTATATGATGTTGAAAATGTGATCAAAAATGTTGAAGTTGAAGGTATTAATACTTCAATTGAATATGATGAGTCTTACTAATATCATCGAAGTCTAATGCATTTGTTTTATTATAATAAATAATGATCATTGTTGATTATGGGAATGACATTAGTAGTCAATGACAAGTACACTTATTTGAATGTAAGAGACAATATGAACAAGATGTACTTAATGGTGATTGAAAGATAAAGATGAAACTAATGAAGATAGTATGATGAAGTATTTTATCATTTATTTTAATTACATGTGGCTTAACCCAAATTAAATGAAATATAATAAGAACTATACTTTTATAAATGTTATGTAGAAGAGAAGCATTGTATGTAAAGTGAAATAAGAAAGATTGGTCCAGATAATGTAATGAAAATGAAATGAAAGAAGTTCAGACTACTGAGTATAAAATGATGGAAAAAGATAGGAATTAGTATTAGATGATTCTAAGAATGTAACTCTTACCTTAAAATGATGAGTTTGATGATGCTAGTGAATGACAATATCAAATGGGGGATTAAGAGATGCACATAACTATGGTTGAATTCAACTTAAAGATGAAAGTCAAGTATTTGAATTGATTTACAAGAATGTGTTCTTGAATTGTGAATTATACTATGAGAATGGACTAATAGTACAAACTTCAATTGATAGTCAACATGTGTTGATTAGTAACCCCATATGAATAATGTGAAATAAAAGAATAAGAGAACTAAGTCTGGTATGCATGTATATGCATGAAATTTATTGGCATCTATTCAAATTGGATGGAACAAGCATATGTTGTATGATAAATCTATTCTGAGTATGACGAATGATACATGATATATATATATATATATATATATATATATATATTCTTTTGATGTTGCTAGTTTTAATGCCTCTGCTAATATTTTTTAAGAACTGTGATATACAGTGAAATGATAAGATTTATGTTGAAATTGAATTTAATATGCACTCCTTACATTGAGAAACCCTGATAAGGGTAAATATTGCATAATGAGATTATGTCTAGGGCTGAAAGCCCACTGATGATGATAAAACCCTGATGGGGTAAATGATGGACAATATGATTGTGTCTTGGGATGAAGGCCCACTGTTGATGATTGTTATGAGTTGATGTAGAAGATAGAAATAATCATATTTGTTGCAATCTATAGACTTATTGTGCTTCTAGCTTTGATCATTGCCCTTATTGATAAACTTAATCGGTTACATGTTATTCTAGTTACACAAGAATACACATATATGATATATGATGTTTTGAATTCTTGTAAGATGAGTAAAAGAGATTAATAACAAGTGAAATGATGGAACATCTAGTTAGGTTCCCTAAACACCGTGAGTTTCCCCCGAGGACCACACTAGGGAAACAAAACAGATATCCTTGTAGTAATCGATGAATTATGAGAAGGATTTCTAGAGTGAGGATCGGACCTTAAAGGTTATACCACCAGGATTTAGAAGTGAGTCATCTGGAGTGGCTCTAGACCTAAATCCTTGCTGTGAAAGTATATTTCTAGATGGAATAGACTGTGTTGAAATGAAATATGTGAAATATTGTGATATGTGATATACTGTTTTGTTGGTTCCTATCTCCTGTACCTGATATGAGGAGGTGAGCCTCTTTAGGCAACCCTGAGGTGGCCAGGATCTGTTGCTGAAATCTTAGGGTAGTTGTCTAAACCTTAAGATAGTGTCGGTGAGTCGTTGACACGATAATCAGGCGTGGTGACTTCTACTTGGTGAGGTATAAGCCAAGTAGTTTCAGGGCAAGTGAATAAAAGATGATAAGCAGTGTAGAACATGATTTGAATGGTTGTCACATTCCTTGTACATCTACTTGATGATTTGTCATTGTTGATTATGTTTCTTGTTGTAGAAAGTAATCATGTTTCTATGGACATTTTCATAATATGATCTATCATGTTGACACGTTATAAATGTTGGGATTTATATACATTCTGAATATGAGTTGATTTGCTTGCTATTTGATAGTATTGTTTGGTAGATATGTATTGCGTGTACTTTAGCTTCAGGACTGTAGGATTTGTTCCTAGTGCGACTGGTGGAGTGTCACAAAGATAATGTTATTGTTATGTATTGATTCAAAATTCTTAGAACTCGACTTATTTCTCATGTAGTAGGGTTCTTAATTTGAATTAAGAAGTATATGATGATTTGTTCATAGACATGCTCTAAAAGATGTTTCAATGTTATAATTGGTTTAAGTGATTACCTTATCTGTTGGATTATATTACCGTTGTAAGTTAGATATGACTTATGATAGAACTATCTGCTATACTTTTCAAAATATGCATGTTTTTGTTAAGTTTATTATACTTAATCTAATGCTGATGCATGTGCCTAGCTTGAGTGGGAGGTATCCACTCACTGGGGCTCTATATGAGTATCATGAAGTTGTTTCAAATATTTTTATGTATAATGTTATCTAGAAGAGAGGTCGTGACAAAGAAGATATAAATATTATAATCTAGATAGATAGATTAGAATGTCCCTATACTCTCTCTTTCCCAGGATGGGTTGTAGACTAAGTTTGTTCATCAATGTACATGTATCCGATGTAAACTGAACCACATATGAGAACTAGATTTGATTATGGTTTTAATGTAGTTGAATATGATTTGTGATATCCTTGATGTGACATTGATTTATGAATTTGTGAAGAAAGGAAAAGGAAAAAGGAAAAAATTATCTATGTTTTTTGTATATTGCTTATTCACCTTTGTCGAGAATTCATTATTTTATTTCATAATCTGGGTTTAGATTTTGGGATTATCTCTAATGGTTAGTAGTTATGCTGATCAAAAGAGTGGGTCCTAACAAACATGGTATCAGATCCTAGGTTAGATGAGTCAATAGGGACAATAGGATCTAGGACTAATTGATAATGTTAATGTTGAATATAACCTTAATGATGTGCATACTGACTGAACTCAGTCTCCAGATACTCTGGTCAAGTATTTGGGTATTGAGCTAAGCTAGTATGGAACTATTAACTATACTTCTTCTGGATGCCTTGATCAAGTATCCAAAAGAACATAGTTTGGTAGTATAATAAGATACATGATGAAAAAGAGAAAAATGGCGATAAAATGGTGAAAGAGAAAAGGATTTTATCATTCAATATGGAACCTATGGAAAACATGAAATTTCATATAAGAAAGATGAAAGTTTAATGGATTATGAACATAATCTCTAATGAGTTTGAGTCTGAGTATGGAATATGAAATTGTGAGAAAAAGCTATGAACTAAGATGCACACTAGATGATCTTCTTTATAAAGGAAATCGATGAATGCAGATGATAATATGTGAACCAGTCATAATCTTAATCCATGAGATACACATTCAAATTAAAAACAAGGATGTGAAAGGTGATGTGAATCAGATCTTGATAAATGATGTATTACTAATATTAGTGATTCAAATGTCTATAATACTCATGGAGAGATATGATGATGACATAGGATGAAATATCCATCTAATACAAAAAAAAGATGTCATATGATAGAAAGATAAAATGGAATACTTTCTAACTGGATGTAGAGAGGGATGAACGATTAGATGATATGATATTATTCCATATCTTTTCTTAGATTTCAGGACAAAATCCTAAAAGGAGGGGAGAATTTGTAATGACCCATTTGCAAATTAGTTATCGAATTAGGGTTTACTTGGATGATTGTATACTTAACTAAATTGATCATTGTTTTAAGCACGATTAATGGTGGTACTTAATTTTTGATAATTTTAAATATAATGATAAGGTTTAATCATACTTTGATATACATAATTAGGTTTAAGATTTAGAAACCCTAATCGGCCCAAATTAGGGTTTCGATGAAATATGGAAACATAATTTGATAAGTATAGTGCCTCACTAAATAATTTTTAGTATTTTATTTGTAACTCTGATTAATTCAAATTTGTATATGATTTGGTTATCTCAAATGTCAACATTCTTGAAAAATATCATAATTTTTGAAGAATGATCTGACCTATTTGTCAATCTAATTTCAAACTCGACCGACCATATTTTCAGATTGAAATAGTAGTGTGGTAATTGAATTTTATCTTTTTATTTGTATATCTAATTGATCTCAAATTTTTAATGTAGTTGTTAATATCCGTTGTAGAAAACCTATTAAATTTTTGTAATTTTTGGATGATTTTTGATCCCTACAGAGAGGGGTGTCGGTCGAGTTCCGTGAATGACAAACTCAACCGACCATGCTGCTAGCTGCAATATTATAGTGTAGTATTTAATTTTTATTTATTTATTCATAACATCAAATGATCTAAAAATTTTACAGTTTCTTATAAACTTAATTTACGACATTGGGTTAACGTTTCATAATTTTTGGATGAGGTTTGCATTCTGAAACATGTGGTTTCGGTCGAGTTTATAACTCAACCGACCAACCAGTCTGAGCAAAATAAAAATACATTGAGGGGCTTGTTTGCAAATGTTATAAGCACCTCAATTTATCGATATCACTAATCTAACACACAAGGAGCTCTTATAACTTGTCCTTCCTATCAAAGAAATGAAATTCTTGAGAGAAAGGAGAGCTAAGGTTTTGAGAAGAGAAAGTGGTGGAATGTTGACCTAGAGTTTCTCTATCTAAGATATGATAAAATCAAGTAAGATTAGCTTCTTTGAATAACACTTCATGATGAATCTTCTCCCACATGACAAGATTATGTCCCTCCCCTAATTTGATTCGAAATCACATCAAATCTCCACCTTTTCTCACTCTTTCTCTTCTAATCCCCATTTCTAGGATTTTTGAGTTGAGAGGAGAAAGAATTGGATTCTTTTGCGAGAGTTTGACTGGGTTTCCAAAAAATCAGAGGTTAACCTATGAATTTAAGATGTTTGGCACCTGAGGTGAGTGTTTTTCTCCCTCCTACGCTTTGTATTTGTGTTTAAATCCTTATTCAATCTGGCTAAAACAATCTAAAACCTTGTTTGTATATGTATGTGATTAAATTTGATTTAGGAAAGATATTGGGGATCCAATTCTACTGATTTTGATTATTTATCATTGATTGAACCTTGATTAGTTCCTGATATGATGATTGAGGATCCATGGGTTTTTCTTATGGGTAGTTGACTATGCTATTTCATGTGATATTTTCCTAAAAATCAGCCCAATGGCCGATATGCTTGGAATTGAATTGACATGTGTAAAATCATATTTGAATTGTACTAGATTGTATGATACAAGTGAATTATTGAATGTTAATGGAATTGAATGACAACATATCCTGAATAGGATTTGTGTTGAGGAAGTGAATTAAATGAGTCAATTAATCAATGTGTACTTATGATTGATGAATGAAATATGTGAAAATGGAAACTATGGTTTTTCATGTTAGTGAATAACCCAAATGAACCCTTGAGTCATGGTTAGATTACTAAATGATATGATTATTATGATATGTTGAACTAAGGAATGACTTCTTGAAAACCCTAAAAGTTTATTATTAAGATGATTATGAGTGATAAAGTTAGAACTTGTATATCATGTTGTAAATGTGATCAAATGTTGAAGTTGAAGGTATTAATACTTCAATTGATAATGATGAGTCTTACTAATATCATCTAAGTCTAATGCATTTGTTTTAGTATAATAAAGAATGATAATTATTTATTATGGCAATGACATTAGTAGTCAATGACAAGGCAAACTTATCTGAATATAAGAGACAATATGAATAAGATGTACTTAATGGTAATTGCAAGATAAAGATGAAACTAATGAAGATAGTATGATGAAGTATTTTATCTTTTATTTTAATTACATGTGGCTTAACCCAAATTAAATGAAATATACTAAGAACTGTACTGTGATACATGTTATGTAGAAGAGAAGTATTGTATGTAAAGTGAATCAAGAAAGATTGGTCCAGATAATGTAATGAACATGAAATGAAAGAAGTTGAGACTATTGAATATAAAATGATGGAAAAAGATAGGAATTAGTAGATGATTCTAAGAATGTAACTCTTACCCTAAAATGATGAGTCTGATGATACTAGTGAATGAAAATATCAAATGGGGGATTAAGAGATGCACATAACTGTGTTTGAATTCAACTTAAAGATGAAAGTCGAGTATTTGAATTGATTTACAAGAATGTGTTCTTGAATTTTGAATTGTACTCCGAGAATGGACTAATAGTACAAACTTCAATTTATAGTCAACATGTGTTGATTATAACCCCATATGAATAATGTGAAATAAAATAATAAGAGAACTAAGTCTGGTATGCATGTATATGCATGAAATTTATTGGCATCTATTCAGATTGGATGGAACAAGCATATTTTATATGATAAATCTATTCTGAGTATGAGGAATGATACATGATATCTGTATGCTTTTATTGTTTCTAGTTCTAATGCCTTTGCTAATATTTGTTAAGAACTGTGATATACAATGAAGTGATAAGATTTATGTTGAAATTGAATTTAATATGCACTCCTTACATTGAAAAACCATGATAAGGGTAAATGTTGCATAATGATATTATGTTTAGGTATGAAAGCCCATTGATTATGATAAAACCCTGATGGGGTAAATGATGGGAAATAATATTATGTCTTGGACTGAAGGCCTACTATTGATGATTGCTATGAGTTGATGTAAAAGATAGAAATAATCATATTTGTTGCAATCTATAGACTTATTGTGCTTCTTGCTTTTATCATTGCCCTTATTGATAAACTTAATATGTTTCAAGTTATTCTAGTTACACGTGAATACACATATAAGATATATGATGTTTTTAATTCTTGTAAGATGAGTAAAAGAGATTAATAACAAGTGAAATGATGGAACATCTAGTTAGGTGCCTTGAACACTGTGAGTTTCCCCTGAGGACCACAGTGGCGAAACCAAACATATCTCCTTGTAGTAATCGATGAATTATGAGAAGGATTTTTGGAGTGTGGATCAAGACCTTAAAGGTTAGACCACCAGGATTTAGGAGTGAGTCATCTGGAGTGGCTCTAGCCCTAAATCCTTGATGTGAAAGTCTATGTCTAGATGGAATAGACTTTGTTGAAATGAAATATGTGAAATGTGAAAAATATGTGAAATACTGTGATATGTGATATATTATTTTGCTGGTTCCTATCTCGTGTACCCGAGATGAGGACGTGAGCATCTTTAGGTAACCCTGAGGTGGCCAGGGTCTGTTGTTGATATCTTAGGGTGGCCGGCTAAACCCTAAGATAGTGACGGTGAGTCGTTGACATGAGAATCAAGCGTGGCGACTTCTACTTGGTGAGTTACAAGCCAAGTAATTTCAGGGCAAATGAATAAAAGATGATAAGTTGTATAGAACATGATTTGAATGGTTGTTACATTCCCTATACATCTACTTGATGATTTTTCATTGTTGATTATGCTTCTTGTTGTATAAATTAATCATGTTGCTATGTACATTTACTTATTATGATCTCTCATGTGGACAAGTTATAAATGTTGAGATTTATATACATTCTGAATATGAGTTGGATTGCTTGCAATTTGAAAGTATTGTTTGGTAGATATGTATTATGTGTACATCAACTTCAGGATTGCATGATTTGTTCCTAGTCCAACTGATGAAGTGTCACAAAGATAATGTTATTCTTATGTATTGATTCAAAATGCTTAGAACTCGACTGATTTCTCATGTCGTAGGGTTCTTAATTTGAATTAAGAAGTATCTGATGATTGGTTCATAGACATGCTCTAAAAGATGTTTCCAAGTTATAATTGGTTTAAGTGATTACCTTATCTGTTGGATTAGATTACCATTATAAGTTAGATATGACTTATGATAGAACTATCTGCTATACTTTTCAATATATGTATGTTTCTGTTAAGTTTATTATACTTAATCTGATGTTGATGCATGTACCTATCTTGAGTGGGAGGTATCCACCCACTAGGGCTCTATATGAGTCTCGTGAGGTTGTTTCAAATGTTTTTAGGTATAATGCTATCCAGGGAGAGGTCATGATAGAGAAGATATAAATAGTATAATCTAGATAGATTAGAATGTCCATGTACTCGCTCTTTCCCGGGATGGGTTGTAGATTAAGTTTGTTCATCAATATACATGTATCCGATGTAAACTGAATCACATATGAGAACAAGATTTGATTATGGTTTTAATGGAGTTGAATATGATTTGTGATATCCTTGGTGTGAGATTGATTTATGAATTTGTGAAGAAAGGAAAAGGAAAAAGGAAAACATTATCTGTGTTTTTCGTATATTGTTTAATCACCTTTGTCAAGAAGTCATTGTTTTATTTCATAATCTGGGCTTAGGTTTTGGGATTATCTCTAATGGTTGGTATTTATGCTGATCCAAAGAGTGGGTCCCGACAAACACTCCCCTTAAAAAGCTCATGTTATATAAAAATTGGGGTGTTACAATATGTATTTAGAGAAATAATGTAGACGGACATCAAGAAAATTCCCTATTCTTAGTTTAAGTTTCCCAGTAGGAGCCAAGTGAAACTATAGCATAGATTCAAAAAGACATTTAGTAGTCTCATTTTTAAAAGAACTGAGTGCAAAATAGTAGAATCCAAGTTAGAGGTTCATTCAGAGAATAAGAGTTAATGTATGTATTATGGTTAGTATCTAGATGCTTTGGACTTTTATGTTAACTTTATATTTGTGCATATCATGCCCTCTCTTTTTTACCCACATGATTGTGGTATGGGACACAAGATTATGGGGTTTCGTAGAGGGGATGTTATATGCATAAATCTGAACTTATTATGCTTATATCATTCTTTCTAGTGCATATGGTATGGGACATGTGTACTGTTGGATGAGATAAATATGATAAAACATGGACTTTCAAATGTATGACCGGCTACATGCATCAGGAGGTGACAAAAAAAAGTTGGCACAAAAAGTTTGGGGTAGATGGACACGCAAACCTAATTGTATATCTTCAGAATCCAAGAATGCCTACCAAAGCAAGGTGCTTTGAAACAGAGGAATGCCTTACTTTGGAGTGGAATAATGATTGAGAGGGAGACGTGGTATTTTTCCTACTATACCTAGTGACAATTAGAGAACTTTTAATGTCCTTAAAACCTCCATCCCAAGGAGTATTTGCAGTCAATTGTCAAATCATGATGGATGTAAAAGTAAATGTTTGAGGATAATGGAATTTATGCTATGAACTGAGTTTAAGCTTAAGGTATGAGGATTATTGGAGGTGAATTAAAGTCTTTAAGGGGATACATTAGGATGACTTAAGCATATGGTGATGTAATATATGTAATAGTATGGAAAAATGATCTAGGATCACTATCGTGTCGGGTTTATATGATTTTCACACAAGATAGAGCCTAGGGAAGCTACTCGACAAAGGTTTTATTCAGTATTCTTGGGATATGAATAGTTTCATTAGAGAGTAGTGATTATTAGTACCTTGGGTTCACCCAACCCATAGAATTATGACAAGATGAAGAAAGTCATTGAGAATTATTACGAGAATAGTGCAAGTTTGGATTCCCCAAGCTAAGTGGACACTATGGTAAAATGAGCACATTGATGTAATGAGCACTATAATGTAAGGAATTGTGCAAGGTCACCATAGATGACTCACTAATTTTAAGTATGATTTGATGGTTAGTAACCCATAAAGTTAGTTAATGACTCTTATTATCCCATAAGATAACAAGAACACAAAGTTTTGCACCCCGCGGAGAGGTTATCGAGGCCTAACAATGTAATATATGATGAGAAGGGAGTTTGAATGACTTTAGTGTGAGATTTCACACACTAAAGTAAGTGGTCTATGGTATGAGTATTCACTTATTACGTTAAATATGTCTACATGTTCCTTAAAAAACTCTTTCTTGATTTCTTTGATCCTATATTGGATAAAACATGCAAGCAAGATTTTACACTTTCATTGCTATATCCTTGCAGTGTCTAAGATCTTAAGTAGAGATGTATTAATAAGATTTCCTAGAATGATTGAGATCTAATAACTAAATACAATATAAGATATAAGATTTGAACGTATTTAGTTATGATCACATTTCTAAGATAAGATCCATGTATAATGATTTAAGATCATGGTAAGACCATGAGGACAAAATTATTCATAATTCATATAAGATCATATATAGTAAGATGTCATTAGATTATCGAGTTGGACCCAAGACTTAGTGTAGGTCAACTCAAGAGACATGACCTAGGCCCTTTGTGCAAGTCATGTGGCCAAAACACCTTAGTGTAGGTCATGAGACCCATATACCAGAGTACAGGTCCCAAAGAAAGGGACATCAAAAATGAAGAGTAAGCGAAGAGTAGTCATTTATACTTTAGATTTTTCCTATTCCATGTTCATTGTATATGCTAGTTTGATAAGGTTATTAGACATGGTTATCTATAAGAAGGTTATAGTTTAAAGGTTCCTATGAGACTTTTTGATGATTTCAAGAGTTAGTAAGGTATGTGAAACTCTAAGGTCGGTAGCCTCCTAGAGTTTAGCCAAATTTTGAGGATAAAATTCCCAAAAAGGTGGGTAGTATTGTCACACCCTAATTTTTTGAGAACTAGAAAATACATGATAGAGGATCAATTTATAATTTGCAATAAGGTTCCATCCAATTTTCATGATATATGGATAGAAAGGAAGAATCATGTACAAAGGGGTCACTTATGAAGTCTGATTTGTTTTTCCAATATCCTTAAAGTCTGGGATTTTCATATTTACTCCAATGGTAGGAGGTCACAACCAAGGAAATATGATGACTAGCGTTCATGGATTTGAGCCTTCAGCTAGTTTAATCTTCATATTAAGAAAACAATGTAATATTGATTGAATGTGTCATGAGGGATCTTCAATTGATAAATTTTGTTAGTTCAAATACTAATTTTTGTAGTCAACAATATTACTAACCTAATGAATCCCTCAAAAGACCAACGAATGAACCATGTGCCCTAAAACCCAATTCTAGCCCATTTTGGGCCAATAAAAATTACACATGAGTCCCTGGAGTAGAAAATTGGGAATGAAATTTTCTTGATCATAATAAATTCTCAAATATTTTTAGTATATGAGTAATTAGAATATAATATAATGGAAGAAGTTTCAGATAATTATGATTTAACTAATGGACAGGTAATTAAATAAATAGTTATCCAATATTTATTTAAAAGACAAGTTTGGAATGTCTATCCAGTTAGTTTTGACTTGATATCTTTCTCATGTAAAGATGATGACAATGTGGTATTTTGACCAAAATTTGGGATAAAATGTAGCTATGAAGTGAGCTATATAAATATTTCTCCAAATTGGACTTATATCAAAAAGAAAAAAAGGGGACACGACCCCAGTCTGCGTGCACTGGAGAGCTGCGACCTCTATTTGTGGGATCCGAATAGAGGATCCAAGAAGGGGGTGGGGGGGGGGGGCTCGAGATACAAAAGCCCTCGATCCGTGATGTTTGGGGGGGCATGATTCCACTCTAGGGTTCAGCTCAAAGTTGCAAGAAGAAAGAGAAGGACAATGAGAAGAATAGAGGAAGGGGAAGGCCAATGGTGGATCTGAGGATTGACAACCAGGATATTTGATCCCACCCTTTTCTTGGGAACCAATCGAGGAGGTCCAGATAGAGTAATGCAAGCCTTCATTGCGAGTGGAGAAGGCCTACGATCCTGGCTCGTGTGAACAGAGAGTCACACATGAGAAAGGGGAAGGGGGGATTGTTGAAGGGTCAACAAGGTGGTGGATCACATCCAGGATCTATGACCTAGAGAAAAACTAAGGAAGGGTGGCGCCACTGGCCAACCCCCTTGTATCTCAGATCGATGGCTAGAATCAGTCTACACAAGGTGAATTTCCAAAAATCATATCTTGAGTTATAGGCCTCCATTTGGGACAAATAAGTATCAATGAAAAGGTCTTCAATAGTACTATCTTATAAAATTATTTCTAGAATGTTATTTTGATGTTCACTATTTATTATATGTTACTACATGACTTTGATGTTTTGGACATTAAAAATACCAAACCACACAATAAATTTATGAAAAATTAATATTAAATATATTTTGATTTGTTTAATATAACTTCAAAACCTAATCATTTTGATTTGAAGTTTTAATAAAGTGTTTGATGTGAACCCTAATAAGGGTATTTTGGGTATTTCACCAATTAAATTACAATGAATCAATCTGAGATTTTTACCCATACCTAAATATACAATGTTCTTATTTTTTGGATGTTTTGATGGATTTTCTTATATAATTGGATTTGTATTGAGTTTGTGGGCCTAAGTGTCCATTATGTAATATGATTTCTGATTATTTGTAAGACAATATGTATTTTATGTATAAATAATTATTCTAATTACACTTTCAGCTGATTTTATAAATAAGTCAGTAAGAGTAGTACATTTGAGTATGTTTGGAGTTTACTCTTAGTGTACGTGGTATATACTTATATATTAGCACATATGATACTCTTTGCGTATGATGGGTAATCAATATGTGTATGTTATATAATGATTGAATCAAGTTTAAGTTATTGTTTAGACATTAAACATGTTTTGCATTAGAGTTAGTCTTAGTGAAATATGATCCCTACTTCAGTTTAGGGGATTAGGATGATGGGGTTTGAGATTTAGAAATGAAGAGAGGAGAACACACATGGACTTATACAAATTTATTGATGACCAAGTATATATATTGTGAATCAAGGAAACAAGGCTACATTAAGGACATCTTCAATATAAAAGGTAAGTGGGCCATGTCCATTGAATTTTATTATTATTATGATTCAACCTACCCATATGAAAAGTAACTAAGAGTTTTTGTTACTTCAGATATTTAGTCATTTATGTTCATCGCATATCGAATAATGCTTTTATTAGTCAAACATTATTTAAATGAAGTTATTTTGTGAGGATATTTGATTATAGAGATTAGATATTTAAGCTACTTTTGGATACTTAGTATTTAATTATCCAGTTTAGCCTACTACTCAAGCCTTTAGACTCAGATGTAATGTATGTGATATTAGAATAAAATTAAGTCATCTATTAAAATAGAGCTTCAGATTAAGATTTATTTAGAGAACAATAATCTAAATTTCATATATTAGATTTAGATTACTCATTGTGTGCAGTCATATTAGATCCACATACCTAATAAGATTTTCAGATCCAATCTCATTTATTTCGTAATTAAGATTTAGATTCAGAGTTTAGATTCAAATTTAGTTCAGAACTTATGAGTAAAGATTCAGATTAAGAACTCAGTTTAATTGAAAAGATTCCAGTTCATAATAAAATAATTACATTGCCTCAATTAAATAAGACAAACTTTCAAAGATTTTCATATTAGATTTTAGATTTTAGATTTAGAATTCAATACATGTTCAATTATTAGTATTCAATTTCCGTATAAGATAAGTTCAGATTCAGAATTCAATAATTTCATATTTAAGATAATTAAGTCGAAAGTTTCACATAAGACATTATATGATAAGTCCTTATTCAATTAGTCATGGGACAATTCTGAGGCATATATTGCCAATTCAAAGGAATGTTGACTCCAATTCAGATGTACTTCAGTAGAAATTCATGGTGTAGACATGCCAATTTAGAGACACCTTGATGTCATTTAGAGGCATGTAGTGCTAATTCAGAGGTACTTTGGTACCAATTCAGGGCATAGATACACTAATTCAGGAGGACTTATCGTATAATAGTGGCCACAAATTAGATAAAACATGTAGATAAAAGACACAACGATTCACTTTAAATTTTTATATATAAGCTCAACTTTCAGTTATGTATAACTTTAAGTTTTCATATATAAGCTAAAATTTCAGTTATAGTATATTTATGTTTACCCTATTAGAAATTCAACACCACTTACTCTATCTTAGGTTTTTCTTTATTGATGGATTTAGACGAGATGTCCACATGTATAAAGGTTTAGGAGGTAGTCATGATAAGACGATGTAGCAACATATATTAAGAGGTTTGCTTGTTGGGGCTCCATCTACATGATCCCAGAGCTTATGATAGAAGTACAATGCATTACATCATATGTTATGGTTTTCCTTATAAGGTTTGATGTAACCCAATTTCTATTCTAAGGATGTCATGAGAATTTATTTTATACACAATATGTAATCATTCTTTTCTATCATTATTGTAATGTATATCATGTTAGTAACACTCCCCTTAAAAAAATAGTTTCCGCGCATATTATATAAAAATTGAGGTGTAACACATAGTGTCGCTTACTTACATTGTTTCTTTGTTTTGCATGGACGTGGGACGAGATGTCCCTAGATCAAGGAGCAATAGAGAATTGAAGCAAACACTTCAAGTGTAGCTGACGTCAAGGAAACTTTAGCTTGGTGGGGTGCCATCTATCACTTAGTAGATTCTTTAGTCTAGTTTACCATTTCATGTTTTAGATTTTCTTAAACTACATGTATTAGGTTTGAGATCAGATGAGACAAATTATGTATTCCTTTTTAAGAACAATGTATGAATCTATATTATGAGTTAATGCATGGTGTTTCATTTATTTTTTTGCTATTGAATATCATATTTTGTAATGTTCCTCCAACCCAAGCGACCTATGTTATAGATAGCTTGAGGTTTACTTCCATTGATATATATGTACTTAGAGGAGAGTTACATTATGGTATCAAAGCAACGATTAGATGACCACTAAGCTAAAGATTTACATGTTCTAATTCGTAAGTACAGAAGATTAAGTTAAGATATATGAAACCAAAGTAGAGGTCTAGTCATCATACGTAAGTTAGATAAGGGTTAGCATTATGTTCCTAGATGTTTGGAATTTTTGTGTTAACGCTAGAATTCTACATAGAATGCTCTCTCTTCTTCCTACATGTTTGTGGTATGGGACACTTGCTCATAAGATTTTGTTGAGAGAATGTTATGTACATAGTCATGTTTGTCTTGTCCTTTCAAGTACATGTGGTATGGGACATGTGCATAAGGGGGTACTAAGTTAAATATGATATGACATGTCACCTTTGAATATATGAGCGGTCGGCATGTATCCAAAGGCGATAAAGAAAACAAGAGTTGACATTAGAAGTTCGAGCCAGATAGTCACCCAAACAGGACTTGGCGTCCCGCAGTCCCCAAAGTATTTGTGTAGTATAAACGCTAGCCCCAACGCTTGACACGGCTTCGTTCTCAGATTACGCCACAAGGCCTTCGACCTCTCCTGCCAGGTGAACACCGCTCTAGGCTCTCCTGCCCCAAGGGTTAGCAGCCATCCTTTTTCCATCAATGGGTGGATCAATCTCATCTCTGTCAGGGCAATACAACAAAGACAATCATACTTTACAATCAATATATCATTATGTATGTTTATTCTTTAGCTATTTGACTGGTTTCTAGCCTCTGCTGAAACCAAACGTAAGATGGGAAACTAAGCATCCTATTTTCCACCTGTACCTTCTTATTCTATCATTACCTAACATTCCATTTTAATCATTTCTGGCGTAACAAATGTGGCCTGTATTGGAGACGAAAGTCCCGGTCAACTCCGAAGTTAAACAACTTTCCAACAAAAGATTCCAAACAACCCTAGACGTGTGGAAGCAGACTTACGAGGTGTCCCACTGCCGCCATTCCTGACCCTATTTCTTACTAAAGGATTGCCGACGTGAAGCTGCCGGCAGCCTGCTGATTTGCCCATTTCATTTTCAGAGCGAGCAGTTACTGCTGGAGCTCATGCACATTTTGCAGTGTTCCATTATCCCATCTCATAATTCTCTCTCTCCCAATCCGTCCCTCCATAATGGACAACGACCACCCCTCACATAGAGGCAGACATCTCTCCCTCATGCTCCTCTTCTCCCTCCCCTCTCAGCTTTTCCTTTGTTATGTGACTTGAAGACTCCTAATCCTAATCCTACAAGGTGTGGCAGTCCTATTTTGGGTCTTGTCTTGGTTTGAGTCCAACCCATGTTCCCACTTGGATTTAGATTAGTATTCCTATTTGGAGTTGTAGATGGCTCTATCTTCATGCAACTTGGACTCCTATTGTGTACTAGACTCCTATTAGGATTGTTTATTCCTAGTTGAAGCCTTATGGCATGGAGCCTATAAATAGGACCTTAGGGGCATGAGATTTTCTTGTACTGAGAAGTGCCAACGTACAGTGTTGTACTGAAGAGAGTTCTCTCTTCCTTGAGAGTATCTCTCCTTTGTAATCTTTTCTCTGAAATAGTGGAAATTTCGCCCCCTCCCGTGGACGTAGATCATCTCGACCGAACCACGTAAATCATGTGTTTTGGTTGTGTGATTGTTTTCTCGTTTCTTGTTCTTCCACTGTGAAATCGTCATATTCTCGCGTTCAACTCTTAACAAAGTGGTATCAGAGCCGCATGTTCAAGATCCGAAAGATGACGAGTCTGTACAAGATCAAGAAGTTTGATCGCAAAATCAATTTCGGACTATGGCAGATCACGATGTGTGGTTTGCTCATTCAACAGGGAGTCTCCAAGGCTCTAGAAGGGATCGAGAAGATGCCAGCCACTATGACGCCACAAGAAAAGAAAGTGATGGACCAGAAGGCTCTCACCGCCATCCAGTTATCCTTGGACTACAAGGTTTTGGCCGAAGTTGGCAAATAAACTACTGCTGCCGGTATTTGGAAGAAACTCGAAGATCTCTACATGATGAAGTCTCTCCAAACAAAATTATATCACAAGCAGCGTCTCTACTTACTACGCATGGTGGAAGGTACATCTGTCCGTGATCACATTGACGAGTTTACATCTATTATTATGGATCTGGAAAATATAGATATCAAACTCGAAGATGAAGATAAAGCCCTTATTCTTCTGTGCTCTTTACCCCCTTCATACAAGCAATTTCGGGAAACTATTATGTACGAAAATCTTCAATCACGGTGGAGGATGTTATATCTTCATTGTTGTCAAAGACCATGGTTGCTAAAGACCTAATTGCTTCTTCTAGTCGGAGTCAGTCAGAGGCTCTTATGGTGAGGGGTCGTACAAAAGAAAAGGGAAACAACAAGAAGGAAACACACAGATCTAAGTCTAAATCAAAGAAGGTATGTAAATACTGCAAGAAGTCTGGACACATTGTCGATGAATGCTACAAGTTACAGAACAAGAAGAAGAGGGAGAACGAAAAACAAGAACAACCTACAGATGCTAATGTAGCACGTGAAGATCCAGAATATGTTCTTATGGCTTTATCTTCCTCATCCGTCAATTTTCAAACTTCTAGGATTCTGGACTCAGGCTGTTCACACCACATGTGCCCACACAGATATTGGTTTTCTTCTTATGAGCACTTTGATGGAGGTGTTGTAAACATGGCGAACGATTATACCTGTAAGACAATTGGCATTGGGTCAATCCGCATAAAGATGTTCGATGGTGTTATCCGAACTGTCTCCAATGTTCGTCATGTTCAAGGTCTGAAGAAAAATCTCATCTCTATTGGCTTACTTGAAGCCAACAGTTTTCCATACAAGGCTATAGATGGAATCCTGTCTATTACCAAAGGAGATGATGTTCTGATAAAGGGAGTACGTATTCCTAGAAACCTTTATAAACTAATTGGTGAATCTGTGACCAACGAAGCTGCTGTTGTTTCTTCCTCACCCACTCCAAAATTGGATGCCACTAAATTGTGGCATATGCCACTGGGACACATGAGCCAGAAAGGCCTGGAATTATTATGCAGGAGAGGACTTCTAGGTGATATCAGTACTAAAAAGTTAGATTTCTGTGAGCACTGTATTATGGGAAAGCAGAAAAAGGTCAGTTTTTCTACTGCAAATCATACTACAAAAGGTACTGTTGATTATATTCATTCAGACATCTGGGGTCCTTCTCAAGTACCGTCCAAGGGAGGTGCTAGATACATGCTTACTTTCATAGATGATTTCTTAAGGAAAGTCTGGGTGTATTTTCTGAAGCATAAATCTGAGGCTTTTGATCAGTTTAAGAAGTGGAAGATGCTTATTGAAAAACAAACAGGAAGGAGCATCAAGACACTGAGGACAGATAATGGCATGGAGTTTTCTTCTTCTGAATTCAATGAGTTCTGCCAGTCTGAGGGCATTGCAAGACATCGCACAGTTAGACATACACCCCAGAAGAATGGTGTTGCAGAACGCATGAACAGAACTCTTCTAGAGCGTGCACGTTGCATGCTGATCAGTGCAGGACTTAGCAAAGATTTTTGGGCTGAAGCCATCTCTACTGCAGCCTATCTTGTCAACCGTTCACCATCTACTCCACTTGGTTTCAAAACTCCTGAAGAGGTATGGTCTGGTCATCCTGCAAAATATTCAAATATGTGTATTATTGGTTGTCCTACATATGTCTATTCAAATGAAGGAAAGCTCGAGCCTAGAGCGAAGAAGTGTATTTTTATGGGTTATGCTGATGGTGTGAAGGGATACAGATTCTGGTGCACTGAGCCAAACTCATCAAAATTCTTGATTGAAATAAATGTTACTTTTGATGAGTCTGCCATGTTTTCTGCAAAACAAGATGGCATCCATTCTCCAGCTACAGGTTCTCAGAGTTCCACGAAACAGGTGGAGCTTGAAGTTAGTGCACACAGCCTGACACCTCCTGTTGTTACACAGGAAAATCCAGATGATGTTGAAGATGACACTCATGAAGAACAGACATATAGCATTGCTACTGGGAAACCAAGAAGACATATTAGACCACCTGCAAGGCATTCAGATTATGTTGTTGCATATGCCCTTGCTACAGCTGAATCGCCGTAATCTGAAGAGGATGAAAACTACATGTCTCGTGTTCCCTATTCCATTGCAGTTGGTAGCATCATGTATGCTATGATTTGCACGCGTCCAGACATTGCACAAGCAGTTAGCATGGTGAGCAGATACATGTCCAATCCAGGAAAGCTACATTCACAAGCAGTTAAACACATTCTTAGGTACCTTAAGGGTAGATCTTCTACATGCCTTGGATTTGGCAAGAGCACAAAGACGCTTGTTGGTTATGTTGATTCTGACTTTGCAAATGATCGTGACAAAAGGCGTTCTCTTACGGGTTATCTGTTTACTATTGGTGGTTGTGTTCTGAGTTGGAAAGCTACATTACAACCCACTGTTGCATTGTCTACTACTGAAGCTGAGTACATGGCATTGACAGAAGCCATCAAAGAAGCCACTTGGCTGAGAGGACTGTGTGCTGAGTTTTATATTCTTGACAAGACGAAGACCATCTACTGTGACAGTCAGAGTGCAATTCACCTTACTAAAGATCAGATGTTTCATGAAAGGACAAAGCACATCGACGTCAAGTATCACTTCATCGGAGAGGTGATAGCACAGGGGAAGATTATGGTGAAGAAGATTGTAAGTAAAGAAAATCCTACAGACATGATAACAAAGCTGTTTCCAGTTTCCAAGTTCAGACATTGTCTAGACTTGGTTAGTCTACACAGCACGTAGTGACGCCCTTAGGGGCTGGAGGGGGAGAGAGATCTACTATTATTCTTTTTCAGAGAGACAGAGACTTCAAGTCAAGGTGGATATTGTTATGTGACTTGAAGACTCCTAATCCTAATCCTAATCCTAATCCTACATGGTGTGGCAGTCCTATTTTGGGTCTTGTCTTGGTTTGAGTCCAACCCATGTTCCCACTTGGATTTAGATTAGTATTCCTATTTGGAGTTGTAGATGGCTCTATCTTCATGCAACTTGGACCCCTATTGTGTACTAGACTCCTATTAGGATTGTTTATTCCTACTTGAAGCCTTATAGCATGGAGCCTATAAATAGGACCTTAGGGGCATGAGATTTTCTTGTACTGAGAAGTGCCAACGTACAGTGTTGTACTAAAGAGAGTTCTCTCTTCATTGAGAGTATCTCTCCTTTGTAATCTTTTCTCTAAAATAGTGAAAATTTCGCCCCCTCCCGTGGACGTAGGTCATCTCGACCGAACCACGTAAATCCTGTGTTTTGGTTGTGTGATTGTTTTCTCGTTTCTTGTTCTTCCGCTGTGAAATCGTCATATTCTCGCGTTCAACTCTTAACATCCTCCCTACTCCGATGACCGCCGCGCACGCCGAAGCAGACACGCTCCTCTCTTGGCTGGGAAAGATTTCCCAGTCCGATGCCCTAAGCTCGTGGCAGCTCAAGGCAACACGACCCGACCCCTTCTGTAACTGACATGGTGTCACATGTCGTAGAGCAGACAGTGGCTCTAGTGTGATCGACAAGATCTCCCTCAATGACCTTCATCTCCACGGAACCCTAGATGGATTGAACTTCTCAGCCTTCCCCTACCTCACTTTCCTGGACCTCAACAACAACAACCTCAGCGGCTCCATCCCGTCCGACATATCCCAGCTGAAAAGCCTCAAGTACCTGAACCTCAGCAGTACCAGCTTCGTCAGCATCCCAGACTAGTTGGCTGACCTCTCTCAGCACGTCAAGCTACACCTGCACAACAACGAACTTGCCGGACCAATCCCTTCCCACCTGAACTTCTCGCCCTTCCCCAACCTCACTTTCCTCTACCTCAGCAACAACTACCTCAATGGCTCCATCCCACCCACCATAAATAAGTTGAAAAGCCTGAAGTACTTGAACCTTGGCAGCAATAGCTTCACGAGCATCCCAGAGCAGTTGGCCGACCTCTCTCAGCTCTTCGAGCTACACTTGTACGACAACAACCTCGTCGGACCAATCCCTTCCCTCGTGGGGCTATCCAACCTCAAGAGCGTTGACATGGGTCTTAACTTCCTCCTGGGACCTCCAGCTGCCAACATATCCACGTTGTGGTTCCCGCAATCCTTGCTCAACCTATCCCTTCCAAGTAACAACCTCACCAGATCTCTGACCTCGTACATCAGGGGGTTGAACAAGCTGAAACATCTTGACGTCTCTGACAACCGTGCCGTTAGGGACCTCAGTAGCGATTTCAATTGGTGTGTCGACCCCGTCGGCGTCACCGGCGACGTCAACGACCTTCTCTCCATCAACATCGAGGACCTGCAGCACCTCAACCTCGCATGGAACAGTCTGACGGGTAGCCTCCCAGCATTCATAGGAAACTTTACAGCAATAGGCCTCCGTCATCTCAGCCTTGGCGGCTACTGCGTGACATGTCCCATCCCATAATCCCTCGCCAACCTCATGCAGCTCCGGGTTCTCCATCTCGTAGAAAACCCGCACCTGGGCGACACCATCCCCAAGGAACTAGGGCATTTAGCGTCGTTGGAATTCCTCTGGCTCAACAATGTCAACCTTTTCGGCAGCCTGCCGGCCTCGTTCTGAAATTTCACTAAGATGAGAGAATTTTGTATCTCCTGGAACCAGCTCGCTGGCGAGATCCCCCAAGGTTTGCTCTCTGCAATGTCCACGCAGCTCAGCACGTTCAAGGTCGGTAGAAATAGGTTCTCAGGCCCCATCCCCTTTGATGTCAGGAACGCTACCAAACTCAGTATGTTGTGCCTCTCCTACAACAGATTCACTGGAACCATCCCAGAGAGCATTGGGAACTTGATGGAACTCAACTACTTGAGACTCTTCTCCAACAACCTCACTGGCACCATTCCAAAGGACATCGAACAACTACAACCTCAGCTACAACCAGCTCGAAGGCAGAGTTTCAGACAGCATATCCAACTTGTCGAGTCTCGTGTTCCTATCACTAGACTCCAACAACCTCAAGGGAGAACTCTAACAAAATCTCTGCTCTGGCAGGAAACTGTCGTACTTCTCGGTTTCAAAAAACTGCTTCACCGACAAGCTCCCAAGTTGCCTCGGTGAATGTACTAGCCTCAAAACAATCTGCCTAAGCCATAACAATTTTTCTGGTGAGATTCCGACCTGGTTCGGAAATTTGACAAATTTGAATGAGCTGGAGTGCCTTCACCAGGAACCTTAAGCAGCTCTTAGGATTGGAGATATAGCCTCTTAGATCGGCTGTCAGAGACCCTGATTCGACCTTGGCTTCCAATTTGATAGTACAGGATTTTGATGGGGTTTATGACTCCTATTTATCCATTCTGTATCATAAAATGTGAACCCACTTGTCATGATCCCCCTAGAATTCCAAATATAATGTGTGCTTAGGGGACGTGGTGGCTGCTTGTAAATTTATTGGAGTAAAACTAGACCGATGCTTCACACCTCTCAAGACCATGCTTTAACTTCCCCTACCATCTCACTACACTTTCAACCTTGATGTCACCTCCACGACAAAGTTTTGATGGTCATCTTACCTTCATATCATCATATGCATAACTTATAATTATTTGTATGAGTTCCAAATTTATGTATTATATATTCAATAATAATGATTTGAAGTTTTTAATTGTTGTTACATAACATAGAGTATATAACATCTTCAATACACTCGAGTGTATTCTATATTGACTTTATATATTTACACACACACACACACACACACACACACACACACATATATATATATATATATATATATATATATATATAGAGAGAGAGAGAGAGAGAGAGAGAGAGTCAGGTTAGAACACACTCGATTGTATTCAGAGCAAAATACACTCGAGTAGTTTTTCATGATGTAATATTTTTTCAAAAAATCTAATCCGTTGATCTTCTTAAACATCATGTGAATATCTCCACGCAAAATTTGAGTACATTTGGACATTTATAGGTCATGTTATAAAGACCGCAAAAATTATGCATTTCAAAAGAGTTTTGCGCGTCGATTTTGTTGCTCTTAGATGATTGACTTACACTCATCCAAATGGGCTCAAAATTTGTATGTAGCCTAATTATAGAATGACGGTGAAGATCAATGGTTTGCATTTTGTAAAAAATATTTTGATATGCAAACACACTTGAGTGTATTCTTGCGATTTGTACACTCGAGTGTACGCTAGCCTGACTCTCTCTCTCTCTTTCTCTCTCTCTCTCTCTCTCTCTCTATATATATATATATATATATATATATATATATCATGTATGTATGTATGTATATGTGTGTATATATATATAAATATATATATACATACATTATATATAGATACATATATAATGTATGTATGTATGTATGTATGTTATATATATATATATATATATATATATATATATATATATATATATATATATATATATATATGTAGAGAGAGAGAGAGTTAGGCTAGAATACACTCGATTGTATAGATCATGTCGTACACCCCAATGGTGTTTGTCTATCTAGACCATGTTTTTCCAAAATATAATCCATTGATCCTCATGGTTACAATAATAATAGGCCACATAAAAAATTTGAGCTCATTTGGACGAGTGTAAGTTACTCATCCAAGGACAACAAAATTGACGCACAAAACTAATTTGAAATGCCTAATTGTTTCCTCCTTTAGATGCAAGACCTATAAGTTTCCAAATGAGCTGGAATTTATTATATAGTATGTTCTTAAGATATTTAAAAAGATCAACAGTTTAAGTTTTTCAAAAAGTTATTGTATCTTTAAAAATGACTGAGGTTTACGGTGCCTCTGGTACACTTGAGTGTATACTAGCCTCACTATATATATATATATATATATATATATATATATATATATATATATATATATATATATATATATATATATATATATATATAACGTGCACATACACATATATAAGAAGGGGGAAACCATTACAAATGTCATATACATGTAACTACCATTTAGTTGAGTGTATTAGAGCTTTTTTTGTTGAGCATATTAGAGCTTGAGTTACCAACTAATGAAATGATCAGTCAAAAAGAGTCTAATTAACCTGAAATTTGGTGGGTAGACTAATTAATGAGTGAGGAACTAAATTTTAACATAAATTTAATCTTCTAAAAATATTTGTATTTTATATCATTACATGTAGCTTAAGTGCCCACTTGATAATTTTAATGCATTTCTAAACCAACTTGATCTATTGTTGTCTATTTTCTATTTTCTTTCCTAAAAAAATTAGAATAATTGCAATGTCAAATTAGAAGCAATGAATTATATAGTGAATTTATATTACTAACCCAAAATAAAAGATTAAATACCTAATTGATCCTAAAATTTCAGGAAAGGGGTATTTATCATCGTATCATAATTTTAGACTACAACTAATCTACATCAAGGGAACGACACTTAAATTGGATAGGGCTTGGACAAAGGGGAGGGTTAGGATCTATACTTAGATTTGAGTATGTTATAATACTCCATTCCTAATATAGAATTTCATCCCCAAAATCATCCCATTCAAAACCTAGTGTACATAGTTAAAACTTGTGACAATTATATGATCTTAAGTCACTTCATGATATTAATATAGTTAACAAAATCATTTTTCTATCATTGCTTGAATATCACATTACATGGTATATAACTTATTGAACTAATCATTCATTATTTTAATATGCACATTAAAGTACATCAATTATGTTTAAGGAGTACCTGGTTCATTTTCACTTTAGTTTGTTATGATTACAAGAAAATATGCATGCTTATTTTAGTTTTTTTACCTATCGATTTACCTTACTTGTAGACCACAATTTTTCGTTAAATGGAGATAAATTTTAAATTGTTTCTTAAGTGTCGCACACCGATCGAACAAAATATCATTCACTAAGTGAAAGTGATCATTAGTAGTGGATTACTGAAAAATCACTAAAAATTAAAACCATTTACAAAGAGATCCATACACAGGAAAAATCTTTCAAAAAGAACTGAAGTAATTCAATTACATTCTGGTTCACAAGTATATATCGTGTACCATTCCTTCTCGAGGATTACAAGCATCAACTGTCCTATTTGAAACTATACACAAGTAGCATAAGAACATCAAAGCATCAAGACAAAATCTCAGAGCGATAATAAAAACACTAACTACTAACTCCTAGAACCTGAGAGTACAGAGACGACACATAGGACTCTCTAAACAAAACATGACAGCCAATGCCTCCACCTGGAATATCACTGTTGTCCCTGTTGCTGCTGTTGCTCTTACCTTGCTATAGGGTTTCTGCCTCTTCTTCCGCATCCACCTAAAAAGTGTTGGTGACCAACGGAGTGAGACCCAGTCCCAGCGAGAGATATAACTCTCTACCAAAAACATTATTATTAAAGTTTATTAGAATAAAACTGAGTAGAGGAATCATATATATTCAACAATAGTTAAATCAATGTCTAAACAGGTTAGAGAAATATTCTTATTCAAAGCATTCCAGCTATAACTTGATAAAGCAGCATGTCACTTATCCAATAAGGAATATGAAGAACATGTATAACATTCGTCCGATATACTAAGCAAGATAACATCAACTAGTGATTCTTGTATTTCAACCTTAAGCAAATACACTACATGGCTGATTATATTTTACAATCATACTTAATTAATGCACTGAATAGATGAAGTATACCATTCATACTCCAACCGACCACGATTACATAAAGCATCGGTACCACATAAGGTCAATGGAAGAGCCGGAATCCAAGACCTCAACCTTCTCGGTCAGTATGAGATTATATGGTAGAGACATCACATGTCAAACTACAATTAGCTTGCCAGGGTATATTGGCATCTTCGCTATAGAGTTATAGCCCGCAGCATATACTCTCTTCAGGGTTATGGCCTGTAGCCAATGCCTGGTTTCATATCATGGAGTCATGGCTTGTAGCCATACTCTTCCTGGGGTATGGTCTGTAACCAATCACGTATATAGGACATAGCCTGCAACCATTCCTATGGGTTATAAGGATATGTTTGCCCAATTACCCCCACATATTCAAAAATATGCACTTCGAGTTTAATTCGTTTTACCATTCAGCAAATTCTGACGTTGATGGATCTATGGTCAGGGAAACTACATTATATGATATCACTTGATTAATTAAGTGTATTACCATATTCTTTTAGCATCAAACAAGTTTCCAAACATCATTTACTATATTAGTTGCTAAAAAAGAATGTGTAATACTTCCATCAAGTACTGTTTAAACCTTTAATAAAGCATTGGGATCTCAATCCCTCATCTCATCAGGAGCTTTCTCATCCCTTAATAAATTCATCATTATGATTATATAAAATGGGTATTCAAACCCTCAATTCAACATAGAACACTTATTACCACTTATCAGGTAACTAAACACCTTCATGTCATCTGAACAAGGTAAACATGATACTTTCTACATAAGCATCTCACATTGCTCAGAAGGCCCATTTCATCTCTTGTTACCTCTCACTAGGCAACAAACATGCTATGGCTCACAAGGCCCATTAACATTTTCAATAAATGAAACATCATATCTCATACATGGCTATGCTCATCATCTCATGATACCTGCATGGTTAGTACACATAATAATAGTTATACCAATTACATATCAGCATCATGCTATACAAGGGTAACACCACTAATCCCTCATTAGGGTTAAGGTTTCCCATTTCATGTCAATCAAGGATTACTGAACCATTATCCAAATTAGGGCTATGGTTAATCATCTCTATGCCCAAGATTAGGGTTTCACATATTATAACCCAAAATTAGGATTTCACATACCTTCACCCTATATTAGGGTTGGGTTTTCAAAATTAGTGTTTCACATAGTATTACATAGCATTACCCTGGATTAGGGTTTCACATCACATCACCCTGTATTAAAGTTTCACATTACATCCTTACCTTGAATTAAGGTTTCTTATAACATTTCCCCTAAAATTAGGGTTTCATGTGGCTTTACCCAAAATTAGGGTTTTCATGAAGCATTCCCTTAAATTAGGGTTTTTCATTAAAATACCCTAAATTAGGGTTTCTCATATCATTACCCTAAATTAGGGTTACACCATCACCCTAGATTAGGGTTCAACCAAGCTTTACCCTAAATTAGGGTTAGAGCTCATCAACCTTTTCGATTAGGGTTTCATGATCTCATCATCATGGATCAAACCCTAATTACATATTTTATTCATGTTGAAAGTATTGAGAATTAATCACTACATGATTATCACTCATGTATAAGTTCCTCTCTCTCATCCTCTCTAAGATGTTGATTACCCCATACTTATCAACTTGGATCAACCCATTATTCAAGTACATACATCTATGGTTATCATAGTGTATTGAGTTACTTCTTTCATAAGCATCAAAGGTTAGCCACTCAAAAGGTTCTAATCACCTAGGTACTTTAGAAGTATTCCCATTGAAATCATCCTTGGTATACTCCTTAACCATGTATGGGGATATTAATACTTACATGGATTGAGTCAATTAGGCCTTCAAACGGTCTTGAACCAATCAACCCTTCAAACGGTTTTGGACCAATTGACCCTTCAAATGGTCGTGGACCAATTGTAAATTGAATTATCCCATTCAGTTTTGAAACCAAATCAATCCATTCAATCTTGAAACCAAATCAACTCATTCGGTCTTGAAACTGAATCAATTCATTCGATCTTGAAACTGAATTCATTCATTTGGTCTTGAAACAGAATCCATCCATTCAGTCTTAAAACTAAGTCATCCATTCTGTCTTGAAACTGAATCCATCCATTCGATCTTGAAACTAAATCCTTCCATTCGGTCTTGAAACTGAAGCATCAACCATTGATTTGAAACCGAATCAACCTATTGGGTCTAGGGTTTGCAATCATTGGACCTCCAACATTGAAACCATTGGAATTAGATCAAATTGAGACCATTAGATCTTCAATTGATCATGAAACTGAATCAACCCATTCAGTCTTGAAACCGAATCATTCTATTCGATCTTGAAACTGAATCTATCCATTCGATCTTGAAACTGAATCATCCATTCGGTCATAAAACCGAATTAGCTCAATCGGTTTGAAAATCATTTGCCCATTCCTTTGTTGAGGTGTGTGCTTAAGATGATGTCATCATCATCAAGCTTCAATCATTCAAAATCTACTGCCATTCTTAAGGTTATTTTATCAATTTGATCAAAGGAATTTCAAGAAGAACAAAATGATCAACAAGTGATGAAGAATTGAATATAATAATAACATTTAAGAGTTCAAGTTATATAACCCACCTTCAAAATGGAATCCAAGATTCAAGCTTCACATTCTCAATGGTGAATGAAGCTTCCTCAACTTCCAAAGGCTGGTCCTCAAGTCTTTGAGTGAAGTGAATGGCAAAGGTTGAAGATTGAATGAAGAAAAGAAGAAATTAAGCATTGAATTTCGATTTCCACCATGAAATCAAGGTTGAAGATGGTTATGGATCTTACCTATAGGTTGGGGCACGTCCTCCTATTTCTTAAGATCCCTTGTGTTTAACCAAAACAAGAAAAGAAAGAAGGGTCGAAAAAGCCTTTCATTTGAGTTGGAAATGAGATGTTTATAAGGGGATTTCAATGAGAGAGAAAGTGATATAATAATCTTTTAATTCCATAAATTTGTTCCACTTATCCCCCTCAATTCCTTGCATGAGAAGCCATCACCCTCCCCTTCGAATTCATCTTCTTTATCCATGAATTAAAAGGAAGCAAATTAAGCACCTTAACCATTATATTAATAATATCCAAAATTGAGTGGATATTACTTTTCCTTTTACTAATGTGAGTGGACTCTCCACTCACTTTAGATATTTAGTGGTCATTGCAAGGCACAAGGACGTCCATACTTATACAAATTCAACCATCTCATTTTTGGTTGAAGGGCAATTCAATTAATATATTTATTTTTTTGTATTAAATTGAATTAGGGTTTCAATTATGCTTAAATCTTGATTTTTTTAATATCAAGATTCTCTCTCCTCCAAAGAGATTCAAATGAGACGCCCCTATGATTTTCTTTTTCTACATGATGCCAAAAAACATTAGGGACTTTCTAGAGGTGGTATTTTTCATATTTAACCCTAGGTTTTGGGTAAATTGTACATTATACCAAAACTAGGTTTTAAATGCACAAACATTGCTTAACAAGCTCTTTCTTGGTGTTCAGGCTACCACAAGCCATAAATCTGCATCATTTTCATTCTTATGATGCTTCAACACTTGAGTAACATTTTACCATGTAACATTTGCAAGTTAACCCCTCAACTTGGGTAATTTGCACTTTAGTCCAAAATAGGGAAAACATTGTTTCAACATTATTCAAAAAGGACTAAAATTGAAACATAAGATCCTCTTGAGCCTTAATTACTTTTCAAGAGATAAGTGAAAGAATATAAATTTCTTAAGAAAAACATCTAGGTTTAAATCATAACCAGGGAAGGGATGTTACATTAAGTATCCAATGTACATTTATGGTGGCGAAGTTATTATTCCTTACTCATTTACCAAGGATATAGGTTGGGTACATTTGTTTGACACTAATATGGAAAATTATCAAAGTATCATCTATGCTAGTAGAGTTTAAATTATCCTTAAGTTAATTTCTACTCATAATGAACTGGTATACAAGACTACATCCTTAAAAAGGATCAATCTATACCCTATGTAACCGTTTAAACCAGCAACAATCATATATCCACTAGATTATCTATATCTAATACTTCATCTTCATACTCTCTACACAACATTTAGGACTAGATTCTGAGGATGATGCAGCTAATATGATGTTTCTTCACTAAAAGGTTTTTTTAAAACAAAGACTTTCCAAAGGTGGCGACTTAGTTTCAAAAACCATTGGTGAAATCTGATAGCTTTTCTTTTGTTAATATAATTTCATAATGAAAATAAGATTAGTGATGAAAACTTTGCGATGAAATTCCAAAAATGGTGCCAAAAAGATATCCAAGAACCAAATCTATCACTTTCCTTATGTTGTACAAATACTCTATACTATCATCACTTTGTTTCACTAAGACGATGGGCATAAGGTTGTATCTCTAAAACATATGCATAGAAGATAGAAGAGTTTCTTATTATGCACGTCAACTTCTATCACATACTAATAAGGCACAACACCCAAATTTTGCATGTGATCAAAATTCATTGTCTCGAGACCTAAAGGATTCATAAGGTCACTTAATGTTATAGGAAGATATTTATGTCTTTCCCATCATTGGTTAGTTTACATCCATAGTGTCGTCACAAGATAAGGTAACCGATACACTCAAGCTACTCATTTCAATCACTAGATACACCAAATACGCTATTGGAGATCAGAGAGGTGAAAACATAAGGGTATCTATTAAAACTTATATCTTTCATCAACTTATTGTCATGTAAAGGCAATAACAAGATCAATGAGGATAGTATCCAACCCTTAAATAGATGGATTTGGGCAGAGCTATTTGGACATACTCCATGTTAAAGTCAATGCATGCCTAACTGCAACATAGCTAACTTGGGACTGAAGCTCCCAAGTTGCCTTCATGAATGTATTGGCCTCCTAAGAGTCCTCTTAAGGCACAAAAGTTTTTGGGGTGAGATTCCAACCTGGGTCGGCCATTTTAAAGATCTGTACATGGTGTACCTATCAAATAATGCCTACATCAGGAACCATTAGCAACTTTTAGGATTGAAGATATAGTCTCCTCTTGTTGGCATGATTATACTAAACCTGGATTAAGGCCTCACTTTTTTTGCCACGTAGATTGGTTGTTAGATGCCTTGGTTCGGCCTTGCTTCCAATTTGATAGTATGAGATTTATATGGGGTTTATGACCCATGTTTATCCATTATGTGTCATAAAATCTGAACCAACTTGTCACGATCCACCTAGAATTCCAAATAAAATGTGTACTTAGGGGGACGTGGTGTCTATTTGTAATTTTATTGAAGTAAATCTAGATCGATACTTAACACCTCTCAAGATCATGCTCTAACTTCTGCTATCATCTCTCTCAACTTTAAACCAAGATGTCACCTCCATGATGAAGTCATGAGGGTCGCCTCACCCTCATATCATCATATACATGACTTATTAGTATTCAAATGAGTTCAAAATCTATGTATGACATATTCATAAGCAATTTATGAATACTAATGATTTGCTATTTTTAATAATTGTTGCATAATATAGAGTATATAGCATCTTCAGTATACTTAGAGTGTATTCTATCTTGACTCTATATATTTACACATACACACACACAATATATATATATATATATATATATATATATATATATATATATATATATATATATATATATATATATATATATATATATATATATATATATATATATATATATATATATATATATATATATATGATTAGGGTTGGAATGATAGGATGACGATTAGGGTTGTCCCATGGCGGCGGCCGCGGGGGAAGCAATGGCGGAGGTCGGGGCCGCGGCTGGCTTGATCGACCGCCTGATCCACAAAACGCATCCGGTGAGAATCTGCACATTGAATCGGCTGTGCGCAACACCAACGACAAATCTGTTAACCCTGGGACGGAGGGTGATGATATGGATATGGAAACTTCTGCTATGGCAGATAAGAATACATGACTATCGTACGCTGATACAGTTGCCGGCAAACCTATGGGATCATTGATGTATGAAAATCCTATCTCTCCAAACATCCTGCTTGACTCGGACATCAGTGTTGATTTGAGCGGGGTACTTCCGGCCTTCTCTGTCCGCAACGAAGCACTGCAACCACTCCTGGTACCATGGCATTTCACAGTTGTCGTCAAGGCAATAGGAATCAACATCGGCTTCAAAGCCCTAGTCAACAAGATCTACTCAATCAGGGAGCCAAAGCAAGAATTTCGGGTAATTGATCTGGAGAGTGGCTATTATATTATCCAATTCTCGGGGCAGAATGACTTCATAAACGCCATGACAGGGGGACCTTGGATGATTATTGGAAACTACTTATCGGTCCATTCATGGTCACCGGCGTTCCGGCCTTCTGATCCTATCCCGCGGAAGCTTGTAGTTTGGGTTCGGATACCGGAACTTCCGGTTTTCCTGTTACAAAATCAGTTGCTGAGCTCAATCGGAAACACCATCGGCAAGACCATAAAAGTGGACGCTCATATGCTCCAGGGCCATAGAGGAAAATTTGCACAAATCGCAGTCGAGGTCGAGACGTCCAAGCCGCTCCTACCGGCCATATTCATCAATGAGGAACACTACCGTCTTGAATATGAAAATTTACCTGTTGTTTGCATGCGCTGCGGGTGGGTTGGTCACGCGGAGGCTGATTGTAAACAATCAGTACGCTCGGACACCACCAACACATCATCGTCTAATCCCATCCCTTTGCCTGCTGTTATGTATACAATGGTGATCCACGCAAAAAAGCCAGAACCAAGGAAGCAACTCCAGAAGAAAGCCGAGCCTAAACAAGCACCACCGTCAGAGAAGGGGAAACCGATCCTTGTCACGGACAATGAGGCTGAGGTAGATGAAGACGCCTTCACTAAGGTGATCAGCAGAAAATAGAAAAAAAAAAGAACAAGAAAGGCAAAGGTACAACAGTTCTAAAGGCACCGCAAACAACCTCCTCCAATGTGGTCGAGGAGACCGCGGTGAATCTGGTAGGGAATGAAACCTCTACTAGAAGACCTCCCGCAGCACATGACGGCCCGAGTTATCAATTCCACGCCAGACCAGCCGATCCCGAACTGCACCCGTGAAGACCGTTTGGTAAGCAGGGGAAGGAAGCCGGGAATGGATTCGTCATATTGAGAAACTGGAAGGTTGTCTACCGGACTGTTCTCAGCCCCGACCGTGTCCGCAAGAAGTGCAGAACAGACCAAGCCGAGAAGGAACCTCCTGATGAAGAAGAAGGGGCTGATTCCAACGGAAGTAAGGCCAAGAAGGCCCTTGAGTCCTACGACCAAGAGGCCACTGAAGAAGAACATGATACTACGTGTATGGAAGTTGATGGTCAATCTGAAGGATTGCTCACTGCAATTTAATGCAGCAACCCTTTTCTCCAACCTATCTTTATGTATTGTTGCTGGAACATACAAGGCGCATGCCAAGATAGGAAAATCCGTCTAATCAAGGAAATGAAATATGCTTACAAAATCCATTTTTTTGCTATTATTGAGCCAAGGTGTTGCGGTTCCACTGCCTCCAATATTATCCGCCAACTAGGTTTTAATTCTTCTCATAGAGTCAAAGCCATTGGCTTCTCAGAGGGCATTTGGCTCCTCTGGGATAAAGGAAGATGTAGTGTGGATGTTATCCTCAACCACTGACAGTTTATTCACCTTTTGATTGATAAAAGCTGGTTCCTGACCATTATTTATGGTAGCCCAAACACTGTGCTCTGTAATTACCTTTGGGATCATCTTGAACATATTTCCGCCGGCATTCATTCGAGTTGGGCAGTCATCGGTCATTTTAACACCATGCTTCACACCTCGGAGAAGAAAGGAGGCAAATTTTTTGACAAACGATCCTGCGCCCGCTTCAATGAAGTCCTATTACAAGCTGGTCTCTATGATCTACGCACGCAAGGAGGTCTGTATACGTTCATGCGTGGTACCCTCTTTGAAAGGTTGGATAGGGCCATTTCTAATGATGATTGGATCCACCGTTTTAGCGATGCCACCATCACTTCGCTTCCTCGTTTGTTCTCTGATCACAATCCGCTACTGCTAAGACTGTCCAGCCCACAACAAGCATATCGCGCTTCCTTCAAAACTAAAGCAAGATGGGATCTCAATCCGAACTTTAAATCCAACGTCATGGCAAATTGGAAGTCGGAGGAATCCTTCCAATCTGCGTTTGCCGCCTTCTGCAAGCGGGCTGTCAAATGGGATCATGATTGTATGCGGCAACAATGTCGAGATAAAGGAATTCTGCTGTCTCATATCCACAAGGCCCAGGTTACAGCTGAATCCAACTATGTTAATCCTAACAGCTCGCTTGACATTGAATTGCAGGAACAATACAATCAAATTCTTGAGAGAGAGGAGGTCGACTGGAAGCAACGAGCGCATATAGACTGGCTCCGCCATGGTGATGGCAACACAAAGTATTTTCAGTCTTTTGTAAAAGCACGGAATCATCATAACAAAATTACCCAGCTCAGGGATGCTTCTGGAGATTGGATTTCTGAGCCCACTGCACTCTGTGAACATGTCCGAGCCTTCTTTGCAAACCTTATGACTGGCTCCTTCCAACCCGATCCTATGAAGGTCAGCCTATACCCGGGCAGATTCAAACAGTTGATGCCACAGGAAGCTGCTGCCATTCAAGCTATTCCTACAACACAAGAGATCCATGAAGTCATGTTCAAGATGGTGCCGTCCAAGGCTCCGGGACCCGATGGAGTCTACAATGGCTTCATTCAAAATAACTGGGGCAAAGTTGGCCCCTCCCTCGTCAAACTTGTCACAAACACCTTCGTTTCTGGCAGAATTGAGGCTGACATTGCACATTCACACATGGTCCTTATACCAAAGATTAAGGCCCCGGTTACATGTGGTGACCTGAGACCAATTTCCCTTAATAATGGCTGCTTTAAGCTCCTGTCGAAGCTCATAGTCGAGCACCTTAAACCCTACCTTAATGACTGGGTTTCACCGTACCAATCCATCTTTCTCCCTGGTTGTAAAATCAGTGATAATGTCCTCTTAGTGCAAGAAGTCATCCATTCTATGAGGAGTAAAACGTCGAAGAAGAAATGGGTTTGTATCAAGCTTGATCTGTCTAAGGCGTTTGATAGAATGAGTTGGAAGTTCGTGGAAGACACGTTGGAGAGAACTTGTCTGCCATGTATGCTAGTCCAGCTTATAATGCAAATTATCACCTATGGTGACACGTCCATTCTTTGGAGTGGTCACCCCCTTCAATCTTTTAAAGCTACTCAAGGAGTCCGCCAAGGGGATCCTATCAGCCCCTACCTGTTCATTCTTTGTATGGAAAGGCTTAGTCAGGAAATCCTTAATTCTGTAGAAGATTGATCCTGGAAACCTATCATCCTCTCTAAAGACGGTACAGCTTTATCCCATATCTGCTTTGTAGACGATATTCTTCTCTTCGCTGAAGCTTCCATTGCCCAAGCAGCAAATATCACTGACATTCTCAGGAAATTTTCTATGGTTTCCGGATAGATGGTTTCTAAAGAAAAATCTAAGTGTTACTTCTCACAAAATGTTACCAATGTTGAACGCAGAAGGTTTAAGTCGTAAGCTTGGCTTTCCGTAGACTGGTGACCTTGGGAAATACCTTGGGATTCCTGTTCTTCATAATAGAATCAATAAACAGACACATGGGCATCTCACTTCTACTATCAAGGATCGCTTGAATGGGTGGGCAATGTGCCATCTCTCCTTGGCAGGACGTGTGACCCTGGCCAAAAGTACACTACAAGCTATACCCATATACACAATGCAGACGGTTAAAATCTCGCCGGCAGTCTGTGATGATATTAACAAGCATGTATGAACCTTCATATGGTCAGGCTCTGGCGACAGGAAGCTGCCCCTGCTAGCTTGGAGGAAGATCACCTCTTATAAGGATAAAGGGGGGTTGGGTGTTAAAGATGCTCGGGACCAGAATCTTTCCCTTATGTTAAAGAATGTTTGGGTCTATTTGAATGAACCAGACAAGCTCTAGGTTAGAATCCTTAAAGAGAAGTACACTGCCGGTAGTAGACTGCTGAAGAAGCCGGGATCGCCAGTTTGGAACTTCATCAAGAAGCGTATGGAGGAAATCAAGTCCATGTGTGGTGTAGCTGTCAACAATGGGCGCTCTACCAACGTTTGGCATGGGAAATGGATCAATAGCCAAGCTGTGACGGACCTGGTCCCAGATTGGTACATACTTCCATCTCTGCAAACTTTGCAGGTTGCTTCCATGGTATTCGACAATGGGGACTGGGACTGGGATTTCATCAAGGCGTTCCTCCCTGCTGTAACTTGGCATATTATTGAAACCATACCGCCCCCTAGCCCTAACGGAGGGGATGATCTCTGGATATGGCCTCTGGAGGTCGCGGGAAACCAAAGCAGCCATTCAGCTTACCATTGGGTTCGCTTGAACACAGCAGTTAACACTCCGGGCAGTTGGAAATCCATTTGGCAGGCAGAGCTTCCTGAACGTATTCGTATCTTCCTCTGGTTGATGCAGCACAAGGCTCTTCTTACTAATGTCGAGCGCGCACGCAGACATATGGAGGTGGACACTCTCTGTCCAGTCTGTAACAATGCGCAGGAAACGGTCCTCCATGCATTACGGGATTGTCCTGGTAGTCGGCGGACTTGGAAGGACCTCCTTCAAGACGAAGCCACTTTGATCTTTCTGAAGACGACTGGATTTCGTCCAGATTATCGGCTAGTAACAAGGACTCACCCATCGCCATTTTGAGTGCAGTCGCTTGTTGGCATAACTGGACTTTAAGGAATAAGCACCTACATGAAGCTGAAAGTGTGTCTATTGAGAGACGAGTTAAATTTATTCAGGAACGTGCAACCTCTATAGAGAAAGCTTGGTCCCATACTGGTGAACAACGTAGGCGACCATCCCACCCATCACTCTGCAACAGCAACTCCTGGTCTTTGTAGATGCAGCATACCATTCCCACTCTGGTAGGGCTAGACTAGGTTTCTTCTTACACAACTTACAGGGAGACAATCAGTTATTCGCGGGCTGGCCGTATTCCGCAAGCTCAAGCTTGGAAGCTGAGATTCAAGTTGTGGTTCGCGCAACTGATGTCTTTCGTGCACAAGGATGCTCGAATTATCTTATTCTTTCTGATTCAAAACAGGCGGTCGACTATCTGTCCAGTAAGAAGGGGGCCATTGACAGATTCAAAGCTCACAAAAGACGCTACCAGGAGCTCAGAGGTGACAATAGTATCTTCATTAGCTACATCCCTAGAAATAATAATGTTATCGCAGACTGTATAGCTAAACAGGTCATGCGGTCTAGAAACTCTTTTGCGTCCCATATGCAGCCAGCATGGCTGAGTTGCAATGTCAGTGAGACAGTCTCTTTAGTTACCTCCTGTACTAGGGCACGGGATCATTAAATAAAGGCCTTGGTTTAGCAATATATATATATATATATATATATATATATATATATATATATATATATATATATATATATATATATATATATATATATATATATATATATATATATATATATATATATATATCTTTATGTGTGTGTGTCTATATATATATATATATATATATATATATATATATATCTTTGTGTGTGTGTGTCTATATATATATATATATATATATATATATATATATATATATATATGACGTTTTTTCAATGCCCGTGCGGGTAGCAAGTTAAGTTACCCGTGTTTCAAAGGCACGATGGCACATAATGTAAATAGATCAATGTCTTAGCTACAACATCATTCACCTATCCCAAATCCCTACCCAGCACCAGCGGCGTCGAATAGCACCCGCAGCACCACTGCTCCCGCAGTCCCTCCCGCGGAGGAACCGTCCCCAAAGATCCAAAAGGTCTAGCACCATAGTGGTGATTCCCCCGCCGTCAACGGCAGCACGACCCCTCTCCTTCATGTGAAGAAGCTCTCCAAGAACGTTGTGATCCCCACCTGTGCCTCAGCCCTCTCTGTTGGCTATGACCTCTCCAGTGATGTAGATACTATGGTCCCAGCTCGAGGGAAGGCACTTGTTGCCGCCGACCTCAGAATTGCCATCCCTGAGGGTACTTATGCCCGCATCGCACCCAAGTTCGGCCTAGCGTGGAAACACTACATCGAGAAGAAAGGCCATTGAGGAGTTCAAGCTCAGTCGATGACATCACATAGCTAAAGTTGGGCCACAAGCCGATTGAGGAGTTCAAGCTCAGAAAGGCCATGTTGTGGGTGGCGATGACCTGGTAGAAGCTACAGATAGGGGTATGCTCCAGCGCCGCATCTTCGTCTGGGATGAAGACAACAAATGATTCATTGGGGGCTTGGCAGTAGGCATACACGATGCACGCATCGGATGGGGATCCTAGGGATGCTTTGTAACTGAGAGGCGGGGAGGGATTGGGGTTGGGGGAGGAACCAAAGGTCAAAGGAAGGAAGGCGGTGAGGGATTGGGGCAGGGGGAGGAACTAGAGGTCGGAGGAAGGGAATAGTGAGCCATGGAGTACGAATACAACACCATTGTCTCCCATGCACTTCTCAACCCAGACCAGTCATTCATACTCCATGAAACTATATGTTTATGTGGCTGGAAGATGGTGACAACTTCATACTAGTTCTATCGAGGTGTTTTACTTTATCCTCCTATTCTTATTAGGATTTTTCCCTGTATCTTTTGTTTCACTCGCACGAGCTCTTCCTTTCCTCCTTGATGGTTAGTTAGTGGTATGGTGGGTGTGATGATATTTGAATTTTGTGTGATGAAGAATAGATTTTGGAGCTTACAAAGGTGAACATTTTCACTTGCACAACAAGTCGTACCTCCTGCAATGTTCTTATTTTTTTTTGTATTGGAAACATCATGGATACATAGTTTCATGAGTCATTTTTCAATTCATTGATCTCAATAATTCCAGGATAAGGCTCCCGATCAATTGAGGAATCTAGTATAAATTAAATATCATAAAGGTGTATAACTATTGTTTTACAGTAGAGCATAAGATGAATGTTCACAAACTAGCTTACCGATCTGTATTAGCAAGTATTTTTGCTTCAAATTTTGTTTGAACAAAGAATATATTTAATTTAGTTTACACAAATTTTTACCGTAGGAAAAATTAATAATGTAGCAAGACATGAATAATTTCAGCAATGACCACCGAGCTGAAGCTCAAAACTAGTTTTTTATTGACAATGAGTAAAACATGGATTTCATGATAGATATAAAAAATATGATTTTCATGATAGTAAAAGTAATTATTCGACACAAAAGGTAACTTCGTGGTGGAAATAATAACTTCTTGACACAAAAGGTAACTATGTGATGGAAAAGTAACTATGTGGCATGTAATGTATTATTTGGTCAGAAGAAGTAAACATTAATTATAAGCCCACATCATACTAATGAAAAAACCTAGACTTATACTTAGCTCATAATAGGTAGAGAACCTCGTTAACCAAAGTATGTGATACTATTGACTATCATATTGTCTAACAAATATTTTTTAATCCACTTCTATTGCTGGCCACTCTACTTCTGGCCTCAAATATATGATAACTAAAATTTGTTCCTTATAATATATATCTGAAAATTATAGTTACTTTTTGTGACCTGATGTTACTTTCAGTGTTCGATCGTTACTTTCTGTGTCCCGATGTTACTTTTAATGTCAAATAGTTACTTTTCATATCGTACAATTACTTTTTGTGTCTTAATGTTACTTTCATTGTCATATAGTTACTTTTGTATCATGGTGATACTTTTAATGTCATATAGGTACTTTCCATGCCATATAGTTACTTTTAATGTAGGATAGTTACTTTTTGTGTCGTGATATAGTGTCCAGCGTTAACTTATTCGTCACCAGTGTAGATATAAATAACCACACTTTTTTAGGTTGGGTGACGTGCTAAAATTAAAGATTGACAAATTGCTTGCTCTAACAATAAACTCAGACTTGTAAACGTCCAGTTTGCTGAAGATAATGATATAACACCTACTTCAAATTATATCATATGAAAAGAAACTATCTAATATACCATATAATATTTGAGCACAAAAAGTAAATATTTGACTCATAGAGTAACAATTAGTACTAAAAAGTAATTATTAGAGGGGATTTATTCACTGCCCGCAGGGGTAGCCTGATTTTTAGCTACCTACACATCCAAAAGAGTAACTATATGATACACAAAGAGTAACTATATGGTACACAAAGAGTAACTCTAAGACCAAAAAAAGTAACTACGCAGAAAGTATACAGTCAGTAAATATATGGACATATTTTTTTTATTTTGGTGGGGCAAATGATATTATTTTGAAAAAAAGGAAACAATGAGATAAAATATAATACAAAAATAGAGAAAAAATGTTTATTTCGAGGCATATTCAAATCTGTAATGGGTTGTTCTTGTGTAGTAATTTGAAATTGATTTGTAATCCTTCCTGTATTTTGACTTGTGTTTGGAATCTATTGTTGTGTTATCTTGAGCTCCAGAAGTTGTATGTATACATTGATTATGTTACAAAGAATCTTTTCTGATCAGATGTTACTCTTTGAAGAATATTTATCTCTATTTGTGTCCAATGAATATTATTTCTTCTGAAATACTTACATTTTTGGATTAGAACAATTACTTTCATGTTTGTATAGTTACTTACAAAATGTCAGTTTGTTACTATGTGATTCACATACACTAGTTTTGTCTATTTGACTTACCTTCCTCCACAAGAGTTACTTTACACAGTATAACAATTACTTTTTGAATGCATAGAGTTACTTTTATGTTGTCACAGTTACTCGTAGTGCTCTTACAGTTACTCTTGGTGTTCTTATAATTACTTTATCGATGACGAGTTCATCTCTTTTATTTGTTAGTGATTTTTGATTTAGATACTTTTTTTTTGGAATAGAACACTTGCTTTCGTGTTCGTACAATTACTTACAAGATGTCCCTATGTACTCTGTGTTCCATATACATTGTTTTTGTGATACATGTTTTACCTTCCTCTATTAGAGTTACTTTTACAAAGTATAAGAGTTACTTTTTTGAATCACAGGGTTGATTTTCTCTATTGTCATAGTCAATCTTAGTGTTCTTACAGTTACTCTTGTTGTACTTACAGTTACTCTTAGTGTTCTTACAATTACCCTTGGTGTTCTTACAGTTATCCTTAGTGTTCTTGTAATTACTTTATGGGTTACGAGATCATCACTCTTCCTCTTGAGTTAGCACCCTGGACTATGGCATCGATCAAAATTGCTATTTCCACTCATTGAGTTATTTTATTGTTTTTTTGTTAATTTTTGTGTCTGTATTACATTTCATATCATAATGTTATTTTTCTTACCACATAATTAATTTTTGTGTCATGTTCTTACTTTCAGTGTTGGATAGTTACTTTTTTTGTCATGTTGCTATTGTAAATGTCGGTTAGTTATTTTTTTTACCATATAGTTACTTTTTGTGTCCTATTGTTACTTTCGGTTTCGGTGAGTTACATTTTGTGTCATGGTGTTACTTTTAGTGTGAGATCGTTACTTTTTGTAGAATATAATTACTTTTATGTCCTCGTGTTTACTTTTGGTGTCGGATAGTTAGTTTTTATATCATATAGTTAATTTTTTACCTTATAGTTACTTTTTATACTACATAGTTATTTTTGGTGACCTGAAGTTACTTTTCGTGTCAAATAATTACTTTACATACTAAATAGTTACAATATGTACTACTTAGTTACTTTTTTATGAACTTTTGTAGTTCATTTTAGTATTTAAAAATATTGCTCTTTCATACTAAATGAGATCAGTGGTATCAGGTCGGAACCTTTCAGTAGATTGCAACCTTTATAAAAATCAATAGTGATAGGAACTTTAGCCTTTATTTACCAACACCATCATCATGAACAATTCATAGAAACATTTTAGCAAACACTTCAACGTCATAATGGAAGTCACGTGGATGAATGTTTTACACGATGAATGAGAGTAGGAAAACAAAAGAAAAGTTTTTGGTTGTCCAAAGAAGTAATATAGACAATTGAAGTTGTTGATTGTCATATAGCCTCAAAGATACAGACACTCCAACTACCCACATCACTACCCCGCTCTGAGCAAAGCTCCTCCCTACACAATATGAGAAGGAGCAGGTCCAATAGATCATCAAGAATGGGATCCCCATGTGGTTGCCGTTGATGACGCTGAACTCAACGTCAATGAGCGTGTCGAACTCCATGATAAGGATGATGTCCCCCGACAATGCGGCAGCATCGCTGGCATTGATGAGAACCCAAGAACCCACCTGCATCGCTGATGGACTTGTTGTCAGATGCGAGGAGGAACACGAGGCCGCCGCCGATGGAGGTGGGGTTCAGGTGCATGAAGAAGAAGGAGAAGTAGGTGGAGAAGGAGAAAGGGGCTCGGGTGGTCTGGTTGTGAAACCGGATGGGACAGGCATAGAGCGCGCGGTCAGGGCCAGAGTTGGGGATGGGGAGGTCTCGAGAGAGGTGGATGTTGTCATTGCGGAGGTGGGCGTCGCTGAGGAGCTTGAGGCTATTGAGTGTGAACATGCCGAAGTCGAATCGGGTGGCGGAAGAGTCGGCGTCAGCGAGAGAAAGGCGGTGGAGACTAGGGAACGGATCACAAACTGCAAGTTTTCGACACAGTCGATGCAAATTAGAACGACAAATAATGGTGTGGTATTTACATTTGATGCCACCGTAATCCGTCAATTACTACACAAGCCGACTCATTTCAAATATTTATAATTGATACCATCGAGAATCTGTCACGGGTAGCAATTGCTACTATACCCGCACGGGCAACAAAGACAAACTCTCTCTCTCTCTCTCTACATATATATATATATATGTATATATATATATATATATATATATATATATATGCATACATACATATATATGTGTCTGTCTTTTCAACGCTAGAAAATTACACACTAGGGTTTGGGTCAACATGACCATTACATGTTATGCAACCTTAGCATGCACTAGTTCCAAAATCTTACTAACCATACTATTAGGATGACATGGTCAACATTAAGTTTATTCACAATTAGTGATGAGTAACTCACTATTATGTGCATCAAGAATATATTAAGGTTCAAGCATATGAACTATTCCTTAGATGACTTACTATATGTTCATTTGTATATAAGCAAACAAGATGAAATAATTATAATTTGTTTGCTCACACTAAACATATATAAGCTCACTAATCCCATATCTATGGAGTTAGAGTTTCCAAAATAGAGTAACTTGGTTTCAATGCATTGTGGGACTCCACCCCCTTAAAGAGGATTTTGTCCTCAAAATCAGTAACTCCAAAATCTAAATAGGTATTACTACTACCACTAGTGTTCTTTAAAAGCTTGACCTAACAAGACAAAATAAACTAGGGGTAAAAGATCAACTCTAATTAAACCATAGGATTCAACACTTAATTATTGTTCTAATCACTACTATCAAACTTGAAATTCCAATATAGGGTAGGATATCCCCAAACATGGAATCTAAGTCTCCTATAAGGATCTTAGGGGAACATAATGTGATTCTATTTCGGTAACCAATGCATCATAGGTTCTTAAAGATACTCAACAATGAGGTTCATTGCCTAATGGTATGCTATTTTGGATAGTCAGCATCAGCTCAGCCATGCAGGTTTGAATTGAATCTGAGAGTCCTTGTAAGCCAAGCTAGTGGCACGGAGGAAAATATTGCCAGCCCCCAGACCCTAACCCTTTCTGGACACCTTTGCTTTCAACTTATGCCCTAGTAGCAACCTAATAGACCAATCACCAAAAAGTTGATCAAATTATACTTCTAATATGAAATTATTATGATCCTAAATCAATTTCTCAACATAAGTCAAATCTAAGGTGAAACTCTTACTAAAGGAAAACTATATAAAGTAAGGGTTTCTAACTAGGAGAATAATTGAATTAGTCAAGACTCTGACTACCTTGATGCTCTGATACCATGATGTAAAGAGATAGAATGATAACCCAACTCTCTACTAAAAGTATGGTAAAAAAAACACCAATGTGAAGCAGTGGAATTTTAAACTTTGACTATATGCAATTGTATAAAGATTACTTTACAAAATTTCCTAAAAGGGTGTACAACTTTATACAAAACAACATGATCTATGTAGAGGAAGACTAAAACCAAATCAACAAGTCTCCAAAAAAATAACTTAATATATATAGGCAGCTAAATCCAAGTTAGATGGTTGAACTCCTTATTCCTCTAGGTTGTTGGGATCACATAGAAAGAGACAGATAAAAGTATGTGTTATTCACAAGGAATAAGGACAAACATAAACAACAACATTTCACAATAAAATATCCACTAAGCTAAGAGATTTCAAGAGTATGAGGCAAGTATAATAATTAAGAAATAGAAATATGCCATTGATCAATCAACAACAATAATCAACATAGCATGAATAATATTATGACACAAAATCATACCAATGCAGGGTGAGGCACCTATCAGACCTCACCAGAGGAGAGGGGAAAATACACTTCCCAAACCTCAAATATATATAAGAATGGGGAGAAAATACACATTTCCCTGGGGATCATTCCCCTAGGCTCATGCCCACTATGGGTGGTTTGTACTCATGTACACTACATTGTCATTTGTCCAAAAATACATCATGCTAAATCATTCACTTGATAGTAGTGAAAATATAAATAATATTGCATCATAGAAAATGGGGAATAAACACATGAAGTAAACCACATAAAAGAGCCAACATTGTCAATAGCAAGACTCAAGTATTTCAAGTAAATGAGCCATCATAGGCAATAGAAAATTAAAATAAATGAAGAGTCAAATAAGTGCAATAGAGAGATTCCAAGGCTAGAAATTACCTCATTAGGAAATTAGGGTTTGGGTAAAAGCCCAATTGAAGGATAGGTTAATTGCACATTCACATTCATCATTCATTCAAATAGATTTCACATACCTTATTGAAGAAAATAAACATCACCTCACCAATTTGATTGTTATTTTTATCCATTTTTCCTTGAACAATTATTTCACATGAATTAGTATTTATAAAGCATAAAGTATAAAGAAAGATACCCATTTTAGACCTTGTTTGAAAACCACTAATTTATGACTCAAAAGTAGGACCAAAAGCTCACTTAGGTTTCATTGATTAGGAAAACACCTTTTATTTTACAATTTGGAGTTAAAATCCATTAGTTACATATTTTAGAACATTTAACATACTCAAAATGGAACTCAAAGAAAACATCAGAAAAGGAATCCAAATCAAGACTCAAAAACCACAAAATAAGATTTTACTCAAAAAATACTGTCCAATGACTATTTATTTGCATTTTTTTGAGTAAGGGATGATTTATTATGAATTAAGTAAGATCGGCCAATCAGAATGCAAGAAAATGCCACATATGCGATTTTATTTGTGAGAAAGTAGGCCATGCGGTCGGACTTACGCTGACATGGGCCAATCAGATTGGCCCAGTCAGCCTGTCTGCGCTCGCATGGTCTCAGTCATGGGTGAGTGAGTAAAGGGTCAAATGACCATATTGCCCATGTTGTATGATCAGAACAATTAAAATGGCAAGGGCACAAGAGACATTACGGCATCACATATACTTAATTGTAAAAATAAAAGTAACGCATGAAATCACGAGAATGCCCATGAGGGTTTAATCAGCCGATTATAAGTGCATGGGAACCTAGATTTTTGTACGACCCAAGTTCTTCCACCTGATCTCATGGCGATGAAGCAGAAAACTATGACCAAAGACTCAAGCCAAACTCAGCCTCAAGGAGTGAGCAGCACCAGTGAAACAAGCCGAAGATGATCGTCGACCTCAGGCGGCGGTGATGGAGCATAATAGGGTGACACCTAGTGCAGGAATGGCCAGTGGCTGAGGAGAAATCAGTGTAACAGAGGAGCACGACTCAGGCAGAAATTACGGTGAAAACATCACACCCAACCACAATTGAGACCGTGAACATGATCAAAGGATCTGGGTGAGGTCAACACACCATTTGCGGTCAACAAAAGTGCACTGGGGACCCAAAATGGCACAGCAGAAGTGGAGCACAATGACGGTTCTAGGATACAGAATTAGGGATTTCTGCTATGCAAACCGAAAGAGGGAAAGTGTAGAGGGGGTGTAGGCGATTCTTACCGCACACTTAATTAACCCGAGGTGGTTGAAGGTACCAGAGCGTGGCCAAGGTCGTCAAAAATATAGAGAGAGTAGGTTGGGGTGCTCCAAGGCACTACGAGTTTAATTAAGAGAGGAGGAAGACCGCATGTGGTCTGAGGGTACTCAACCAGGTCTTATATAGGTCGAAGGAGGGTTCTAGCCCTGTGTGTAACCTCGCCGCGGAGATGGGGTTGTAACATCCCTGACCTGGGTTATAACCTAACCCTAGAAGTTTTGCGTAAATATGAAATTATATACTTGTAAATACTCCCTGACATGTAATTAAGTTCCTCAGGAACATATATTTTCAATTTTTTCTCCTTTTTAAACAAAGTTGTAGCATTGTGTTGTATGCAGGGACCTACGTGCAAAATTACCCAATTAAGGGGTTTAACTTGCACATATCATAGGTTAAGATGTTCTTTTGATGATGAGACATCATATGAGTGAATATGATAAGGTATGATGGATTTCTCAAGCTTGGGCATCAAGATGCAGCTTGTGGAATGATCCTTGTGCTTAAAAACCTTAATTTGGAGTAAAGTGCAATTTACCCAAATTGAGGGGTGCAACTTGTAAAATACACCTTCTAGAACATCTTTTATAACTCTTGTCATCATTTAGAGTGGAAATGGTGAAAGGGACACATCAGTGAAGTAATTAGATTCAAGAATGATCTTTGTGGTAAAACAAATCACCTAATATGGGTATGGAGACCTTTCATGTATGTACCCTAGTTGAAAGTTGGCTTTCTTTACCCTTAGATATTGAGATTTCATGAGCTTTGCATAAGGTTAGATAGGATTGGACGTACCCTTGAATAAGGAGGGACTTGGATGAGAATTTCAAGTTCTAGAAGTCCTTATGGTGTAAAATAGCCTAAAGTATATAAGCTAGAATCCTTGCAAACCAACCAAACGTATCACTTCTCCTCTTCATTTCTCTTCTCTCTCAAAACGGCTAAGGCAGAGCTCTGGACCTCAGGGAGACGACCAAGTAGTTCCAAGGTGAGTAGGAACCATATTCTAGCTCGAATTCATGGAGGAATTCTTCTTAAAAGGTTGGTTCTATGGTTAACTCACTTAGATTCCTTGTTTTAGCCGATCATCCCCACCTTTTCCTTGGAGAATCACCTCTGGCCGAGTTGTGGAGCTCAAGACACCATTAGAGGCTTGAAGCTTGGAAGCTTGGAGATCTAGGAACAACGTTCTAAGGTGGGTTTTATAACTCTAAATTCTTTACTTTATATGCATATTTTGTTCTTGCAATTTAGCATTTAGTTCTTCTTCTACCTCCCTTCTTCCTTGCACTTTTGCAAGAAAAACGGTGGAATAACCGACCTTGACAGAGGTTGAAGATGATGGGCATGTATTCCTAGGTTACTTTATCAAATGACCTTGGACCCTTTTGGTCCAAACGGTTGCAAACCGTTTAAGGTCAAACGGTTTCAAACCGTTTGATCTCAAACGACCTTGCAAGACCGTTTGGATTGAAACGGTCTCAAGACCGTTTGATAGGATTGACCAAGGGACGACCATTTGAGGGTTTGTTGGTAATATATTGAATTTCATTCCTGCAAAGAATAAAAGTTTAATTCTTAACCAATTGAGAGTTGAAGGTACTTCAACATCCTAACCCTAATCGGGTTGAAATTGTTGTTTTCATGGATAGATCTTGTTGAGTTTTGGGTTGAAGGACCCAAACGGTCTCAAGACTGTTTGGGGGTTCATCCAAATGGTCTCAAGACCGTTTGGTGACAACCCAAGACCGTTTGAAGGTCTAGGGTTGAGCTAATTTGATGGTTTGAGGGTCCAATTGCAATAAGTTGATGAATTGATAAAATTGCTGATTTTAGACCTAATTAGGGTTCAACCCTTATCCAACCGACTTGGTTTTTGGTCAAACTTTGGGCAAACGGTCTCAAGACCGTTTGGAGGTCATACAAACGACCTCAAGACCGTTTTGGCCAAGTTTGAGCCCAATTGAAGGTCAATTGATGGGTTCAACCTTGATTTGATTCACCTTGTTGAACATTGATGATTATCCGATTGAAACCCTAATTGAGATGGACTTAACCCTAATTGGCTTTCAATTGAGGGTTAATTTGGTGTCCAATTGATTGAGGCTCATCCGAATTGACTCAATTTATAAGTGGCTAACATGGCTTTGGCCAATTGAGGGCTTCAACATACATCACCATAATCAATTGTAACATTTGAACCATGTTGGAGGTCCAAACGGTTTGAGCCCATTTGGACCAAACGGTCTCAAGACCGTTTGGGCTCAAACGATCTCAAGGTCGTTTGGACCAATCGATCTCAAGACAATTTGATCAAACGGTTTCAAACCGCATAAGCCCAAACGGTTTGGAAGTCAAACTTTCCAAACAGTCAACGCACCCAAACGGTTTGGGCAAACGACCTTGAGGTCATGCGGTCTTGGAGTCAAACTTAGCAAACGGTCAACGCACCCAAACGGTTTCAAACCATTTGCTGGTTGAAGGTTGAAACCGTTTGGAGGTTTTTAATGTTGTTTATACTTAATCACTTGAAGGTATAATTGGTTCAATGATGGTTTGATCTAAACCCTAATGATAACCTAGGACATTAAGGGACTAAGTGATTAATGAATTGACCCATGATGGTGATCAATGGGGTAATTTACCAAAATACCCTTGAGGGGTTTAATTGAGTAATACCTTGTTCTAATCAAACCCTAATCACATGTTAATGATGTTTTGGCTTATGCTAGTCAATGAAGACTTAACCCAACCTAATTTAGAGTGGTGTAATCACCATCTACTAGTAAGAGGAGAGAGAAAGTATCATAGGAGAGAGAAAGTACCCTTTTTTGGTGGAAACTCAAGTAAAGTACCTTCAATACACATGAATGTGCATGATTAGGGTATGATCCACCTATGTGAGATCATGGAAACCCTAATTATGATGATTAGTGAATCTTAATCTTATCTGAGAGCTTCAATGATGATGTTTCTCATACATGATGATGTTATGAGTTCAATTCACCATAAGGTGAATAGTAAACGCTAATTCTAGGGTGATGACATGAAATGTGAATAGTAAACCCTAATTGATGAAAATTTGGGGAACTTGACTCTTCTAAGAGTTTGAAAGTATAACTTCTAGAATGAATTGTTTACTGTTATCAGTTGAATTAACCATGCAAGTTGTCATGAGATAATGATCACATCCAGGTATGGATTATGATAATATATTCATTGAAAGCATGCTTTAGCTTTATGAATAGTGAAATATCCTGATGCCTTATTAGTGGCATCTTATGAGATTGATGGGTTGTGAGAGCCATGAGTATCATCAAGGTCATGCTTAATAGATGACTTGTGATGAGATGATTGAGAAATGATAATTGATGTGAGTTAGACTTGTTACATTTAGTATTCTACTTTCATAGCTGCCATGCTAATGATTAATGTTTGAGAACATGTATGATGTTAAAAGAATACTGAAATGTACCTAAATAATCAAGTATAATCATACCATGCAAATCCCTGATCATAGATCCATCATTGTCAGAAAGCAATATGATGGTGAAACAAGTTTTCCCAAGGGAACTCCTGGATCATATACTTTTGAGTATATGGGGGAATATGGATGTGTAAATCCTTACATCCTAGTGTAGGAATTGATGTAGATGTTTCTTAATCCATCAACCCTTCACTACATGCCGTATCACTCGAGGAAACACAAATACCACATCGATTAGAGGTAAACAAGAAATCTCTCGATGACGAAGAGAGTACAGAACGCCACTGTAACTCTAAAATAGCGAAGGACCAGATTACCCTGGTGAGCTATAGCAGTAGAGACATAAGATGTCCTGCAAGTCATCCTCACTCTGACTGAGGAAGATGAGGTCATAAGAATCCGGATCTTTTGATGACCTAGGTATGATATCGATGCAACTTAACAAAGTGATCGATGGGAGTATGAGCGGTATACCTCATCTCCGCATGGCATAATAATGTTTGAAAAACATAATCAACAGCGTAGTATATCTGTTAGGATTAACTACGAGTTACTTGATTGATGTTACACTGTTTAGTACATATGTTCTTCATATTCTTTAAATGATGAACTTATGTTATTTTACCAAACTGTTGTTGAGTACTCTGTGAGCTTTTACTGCTTAAGTTATTCTTTGAATTGCCTTATAAAGCTTCTAGTGGAGAGTTATAACTCTCACTGGGACAATTATTTAAAATTGTCTCACCCCGTAGACTTCAACTTTTTAGGTGGCCGTCGAAGACGGAGGAATCGGAATACAGGTGACCAAAACTAGCAGCAGCAGCACCAGGAGCAGCAGTGAATCTCAGGTGGAGATACTGACTGCTGAGTCATGTTGTTAGATAGTCCTATGCCGTCTCTGTACTCTCAGGTCCTAGGGGTTATTGGTCTGAGTTTTTGCTTTAACTCTTGAGATTTTGTATCATGATGTGTATAATTACTCAAGAAGTAATTATCAGAGATGTAAAAAGTTTAAATCCTTTTTCTATAAAAGAGGTTTGTGGTTTCAAGCTCTTATCTCAAAAAGTTTTAATTTCCCATGATTTTTGTCTTCCGCTGTTAATCGATTGCTTCCGCTTAAGTTTAAATCGTGTTTATATTGTGGTTTGGAGATTGGAGCCTACAGGGGTGAAGAGCCCGAATGGGCATTTTATGCACAACGAAGGAGAGAAAATGAGTAAATGATCATTGGATGCATCTTGGAGAGACGAATTTGTAGGTCGAAGAATCGTGCAAAGAGGCATCGTGTAGAGGGAGAATGAGGTCAGGGAGGCTGGTGGTCGGGCTGTTTGAGTAGTCTAGAGGAAAAAGACAAGTTGTCGGCAGTTGGATCAACTCAGGAGAAAACACAGCCATTGGATCGCATGGCTCACGGTGCATGACAGAGAAATTGAGGGACTATAGTGTGACACAATAATTTAAATGAAATAAATTATAATGATTTATCTACTATATTTACACTATATTAAAAATCATAAATTCAATTTGAGTAGTCAAATAGAGTCCAAAAGCCACCAAATTTTAACCATAGGTTAATTACGACTCCTAGATCAATACTATGCATTTAGTTTCCCATGAATCACAAACTTTGGCCCTTAATTACTATATTGACTATTAATGCATATATTAATGTGTGAATTGAGTGATTAATATTAAGAGAATCTTTTAGTGACATATATGAGTGAAATTTGAGATAGTAGATACCTATTAGTATTAAGAGCCATATCCCACCACGATATCCTCTCATTAATCTATTATAGTCCATTTTGAGGAGAGAGAAAGTACGGGGTTAATTATTCTCATAACTTAAATCAAATACACATTATTGCTCATATCTTATCCAAAGAGATATAAAAGCTCCAAATTAACATTATCCACTAATTATCTCTCATTAGTGGTCATATTGCATTATTAGTCCCCAAGTATCACATTAATTGTTATTTTTGTGCAAAACCCCATTCATTGGCATGAATGTGGTTAAATATGATTTCATCATCAAATAAAGCTCAAATTCCACATTGAGGCCAAAAAGGATACAAAAGATGGGGAAATCTAGGAAAATGGTCCAAAAGGATTTGAAAGAAAATAAAAGCTTGAAAATGAGTAAATTGCAAGAAGGACCCTAAAATTCAGTCTGTTACATATGTAAAGTTAATAAAAAAGTATAAAGCATGCAGACACTAACTCTAATAAATAGCTAAACTTCTATCACCTGACTAAACCTCTAACATTAACTCTACTATCTTTTATTGACTTCTTTTATAACCAGGATTACTAACCTTCTAATCCATCAAGTATCACTTGGTTTCTAATGGGCAATCTAATATAAGAATATGAGAATTCTCCTGATGGCCATCTACATTATTGATCTAATACCATATTGTAACACCCTGATTTTCTTATCACATGAGTAGAAGCAAAATTATTTTTTTTTCTTCAATTGGGAGTATTAGTAACATGATATACATTACAATAATGATAGAAAGGAACCATTATAGATTGTGTAAAAAATACATTCTCATAGATTCTTAGGAAAGAAACTCTATTACATCTTCATATTCAAAGGAAACTTGATACTGGGATGCCACGATATACACACCTCATATCAAATCTAAGACCATGTGGATGAAACCCACCAAGAAAACCTCTTAAATTTGTAGTTGCATCCTCGTTGCATGACTATCTCCTGAAGTTATGTACTACGGACATCTCGTACCCAACCATGTACAAAGGGAAACCTAGGTTAGAGTAAGTGGGATTGGATTCCTAATATTATAAACATAAACATGATGTAATTGAAAGTTGAACTAATATCTGAAAGTTGTAAAGTTATACCAAATTGTTGTATCCTCTATTTATATTTTTATCTGATTTGTGGCCACCGTTATATGGTAAGGCCTCCTGAATTGGCGTATCTACACACTATATTTCTACCAAAGTACCTTAGAATTTGAGTGAACACTCCTATAAATTGGCAAAAGATGCCTCTAAATTTTCCCAGGACTAACTGAATGGTTCTTATCATATAATGGCTTATGTGAAGGTTTTAACATAATTGTCTTAAATCCGAACTTACTGAATTCTAAATATGAACTTATCTTATTGAAATTGAATATTGATATCTAAACTGAATTCTGATTATGAATATGTATTCTTAAATTTTAAATGGAATCTAAGTCTAAATCTAAGATCTAATACACTTGAATATTACAAAGTTTAATATATCATGAAAAGATTCACATTGAAGAAGAGGACAGGCGGGCAACAAGTTGCGCCGCTAGTCCTTTTTGGATAGCAAATCCAATCCTCTAAAATACAACATTCATACACTTGGGATCCATAAAATTACTATTCATAACTTTTTGGACTCTTTTAAGAAGATCCACAGCTTCTGGTGCTAAGAATCCAAAAGTATCAAATCCAAAGGGAATAAAGGCATGTTGATTCTCAATACATGCTTTCTCATGTTTACCCACATTGGATGAAGACGCTTTAAGGGCAGCATGTCCCGCTGTAAAAGATGCACTCCTCAATCCCACCAGTGGAGAAACTCCTATAAGGTCCACACATGCATGTTTCCCTCCTATCCACCCAAAAATCAAGACATCAACAGGCCTAAGTGTCGATCTTTCCTCTTGTGGATCAGTTAAAAATTCACAGGCGCCTCTTTCTTAGCAGCAATACATGCACGTTTGAGTACATCAAAAAGAACATCTCTAACAAGATAATGTTTGTATTTAAAACCTAGAAGCTCTTTGCAATGAACTGCATGTTCTCCAAAAGTGTCCAAACATGCCTTACGACATATTGGACATACCTCATCCGCTGGAAATAGAGGGATCATCATACGGTATTTTAAGATACTACGGTACTCCACTAGAGACATATAAACCGAATTGATCTTGATTAGTAGTTCTTATTACACTAAAATTTTAAAGTGTGACTTAATATGATCTTTCATTCAAATATAGGATATCTTAAATTTGAGTCTAATGACTTGAGAAAAAAAATTGAATTCAATGTTGAAATACTATCTAATGGTAGCTTAAGTACCGCAAATATAAAATGTGATAACCTCACAACATACTTAATTTGAATAAAGGATGATTGCTCAAAGTATCATTGAACATTAGATAAGCATGGAATGTTGAATGTCTAAAAGTAACTTAATCTCCAAGTTACTTTGTAGGAAAGGTGTAGGATGAATCATAATAATAAAAAAAATTAATGGACATGGTCCACTTACCTTATTTGAAGATATCCTTAATGTAGATTTGTTTCCTTGATTCCTTTTCTTGATAACCTAATCACATGGACAATAATAAATTTCTATAAGTCCATATGTATTTCCTTTTTTTATTTTTAAATGTGAAACCCCCATTACTCTAACATCCTAAACTAGATTAGTGTTCTTGTTTAGAGTGATTATAACTATGATCTAAAACTAGGATAAAATCTTAGTGTTGAATTTATATCAGAACTCATGTTATATACTAATTGTGGCCCTCATATTTGAATAATTCATACTAATCACATAATGTACTAATATGTGAACATATTCATCCATGATCAAGAAAAAATTTCAAATATATGCATATGTATCTAGTTACTATGGTTTACTTGAAATTAGATATAAATATTTCCAAAACAATCTATTTGATAGTGATTGCGAATATATGTATTGTAATATCTTATCAATATCCAAAAACACATCATATAATACTCAATTAGGTCAAAACGTTTCCACGCGATGAGAGGTGCACCCCTAGGGTTCGGGAGTCGTGGGGGCGGTCGAGGCGGCGGCCGCAGAGGCCGAGGCCAAGGATCATCATCTCACATTTGATCTAATGAGGAAACCCTTAATCTTGTTCTTCCCGCCGCTGATGATGACCCCCCCGTTGGTGTCGAGCCAGACTAAAACGCCATCTCTGATGATGTCTCCATGAGCACAGAACAGGCTGATGCAGTTTCGGCTCGTCGCAGCTAAAGGGATGCCCACGTTGGGCATGACCACGGGCTCCTTTCTTATATTAACCCTACCTCACCAGACACTCTCACGGAAGAAGATATTTAGGTTGACCTGTCAGGAGTCCTCCCTACCTTCTCCGTCAAGAATGAATCCATCCAACCTCTGCTAGCTCTATGGCAGTTCGTGGTATTCGTTAAAGCCATAAGAATCATGCTGAGATTCCAAGCCCTTGTCAACAAGATAAGTGTGCTATGGCTGTCGACGACTCAGTTCCACATCATTGATCTAGATAATGGCTATTACATAGTTCAGTTGGGCAATCACAAAGATTATGAGAAGGCGCTTCTAGTGGGCCCATGGACTGTCTTTGAGAATTACCTTTCCATACAACCATGGTCTCCCTCCTTCAGGCCATCGGAGAAGATACCTCACAAGCTGGTGGTCTGGGTTAGGGTCGCTGACCTTCCAGTGTTTCTGTACCAAATCCAGCTTCTCATCAACATTGGTAATTCCATTGGCAAGACAATCAAGGTGGATGCAAACACCCTGTTAGGTAATAGGGGAAGTTCGCGAGGATTGTTGTTGAGGTGAACACGTAGAAACCATTACTTCCAGCCATCTTCTTCAATAGGGAATATTCCCATCTCGAGTACGAGAATATGCCTCACTTCTGCCTGAAGTGTGGTCATCTTGGCCATACGGCGGACGAGTGCAAGCAAGGATCCACACCTCCAAGCGACCTGGCCTCCACCTCCATCCCAATCCCGGTCCCGGCGGTTAATTACACTAACACGATCCATGCCAAAATGCCTGAGTGGCACAAGACAAATGCTACTGGGAGGAATGCTAGCGGCAGCAAACCCTTGATGCCGCACAGTGAGCGCAAGACCACCACAGGCACTCCCATCATTATCCCTGTGCAGGCAAGCGATGATGACGGGTTCCAGTCCGTGCTTAGCAAGAAAGCCAAACAACATCAGCGTCAGAAGGAAGCAGCTGCGGAAGCAGCCGCCCAAGCTACAGCGTCGCATGACACGTCCATCCATCACAAGGCCAATACTTCTGTTAGGCTCACCGCCAACGACGTAAGCGAAGGAAGGGGGCCAAGCCAGGCTCAGGACGGTGAGTTATTGTTCCAAGCTCAAGCAACAAACATCCCTGTGGTCCTCGGCAAACAAAAAGCTTGCCATAGAAGAAGTGATAGCGGCTACGTTATGCTGAGGAACAGGAAAATTTTGTTCCAAACAACACAAAGTCCAGATCGTGTTCGAAAAAAGGGTCGAGTCGAGGACTTGAAAGTCATGACAAGTTCAACTCCCCATGCGAAGCGTGGTCTAGAATTCCAAAAGCACCTGGAAGGTGCCTCTCAAGAAACCTCTGCGGAGGTTGACATAGAAGGTGAAGATCAGTCTGTAGGACTGTGTGCCACACTTCAATAAATCTCTCAATGAATATCGTCTGTTGGAACATCCAAGGTGCATGCCTGGATAAGAAAATTCGATTAATTCACAAAATGAAATTCATTTACAAAGTGAACAACATATCCATCATGGAACCCTACTGCAGTGGTCCAACTGCTGACAACCTCATCAAGTGCCTTGGCTATAACTCCTCGCATAGGGTGGAATCCAATGGCTTCTCAGACGGTATTTGGCTTTCCTGGGATCATCATCGTTGTTCTGTTGAAATCCTCCTCAACCACCACCAGTTTATACACTGTCGTATTAACGGCGACTGGTATTTGACCGTCGTGTATGAAAGCCCTAATCCTACTATGGGAGAGTACCTATGGGGGAGACTTGAAGAGATTGCTTCTTCTATGAATACTGCTTGGGCTGTTCTGGGTGATTTCAACACCTTGCTTAACATCAAAGAGAAGTGAGGCAGTGAGTACTTTGATAGGCGTTCTAGTGGCCGCTTCCATGAAGTCCTTGCTGCCACAGGCCTTTCGGAACTTAAAACCCAAGGCCCCTTCTTTACCTTCCAGCGTCAGCACCTCCACGAGCGACTTGATCGGATTATTGCAAACTTAGAATGGATCCACAAGTTCAGAGACAGCTCTGTTGTGGTCCTCCCCCATCTATACTCCGACCACCATCATATCCTCTTGTCATGTAGAACAAGGACGCCTAAACGCTGCCTTTTCCGCACCAAGGCGAGTTGGAGCCTCACCCCCATGTTCACGAAGGACGTCATGTGCCACTGGCCAGTTAATGGCAACTTCCAGGAAACTCTTTTCACCTTCAAAGACAAGGCCACTCAGTGGGACCCCACGAGATCAGGCCTCCAGCATAAAGAAAAATAAAAACTCCTCACTCGCATCAGCAAGCACCATATATACTCTCAATCACTAAACCCCATACCACTGATGGACCCATCTATTCCTCTTCAGGAGCGACTCCATAGCAACCTTCTCAACGAGGAGGCGGACTGGCAGCAGCATACCCATATTGACTGGTTGAAGTCTAGTGATCTTAACACTAGATTCTACCAGTCATACGTGTAATCTAGGCGGCACTTCAACAAGATTACGGGTGTTGGACCTCCATAAGTGAAGAAATGAAGAGGCCGGTTCACATCTTCTTTGCAGACCTCCTTTCCCAGACTGCCCCCACACACACTGATCGGATACTTGCGTATCATGGAGCCTTCCATGCCATCCACACTTCTACTACTGCCAGCCTGAGTGCCATCCCAAATAAAGATGAAATCAGAGTTGTCACCTTCTCCATGGCGCCTCTCAAAGCACTAGGACCCGACAGGATCCATACTAGCTTCATACATCCTTACTGGCAGTAGGTTGGCCCGAACATCATTCAAACATTTCAAGAGGTCTTCACTTCTGAGAACATTAGCACTTCCATAGCAGATTCCTACATGGTCTAATTCCCTAAGATCCCTACTCCTCAACGTTGCAGCGACCTGCGACCCATATGGCTTAACAACAACTGCTTCAAAATCATCTCCAAGATTATTGTTGAAAGGTTGAAGCCTCTCATGAATGACTCGGTCACCCAACACAGTCTAGCTTCATCCTCGGATGATGCATTAGTGACAATACCCTTCTTGTTTAGGAGGTTATCCACTCCATGAAGTCCAAAGCCAACAAGAAATCGTGGATGTGCATCAAGCTTGATGTGGTGAAGGCGTTTGACAGAATGAACTGGGCTTTTATATATGACACTTTGCAGCATACTGGCCTTCCAGCTAAGCTCTCAACCATCATCATGGAAATCATCAGCAAGGGCTCGACTTCCATTCTGTGGGAGGGCGAGCCTTTACCTCCCTTCAAAGCCACTCAAGGTGTCCGCCAAGGTGATCCAATTAACCCTTACGTTTTTGTCTTGTGCATGGAACGACTGAGTCAAGCGATCTCTGCTTCTGTGGAATCTGATCATTGGAAACCAATCACCCTCTCTCGTGGGGGCTTGAAATTGTCTCATGTCTTCTTTGCTGACAACATCCTTCTTCTATGTGAAGCTTCTGTCAAACAGGCTCAGATCATTTCTACTATCCTCAAGGAGTTCTCCATGGCGTCAGGGCAATCTATTTCCAAGCCCAAATCACACTATTCTTCAGTAAGAATATTTCTCAACCTCTAAAGAGAACGATAAGTAGAAAACTAGGCTTCTCTTGGACCAGAAACCTAGGCAAGTATCTAGTTGTGCCCGTCCTCCATAATCGAGTCAACAGAGAAACCCACAGTGACATCCTTGCTTCCATTCAACGGAGGATGAACAACTGGGCCCTTAAAAGTCTTTCTCTAGCAGGAAGGGTGTGTTTGGCCAAGTGTACCCTACATGTTATTCCTTCCTATACTATGCAAACTGTCAAGCTTTCTCCGCACTTGCATGATGACATCAATAGGCATATCTGAAGATTCATCTGGTCTAGAGCTGCTAGCGAACGCAAATCCTCTCTAGTCTCTTGGAAAAATGTCTCGTCCAGCAAGGACATTGGTGGGCTAGCTATTAGGGATGCCAGGGACCAAAATGACGCCCTTATGATGAAGAATATCTGGGCTTTCCTCACTGACCCGTCTAAGGTCTGGGTCAAGGTGATGAAGGAAAAATATACCAAGAATGGTAGGCTCAAGTCTGTACCGACCTCCCCAGCCTGGAGCTTTATCAAAAAAAACCTTAGTAGAGTAAATAAACAGAGCCACATAGTAATCAACAGTGGGAGTCATTCAAATGTCTGGGAAGGTAGGTGGATTGCTGGAAAATCTGTGCTAGACTTCCACCCCGGTTTGCCAATCCATCATGAAATCTGAGACCTCACTGTAGAATCCATGGCGATCTGCGATGGGGAATGGGACTGGGATTTCATATACAGTTTCCTCCCTGAGCCCACTTGGCCTATTATCGCTACTATCCCTGTCTCGCTCTGTCACTCGGAGGACGATGGATGGGTCTGGCCTCTCGAAAAGAATGGCTTGTTCACTTCTAGATCAGTCTACAGGTGGCTTCGGCGAGGCAAAGAAGTCACCACACAAGGTAACTAGAAGGGCATTTGGCAAGCCAAGATTCTGGAGCGCATCAAAATGTTCCATTGGCTCATGCTTCATGGTGCTCCCATGACAAACATGGAAAAGAGACGCAGACACATGGAGGTACCAGAGGAATGCCCCATCTGTAAAAACAGTCAGGATACCATGATCCACACACTCAGAGACTGTAAATCTAGTTGGGATGTTTGGAATCAGCTGCTTCCCAATGAGGACCACTCACTCCTCTCTTCAAACAAGGGGATTCATAAGTGCACCACAAACTCGGATGACACTTTCACTCTGAGAGTTGTTGCTTGTTGGCATATCTGGACTTGCCGCAACAAGCAACTCCATCAACAGAAGACCCTACCTACTTCTATGAAAGTTGAGTTTATCAAGCTTCGGACGGATTCTATTACCAAGCTGCATGACAGGTCGGGCCACACTCATTTAGCAGCTAATCCACCTACTCAGAATATCACTGTGAAGTCAGTCTATATCTTCACAGATGCAGCTCACCATTATGGTCATAACACATCGACTATCGATGCCCACACTATGCTTGCAGACGACTCTCATATCATGGGGTCCTGCCAAATTATTCAGTCTTCTACTCCGCTCGCTAGTGAGATCCATGCTATCCTGTTAGGTGCTCAACTATGCAAGGATCATCAATGGGACGCCTGCTACATTTTCACTGATTGTCGGGAAGCCATCTGTCATGGAACCGGAATCCAAGTCCCATGAACCAAACGTATACCACAGGTGATATGCGGAATCGTAAAGCTTAGCACACATGAACAGATAACAAGATACAAGCACCAACATAATCTCAACAATCAACAAGATATATTAAGCAACATCATTATCTTACATGATTTGAATTACATATTCAAGAGTCACTTTGTACAAGTCTGCTCATGTATACTATATCTGGATCTTACAACAAGTACAGCTAGCATAGCTCACCAAGCCAATCAACCTTCTAGCCATCTCTGAACCTAAAAACAACATACGAGAAATGGGTCAACACACGAGGTGTTGAGTATGGGGCCGAAAGATACACATATATATAAGCTTTGCATAATTTTCAAAAGATTTCAAGACTAAACGAACAAGAATAAACATGTTAATTATTTAACAAATGCGAAACCATATTTTATGTCATTTCACTCCATTATATCAACAATATCAAACATGTTTAAGGCCTTTGACCAACTTCCCGTCGGAAGGGTCCGTAAGGGTGCTCAAGCTTAGCTAACCCTTTTATACGAGAGGGACCTCAAGGTCGTAACCAAGAGCCCTTTATGAACAATATTATAATGGAGTTCCATATATATATGTGTTCAAGTTATAAAATAGACAAAGCAAACATCGAGTATGACATAGCAATAGTACATGGCAATATTTGAGAAAATAGACAAACAAGCATATAATATATGTCTTTTCAAGCAAGAAAGCGGAAGTCATATAATTAGATAAGGCCCAAATCTGATTTAGAGATTTCATAACCTAACATATCCTTCACCATCTAGTCTCATGCCAAACCTGATTAAGAACAAGATTGCATATATACATTAGATTCTCATCATTAACCACGATTATCTTTATTTGATGGTTTTGGCCAAGTTGGGTTACAAGGTTGGTTATTAGTACATTTGACGACCTTATATTGATTTAGGGTCCACCATAAGAGTGTGGTTCAAGTTCCATATCCTTTTGAGGTTTAATCTGGACATGATAAAATTTAGGACACTTATGCTCAAATTAGGTCACGAGACTCATAATAGAGTAACCAAGGACAAATGTCATCAATGAAACAGAACTAAGCATAGGGGATGGTTTAGATCAGCAAGAATAGGACATAAGAGGCATAAACAAGGTTGGGTAGATGTCCCTTAGGGTCTAGGTATCATCAAGACATTGATATTTAGCCAAGATGCAAGATTAGATCATCAAGACATTGATACATGAATCATATTCAAGAAACATAACAACTTTGATCAAGATCATACATTAAAGTCCAAGGACAAGTCACATAGTGCAAACAGGAGTAATTCTTAAGCAATAGGGGTGATAAGGACCCTCTTTTAGATCAAAGATGTACTAAAGGTTCTGATTTCATGATTAGGAAGATAGATGATCATTAAAGGTTTCAAGTTTTATCACCTAGATGCATTGAATGTACTAAACATTGATAAAGTTATCATTTTCCAGAAATCAAGGGAGTAAACATTAGAATTAGGATCTGGAACCATGCCCAATTGTTAGGTGTCGTCGAGCTGATCAATTTGATATATTGGTTCGACGTTTTTGGCCAAGGGATTAGCAAGATATCATTTTTACAAAACTTCCATTCAAACTATACGGATTGACATAGGGCGTTACCTGGAATTCATTGACTGATCTGGGACATTGGCCCGAGATCCAACGCATGCACCCCAGGCTACGGTGGTGCTTGCAGCCCACATGCATACATCGTTGATAGTGTGACCATCGTGCTCCTTTACTAGATTGTGTGGCTGGAGGCAGATCTATCTAGGCCGTCGATAGCTGGGCCAGCGATCTGAGGGTCCGCGAGTTCCGTGCCTGCCCGCACACCCCCTTTTGCCATTCTCCCTGTCCAGAACAGAGGAGGCACAGAGGCGGTTTGTAATGCCCCTACCCACCGGAGGAGAGGGGAAGGAGATCTGCCACCGATCAGGGCGGCCTCCTGGGACATCGCCGACGAGCGGCCATGAAGCATTGGAGTCGCAAAAAGTTCCTACCCTCACCATCCCTTGGCGGCGGCTGTAGACCCCATGTCGAAGAAAGGGGGGGTTTTGTGATGCAGAAAGGATGGAGGATGGCCAAGAAAGGGGTACAAAAGGAAGATGGACAAGGGCTAGAGAAGGGGGGTTTTTTATAAATCGACAAGTTAGGGTTGTCAGATCCTAGCTTCCCATTCGTTACTCAACTGGGTGGAGGCGGAGAGCGTTTCCTTTTTCCAGCCGCCTCACTGGTTTCCCAATGAGGAAAGGGAGGAGGAAAAGGCAATTTGGCCACAATGTTGATTTGGGCCTATGTAGGCCAGCCCAACTGAGAAAATGGTATAGAATTGAGATAAAACAAGGTATAAATAGCTAAATTTCAAGGTGTCATAACTTGGACTCCGAAGGTCCAATCGATGTGATTCTTGAGTCGTTAGATTCTTATTCAAAAGCTATACCACTTGGCATATAATAGAGAGCAAGTATATCACATTGAATAGGTAAAAAAAAAATTCTTACAAAAGGGTGATATGTTAAGAGATAAAAACTTAGGTCCATGAGCAAGTTATGTTACAAAGGTGAAAGTCAAGCATATCGTAATCAAAAAGGGTCATCGACAAGTCGAGTCATGGAATTAAACTCATGTTGAGTGATCTAATTTAATAATAGAGAGTGAGAAATAGTATAATGAAAGAGAGAGAAAATTGAGGTTGTCACATCCTTCCCTTCTTACAAGAAATTTCGTCCTCGAAATTTGTCCAAGATCATGAACAAGAGTCAAAGTCAAAATCCACCAAGTATAGATATCCCTCCATGGTCACCAACACATTCTCCGCATGGGATGCACACTTAGGTTACGGTCATCAAGGGTGTATTTATATCAATGATATTCAAATTTACTTATGGTTCCATCATACTATAATATCATCATGGAATTAGGTTTTCCCATTGCCTAGTATCCATATATTAGGTTTTTTTTATTATTGGTTCATATCTTCATATGAGAACAATGTGTATTATCAAAGTCTATGTTATCAATTCTTAATCGAACATACTCATGGTCATGACTTCAAACGAGACTATCATCGAGTGTGTATCTCATCTTTACTCTAGATTTTATGCATGTTTTTGTTTTTCCCCAAAAATTTCCACCAACTCTAATCAATTATGTTCATCTAAGTTATGACTCCAAGAGTATTGTCATATCAAGTTGATCATTTGATTATGAGATTAGGCATGTTACCCCTGATTATTCAAGCTAAGCTTTCATGACCTCATCATATTATTTTCATGATTTCAAGGCTACATCTTTTATGTATAGTATGATTTCATATTAGATCTAGATTATGAGAGTGGCTTATCTAGCATATATCAGTTTTTTTTTAAACATAAGTGAGATATTACATGTCTCAAGCATCATTCCACTACTAAAAAAATAAGAATTAACTACATTTAGTTTAACTATATTTGTATTATATGTAGTGAAAAAAAGTTTTCTTTATATTTTATTAAAAGTGTAACAAAAATATGTAGCCATTTTTCCAGCCGAAAATTTGCATCTCGGGTTTCACACTCAAATCTCCCTCCACTGACACTGCTTTGTGTTTGGTATTGCTTCCTTCCTCTGAAAAATTGTGGCTCTCTACCTTTCCCAGCCTCAGAGATCGGATCAACCATCTTGTCTTGCTCCTCTCCTTCATCTGCCTCCTCATCCTCCTTTGCTGCATCTTCCTCTTCAGCATGCATATCCACTTACTTATGCTTAAATCCTTCCTCATCTACCCCCATCACGATATCCTGATCCTTTATAGTGTCACCACAATCACCTGCCACCACAATCGTCTATACAAAGCATTACTGAGGCTCCATACGACACAATATCCCTCACCCAATTCTCAAGAAATTTCGTTCGGGGACGGTAATGGTGACTCCGAGTTTGTCTCTTGGGGACCGACGGTAGAGTCTTTCCATGTTCTGACGCCGTCCAATTCCTCCTCTTTGACTTCTCATTAGTTGACACATTGGGGCTCTGAAGGACACTACTCGTGCATTGCCGGGGTGGTGATGATGGCCTATTAGCTGTATTGTCATCATCCGTGGCATACACCATCACTCTGCCTTTTCTTGGTCCAACTTCATATGACCCTCCTACACAGGCCTCACCTAACGTATCAGAAATAATCCTTTCCCAGTTTGGTATAATTCAACTTGTATAGTAGTATCACATTCAGTAAACAATGAAGGAGATTCAATTTCTGAATTGCACTATGTGAGAGTCTCGCGATGGCACACTATGATTGTTTATCTGAACACAATTTTTTGAGTTCATACGATGTAGAACACTGCCTCGCTGGATGGATGATACAATGAGGCTGCTAGCGCTGTAAGTAACATTCCAGTGCCACAGTTTCTCCTTTGAATATTTGAACATGTATTTCAGATATATTTGGCATGCTTGGGGATCTATAACTTGTTTTCACTTGTTGAATATAATATTGCTACCACCACTCCACTTTCTAATCTTCTTTGAGTACTGAACCCGATAGAGGAAAATTGAAATGGCATGTGGCCAAAAACATTATACTTGGTAGTACATCCTGGCCTAAGGTAATGTCACTACGGTAGTGGTAGTGTTACACATAATATCATGTATTTGAATGGCAATTAACTAAAGATTGTTTTTCATAGCATGTAGGTTGACACTTTTGATCTTTATTTATTCTTCTGCACTGCATCACTTTTAAGTGCTTAGAGTGTGTTGACTGGAGTTACTGACATTTTCATTTGTTTCATAAATTACTACAGAATGTTGGGGCTCAATCCTTTTTCAACTGTTTCTATTGTACGAGGAGGGGTTAGATTTATTGCAGAGTCATGAAGAGGTTCTTGGCTTATTATCCTCCTTAGAGCTGCACAGAATGTTTGAACCTGCCACATGTGGTTGGCAAGCCAACATGCTTACTGTTGGACTAACTGATAGGCGCACCAGGTTTGATCTTTATTCTAGTTCTTTGTTGTTGGAGGTGTCCTCCATTCTCATCATTGCTTAGGTTGATTAAATATTGAGCGAGAATACAACTGGATGCAACGTCTTCATTTGCAATTGCCTTTTTATGTCAAGTAACCTCTTGAAGACATAGCGAAATTGGGCCTACCCATGTACAAGTTTGTGTGCCTAAGTCTGTAATGAAAATAATTTTTGTTGCTTCTTAATGACTAGAACATCCACCAAATTTTGCATAAAGCTTCATTGAGGATTTTCTTGGTGCTCGACACTTCAAATATGAAATAATAACAAATGGATATTTTTTAGTTTGAAGAACTCTGTCAGACCATCAGTAAGAAGAAAACAAAAGTTGACTTAGTGTAGCAGTCCGGTGCTGCAAAAGATATTTCTGAGCCTTGATTATTTTTTTGACAATGGTAGCTTTGATTTTAAGGAGAAAATATCCATTATAGGATTGTGATTTTGATTCCACATACACACACACATTCTCTCTAATGTCTCAGTCATTTTTAGAAGGCATATTCATTATCGACAGGTGGCCAACAGTTCTCAAGATCTAATCTAATCTAAGTGTTGTTGCTTAATATTAAGTAAGGTGAACTCATTTTGTAGTGTGATAGAACAACATTCCAAAAAATTGTGATTAATGTTTAGAAACATTGAACACAGAATAATGACACATTATATATGTGATGTTATCATGTAATGATTTTATAATACGTGACCCAGAAGTGCATATGTATGACATATTATGTATGATACTGATCTTATCATTTGTATCTGATTTATGAACATATGTTTTTATGTTTAATGAAAAAAATATTTTTTATGAAAGAGGCCTCAACCATTCTTAGTTTCTGGCTTTGCCACTATTAACACCATTAACTTCCTCTACAGTTTTTTCAGAGCATTGTGCCTTTGTTGTCTTCCTATACTTCTTCGATTCCTAGTGTTATGGTATGGACATTATCATGATTCAGATATAGTGATTTCATGAAGTACGTGAAGATTGGTAGGTTCTTTATTAGTGTAAAGCTAGAGAATGGAGTTATATACATGCCTTCTAGTAATTCCCCTGATCTGATAAGTTTACCAATTGGTTCAACTCTACTAGTTTTCTACGATCTGATAAGTTTGCCAAATGTCTTAAGTATGTTAATTTTTCTTTTTAGTTTATAAATTTGCATGTTCAATACTTATGCTCTATCTTGAGGTGAATATTAAGTTGTACACTATACATATTACATTATAGTGCTTAGTCCCACATCATAATTGGTTTTTTGCACTCTTTGCATAACCATTGCAATAATCGTGAGATATCAGACCTCATATTTAATAAATCAGACATCTGCATCTTTAACACCTTTGTCAAATGGTAACGATAATTGTTCTTTGCTATCTTGTGGCCACAAATTGTTCTGATTGATTTGCCACATAATTGGTAAGAGTCTTGTTGGCTATTTAGTAATTAAGAGGGAAAGTAGTGACTCGCGGACTTAAATCGGGGCTACAAAAGTTTCGATCGGGTTGGATTGGAATCAAACTTCGTTTAGCAAGCTAGATTTTGAAGTTGTGGGAGCTTGTAAGTTACGTTGCTTTTGTGTTCAGAACTTGTTTAAATTAAACACACAATGGAAACTAGAGTTTCGACATGTTACTCTATTGTGTAACCTTCTCTTTCTTTTGTTGGGTTGTGATCAGAGTCGGGCCTACTATCAGCTACATCTTTACTTTGCTGAAATGACCATATGTAGATGGGAAAGGGATATAGGGAATACACAAAGAAGTGTTTTTTAACAACTCTTACCTTCAAATTTAGTAATCCTATTTGATAAGGCTAACATATAAATACAGAAGAAATTCAATTCAAGATTATTGAGGGAACCGCTTAGGTACTGATACATGACAAATGTGTTAAAGCTAGTGATGCAACTAAGCTTGGAAGTGACTTAAAAATGAGACTTTTTACCCCAATCTCTCACTCATCCTAAATGGTTCATTTATGAACCTATGTGATTTTTTAGTCAAATTGCTTTTATTAGCCTCTATGTCATCCCTGTTCTGTAATTGTTTTAAGAGGTTGTTTTATCACATGCCACCATTACCCAACAGTTGCTAATCATTGCGAGAAGGCAAACCAAGAGAGAGAGGGTATGAAGAAGGTTGGATTTCACTTTTTTTCAATCATAGTATCTAAATTTCTCTTGTTCTATTTGCACCATTTGCCAATAAGAAAAGAACTGCACTTTCACATCGTGCTGGATCAACCAGATGATGAGTAGGGGGTACCACTCTATTAATGAATGATGATTGGTGAATCATCACTGATGTGTCAAATTATATTATATTTGCATATCCGAATGATTAAAAATCTTTAATATCACATGAGCTTCTTGTGATGGGTTGTCATGGTGGATACTAGGGCAATTGTGTTGTCAAACTATGCACAAATGAAGCAAATTCAACGAAGGACATGCAAAAGCTATGGAGCTGGAAAATATGTAGTTGTAGATCTTGGAGGTAAAGATAGAGTGCCATATGAAATTGATATATGGTTTATTCATTTTTTCTAATGTTCAACAATAGGCATGCATTTATATTAATATTTTAGTATTTACTATCTTTCTATTATATGCAATTATGCAGTGTTCATACCTTTGTTGATAATGGGGCTTCATTAATGAACGGGGTCATGATTGTTTTGTTGACTCATATTCAGATTTGAGGCCCTGCAATGGTAAGACATGATACTACTTAGGAAGCCTCCCTTATCCATTGTCGCATGAGGTGGCAAACAATTAAGAAGAGTGAGTATAGTGGTCATGTCCAAGCAAAGACACCCGTTTTTCATTGCAGGGGCATCATGTGCATGAGGCAGCCAATTACAAAGCTATTTGGTTACAAATGGATGATTGAGTCTCTAACAACTAGAGCTTAATAATAGATTAGCAACATGATAGTTCTATTTTACAAAGAGCCATAGTTGTTAATAGTAGAACCTATTTAAAAGATTTTTAGCTTCTCAACTTCAGATTATACTAATCCATTACATGATTTCTAGGGGTCTGATTTTGTATCAGATGGCCATGAGTAAGGTGCTACATTTTATAAGACATACCAGCATGGTATTATTATCATCATAACTGTCAAGGATGTAGCTGAAGTTCCACTGTCGTAAAGGTAATTGTTCTTGTTTTTCCAAAATGGTTGATGCACTAAAATTTCTTTTAGTTTATCCATAGAAATGCTAGGAACTCAAAGAATGAGTCATTCTATAAGCATGACTTAAATCTCAAATGTATTTTCTGATTAACACTTACGTCTGTCATCATATTTTTCTTTCCACTGCAAAAGTTCTTGAAACTGCTACTACAACATAGCCAAGAACATCTTCTTATTCATGTTCCATTTTTATAGAATGGGACACATGCCAAACTTTACTTAGCAAAGTATCTGAGGAGCAAAATTCTAGTTGTAGAAGACAGTTAATTGAAGGTTGGCAGTGGAGCAAAATTCAGTATTATGGAGGAGAACTGGATGAGGAAAATCATGTGTCTATCTAGTGATGACTGTTGAGCATTATTTACTGGAGAGATTGATTTTGTGCAAGGTATTCCTCCTATATTATGTCTTGTCTCACTCATATAACTATTTGTCTTTTATCTTACAATTTTTGTCTTCTATAGCTACTTTTCTGTAGTTTACGTACACTGTGGAAAAGAAGACAATTACAATCTCCCTTGCCTCCATCATAAAACATCTATTTTAGTAATTTGTCTCAAATAACATAGATGATTTATCACAATATGCATGGTTCTCTCAACATCTGCTTGGAGAAATGGATACACAATGTATCTACTAGAATAGGAAAACCCACGGTGGAACATCGAACCACATAGGTCACAAACTCACAACTTAAACTATAGTTAATTCTTTCCCTTGTTCACTGGCTCTAACAACAGTCACTTTCTCTTTGTTGCAGTCATGCTCGATTGATCGTGAGGGAAATTACTTTTATGGTAGGTTCTAACCATGAACTTATATACCAATAATGTGAAAGCATCGAATAGTTGTGTTCATGTTTGGTACTTGTGAATACATGTTCATCTAGTTAGTGATCTTTTGCATAAAACGTAGAGACAAAAATATATTTGCATGTACATCAAAGTTTTAACTTGTATGTATTTGGTCTAACATAAACAGTCTTTAGTATATTTTTTCATATAGCATTTAGATTTAAATTTCTATGCTATAATGCACTAGTATAAATGATCTACTTGTAGCTACCATTTATAAATACGAACATGTTAAGAAACATATCACTTGAATGTTTTGAAGAAACATAGGCTGAGATAGCTTCACACAGTGTATTTTGAATCAATATATCCTGGTATGATTTGTCAATCTCAATATTGAGAGTAAGCACAATTAAGAATGATGAATCCTTTAGTCTTCATTTCTCTTAAATTTTCCTATACTATTCTATGATATGTTTTTAAATGCAGCTTGCAGAGTCCCATAAAACTATTGTGACGATATATATGATTTTGGCACCATTGACTAATCCATATGAAATTATTTATTTTCATACAAGTAAGTCACATATTTCAGTTATTCTTTATGTTTTTATCCACATACTTTATATCTTGAAGAGCTCAAACCCACAGAAGTCTTGTTCATTCTGGACACTCTAACACTGTGTTAAGTTTTTATGATAGTGTTTAACAATTTTAGGAAATAACTACATAGATGGGCCCAACATTTTACTGAGTATGAGATCTATCCCAGTTGAAATCACACAAGTACCATAACATATATAAAGGTGCACATTTTGATCCCAAATTCTCAAAACATATACATCAGGTCATGTTTTTGCTAAAGCCAAGAGGTCTTATTTTCTTAATCCCCCTAATGATCCTTTAGCTTTTGTCACCTTCCATGCCAACACATTAAGATGCATCAATACATACCAACATTTGAAATAATGTTTGGCACACACACTCTCTTCTATTGCCACTTCCACCACAAAATACCCTGCTCCCTCATTCCTTTTGTTCCACTCACCATGATCTGTTCACCTCCTCTATCCTTTCGGCCACATGTTGCTAGAAGCAATGAACATATGTTGCTTTTGATAAAGAGGTGGAGATGGGAGATGAGGACAATAAAAGGGACAAGATGGGGACAACTAAAATGTGGACGGGGGGGCATGATGAACTGGAAATGGAGTAGGGGCAAGATAGGTGCCAATGGTGAAAGAGGGGGCTGGATGGACAACATCAATTGAGGCAAATGAAGTGCCATGTATTATTTAATGAATTGTAGGAATAATGTGGGCCAGTAACTACTGCACATATTTGTAAAGACAAGAAAGCAGTGAGAAGCATGTTCTTCCACCTTTGTCCATTACACATGTTTTATGGAGTTAGTATCTTGGAAGGTAAAATGTTGTTTTTTATTGGGCTATATGGATTTGGAAGGTATGAAGGTTGCTTTATTCTAATTGTATGGTATATACATGCTTGTTATATTTCATTCTTGTTAGTTTGTATTCAGATTTCGTTTTTATCACTGTTTGTATCCAATGCCATTGAAGCATTGGTCCTGATCTAATACTAAATACCAATGGACCACATGTGACCTTGTTTGTTATATATATGTCATTGTATAGCTTACATTTTATAAGAGCTTTGTGCATACAGTTTATATCTACATCACTAATGTTGTCAACAGAAAACACCCAAACAGTTTCGATATGTCAAGATTGTGCTAAACTTCTTTATTTGTTATCTGTATATTGGTTGTCCTGTTGGGTAGGTGAGCTCCTGCTCTTTGGGTGTTTACTGGATTGGAGTAGAATAAGAATTTATATATCACTTCTATAATGCATTCATTGAAATTAGGGAAGAATAATACACAAAAGTGAAGATTAGACTTGGTTGTTAAATGAACTGTCACTACTCAAAGGCAGTGTTCTCAGTGTCTTGTTAAAGGCATTTTTGGTAAAAAAAGATGGGGAGCTAAATTTTATGATTTTTCTAAAACATATATTTTCAAGTAGAGAAAATTATTAGGATTGATACGTAACGTTCTAGGCCTACAATCTTGAAATACGTACTTATACATATCATTAATATGTAGTGTGTTACTTAGATAAGGCACTAAGGGTAAGTAATATTCAATAACCTTATAGCTCATATCTTACTATTATAAATACTATTTACAATTGGTGACACAGCTCAAGTTCATTTTTATATACTATATTAGTGAAAAATAATGAATGCTTTGTGATGCCATCATTAATGAATTTGTAAGATTTTCACATTGGTTAAACTCTTTGTAGGAGTAAGCCTTATAGTGGTTTGATACCTTGGTAAATATTATTCTATTAGACTGTTATCCTAGGTCCATAAACTAATAATGATTGAGTGGGAACTCCTCCATTTCAGAGAGTAATAACTCACTTGCATGTGATGCCTTGCCCATTTTGACCGTTGTGCAACCACTACAATTTACTTGCCAAATGTTTTTTTTAATTTGCCTTATAAGGAGATTTATCCATGATATTTGATATACCCCTATTTTTGGGGTTTCATTTTCTATTAAGTGACTGGTCCATATTGGTTTGTACACTGAAACAATTGAATACTTGTTTAGCTTTGTCCACCAGGCATAGTGTTCTAAAGGTATATGTCAAGGAAACAATGTGGAACATTAAAGAACAGCATATCTTTGATGTTTCAGGTCCAATCTAATATTCTTTTTACAAAGTTCATCTAGGTTGGGGCATTTTGGATTAAACCATTTTCTCAAATCAAGAATTAGCTGCTCATGCTAAAAAGCAATAAAACCAACCCAGTATGAGTGTCTCATATGGAAAATACCAGCTTAATAGCCTCCAAGCACATAGCATCCAGAGCATGGGGTTAATTACAACACTACATGATTACAATTATGATATAGTTACCACCAACAGTAGCTGGCTTACTATCCATGATACATTTCTCAACTAATAAAACGTTTATAAATTACTAACTACCTCCAAGATTATTAAAATAGATGGTGGATGAGTTGAACATTGACTTGGTGGAGCCTTTGGTTTTGATGGCACGTCTTCATGGTTCATAGTATGCACATCCTTGGGCTTCACATTCTCTGTTACTTCTTGATGGTTATCATTTTTTTATGCATCTACAACTTTGATTTCAGCTTCTACAGGTGTAGGTACAACATCTTTCAATACAATAGAACTCTGGCCTTCAGCCTCTGTAGGTGCAGGTGCAATGTCTGTAGGTACCACATCTATGTCTTGCTCTATTTTCTCAGGAGCATGGTCTTCAACTTTGTTCATTTTAATGCTCTCTTGCATAGTATCAACTCTGGTGGTGATATTAAATTTGTATTTTTGATATGCCTCCCATTCTAATATTTTTCTGAGATATGATAAATATTTGCAGTGATGTCTGCTGATGGGAGAACAAGTGTTGTTTAGAAAGGCATCAAACAAGGTATCTACAATTACAAAATTTAGCAGGTGAGAATGGAAAATTAAAGAACACCTAGCAACATGTATTTATCCAGAAAAAAAAGAAAACAGAGATCATGAACACCTGGGAAGCGAGGAAAAGTCTAACCAGCTTGGAGTTGATAGTAAGTACTTTCACTTAATTACATTGATGAGTAGTTACATTTTCAGCAAACTAGTATTAGCAACAAAATTCTACATGCTATTTTCTAAATATGAGAAAAATAACAGACCTCAATTGTTATTTACATGTTTCTAGAGGTTGTTTAAAAAATAAACCTTGTAATAATGTTTGTTTGTGGTCTTAGAAGATAAAATGTTATCACTCATTTTCAGGTTACCTTCTAACTTTGTTTTTTGAAACCTTGTGCTTTCTTTTTGGTGTTTCCTCCATCATGTACTCCTTGTGCTATTATAAATGTAGGATACAAGACAATCTCATCTAGTGAGTTTTCCTCTCAATTTACATGTAGTCATATAGTATTAGGCACTGACAAGATTCCCATACACGCCTTAGGTGTTGTCATCCTCTCTTCCTTTCTCACTCATTTATGTTTCAATATGACACATGCTTCCTCATTATAGATGGTTCGCTACTAGTGGTCCTTGTGGTCCTTAGTTTTAGTAGCTACTACAACATGGAACTAACCATCATATTGCCACACTATTTCATATCGGTGCTTGATGGAGTCTATTTTGCATGGCACTGCAAGGTATCTACAAAGTTAAGCTTTTCTGTAAAGATTTTTTATGATGAAGAGGATAGGATTCTTTATTACACTTATTGAACTAGTTGCAGTCAAATCCTTTCATTTGCTAGAAGTTCTAGGGGGAATAGGCCCTTCCATCCAACAAACCATTGTCCAACCTTATCGTAGTTTGGCCTCGATTACAACTGAGCATGTAAAACCTTATCGTAGGTTCATTTTTCTTGTGCCACTAGGCCATTGTCTCAAATTAAGAAGGAAGCCTTTATCATGTATTGCATCAGAATGACTACCTAAGCATAGAAACCGGCCATGTTGTATGTAAACAGAAGGAGTTCAAGGTAGCATGCAGGCTGCAGACCTAGTAGAAGAAGAATAGAGAAGGAGTTCAACATAGCCAAACTTCTTGATCTTTTATTTCAATTTCACATACAAAACCTTTTGGGCCAATTTGTCACAAGTTAAACACTCATGTTGGCTGGTTTGGATGCACTCTATCAAGTCCTAAACATTTGAAGGACATCCGTAAATGTTTGACAATATACTACTTAGAAACAAACCTAATCATACTATTGGCTCTTAGAAAGACATTAACAATTGTATCTATATCTGTTTCAGCTATAAGGCTGCCCATATAATTATCATATTTCCTAAGGTTCTATCTCCACCAATCACATTGTCACATTGGGACTAATTAATCAACATAGGGTTCTATAAAGTATCTAAAATGTTGTCTCAATTTAGTAGTTATAGGATATCCATCTCATTAAAATGTCTAAGAAGGGGTTCAACGAATTCCGTTATAGTATCTCTAGAAATTTGATAGGGATTTCATTTATTTTCTGTTGTTTTTAGTGATCCTTAGCACACCTAATCCCTTCTCATAGAAACTAGATGAATACTCTTCTCTGTGTTCAATCTCAAGCTAGGATTCTTTCACTTGGTATGTAGAAGTATCACAGTGTTAGCAGCTGGCACAATGGGTATTCTGTTTCTGTGGTTGAGAAATTTGGTTATATTGCAACTGTGTACTTGTAGTGAAGGAGATAGACCTCAAGAAATATATATTTTATATTTAGTTTGTTCTAACATCTGGTGATAGTAAAGGAGTTGGATCAATTTATTCATACAGACATGGCTCTTGGTGCTCGACAAGAACACAAATCAGAATTATAGGTTCAGAACCTCAAGAGGGGACCAAAATGGAAGAACGAAGTGCTAGTTAAAATATGAATGGCCAACTGCAATTCACCTCACCCTGGAATATCATAGATTTAGGTATACAACATTTGTTTGCTTTTTATTGGGGAATATCATACTATTCTTTTGAAACTTATCAGCAAGAGGAAAATTATGTTGACCTTGCATCATGTTCACATGCGAGAATGAAGGAAAGCCAAAGGCATTTTGTTGAAATGGGGCATGACTTTCCCGAAGCCTTGCATCAATTGGGCCTACATAATAACTATCAGTAGGTCTATGGAGAAATTGGTGTGAAGGAACTGAGGAGTGTGAAGATTGATTCAACTCATAATTTTGCACTGTTGGCAGTCCATCTAAGCATAAAGGCATCGGCCTTATATTGCTTGGAACATGAAACTCATTTCTAGGAGGCACGACACTTGATGCAAATTGAAATGGGTGACTCCCTATCATGGGAATAGTTGGCTGAAGTTCATTCCAAGATGACCTTGGATCTGCATCTGCAAACTGAAATTCGTTGGGTAAAGAAGGGTTGTGGGGAGGGGAAAGCAACTCATAGAAGCAGAGGATGGTGGAATAGGTGCTGGAGGGGCTGTCACTAATGGAAGAAAAGTCATTTGGGGTTCAAATTGCTGGCCTGAAGACCCAGATGGTTCTAAAGGAATGGAGGTAATTACATTGCCAGGAAAGTTTGATGGTAGAGAACATGTTCTGTCTGAGAGATTAGAGAAAATGGGTCCTTCTATTTGTGTAAATTCGGGTTTGTCACTTTTTTCTTCTGGAAGAGGAAGGCATTCTGTGTGCAGAAGTGGCTTCATACTGTTGCAAAATGATGTTGTTATATAACTGGTTGCTGAAATCTTCTCCAACTGAAGGTGTTACTTGATCTGGTGATCTGTCCAGTGGTGAGGATTGTTGCTCAATAGATTTTTCTCTTGACTCTTCAAGACTTTGATGTTTGCCATGTTCTTCCTTAGCTTCAGCTGCCACAATTTCATGGAAAGTATAGTTGTCCACCTCCATTGATCCTGGTGATGGAGCAACAAGGTGAGGCAAACCTCTTGTATCGTCTTCATCAGTAGTATGAACAATTTGTTTTTCATCAACACTGTTATCTTTTGAAAATTTCAGATCATGCATATGCATATCTTTATCGGAATGATGTTCTTGACTTGCTCTCGTCTCTTGAGAACTCTTTTCCATTCCTTTCTGAGTGTCGCGCTTGACAGAAATGCCAGAATGACCCCAACGATGTTGTGTTTTTGTCCTATCTTGAATAACATCACTATGGCAATAGTGGCATGAAGATCCATAGCGACACCTGACGCGAAGGAAATTGAAACATTGTGGTAGATGAGCATGGCCATGCCTTGCCGATTCCCCCACTCGCCTAGAAGATGCCAGAGGTATGCTCATGCTCCTCTCTTCTCTTAGAGACCAACTGAATATAGATATGTATAATTTTCCAGCATGATCAGAGAATTAGTGGAAAGAAGTTTAATGACCAAACATTTAAATTGAGAAGAGACTATCGACATGACAACCTGTCAGCACATGCCCCAAAATGCTAACACTAGTCTGACATATTTGAGAAACAACACATACATTTCTCTTCTTTTGCAGACTTTCAACATGGTGAGTTTAATGATGTTCTAACCACCTTAGATATGATAAAATGAATTCTTACTCAGACTGTCCAAAGGTGGATTTTCTTGCCAAATGGGTATATGCCATTTTCAACCTATTGTCACATGAATAGACCAGAACAGTAATCACTTCAATGTTGTTGTCAACGTTTACAAACTATCAGAACATCATCTTCTTTGTTTTCACGTTGTTTCCAAAATGGTATTATCAGATCTCATACAATCATAGAACTTAAACATACAAAGAACAGAAATAAAACAAAAGTGCATGCAGAAGCCAAATTATATAATGCATTTAAAAAATCATGTGAATATGTGTGAAGGTCGGCTAGTAACTATTAGTCTCAATGGCATGAATTTATGATGAGTGATCGTACCTGCACTACATTTCTATTTTCAACATCAAGTTAATGTGGATTCCAAATATGTACCGTTCTGAATTTAGGTATTCCTCCTTAACATGGAATTCCAAATTTCCAAGTTCTCCTAAAGGTGATTAGGTAGATCTAAAAGCTAGTCCAAGAACTAAATCAAATCACTCAGCTGAGAACTAAATCATGTATAACTCTGTGTTATCTTAGGATTGCGATTTTTTAGAAGATACCTACCCAATTATGTCTATTTTGCTTGGGTTTCAGGTAGCAATAAGTATGTTTCAGTTTATCATGACTTTATTGTATATTATAACAATCCTCAAAGTAGTTTGATAATCAAAATAGAGCCATAAGTTGGCATCCATTACATAATCCTAAGCTGGAAGCATCTGGTCTATTGTAAAAATCTTACTCTTACTCAAGTGCAGACTAGTTCAATGAAATCCAATAAGTACAAACCAACCACATGAAAAATGAAGAACATTATCACATATACACCCAAGACTAGTAACAAGATCCTTCGACAATATTTCATTAGAGATCATTTCTTTACATTTTTTTCATCCTTCAATCAACAATCTTGAGGTTATGGAGGTTGTAGACCTTGTTGTAGCATATATGTTAGAAGAGTATGCTACATGCTGGTCCAAATGTCTTTGTTTGAGGTTATGGAGGTTGTAGATCTTTTTGTAACATAAGTAAAAGTTTTGTTCACAAACATCACTTCAGGGAAATTTTTGTGTAGCACTGAAGGAACTTCCACCATTTGAACTCGTCCTCAAAGAGTTATAGGACACAGTTTCAAAGTGAAAAATCCCATGCTAATTGTTGTAACTTGTGAGTTGTTACTAATTTCATTTTGATTGTTTAGATTTTTCTAATTAATATCCTTCAGTACAATCACAATTTCAAAGGTTGCATGCATATTTGGATTTTGTGGTTACTGTGGAGCTTGCACACATCTACCACACATTTGTGCTAAACCTCTAATTTTCAGTTACTTATAAACTTGCTTGATTTTATACTCTTACACTGATCAATCTGAAGACAGTGCTAAAAAATCTTGTTCTATTTCTCTTACAGGTCATGGTGAATATTCTGATTCATTTTGAAAATGAACTATGTTGCATGCTGAGAACAAATTTTAGGCTCCTTAATCCTTATCGATATCACTATTTTAACATGCACAAGTTGAATACATTTCCACCATTTTTAGAGAATTCATTATCATTTATTTGTATCTAACTCCATTCAAGAGGAATACATATCAGTAAATGTCATGCCCAGAAAAATCTGTTGCACTAAAGCTAAGATTCAAGTGTACTTTTTTAATCATCACGAATCCTAGTCACCTTCAGGCTTCATGGGATCCATCTTCATAGGTGTTACAACTCTAAACATGTGATACTTCTCAAATAAATGAATAGAGAAGGGAATTTTACATGAAGTGGTTCTTTGTAGAGGTGAAATGAGTGGTAAAATCTTCAAGCCCCTAATCAAACAAGACCTATATAAAAAACTTACTAACTTGGTGTCACAATAACTAAGCATTGTCATTTTACATTGACTTCAAAACCAGAACATTACATGCCTAGTTTACTTCGGTCCTGAAGAGTTTGAGGATTGGGGGATTAATTATTTACTAGAATGTGATCTTACCTAAACCTTAGCAATTAGTCTAGAATAATATCTTTTACTGGCCAACATTTTTTATCTTGTAACTAAGAATTGAGTTATGCATTCATCATGACCCGTTAGAAACATCAGGTATCTACACCACTGGTGTGTCTCAGATTTAGTGGAATGGTATGAAGTGTCCTCATTAGTTTTAAGCATTCACTATATATATGACATAGTTCGCAATCATCTATTCTGCTAAGTTTTGTGGTTTAACAATTTGGTACATCTGACAGTACATATTGGGGGCCGCACAAGTGAATGAAGTTTCCTTTATTTCTCATCTCTTCAAGGTACTAATTCTGTCATCTTATTCTCATAGCAACATTCATTTATTCCATGTATGAATGCTTATATATCTTTATTAAACTATTTGGATGATCTTTACCTTATGACATATATGAATATTAACTTCATCTCAGTATATATCTCCCTATTATAGTGTTATACATAGAATTATTTTTGAATTGCTTACAACTACTCATGTCTTGGAGCTGTATACTATTTGTGATTAATCTTGTGGTTCATTTCTCTTTGAAGCATGACGATGCAACTGCATTTGAAGCCCAAGCCCGCCCAGTCACAGCTGCAACAACAACCACATGTGCAATAATGTATCATGATATGTTGCAATTTGATATGGCTCTTTGCTGCTATGAGAATGCTACATTGCATAGACCTACGTATATATTTGAACAGCCACTGCCAGCAGCTGCAAACATAGTGACTAACTTCATAGGGACGAATTCCTTCTATCTCTGCTTGGAGGGTTCCTTTCAGATTCTTATCTCGGGTGATTTTGGACGATGATGGCCGAACAACAAGAGCTTGAACAAAAAAAGAAGACAATAAGGATGTTAAAACTGGCCGAAAAAGACACAACTCTTTCACAAAGATGTTAGTAGACAATTGAATCATTTATATATGTTCATACTTTTCTTTGTACACATTGTGTAATAAGGGCAAGGTATACGTCCTCCCCATGTACATTCAATGCTTCATTATAAATGAAAGTAAGATTGTTGGCATAATGAGCATCACTTGTTCTAAATACTACAATTTGTTACTAAAAGAACTTGTGTACTAACAAATTACACTATATATATATATGAATATATAGTCCAACTAAGCATATATGCATGTGTACTAAATGGCACTACATATGTAGCTAGATGCATAATCAACTACATATATATGTGTATAGTAACTGATGCCTTTCCCTACACATTAAATACATATAAAATGTATTAACTTCATGTTTTTGCTACATACTGACTATATATGCAATTGTAGTCATACATTTAGCTATAATTATACTTATATTTACATATGTAAGGAAAATATCTAGCTACGCTTCTGGATACATATGAATTTGTACCGAATGGATTATCTAACTACATATTTGAAAAATATAGTTAAAGGCTTTAGCTATACGAGCATATAGTACAATTTGTATGTGTAAAGCAATATGTAGTTAAAGCCTCTAGCTACAAAATATGGGGTTTTTGCTACAATTTTTTTTTATAGTTAAAGACCATTTTTTTAGTAGTGTTCGAGGAACAACATTATCATCAATATCATGGTTGTGTAACTTTCTCACTTGTATCTTGAAAGAGCTTCACAATCTCAAGCCACTCAATCTAAGACATATATGTGTCCAATAAGACATGTTAACCACAACCATCTACCCATAACAAAATTTTCTACCCATCATTTGAGAAACAAAGGTAACCACTAGATTCCTTTATATACCACTATAACCCGAGTATGAGGCTCATCATCGATATCACACATCATGTACATCATCTTAGGGTCTTGGGACATCTCCCTCACCTATATAGCAAGCATCAAATTTCAATTTCCTCTTCCTATAGGGTTAGATATTTTCATAGGAAATCTAGGGTTCAACACGCTAGGTCACTCAACTCATATACTTAGAAGTATTCTAGCTGGGGACTCATCATCAAGTATTTCATCATTCATATTATTCAACATTTCAAATATTTTGGATTTTAGGTACTCTAACCTTTTCCCGATACGGGTCGACTCATATGAACATGTCACCCTATTCATATGTCCCATGCTAGAGGTCTTCCTTTGTAAAGAGATTGAGGCCCGTGTTGGTCTCGAACCATATATCATATCTCCACACATATAAGACTAGGTACAAGAAAGCATGTCAACCCACTAGCTATGTTTAGCACATCAACCAAGTGGTATGTATCATATAAGGTTCTAGGTTTAGCTAGGGTTGAATGGTCAAACTCATCTCATATCGTCAAACATACTTAACCTTCCTCAAACATCTTGGGTCTTATAAAACATCAACATCATCATCAATATCATAACCATCATCTTAGGTTTCTAGGTTTACTCACTTGCCTAACATATATCATGGCTCTAGACAACTCTAGAGACTATCATTATCATCAAAACTCTCTCATCTAGACTTGATGTTACATCTCTTTCTCCTAGGTTGCATGGAAACTCACTACCTTTCTGTGTGTGGTAACAATTTTCATATGTACACATAATAATACTTGAAATATGTTTTCTCCAACATTTAAATAGGTGATGAAAACCACCATACTCCAATCGAATAAAACCAAAACCAAAACGAGTTACCACACTCATTAGGCAGTCTAGTATCATGACACCTAGAGAACTAGTAAGAACATGGTGCACACTTGTGTAGACATCCAAAGCACATGTCGCGAATCATGTCTAGGGAGGTAACTTACACAAGTCTACACCTAGTTCTAGAACATCTAGGTTCTAACCTAGAGGCTAAGTCAACCTAATCCACAAGGATATTTCATTAAGTTTCTTGGGTTGAGATGTAAGGTGAGTTTAGTTTGTGTTACATGTGAGCAATGTTTGGTGTAGTTATTGTTCATGCTCTGATACCATCTGTCATGGAACCGGAATCCAAGTCCCATGAACCAAACGTATACCAAAGGCGATATGCAGAAGCGTAAAGCTTAGAAAACATGAACAGATAACAAGATACAAGCACCAACATAATCTCAACAATCAATAAGATATATATTAAGCAACATCATTATATTACATGATTTGAATTACATATTCAAGAGTCACTTTGTACAAGTCTGCTCATGTATACTATTTCTGGATCTTACAACAAGTACACCTAGCATAGCTCACCAAGCCCATCAACCTTCTAGCCATCTCTGAACCTAAAAACAACATACGAGAAATGGGTCAACACACGAGGTGTTGAGTATGGGGTCGAAAGATACACATATATATAAGTTTTGCATAATTTTGAAAATATTTTAAGAGTAAACGAACAAGAATAAACATGTTAATTATTTAAAAAATGTGAAACCATATTTTATGTCATTTCACTCCATTATATCAACAATATCAAACATGTTTAAGGCCTTTGACCAACTTACCGTCGGAAGGGTCCGTAAGGGTGCTCAAGCTTAGCTAACCCTTTTATATGAGAGGGACCTCAAGGTCGTAACCAAGAGCCCTTTATCAACAATATTATAATGGAGTTCCATATATATATGTGTTCAAGTTATAAAATAGACGAAGAAAACATCGAGTATGACATAGCAATACTACATGGCAATATTTGAGAAAATAGACAAACAAGCATATAATATATGTCTTTTCAAGCAAGAAAGTGGTAGTCATATAACTAGAAAAGGCCCATACCTGATTCAGAGATTTCATAACCTAACATATCCTTCACCATCTAATCTCATGCAAAACCTGATTAAGAACAAGATTGCATATATACATTAGATTCTCATCATTAACCACGATTATCTTTATTTGATTGTTTTGGCCAAGTTGGGTTACAAGGTTGGTTATTAGTATATTTTACGACCTTATATTGATTTAGGGTCCATCATAAGAGTGTGGTTCAAGTTCCATATCCTTTCTAGGTTTCATCTGGACATGATAAGATTTAGGACACATGCTCAAATTAGGTCACGAGACTCATAATAGAGTAACCAAGGCCAAAGGTCATCAATGAAATAGAACAAAGCATAGGGGATGGTTTAGATCAGCAAGAATAGGACATAAGAGGCATAAACAAAGTTGGGTAGATTTCCCTTAGGGTCTTGGTATCATCAAGACATTGATATTTAGACAAGATGCAAGATTAGATCATCAAGACATTGATACATGAATCATATTCAAGAAACATAACAACTTTGATCAAGATCATACATTAAAGTCCAAGGACAAGTCACATAGTGCAAATGGGAGTAATTATTAAGCAATAGGGGTGATAAGGACACTCTTGTAGATCAAAGATGTACTAAAGGTTCTGATTTCATGATTAGGCATATAGATGATCATTAAAGGTTTCAAGTTTTATCACCTAGATGCGTTGAATGTACTAAACATGGATAAAGTTATCATTTTCCAGAAATCAAGGGAGTAAACATTAGAATTAGGATCTGGAACCATGCCCAATTGGTAGGACTCATCGAGCTGATCAATTTGATATATTGGTTTGACATTTTTGGCCTAGGGAGTAGCAAGATATCATTTTTACAAAACTTCGATTCAAACTATATGGATTGAAATAGGGCGTTACCTGGAATTCATTGACTGATCGGGGCCATTGGCCCGAGATCCAACGCATGCGCCCCAGGCTACGATGGTTCTTGCGACCCACATGCATACATCGTTGATAGTGGGACCATAGTTCTCCTTTACTAGATCATGTGGCTGGAGGCAGATCTATCTAGGTCGTCGATAGCTGGGCCAGCGATATGAGGGTCTGCGACTTCTGTGCCCGCCCGCACACCCCCTTTTGTCATTCTCCCTGTCCAGAACAGAGGAGGAACAGGGGCGGTTTGTAATGCCCCTACCCGCCAGAGGAGAGGGGAAGGAGATCTGCCACCGATCAGGGCGGCCTCCTGGGACATCGCCGGCGAGCGGCCATGAAGCATTGGAGTCGCAAAAAGTTCCTACCCTCACCTTCCCTTGGTGGAGGCTGCAGACCCCAGGTCGAAGAAAGGGGGGGTTTTGTGATGCAGAAAGGATGGAGGATGGCCAAGCAAGGGGTACGAAAGGAAGATGGACAAGGGCTAGAAAAGGGGTTTTTTTTATAAAGCGGCAAGTTAGGGTTGTCAGATCCTAGCTTCCCATCCGTTACTCAACTGGGTGGAGGTGGAGAGTGTTTCCTTTTTCCAGCCACCTCACTGGTTTCCCAAAGAGGAAAGGGAGGAGGAAAAGGCAATTGGGCCACAATGTTGATTTGGGCCTATGTAGGCCAGCCCAACGGAGAAAATGGTATAGAATTGAGATAAAACAAGGTATAAATAGCTAAATTTCAAGGTGTCATAACTTGGACTCCGAAGGTCCAATCGATGTGATTCTTGAGTCATTAGATTCTTATTCAAAAGGTCTACCCCTTGGCATATAATAGAGAGAAAGTATATCACATTTAATAGGTTCAAAAAAATTACTTACAAAAGGGTGATATGTTAAGAGATAAAAACTTAGGTCCATGAGCAAGTTATGTTACAAAGGTGAAAGTCAAGCATATCATAATAAAAAAGGGTCATCGACAAGTCCAGTCATGGAATTAAACTCATGTTGAGTGATCTGATTTAATAATAGAGAGAGAGAAATACTGTATTGAAAGAGAGAGAAAATTGAGGTTGTCACACCATCTGGCACCTTACTAAAAACAAACCTCTCCCACGATTCTTGCCCTTTGCTAGGAAGGCTGAAAAACTTCTAGGGCCCCCCCTTGTAGAGATCATCCACCATGTTCCTCGTGGATTCAATGGACCCGCGGACAACGTTGCAAAATATACCATCAAGACTAAAAATTTGTTCAGCTTCACCACTATTGTTCCCCACTGGTTCCTTCATATGAGCCACGTGGACATTCACTCTATTTTGTCCGCAGTAGAGTGCAGAATGAATAAGAATTATCTCTACATTTCCCCCAAAAAAAATAGTTCAAAAAGGCACATACTAATTTATGAAGGCATGAAACCAAAGCAAAAATAGTCAGAATATTAAACACTAGGGTCTAGGCAAAAATCTCAATGTATTTCATTATCAAGCAATGGGTGAAATACCCACAATGCCCATATTACTGTTAACATAAAAAATGTAGGTGAGACTTAAAATTAGATAGATCATCTTTATAGTCATATCAAAAAATATCAAAACACACTTAGTGTACAATATTAGAATTTCTATAATTGTTTGATATTTTACATCAACATCACATTAAAATCATAAAGACTTTAATTCACAATATATATACATGTGTAGATATCAAAATTGCTTTCTTAAAATTATTTTTAAGAGATAGTACCTTGAAAGTCCTTTCTTTTGGTATCTTATTAAAATGAAATGAATAAAAGTACTTCAAGTTGTGATTTTTCAAAGATAATACCTTATAAATGGTTCGTGGCCTCTAGAGTGATCTAGTGGCCACAATTTCACCATAATGTGTGCCCAACAACCTCAAAAATGGAAAATCATGAATCCTTGGCCAGATCTATCTGATCCATCACCTGCTAACCCGGTCACTCTCCATGTTATGAGTGTGGATGCTCTTTTCACATAACAAAGGGAGACTCCATGGTAGTTGCACCCTGGCACCCATTATCTTGACATTCAGGTTGTCACACCTCATGCCTAGACTTGTTCGGCACCACCATGGCTACCTGGCTTGGCCAACACTATCATTGCAGACGAGTATACTGAGACTGAAGATCCCACACTCTACCTTCCCACTATCTCAGTGGCTCATTATGACTTGTATTCTTCTATGATTATGTCCCTGTGTCTCTTAATTTTGATTCAAAACTCTAACCATAAACTCATCTAATCCTATCTTCTTAGAAACTAAGGCTTTTATAGTCTCTTACTCCCTAGATCTTAAGCAAGATCCTCATTTCATGAAGTCTCTTATCCAATTCTATTTTGTCGGGTGTTGTTCTCCAGTCAACCCGTTTTTCTTTTTGTGATAAAGACCAATTCATAGAAATAATTATCTAGATCACATATTTATCTTGTTAAATTCCAAATTTTAAAATTAACATTATCTTTCTATAATCTTTTCTTAGGCTAGAGATTTGGTCAAAACAAAATGGATAAACACTCTAAACTTACATTTTAAGTAAAAATTATATAATTACTAAATTAATTACTTAGATTACTAGATAATTGAAATTATCATAAATTTCTCTTATAGTATTATACTTGAATCATTCATCTTTGAACAATATATTCAATATTTATTATGAAGATGAAATGTTCAATTCCCAAACTTATACTTCAAGGACACATGCAAATCCTAATTGGCCCAACTAGGCTTGAATAGGGTTCTAGGGTAGATGGCCCATTCCTTGGTCTTCTAAAGGAACCGTAGTCTTAATCATATGTTGGATTATAATATTAAAGCTTGACCCAATATAATTTCTCAATTGAAGTTTCATTATGATACCTTTGATCAATACCACTTTACATAATATGATGATCTAAACTAGGTCTAGACCTCAAATCATCAACTATAGTCATCATCTTTCTTTCATTATTCTACTTTGATTTGTCACCTCGTATCATTGAATTAGATATGAATTTCCCAATCTTTGAGGATATTAAAAAAACTAACTAACTTGCACAAAAGACCCATTTTACATGTTTTTTCTCTGAAATCCAAATATCAAGACAACTAGATGCAACCTTATTGTATTTACATATTAATCCAATATTGGTTTCATCAATAACTCGATCATATATTATTAGGTCCCAATAATCTTGGTGTGATAGAGATCTGTAGAAAATCAACCCATGATTAGTTGTGCCTTTCAGGTATCTTAAAACCCTATGTAGAGCATCCCAATGATCCTTGTTAGGATTTTGAGTATATCTACTTGATATCCCTATTTCATATGCTATATTTGAACAAGTATAGTTCATTAAGTACATCATGCTTCCGTTACTTGCACATATATGGCTTGTTGAACACAAGTACTTTTATTTTTTTTAAGATTGTAGTTAGAACTAAAAGGTGTGCTTACTGGCTTACAATCAACATTAAAAATCTTTTGAGGATTTTCTCAACATAATTTTCTTAAAAGATCATAATGTAATCATCACTTTTAAGAAGTTTAACTGTCAAAACTGTATCTACTTCTTTCACATCTTTCATGTTAAAATTAGAAGCCAATAAACATTTTGTACAATTTATGATATTAACATTAAAGTAAAAAATGAGCACGCCATCCACATAGAGAGATATAATAACATAAACTTGGTTATCGACTTTAGAATATATATATTTGTCTCCTTCATTTATATGGAAACTATATTATAAAACAAATTTATCAAATTTACCATGCCATTGTTTGGGTGCTTGTTTCAAGCCATAGAGAGATTTTATTAGTCTACATATCATATTTTTTTCCCCAAACAACATAACATTATGGTTGATCCATATAAATCTCTTCATCCAAATTCTCATTCATGAAAGAAGTTTTGGCATCCATTTGATGTATAATTAATTTCTTAATAGATACCAAAATAATTAAAATCTTGATTGAAAAAATTCAAGTTATAGGAGAAAAAGTACCAAACTATTCAATATATTTTTGTTATTTATATCCCTTGGAAACTAATATAGACTTGTATCTATCTACAGTTGATGTGTGCATTTCATATCTACTTTTGGCACACACTCACACACAATTTTAGTTCATTTTGCCTTCCATTTAGCCTCTAATCATATTTAAAATATGATCTTTTAGTTATTTTACTTGTTTCATGATGTTGATCACAGGTACACATTGAAAATGACAAATTGAAGACAATTCAACCCAAATCTGACCTAAGTTGGATATCCCTTTGACTTGCAGTAGATTCAGAGTTGATCTTGAAGAAAAACCATCGAACAAGACATGTCTTTATTAAGACACGACATGTAACTTTCCTGAAAGAGCTCACGGAGCATAGAACATGTCGTGTGCTATTTAACACATGGGCGTGTAAGTTTCCGACGGTCTTGATATCCAAACTACAGAGCAAAAGACATGACATGTCCTTATGAAGACATGACGTGTCTGCATGTTCAAAGGCCAGCTTCAGCTTTCTAGCAATGCACATGGCCATGTGTTTAATAGCACACGATGTGTGCTATCTTCCCAGATTGACTCCAGTAGCATCTACATGGCATGTCCCTATTAGAACATGTTGTGTACTTATCACGAGGAAGTAGTTTAGCAGCTAGTTACATGACGACACATGACATGTCTCGACAAAAACACATATTGTCTTCATTAGTTTTCAACATATTTTAGTAGCAACCACCCCTCATTTTAAAAATGAGTGCAACCACTTGGGGGTGGTTATCACTCATCACTTGAGAATAGAAAGAGAAGGGAAATTTTGGGGAGGAAGAAGAAGTTTCTTGGGAAAGGAACCTTCATTCTTCACCATTTCTTCTACAAAAGGTGCAACGAAACTTTTCTTCTCATTCAATCTTTTTGGGAAGGAGGATTTTCCAAGTTGAAGTATCTCCAAGGGTGGAACTTAGTCGTAGTTCTACTCCTCTTGATTTCACTTTGGTTCTCTTTGCTTTCTCTTCTGTTTAGCTATGTAAAACACTGAAATTTCTGTAATGAGTTTATGTTTCTCCATTATGTGCGAGTAGAACCCGTCTTCTTGGGCATGGGAGAGTAGCTCCCTTGCCATTACTCATGTGAACTCAGAATTTTTATTGAATGCTATTTAATTTGCTTCTCCATGAGTTCCTATGGTGCCTTATAGCTTGTATGCTTGGTTGGCCACATTTTATATATGATTTATGCTTCCTTATGCTATTTAGGAGGATGTATGAGGGAGTAGGGAGTAGGTTTCATGGAAATGTACTCTAGACCACGGGAGTAGCTAAAGAATGTTTAGGGTTTAAGATTGTGTTTGAATCTAAGCATTGATACAAAAGTGTTATGAGAAGATGAGAACCATCTCATGTTGACGGGAGGTGCATGATGATGACACCTTCCTTGCAAGTTAATGGCATGCTTTAATATCTTAGTTACACATGATGTGATGGTGTGGTAGTGAAATCTTATGTCCAAGACTCTCTAAAATATGATTTCAACATTTAATTTAAGTTCTTTGTTGTTTACTTGTCTTTTTACTACTTGCAACCAAACTATACTTGTAACATCCCTGACCTGGGTTATGGTTTAACCCTAGACGTTTGGCTTAATAAATTTAATTATATGCTTTCTCTTATCTCTTGAAAAGTAATTAAGGCTCAAGACGAACTTATGTTTCAATTTTAGTCCTTTTTGAATAATGTTGAAAACAATGTTTTGCCTATTTTGGACTAAAGTGCAAATTACCCAAGTTGAGGGGTTAACTTGCAAATGTTACATGATAAAATGTTCCTCAAGTGTTGAAGCATCATAAGAATGAGAGTGATGTAGAGGTATGGCTTGTGAAAGCCTGAGTACCAAGATAGAGCTTGTTAAGCAATGTTTGTGCTTTAAAACCTAGTTTTGGTGTAATGTGCAATTTACCCAAAACCTAGGTTCAGTATGCAAAATACCTATAGAGAGTCCCTAATGTTTCTTGGCATCATGTAGAGAAAAGAAAATAAGAGGGGTGTCTCATTTGAATCTCTTTGGAGGAGAGAGAATCTTGATATTAAAATGATCAAGATTTAAGCATAATTGAAACCCTAATTCAATTTAATGTAAAAATAAATATATTAAATGAATTGCCCTTCAACCAAAAATAATATGGTTGAATTTTTATAAGTATGGACGTCCTTTTTCCTTTCAATGGACATGAAATATCTAAAGTGAGTGGAGAGTCCACTCACATTAGTAAACGGCAAAGTAATATCCACTCAATTTTGGATATTATTATTATAATGGTTAAGGTGCTTACTTTGCTTTCTTCTAATTCATGGATAAAGAAGAGGAATTCGAGGGGGGGATGATGGCTTAGCATGCAATGAAGTGAGAGGGATAAGTGGCACCAATTTAGGGAATTAAAAGATTATTATACCACTTTCTCTCGTATTAAAATTTCCTTATATACATCCCATTTTCAACCCACATGAAAGGCTTTTTCAATTCCTTTTTCTTTCCTTGCTTTGGTTGAACACAAAGTGAGCTTAGGAGAAACAGGAGGACGTGCCCCAACCTGTAGGTAAGCTCCATAGTCATCTTCAACCTTGATTTCATGGTGGAAATCGAAATTCAATGCTTAATTTCTTCTTTTCTTCATTCAATATTCAACCTTAGCCAATATTTTCACTCAAAGACTTGAGAACGGATTTTGGACAATGGTGAAAGCTTCATTAACCACTGAGGACGTGAAGCTTGAAGCTTGGATTCAATTTTGAAGGCGGGTTATATAACTTGAGCCCTTAAATGTTATTATTACATTCAATTCTTCATCACTTGTTGATCATTTTGTTCTTCTTGAAATTCCTCTGATCAAATTGATAAAATTACCATAAGAATGGCAGTAGATTTTGAAGGATCAAAGCTTGATGATGATGAAATCATCTTAAGCACACACCTCAATGTATATCTTGAGCAAACAGTTCCATCCCTTGAGACCAAACGATCTCAAGATCGTTTGACATCAAACGGTATCAAACAGTCTCAAGACAGGTTTAGGTCAAACGACCTCAAGACCGTTTGAGGTCAGGTGATGTCATAAGTTGGATGATGATCCAATGATCTCAATTTGATCTAATTGCAATGGTTTCAATGTTGAAGTGTCCATTGATTGCAAACCCTAGACCCAATAGATTGATTCGGTTTCATATTCAATTAATGATGATTCGATTTCAAAACCAAATGGGTTGATTCAATTTACAATTGGTCCAAGACCGTTTGAAGGGTCTATTGATCCAAGACAGTGTAAAGGGTTGATTGGTACAAGACCGTTTGAAGGCCTAATTGACTCAATCCATGTAAGTACTAATAACACCATACATGGTTAAGGAGTATATCAAGGATGATTTCAATGGGAATACTTCTAAAGTACCTAGGTGATTAGTACCTTTTGAGTGGTTAACCTTTGATGCTTATGAAAGAAGTAACTCAATACAATATGATAACCATAGATGTATGTATTTGAATAATGGGTTGATCCAAATTGATAAGTATGGAGTAATCAACATCCTAGAGAGGATGAGAGAGAGGAACTTATGCATAAGTGATAATCATGTAGTGATTAATCCTCAACACATTCAACATGAATAAAATATGTAATTAGGGTTTGATCCATGATGATGAGATCATGAAACCCTAATCGAGAAGGTTTATGAGCTCTAACCCTAATTTAGGGTAAATCTTGGTTGAACCCTGATCTAGGGTGATGGTGTAACCCTAATTTAGAGTAATGATATGAGAAACCCTAATTCAGGGTATTTTAATGAATTACCCTAATTTAAGAGGATGCTTTATGAAAACCCTAATTTCAGGAAAAGTTATATGAATCCCTAATTTTTGGGGAAATTTTATAAGAAACCTTAATTCAAGGTAATGATATGATGAGAAACTCTAATACATGGTGATGAGATGTGAAACCCTAATCTAGGGCGATGCTATGTAATACTATGCAAAACACTAATTTAAAAACCTAACCCTAATATAGGGTGAAGGTATGCGAAACCCTAATTTTGGGTTATAATATGTGAAACCCTAATCTTGGGCAATGAGATGATTAACCATAGCCCTAATTGGGTAATGGTTGAGTAATCCTTGATTGACACGAAATGGGAAACCTTAACCCTAATGAGGGATTAGTAGTGTTACCCTTGTATAGCATGATGTTGATATGCAATTGGTATAACTGTTATCATGTGTACTAACCATGCATGTATCATGAGATGATGAGCATAGCCAGGTATGAGCTATGATGTTTCATTTATTATTGTTAATGGGCCTTGCGAGCCATAACATGCTTTGTTGCCTAGTGAGAGGTAACAAGAGATGAAATGGGATTTGTGAGCCATGTGAGATGCTTGTATAGCAAGTATCATGTTTACCTTGGTCAGGCGACCTGAAGGTATTAGTTACCCGATAAATGGTAACAATTATTCTATGTCGAACTGAGGGTTTGAATACTCATTTTCTATAATCATAATGATGAGTTTATTAAGGGATGAGAATACCCCTGATGAGATGAGGGATTGAGATCCCAATGCTTTATTAAAGGTTTGAACAGTACTTGATGGAAGTATTATACATTCTTTCTAGCAACTAATATAATAACTGATGATTGGAAACTTGTTGATGCTAAAATAATATGGAAATACACTTAATTAATCAAGTGATATCATATAATGTAGTTGCCCTGACCACAGATCCATCAGTGTCAGAATTTGCTGAATGGTGAAAGGAGTTAAACTTGGAGCACATATTTTTGAATATGTGGGGCTAATTGGGCAATTATATCCTCATGCCCCATAGCAATGGATGCGGGCTATATCCTATGTACGAGATTGGTTATGGACCATACCCCAGTATGAGTATGGCTACGGGCCATGACTCCATGATATGAAGCTAGGCATTGGATACGGGCCGTAACCCTAAAGAGAGTATATGATGCGGGATATAACTCTATAGTAAAGATGTAAATATACCCTGGCAAGCTAATTGCAGTTTGACACATGAGTTCTCTGCCATATAATCTCGTACTGACCGAGAAGGTTGAGGTCTTGGATTCTGGCTCTTCCATTGACCTTATGTGGTACTGATGCTTTACGTAATCATGGTCGGTTGGAGTATGAATGGTATACTTCATCTCTTCAGGGCATTAATTAAGTATGATTGTAAAATGTAATCAGTTGTGTAGGGTACTTACTTAAGGTTTAAATACGAGAATCATTGGTTGATGTTACTTTGCTTAGCCTATCCTATATGGATAAATGTTATACATGTTCTTCAATTCGTTATTGGATAAGTAACATGCTTCTTTATCAAGTTATAGCTGAAATGCTTTGAATAAAAATATTGATCTAATATGTTCAAACATTGATTTATCTACTGTTGAATATATATGACTCCTCTGCTCAGTATTATTCCATTAAAACTGCAATAATAATGTTTCTGGCGGAGAGTTATATCCCTTGCTGGGACAATTTCAATTGTCTCACCCCCGTGGGATCCAATGTTTTTAGGTAGATGAGGAAGAAGAGGCAGAAACGCTACAGTAGGGGAAGAGCACCAGCAACAGCAGGGACAACAGTGAATTCTCAGGTGGAGACACTGGTTGTCATGTCTTGTTTAGAGAGTCCTATGTGTCGTCTTTGTACTCTCAGGTCCTCGGAGTCAGTAGTTAATGGTTTTAATGAATCGATCTAAGATTTTTTCTTGATGCCTCGAGGTTCTTATGTTGCATGTGTATAGTTTTAACAGGGAAGTTGATGCTTGTAATCCTCGAGAAGGAATGGTACAAGATATGTACTTGTGAACCAAGATGTAATTGAATTACTTTGGTTCTTTTTGAAAGAGTTTTCCATTGTATGGATCTCTTTGTAAATGGTTTTAATTTTTAGTGATTTTCAGTAATTCGCTGCTAATGATCACTTCCGCTTAATGAATGATGTTTTGTTTAATTGGTGTGTGAAAAATTTAGTGGTATCAGAGCTCTAGGTTCACTGAGTCTACAGAGACATAGGATAAGGTTGTTGAGTCTTTTCTGGTGTCTTCCAGTTTATCTGATAGTGACTTCTGCTCATATATGAGGAGAAGAAGAACTTAAAGATGTCTAGATCACACGCAGAACATGCTGCTGAGAGCAGCATTGCTGCACCAGGAGGATGTGCAAGGGACCAGGCTAGGGAGGAACTATCACCTGAACATCCCTAGTTTGACCCAGCCATGATAGAGAACCCAACTTTCCATGCTCTATTTGGGCAGTTCATGGCAACCGTGATGCATATGGAGGATAGGATGCCACCACCTGCACCTAGGGCACTAGCCCATAATGAGGGATAGGGAGCTGGCAAGACTTTTGAGAGGCTTTGCCAGGTAGGATCCATAGAGTATGCTAGTACAGTTGACCCGGTAGATGCTGACTTATGGTTGACTGAGCTGGAGAAGGCTTTCAGAATCCTCAATATCCCGGAATCTGAAAAGGTGAGACATGCATTGTACCTTTTAAACAGGAGTGTTGGCCACTGGTGGACAATAGAAGAGGGCAAGAGGCCAGGTGTCGAAGTCGAATGGGAAGAAATCCGATGAGAATTCGTCACTAGATACTTCCTAAGACTTACCTAGATGAAAAGATATCTAAATTTCAGAAGATAAGACAATGACCGACAAACATTAGCGAGTATGAGGCTAGTTCATGGAGCTTTTATGGTTCTGCCCGCATATGGCAGCTACTGATGAGGAAAGAATTCGACGTTTTGAGAAGGGGTTGAACGCTGAATTGACCACTCTTGTGTCTTATTTGGAGAACAAGGAGAGGTTTGCCACTTTTGTGGAGTCCGTCAGACGGATAGAGAGGTCTGTGATCGAGAAACGACAGACCAGTGGTAAGAAGGTGTACACTCAGTTTCAAGGACAAAGGTCTGAGGGCTTTAAGAAGCCAAGGTTTTCTGCACTGGCAGCACCATCAAGATTCAATACCCAGACACAATGGACATCAAGTAGGGGTAGGGCCCATAGTTTTGTTCCATATAGAGACCCCATCACATCATCAACATCGGTGACTGGACCTCATAGACCCTATCCTGAGACCAAGATCTGTCATCAGTGTAGACAAGTGGGACATCTGGCAAGGGATTGTCTAGTCGGGAACACAATGGTGACTCAACCCCAGAGGCAGAGTCAACAAGGCTCTCAGAGGAGGCAATTTTCTAGTGATGCTCGAGGGCGTGGACAAGCATCACAAGATGGTTCATTGGAACCCAACAACCGAGTACAGGATCAAAAGCAAGCAACTGCAAGATTCTATGCAATGAATCAACCCGAAGCAGTAATCAACCCTCGAGTTGTGACAGGTCAGATGGAACTATTTCATTCTGATATGTCTTCATCCTACTTCGTATTTATTTTGATTGATCCGGGTGCTATGCATTCCTTCATCACTCGAGAAGTGATTCATTACTACAATATGACTGTTAGTCATAGAGAAGATAGTTTGTCATTAGAAACCCCTTCGTTGGGATCTACAGTGTTGCGGGAGGTGTGTTCTCCCTGCATTCTTTCCTTTTCTGAACATCACATTCAGGTGGATCTAATACCACTTGAGATGCACGGGTTTGATATGATCTTGGAATGGACACCCTAGAAAAGTATAAGGTTGTCTTAGATTGTGACTCCAAGTAGGTTGTATTCACAGATGATGATGACAAATGGATCTTTCAGGGAGACAGAAAGATTCTTCCAACCTGCCTAGTGTCGGCTATGGTAGCTGAGAAGCTGATGAGACAAGGATGCTTTGTATTCTTGGCACATGTGGTAGACACCACAATGGGGAGTTCTAATCTTTCTGAAGTTTCGATAGTTAGGGAGTTTGAAGATGTGTTTCCTGAGGAACTTCTAGGTGTTCCTCTACCCCGGGAGATTGATTTTGAGATTAATCTAATTCTGGGCACGCAACCTATAGCACAAACACCATATAGAATGGTACCTACTGAGATGGCAGATCTCAAGAAGCAGTTGTAGGAGTTACTTGAGAAAGGTTTTATCTGACCAAGTACTTCACCATGGGGTGCTCTGGTTCTCTTTGTTAAGAAGAAGGACGGATCGATGCGGTTATGCATCGACTATAGGAAGTTAAATAAGGTAACTATAAAGAATAAGTATCCTCTTCCAAGGATAGATGACTTGTTTGATCAGTTGCTTGGTGCAACTATCTTTTCTAAGATATATCTGAGGTTAGGATACCATCAGTTGCATATCAAGGAGAGTGACATACCTAAGTCTGCCTTTAGGACATGGTATGGTCACTATGAGTTCATAGTTATGTCGTTTGGACTAACTAATGCACCAGCTGCATTCATGAACACATGAATTGAATTTTTTGGCCTTTTCTTGACCAGTTCATAGTAGTCTTCATAGATGACATTTTGATATATAGTAGAGATGCTCAATAGCATGAGCAGCACCTCCGTCAGGCTTTAACTTTGCTAAGAGAGCATAAGTTGTATGCTAAGTTTATTAAATGCAATTTTTGGTCATCAGAAGTTTCTTTTCTAGGACACGTAATATCTGCCTCAGGTATCCGTGTTGATCCTAAGAAGGTGGAATATGTTCTGCAGTGGGAATAGCCAAAGACACCGATGGAGATTCATAGTTTTCTTGGACTGGCAGGCTACTACAGGAGGTTCATTAAGAACTTCAGTTCTATAGCTTTACCCCTAACCAAGTTCACTAGGAAGGAGGTTCCTTTTGTTTAGAATGACAAGTGTCAACATTCTTTCCAACTGTTGAAAGAAAGGTTAACAAGTGCACATGTGCTGGTGTTACCTGAGCAAGGGAAGGGGTACATAGTTTTCTATGATGCATCTAAGAATGGTCTAGGATGTGTGTTGATGCAGGATAATCAAGTGATTTCTTTTTCCTCTCGACAACTTAAGAAACACAAGGAGAATTATCCGACACATGATCTAGAGTCAGCTGTCGTGGTCCGTGCTTTGAAGATCTGGAGACATTATCTCTATGGGGAGACATTCCAGATTTTCACAGACCATAAGAATCTAAAATATATATTTTCACAACATGAGTTGCACATGAGACAACGCCACTGGATGGAGTTAATCAAGGACTACAATTGTACAATTGATTATCATCCAGGAAAGGCTAATTTAGTGTCTGATGCTTTAAGTAGGAAATCATCATCACCAGCCTTAGATAAAGCACAATTGAACTCCTTAGTGTGCTTTAAAAGAGATATGTTTATCCCCTTGAGGAAAAAAATGTACAACTTAAGGTATCGTTGTTAGCTGGGTTGTTAGCTAAGATGGAAGTAAAACATACTATGAGACAACAGATTAAAGAAGCACAACAAGTTGATGTTGCAGTTCAGCAGATCATGTCAGAGTATGGTAGTAAGAAATGGGATGGCTTTCATGAGTCAGAGGATCGGGTAGTCTGTTACCATGATAGGATGGTAGTACCTGATGTCAATGACTTAAGGAAGTTAGTTTTAGAGTAAGTTCATTCTTCGATGTATGCAATGCATCCAGGGAGCACCAAAATATATCATAACTTGAAGGATATGTATTGGTGGCCTAGTTTGAAGAAGGATGTAGTTGATTTTTTTATGCGGTGTCCGGTGTGTCAGTAGGTTAAAGCTGAACATCAAAAACCCGCAGGATCAATGTAACCTTTGCCTATACCACAGTGGAAATGGGATCATGTAACCATGGATTTTATGGTTGGTTTTCCTAGAACAAGCAAAGGTCATGATTCCATATGGGTGATAGTTGATAGGTTGACTAAGAAAGCGCATTTCCTTCCTATCAAAACAACCTACTCTACTGAGAAGCTTGCATAGATATATATAGATGAGATAGTGCGATTGCACGGGGTTCCAACTACTATTATTTCTGATAGAGGTCCCCAGTTCACGAGTCATTTTTGGGAACAACTACATAAAGCTTTGGGTACGCAGTTAAGGTTTAGTACAACCTTTCACCCAAAAATAGATGGGAAATCTGAGAGGACTATACAAACCTTGTAGGATTTTCTTAGGGCATGTGTCCTTCAGTTTGTAGGAAGTTGGGATCTACACCTGAGCTTGATAGAATTTGCTTACAATAATAGATATCAACACAGTATTGATATGGCACCATATGAGGCATTATATGGTAGACGTTGTAGATCTCCTTTATGTTGGTATGAAACATGAGAATATCAACTTTTGGGTCCTGAGCTTGTGCAGTAGACAACTGAGAAGATTAAAGTGATACAACAACAATTAAAGATTGTACAAGATAGACAGAAGTCATACACCGACAAATGATGAAGACCCTTAGAATTCCAAGTTGGAGACAAAGTATATCTCAAGGTCTCGCCTTGGAAATGTGTCCTTAGATTTGGGAAGAAAGGAAAGTTAGCTCCTAGAACTACCACAGAAATGACTTATAACATCACTTTTAAAGGCTTCAGCTGTATATAAAAGCTGACACCTTAAATATACAGCGTCAGTTAAATAAAAATACCGACATCTATCTGTGAAGGGTGACTAGACACGGGTATTGCTTTTATTTAGCGTCGGTTCCTTAACTAGCAACCGACACCTAAAAGTAACCGCCAAATCCAATTTTTCCAGCAAAAAAAATGACCTCCAAAATTTCACATACATTGTCGCTTGTTAACAAATAAACTGACGCCTAAAGGACCAAAATTTGACCAATTTTTATCGTCAGTTGGCTTACAATAACCGACGCCGTTGTATTTTCGCACCGTTAACCACGAGAATTTTCACCTCCCTTCGGCGTCAGTTTTTATATGGAAACCAACAACTATGGTCTTAATTCGAGAACATTTATTTTGGTCAGCATATAAAAGATAGACGTCGGTTTGTCTAGATGGAACCAATGACTATAAATGAACAATGGTGTCAGTGTTTTGTTGGTAACTGACGCCTATAGTTTGTAGCGTCAGTTTGTTTTAATAACCGACGCTTATTGTTGACTTAATAGCACCCGCGCGAGCCTGGCTCTTCCCCTTTCTCTGTTTCATTGTCAATTCTGCCACTCTAGGGTCTCGTAATTTCACCGCCGGTTCCCCTCCTCTGCTTCTTGTACGCCGTAACTGCTCCCCTATTCCTTGTGCACTGCTCCCTTGTTCCTTACGACTGCCACTGCTCCGGCCACCGCTCTGTTCCCCTGGTTGCCACCGCTGCTCCGTACGACCGTCACATGCTACCTCCAACCCAACCTGGTCGTCGCCTGCTTCACTGGTCACTGCCATCTTCACTGCTTGCTGCTCCTGGTCTCACTGGCAAGGAAACTCCCTACAACATTTAAGCTCTTCACAGGTACAATCACCTACCTCCAACCCAACCTCATCTTCTTCCTCCACCTCTTCCTCTTCCTGCTCCCCTTTTATCAAAATGCATTGATAAAAGCAAGGTACGAGCTGCATGTGGGCTGGACACGGTGGCCATGACTGTGTTGTCCAGCACGGCCGTGCTGGCTAGCACAGCCACAGCCTCCGTGTCCAGCCCACTGGTCGTGCCTTGCTTTTATCCATTTGGTAAGGAGGGATCAGGAAGAAGAAGATACATTTGCAATTGAATACTAATGCCTGGCCTAATTCTGTAAATTTTGATGCATGTTGAATAAAGATATTAAAACCCATTATTGTTGAAATCTTGTGATCAATCTATGTAAGATATAAAAACCCTAATATTAAATCTCTGATTTTGTAGTGATGTGTCACCCTAACATCTACATGAATCCCTATTGTATGATGTAGATTGGTGATAATGCATGAGCTAGTTTGAAATTTTGAAATCAATTATGAATCTCTCCATCCCTAGGTCATACTAATTTATGTGTAATCTTTATCTTGATGATGAACATGATTGGACACTCGAAACGTTGAAATCAATGTTATAGAATGACAACACATGTATTTTTTGACCTAGAAACCCATCCAAGATTTACTCATTAGGAGTAAATCTTGGATAGTCCCAAGTTTGGGACTGTTCTTGAACACCTAATCTCACTTAGGATGTATGTGTATAATGTGTATTGGGTTTTCAAGAAAATTTCGGTAGCATTTCCTCGTTTGTTCTCTAAGTACATATGTACTTGGAGAACATTGGGGAAATGCTGCCAAAGTTTTCTTGAAAACCCAATACACATTATACACTTACTAGTGAGATTAGGTGTTCAAGAATGGGATAGGTGGTACACATTTATTGTATATATGAATGACAACACATGTATTTGTTGGCCTAGAAACCCGTCTAAGATTTACTCATTAGGAGTAAATCTTGAATAGTCCCCAGATTGGAACCGTTCTTGAACACCTAATCTCACTTAGGATGTTTTAACCATTAATTACATATAAGACCTTAAACCCTAAAGTTTTAACCATGCATAAACTCTAATCTGTTAATTAACCCTAGACCCTAATCTTGTTGTAATATATACTTGTTTTCTCTTTGCTCATAGAATGGATAGATCATGGATGTCCATTCGCAATCGCTGCACCTCAGAGTTTATTTGTGGTCTTGATCAGTTTATTAGATTTGTCGAAGAATATAGGAAACAACCTAGAGATAGGTTCTACTGTTCATGTAGGCATTGCGGTAACAACTTGAAAGTCAGCACTGGTGACGAAATCAAAAGTCATGTCATGTGCAACGGGATTCTACAAGGCTATACAGAATGGCACTGGCATGGAGAGATTTCAGACCTGAAACCAGTGGATGATGATAGAAGTGCTTGTGTGGAAGAAGAAATTTCCTCCGATGACGTAGATGTGAAAGAACCAGTTCCAGTAGACATCATTGATGTGATGCTGGATAGTTGTGGGGTAGAGCACACCGATCCACCTCCCATGTTTAGGAACATTGTGCATGATGTTGAGATACCGTTATACATAGGTTTTAAGTTTACGAAGCTTAGCGCTGTGTTGAGATTGTATAAACTGAAAGATAACAATCGATGGAGCGACAAAAGCTTCACGTCATTGTTGTCTTTGTTGAAAGAAATTCTTCCTGAAGGAAACATGTCGTGCTTCTCCAACTACTCCTACTGCAGAGGATGGGAGTAATCCTATAGACCCACTAGCTAGCACATCCTCTATAAGTATTTTTATAACATAGTAGCTAGTATGTTCAAGATGATATGTTTGTGTATATATGCATATAATATTCTTTACGTAAATTTGTAGGGGTTGAAGCCATGCCGACTAAAAAGTCTAGAATATATCATTGTAGAGGTGTCGGCTTACCCACCCCTTAAAGGGTGCATGTTTCATGGGCATCTAGTACCAGATGGTGTGGTACGCGTGAGTCCAATACATGTACTCCCCGACTGGATGGATCTTGCATTGCCTCATGCACACCCAAATGCTGAAACACTTGGTGATGCAGTAGGTGGAGTGATACTGTGGCCCGAAGCAGATGTCCTCTGTACTAATATTCTATGATAAATTTCCATTACGTTAATTTGTTAGTCTGTATATATGAGTCAATTGATCTGAAATTATATATACAAGTAAAAAAGATGAGACCCGCTACATCTCGGCCTCCACCTCTTCAACTACTAAGTTGGCTTCCAAGGGACCTACACGCCTCGATAGGTCCTAATTATAGGGGTTTGGCAGTATGGATCGGCGAATATGATCCAAATTTCCCTATAGATGTTACTATTCCAGAGGATGTTGCAGGTAAATTATACGATAACAATCTATTTATATAAGTTTAACATATGTATTAATGCATACGTAATTCAAGTTTTACGTACATGTTAATGCATAGGTATTAATGTAGGTAAATCATATGAAAATAAGATATTTATACAAGATGCTTTTGAGTTGTTTAGTTATGCTTGGCTGAACACATCTACGATAGAGTTGTGGATATGGTGAGATCTTGGTTATACATCCATATGCCTTATTTTATATACAGTGATCTGGTTTCTTATATATTAATGCATACGTAATACATGTTTTGCAGCCACTTACACACGATATGTATAGATTTTGGGTTTTCCCATGTGGGATTTTTGGTTCTATCTTTGATTAGTCTTGTAGATACAGACCCTTCTTTAGTTACTTCATAATGATGTGATGCTTTTCAATATTTTCGTAAAAATAATAAGACGGTGATAATAGCTCCATTCAATGTCGAGTAAGTTTACTTTTCTTATAATTTGGACTTAAGCAAATTACATTTTTATTGTGGATTTTGAGTTATTAATTTTCTACTTTCATACCTATAGTGGTAAACATTGGGAGTTACTAGTTATTGTCCCCAAGACGTTCACTGTCTATTATCTAGATCCTACGGGGAATGAATTGAATACATTACATGGACATGCAATTAAAAGGCCATTATTCTCGTGAGAAATATTTCATGTTTTTATATCCATTAACATCTATTACTACATTACTATTTAATTATGCAATTTAATGTGTTACATTAACTTATGTAGGGCTTTACCAGAGTACAAAAAAGATGGAGGAAAGGTCCCCAGGAAAAAGGATATGTCACTAATTTGGGAGAATGTGAAAGTAACTTCCTAACTCCAATGTATATATTAGTTATGTGAACTGTGCTTATTTTTATTTTTGAATATTTTGTATGTTTCAATTTATAGTGTGCTACACAAGACAACGGTTGGGCATGTGCCTACTATGTGATGTGATTTATGGACCTAATCATCAAACATGCCGTAATGGAAATCGATAAGATACACTAGGTATTATACATAGTCTCATTAGATAATATGAAATATATCAATCTTATTATATATTATTAATTATATGTATACGTCATTCTCTTTGTAGGTCTTTAAAACTGCTGACTTCAACACATGTGTAAAGTGTTTCCATGTACATGCTCCCTATACGAAAGATGAATTAGATTATGTAAGAGAAGAATGGGCAAAAGCCCTACAAAGAGTGGGAATTTTTAAATATAATTTTGTTAACAATGATGAATAAAGAATAACTTTCTTCTAATAATTATTTTTGTGTGAATGTGAATGAATTTTTATGAATTGTCATATCTAGGTGAAAATGATCACATGAATGTTTCTACATGTGTCTGAATGTGAAAAGAGATGAAATGAATGGAACTGTTGGTTGCTACTGGTTTCTACATGTGTGTGATGAAAAAATAATGTGAAATAAATGTGCTTATACATGTGTGTGAATAACATATATATAATATTGTCCATCTTGTTAATTTTGCACGTTTGTGGCATGTTGTTGGCTGATATCAATAGATGTCGTAAACCTATAGTTCAGAACTGAACTGTAGGTTCTCATCCTGCGACCAGCCATACAGTAGGCCTACAAACTGATTTTAAAAAAAATCATAACATAGGCATCGGTTATTTGGAAAAACTGACACCAAAGATATACAAAGGTGGTTTTTGATAAAAAATCGACGTCTATATACCCAACAAGCACGACCATGTTGGGGAGCACGGCTGTGGTGGCAAGGGGATAACATAGGCATCAGTTATTTGTAAGACACCGACACCAAAGATGTACTACGGAGGTTTTTAAGAAACAACCAATGTTTATATGGATAGGAACCACAACCATCTTGGGAAGCACGACCGTGGTGGCAGGGAATATGGCGTCCGTTATACTAGAAAATCGACGCCTATAGTCCCATTGCTAGCATGTTTTCAGTGGCAGGAAGCGTTTTGGTGTCGGTTCTTTTAGTAACCGACGTCTGTAATCATTCTATAGTGTCAGTTTTCTTAAATATCTAACGCCTATATTCCCTTTACTGGTGCATTTTCAGTGGCAGGAAGCATTTTGGCGTCGGTTGGGAACTGACGCCGAAGGCCCCCACCTTTAGCGGCGCCCACTTGGGTGTCGCTTGGAAACTGACACTAGAGCCCTTAATTAACTGATGCTAAAGGCTTGTTATGTAGTAGTGTAGATTTATGGGGCCTTATCCAATCATTGAACGGATTGGAAAGGTATCCTATAAGCTAGAATTGCCACCTGAGCTGCATAAGTTGCATCTAGTTTTTCATATCTCCATGCTGAGAAAGTGTCATCCTGACACAGAGTTAGTCTTGCAACATGTGGAGGTAGAACTAAATGATGATATATCATATGTTGAAGGACCTGTGATGATCCTTCATAAAATAATTAAAAAGCTAAATAAGAAAGACATATGTCTTGAGAAAGTTCTCTGGCATCATCATGGCATTGAAGCTATGTGGGAGCTAGAATAAGATATGAGGAGGAAGTACCCTTCTCTTTTCTCTTGATGATTTTGGGGACGAAAATCCCTGTTAGGGGTGGATAATTTGTAACATCCTTGACCTGGGTTATTCTTTAACCCTAGATGTTTTGCTTAATAAATTTAATTATATGCTTTCTCTTATCTCTTGAAAAGTAATTAAGGCTCAAGAGGAACTTATGTTTCAATTTGAGTCCTTTTTTAATAATGTTGAAAACAATGTTTTGCCCATTTTGGACTAAAGTGCAAATTACCCAAGTTGAGGGGTTAACTTGCAAATGTTACATGTTAAAATGTTCCTTAAGTGTTGAAGCATCATAAGAATGAGAATGATGCAGAGGTATGGCTTGTGGAAGCCTGAGTACCAAGACAGAGCTTGTTAAGCAATGGTTGTGCATTAAAACCTAGTTTTGGTGTAATGTGCAATTTACCCAAAACCTTGGGTTAAATATGCAAAATACCACCTAAAGAGAGTCCCTAATGTTTCTTGGCATCATGTAGAGAAAAGAAAATCAGAGGGGCATCTCATTTGAATCTCTTTGAAGGAGAGAGAATCTTGATATTAAAAAAATCAAGATTTAAGCATAACTGAAACCCTAATTCAATTCAATGTAAAAATAAATATATTAATTGAATTGCCCTTCAACCAAAAATTGAGATGATTGAATTTGTATAAGTATGGACGTCCTTGTGCCTTTCAATGGCCCCAAAATATCAAAAGTGAGTGGAGAGTCCACTCACGTTAGTAAAAGGAAAAGTAATATCCACTCAATTTTGGTTATTATTATTATAATGGTTAAGGTGTTTAATTTGCTTTCTTTTAATTCATGGATAAAGAAGAGGAATTCAAAGGGGGTTGGGGGATGATGGCTTCACATGCAAGGAAGTGAGGGGGATAAGTGGCACCAATTTAGGGAATTTAAAGATTATTATATCACTTTCTCTCTCATTGAAATTTCCTTATATACATCCCATTTTCAACCCACATGAAAGGCTTTTTTTATTCCTTTTTCTTTCCTTGATTTGTTTGAATACAAAGAGAGCTTAGGAGAAATAGGAGGACGTGCCCCAACCTATAGATAAGTTCCATAGTCATCTTCAACCTTGATTGCATGGTGGAAATCAAAATTCAATACTTAATTTCTTCTTTTCTTCATTCAATCTTCAACCTTAGCCATTCTTTTCACTCAAAGACTTGAGAATGGACCTTGGACAGTGGAGAAAGATTCATTCACCATTGAGGACGTGAATCTTGAAGATTGGATTCAATTTTGAAGGCGGGTTATGTAACTTGAACCCTTAAATGTTATTATTAGATTCAATTCTTCATCATTTGTTGATCATTTTGTTCTTCTTGAAATTCCTTTGATCAAATTGATAAAATTACCATAAGAATGGAAGTATATTTTGAAGGATCGAAGCTTGATGATGATGACAACATCTTAAGCACACACCTTAATGAATATCTTGAGCAAATAGTTCCATCCCTCGAGACCAAACAATCTCAAGATTGTTTGCCATTAAACGGTCTCAAGACCATTTGAGGTTAAACGGTCTCAAGACCATTTGAGGTCAACAAGACCGTTTGAGGTCAGGTGATGTCTTAAGTTGGATGATGATCCAATGGTCTCGATTTCATCTAATTCCAATGGTTTCAATGTTGGAGGGTCTATTGATTGTAAGCCCTAGACCCAATAGATTGATTCGGTTTCATAATCAATTGATGATAATTTAGTTTCAAAATAGAATGGGTTGATTCAATTTACAATTAGTCCAAGACCGTTTGAAGGGCTGATTGGTTCAAGACCGTTTGAAGGCCTAATTGACTCAATCCATGTAAGTACTAATAACCCCATACATGGTTAAGGAGTATATCAAGGATGATTTCAGTGGGAATACTTGTAAAGTACCTAGGTGATTAGTACCTTTTGAGTGTTTAACCTTTGATGCTTATGAAAGAAGTAACTCAATACACTATGATAACCATAGATGTATGTATTTGAATAATGGGTTGATCCAAGTTGATAAGTATGGAGTAATCAACATCCTAGAGAGGATGAGAGAGAGGAACTTATTCATAAGTGATAATCATGTAGTGATTAATCCTCAACACTTTCAACATGAATAAAATATGTAATTAGGGTTTGATCCATGATGAGATCATGAAACACTAATCGAGAAGGTTGATGAGCTCTAACCCTAATTTAGGGTAAAGCTTGGTTGAACCCCAATCTAGGGTGACGGTGTAACCCTAAATTAGGGTAATGATATGAGAAACCCTAACTCAGGGTATTTTAATGAAAAACCCTAATTTAAGGGGATGCTTTATGAAAACCCTAATTTCAGGAAAAGCTATATGAATCCCTAATTTTTGGGGAAATGTTATAAGAAACCTTAATTCAAGGTAATGATGTGATGAGAAACCCTAATACAGGGTGATGAGATGTGAAACCCTAATCTAGGGTGATGCTATGTAATACTATGTGAAACACTAATTTGAAAATCTAACCCTAATATAGGGTGAAGTTATGTGAAACCCTAATTTTGGGTTATAATATGTGAAACCCTAATGTTGGGCAATGAGATTATTAGTCATAGCCCTAATTGGGTAATGGTTGAGTAATCCTTGATTGACACGAAATGGGAAACCTTAACCCTAATGAGGGATTAGTAGTGTTACCCTTGTATAGAATGATGTTGATATGTAATTGTTATAACTGTTATCATGTGTACTAACCATGCAGGTATCATGAGATGATGACCATAGATAGGTATGATCTATGATGTTTCATTTATTATTGTTAATGGGCCTTGCGAGCCATAACATGCTTTGTTGCCTAGTGAGAGGTAACAAGAGATGAAATGGGCTTTCTGAGCCATGTGAGACGCTTGTATAACAAGTATCATGTTTGCCTTTGTCAGGCGGCCTGAAGGTATTAGTTACCTAATAAATGGTAACAATTTTTCTATGTCGAACTGAGGGTTTGAATACTCATTTTCTATAATCATAATGATGAGTTTATTAAGGTATGAGAATACCCCTGATGAGATGAGGGATTAAGATCCCAATGCTTTATTAAAGGTTTGAACAGTACTTGATGGAAGTATTATACATTCTTTCTAGCAACTAATATAATAACTGATGTTTGGAAACTTGTTGATGCTAAAATAATATGGTAATACACTTAATTAATCAAGTTATATCATATAATGTAGTTTCCCTGACCATAGATCCATCATTCTCAGAATTTGCTGAATGGTGAAACAAGTTAAACTTGGAGCGCATATTTTTTAATGTGTGGAGGTAATTGGGAAATTATATCCTCATGCCCAATAGGAATGGTTGCGGGCTATATCCTATGTACGTGATTGGTTATGGACCATACCCCAGAATGAGTATGGCTATGGGCCATGACTCCATGATATGAAACCAAGCATTGGCTATAGGCCATAACCCTGAAGAGAGTATATAATGCGGGCTATAACTCTATAGTGAAGATGCCAATATACCCTGGCAAGCTAATTGCAGTTTGACACATGATGTCTCTGCCATATTATCTCAACTGACCGAGAAGGTTGAGGGCTTGGATTCCGGCTGTTCCATTGACCTTATGTGGTACCAATGCTTTACGTAATCGTGGTCGGTTGGAGTATGAATGGTATACTTCATCTCTTCAGGGCATTAATTAAGTATTGTTGTAAAATGTAATATGTCGTGTAGCGTATTTGCTTAAGGTTGAAATACGATAATTATTGGTTGATGTTACTTTGCTTAGCCTATCCTAGATGGATAAATGTTATTCTTCAATTCCTTATTGGATAAGTAACATGCTGCTTTATCAATTTATAGCTGAAATGCTTTGAATAAAAATATTGCTCTAATCTGTTTAGACATTGATTTATCTGTTGTTGAATATATATGACTCCTCTGCTCAGTATTATTCCATTAAAACTACAATAATAATGTTTATGGCGGAGAATTATATCTCTCTCTTGGACAATTTCAATTGTCTCACCCCCGTGGGATCCAATGTTTTTAGGTAGACGAGGAAGAAGAGGCAGAAACCCTACAACAGGGGAAGAGCAGCAGCAGCAGTAGGAACAATAGTGAATCCTCAGGTGGAGACACTGATTGTCATGTCTTGTTTGGAGAGTCCTATGTGTCGTCTCTGTACTCTCAGATCCTCAGAGTCAGTAGTTAATGCTTTTAATGAATCGATCTGAGATTTTGGCTTGATGCATCGAGGTTCTTATGTAGCCTGTGTATAGTCTTAACAGGGCAGTAGATGCTTGTAATCCTCGAGAAGGAATGGTACAAGATATGTACTTGTGAACCATGATGTAATTGAATTACTTTGGTTCTTTTTGAAAGAGTTTTCCAGTGTATGGATCTCTTTGTAAATGGTTTTAATTTTTAGTGATTTTCAGTAATCCGCTGCTAATGATCGCTTCCGCTTAGTGAATGATGTTTTGTTTGATCGATGCATGACAATACTATTGTAATCAACTTAGATTGTTGATCATTAGTTCTTTTACACCTAGCTACCCATACTCCTTGTGGTTCATCCTCGACTACAATTGATCCCATATACTTGCGTGTGATTGACGAGTTGGGATACGTAAGAATTAAAACTCATTTTTCATAGGCAATCAACAACAGTCTTATCAATTTTTAATTTTCTTCTGAATATCTATTTACATCCTATGGGTTTGATACCTGGTGAAAGTGATTTCCATGTGTGATGAGATAATTAGATTTAATATCACTATTAATTGTTTCCTTCCATGAGGAGGAATCATATGAATTAGTATCATTATTTAATATTGAGGGTCATTATCTACAATAAAGGAATAGAAATCATCACCAAGATTATTTTCCTTCCTCATCCTAGTGGATCTTCTAAGTTCTACATATTTAGTTTTTAAAACATCATTAGTATTAGATGTACGTCGTATGTTATCTAACATTTCATTTGAAGGATTAGGCACATAGTCCATATCAGTATTCATAGGAAATATATGTTCAAAAAAATTAGCAATTTTAGATATACTAATATTATTAGGTTCTACGACATTGCTTCTACTTCTAAGAATCAAGACTCTACATGTTGCATTATTTTGAGCATAACCTATAAAAATACCATCTAGAGTTCTAGATCCTAATTTTATTTTCTTAGGCTCAGTTCGGTAAACACCCCCACACTTTGTTATATTTCAAATTGAGAGGATATCCTTTCCATAATTCATATGGAGTCTTATTTGTATTTCTACTAGGAATGTGATTTTGAAGAAAACAAGAAGATAAAATCACCCCCCCCCCCGCGCAACTTATTGGCTACTCATTGATTTTGTTAAAATAGAATCATCATCTTTGTTTGAGTTCTATTTTTACTTTCAGCAATCCCATTTGATTGAGGAAAATATGAAGGATTGTAATCATGCCTAATATCATAGGTTACACACAAATTATTAAATGGAAATAATCATATTCATCACCACTATTTGAGCGAAGATGTTTTATTTTTCTATTACGTTGATTTTATACTTTTGTTTTATATTTAACAAACATATAAATAGCTTCATATTTTGAATGTACTAAGTATAGTTTTGTATAGAGAGAGAAATCATTTACAAACATGATATAGAATCTTTTCCCACCTCTAGACATATTTTCTTTTAAATCTTGAAGATCTTTGTTAACTAAATCTAGTAATTTAAAATCTCTATATACAATTTGAGGACATGGGTTCTTTGTAGATTTAATTTTAGCACATACTTGAAATTTGTTGTTTAATTCAAGAACACCATGTATATCTTTTATCAAAACCTAAAGATTTTATGTGTGATATGTATTTAAAGTTAACATGTCCAAGTCTATTGTGGCATATATATAAGGCGTCAACAATATAAGCAAAAGAGAAAATTTCATTAGCTAAAGAATTTGATACATTCAAAAGAAAAATGCCATTTGAAAAATAATAATACCTTATACTCAGGTAGTCTCCTAACTTAGAAAGAATGACCTTGTTTAATTCAAAAGACACCTTGAACAATAATAATACCTTAGAAAGAATGACCTTATTTAATTCAAAAGACACCTTGACCCCAAAATCAACAAGTTGAGACACAAAGACCAAATTAACCCATATGTATGGAACATACAACACATCTTTGATCAACATGATTTTTCTAGAAGTCATCTTGATCATGATGTTGTCCTTTCTGGTCACAAAAGAAGCAACTGAGTTTCCCATGACAACCTTATTCTCATCCCCTTCTACTTCTTAGTGAATGCATCTCTATTGCCACTAATGTGGCGACTAGCCCCAAAGTAGATGATGCAATCATGATGCTAAAATGATCGTGCCCAAATCTGTTGTTACAACTTGCCGTTGCATTTTCTATTGCATTACATCCTAACCTTACATTTATTGTAAAGGCTGACCCCTAAAAAATTAATTGGGAGTTTGCACGGAAGAGACTAAATGTAACAATCTAAAACAACAAATTCAGAATAATGAATTTTCTCCCAAAATGATCCCATACTAACCAGGTTGATAAATGCCACAAATATTTTCTTTATCACAAGGTTTATTGTAGGTTCCTTAGAACCCTAGGCCGCTTGCTTCTTTCTATGTATACATTTATGAGAGGTGTGACCATGTTTACCACAAACATAACAAAAACCATTCTTTTTGTTAATATGTTTATTGCGTTTATTTTTATTATTTCTTTTCCTTTTTATTCTTCCAATAATTTTAGATTGATTAGAATAATTATGATTTTGCTTAGTTTTATTATCATCAAAATTTGCACTATAGGAAACTCTTTTGTTAAATCATATCTTTCTCTACATTCCAATTTGATCTTCAATCCTAATATGTGTTATCACATCATCAAGTGATATTATCTTTCTCTTATGTTTTAAGTTGTTCTTGTAATGTTTCCATGAACTTGACAATTTTTCAATTAAAGAACCAACAATAAAAGATTCATGCATACTATTTTCTCATTCTTTAAATCATCAAAAATTATGTGAAAATCATAAATTTGAGTTATGTTCACTTTATCTTCATTCATACGGTAACCCATAAAATTTACAACTATACATTTTTATGTAGAAGCTTCTTCAAGAACATACTTTTTCTTAAGATTTTTTAAAATTTTAGAAACAAGTTTAAGGGGAAAGTAAACATCAAATAATTGATTAGAGATATTTCTTTGAATGAAATGACGAAAAATTAGATTAGCCCTTTCTTAATTGACATAATCATTTTTTTTGTAAATTATTTATGTTAGTGCCCATAGAACACAAATACTCTTAAGATTGTTATTTGCAGTGGATACCAACACAAAATTTAAATAAAAAATTGTTACTAATCGTTGCGGGATGTAGAATGCACTATCCTTAAAAGTATTTTCCACCTTACTCGACGATGTAGGTCGGCACAGTAGCAACATGGGTGAAAACTCTCGTAGGATACATCAATGATTGGACCGGTGATGCTTGCGCACACAAGTTGCAGTGTCCGAGCGAACAATGTATGATCATTCTTCTAGTGATCACCAATGCAGAAATTTGTAGTGACAACAACAAACACAAAAGAGAAGAAAAATAGCAAGAGAGATTTTTTTGTTTTCTGAATATTGGAAAGACTTGCTGACACATTTATTTAATAGGAGCATACCTTGGATGAAAGGTTGTGAGAGTGTGTGATTTCCAAACAAACAAGGTACAACTGTAGACTCGAAGAGATGTAGTACATATTAAAATTCATTAAGTGGGACAAATGACAAAACCAATTCGGGACTATGCCCATGCAAGGAGCCCTAGGAGGTGGAACTTGCACCCTCCTTCATAGGAACAAGCCGACCTAAATCCAATTGAGTTGTGTTAGCATGCGTGTTTGAAGTCCATATCTCATTGTGGTCACCAATTAACTTGTGCATAAGAACACATATATAAGGAAGAAGGAAATTCGAGAAATCTCCCATGTGGGACTAAAATACTACCTTTGTATTTGAAATACACATGATACACAACAAAAATTCTAATACTTCATAGTTGTAAAAGTCTAATGTTAATCTTAAGCAATATATATCACTTCTATATTATGCATATTGGTCGGTGTCCCCTTATACATTATATATACATCGAGCATATAGGTCAACAATTTGGGGCAATGACACAAAGAAGGGGGGTTGTTAACCCAAATAAGTAAATGTATGAAGAAAATATCGACCAGTAAAAGGTGTTAGTATTTTGTCTCTTATCCTAACTGGATAAGAAATGACATCTAACAATATTAGGAAGGTGTAGGTTAATGTTAGACTTGGGAGTCAAAGACATTATTTCCTTATCATTTTATATTGTCATTTTTGAATCCCTATAGAATTTTTGTATCATCTCGTACTCTCTAACAGGGAATCCCTATCTATATAAATAGGGGTAGACATCGTTGGAATACGATGCGCCAATGTGTGGGGGTTTCAACATGTGGTAACTTTGGGTGTGCCAATGTAGGACAACATCGTGTGCCAAAACAGCATGCCACAAATGATAGCCAAAGATGGGAGAGAATGAGAGTGGGTTATGAGATTCTATTGTGGGTACGAGATTGTGGGAGAGTAACAATCCTTGTAATCTTCTTGAGGTTGCTTAATAGAATTTCGTGGTCTTCTTCGCCAATCATGTTCTTTGCTTGGTTATTTATTTGGTGGTTATTGCCTTTTTCGACGTGGGCGATGATAACTTTTATTGTGCATACTTAGGTTGTATCTCATGTGGCATTTTTCTTGGGCTCAAAGCCTCCATAAATCTCTTCTAGTGGTATTAGAGCAGGGTTCATGCGAGAAGATCAGAAAGCATTAGGGGCACAAAAAAGTATGACAACGTCGAAAACTACCGTTAGAGGCCATCCGGTAGAAATTTGTGAGTGGCAATATTACCAAATCAGGAGGGTGGGAATCTACTAGTTGTGAAATATCAACATGATGTGGAGTCAAGCTACTTACTTGCAAGGGACAAGTGGCCACAAGGGCTATCTAGTTCTACCGACTAGTTGGATTTTTTCTAACTAAAAAAGGAGCGGTTGACAAGAGGTCTACCAACATGGAAGGCATAGATGAAGGAGTAGTATGGGTGGTGGGCGTGATGAACCCAAAAATTGCTACATGTATTCAACTCTCACAGGAAGTCTGGTGCGAGACTGCAAACTCGGATGCAAATTTCAACATGTACATAGGTGAAGTTTTCGAGTGTTGAAAAGAGGAAGTTGTGGTTGGACTGGCAATGCGGTGTCTTCGAGTAGGTGTGGATAATTGAAGGCACAACCCTGTTATGTGGGGGTAAAAGGTGGGAAGGATGTGATTCTTCCAACTGCAGGTGGAGGCAATGTAGTTTCTCAAACTGTGCAACATGACGAGCTCTCACTTGAAGAGTTTGGACAACTATGTCTAGACACACACTCTATGTAGTTGTGCATGGTGATACACTTTTGTAAATAGGAGCAGCATTCGAGGGCGGAAGCATATAAGAAGAACGGGGTAGACTTCTTGGAGGAGCAACTTCAGCTGATAAGATACAAGGTGGACATTGTTAGAATTTTGTCTCTTATCCAAATTGGATAAGAAATAACATCTAACAATATTAGGAAAGTGCAGATTAATATTAGACTTGGTGTCGAAGATATTATTTCTTTATCCTTTTATATTGTTGTTTCCTAATCCCCGTAGAATAGTTGTATCCTCTCGTATTGTCTAACTGGGTGTCTCTATCTGTAGAAACCGTTGGAATATGAGGTGCCGATGTGTGGGGTTCCAACATGTGGTAGCTTCAGATTTGTCAACGTAGGACAACATCGTGCGGCAAAGACGGGGAGCCACAAAGGATAGTAAAAAAGGAGAGAGAATACGAGTATGTTACGTGATTTTATAGTAGGTACGAGATTGTGAGGGAGCGACAATTATATTCTTGCAATCTTCTTAAGGTTTGATTAATAGAATTCTGCGGCCTTCTTCGTCAACCATATTCTCTGCTTGATTATTTATTTGGTGGTTATTTATTTTGTCGATGTTGGTCTTTCTATCTTTTATTCTACATGTTTGGGTTGTATCTTGTATGACGTTTTTCTTCAACTTGAAGTTTCTGCAAATCTAATCTTTTCAAAAGACGTACATTCAAAATCTGGATGTTAGACTGTTCTTTTGTTATCGTTGGTATTATCCTTAATAATCAGATGGGCCGGGCCAAGGATAATGTGTCATGGCGAGCACAATGTCAAGATCATGCTGTTTCCTATTCCAGTTTATTTGTTCGTACGGTTGATTGCTGCCTTCTACTCCCATACAGTTTTCGCAGTCTAACTATCCAACGGCTTCTGGATTCTGATTTCGACAATCCTGCAATTTTGTATATGGCATGTCTAGACGAGGATCCTGGCTTGCGGTTGGTGTGTGTGAGACCGGTATTTGTAGGAGACTGCATGCTCTTACGGGCCGTTCGACTGGTCACTTTTGAAATACAGGTAGTCTTATATATGTGTTTTATTTGATCTTAAGAACCTCGTGGCTGTTTTCTAATTGCCTGCATGAGGGGGGCGGGGTGAATAATATTACCCCCTGTCTTTCATAAAAAAAAAAAAAGAACCTCGTGGCTGTGAGCCGTGAAAATTAAATTGCGACCGTAAAGTAGCGGTACGGAACAAGGGAGCCAAAAAGCAGATGACGAACCCAAGGCGGCATTCGTCAATTCCGCTAAACACGACGTAATTTCGAATCATTCCAATACATTAAATGTCGAGAAATGTCTTTACAGTTAAAGTAACACCCTGTTTACACATGAATACCTGTAGTCAGAAAGAAGGGGGCCGAACGGCCCCCTTAGTGTTCGTTGGTTTCCAAATAATGAATTTGGGTGATGGATGCATCTCAATGAAGAAAGCAACAATAAATCAACGGAGGGGATTCAAAGTGAATTTCCAAACTTGAAGGTTGAATAGGCGTGTCGGCACTGTTGCATTTTTGTTATTTACTCCGGTACTTCGTCCATCCTATCGATTAAAGAATGGCAGTGGGTGGTTTGCTTGGCCCATTCTTGCTAGTAACGGTCCCAATCAAAGTCGGTAATCGAAGACTTAACCGTATCCACTTGATCAACGCAATAGGCTCCCTCTCATGTTTCTTCCTTTTCCGAGCAAAGGCAAAAGCTCGTTCTCGTTTACTTTTCTTTTGCGAATCTAGCACTCGCTTTTCACTAGCACACTGTGACATTATTTAATACATCAGTGGTGGTAACAAGTTTCTTCAAATTTGTCGTGTTTATAATTGATTTCTCGGTATAGAAATAAATGAAGTCGTGGGTATAGAAATAAATGAAGTCGTGGACTTTGGCACGTATGGGCGTCGTTCACTTTGCACTTTTATAGTTTTATTTGTTCCCATCCTATTTATTGTCGTCGTGGACTTGGGCACTTCTGATTCTTCCCTGAATAGTTCAACAATTTCAGCTGCGTAACAAATCGTGAGTAATGACAGCGCACTAAAGAGGACCCACTTATATTTTTGTGGTCGCAAAGACTCAAATTTATAGTACGGGGTTGGTTTCCCTTCATTTCATGAATTTCCGAGTCATTTTCAACCCAAACACACATCATTCTAGGATGTTAGTGGACCTCACTAGGTAAGTTACCAAAGTCGGCACCGGGGAAACCATTCACGTCCATGACTTGAAAGGTTACACTAATGGTCGCTTCATTTTGGGGCGCTTGACCTGCTGACAACATATACACGCAAAATGGAAAGAGAGACATAATAATAAAAGAGTCAAAAGTGATTGCCTAAGACGATTGGACCCCTATCTATGTTTGATCACCACCTATTATCATCCACCCATCAGATAGGATCAGCATCCTAGAATCTAAATCACGGGGATTGAGGGACAGATAAGCGTGGCATATTTACATTTCAGCGACTTGAAAAACAAAAAAGATATTAATTTCAGCTAGGAAACACATGGCATCGAAATGCAGCTATCGGTGTTAATAATAGCTCAACATGGAGCTTCTTCGCCGTTCGTTCGGGTTTTTGGCGCACTTGCCTCTGAGTTTGCGGCATCACCTATGACATCCAACAACAATATAATTCTTAGACATATAACATGTTAGATCAATTTGTAGAAAGAATCAAACAAGATTGAAGTTGAATAGTAATGCATCACTTTGCCAAAAGAGAAGTGACTTTCTATGGCCAATAACTTGCCTTATTTGTTGTGCACATCGAGACATGCTCAGATGGGCAAAATCTTCAATAATCTATGAGCTAATTTACTCTGAAGGATAAACCACCAAAGAAAAGTTGCAACTGAATGGTATTTCAGGAACCACTCAAATAAATATCTAGTTTGTTTTAAACTCTATTACTGATTAATGCTTTTGTAATTTTCCATTGTCTATGAACAACTGGAATTGACTTCATAAAGTCCACAACCTTTTTCATATCTTAAAGAAGTCAGTGTTGCATTGATGGACATGTTGTTGGCTAAATTGGACATTATGATAAATCCCTTTATTTTGACGATGACAAACATTTCATTCTTATTGATCTAACGTGCTACTTGAGTGTTGCAGGAATAAGGTGGATGATAAAGTTTTGGGAAATCTATATGCTTGAATGATTGTATTTTTCATGAAATGTAATCAATTGTAAAACTTGTTCAAATATATAATGTACAAGTACTTAGACATCATGTAAATCAAGTGTTAGATCTTTCCTAACTAATCACCACACTTAGATAGGTCATCCCCTTCAATAGTGTCACATATGCACACTCATACATACACTTAGCACTTTATTTGAAACATTGAAACATGGTCAATCTCGGTCGACAAAATCCTCGACCGAGACACTCTCGGTCGACAAACTTCTCGACCGAGAAAGACCAAAGTAGCCGTTAGACACAGCTGACAAGGTAGTTGCCAGTTGGAGATGAACGTTACAAACACTTTCTCCAGAGAGTCTATCGGTCGACAAACCCTCGACCGAATAGGTATCTCGGTCGACAATTTCTCAACCGAGATGGGTTCTGACAGCACTTGCAGAATCAATTAACTAGCTGTTGCTAAAAGCAACTAAAGTGTACCTAACGGCTAGTTAAGCACTTTGAACCCTCTAGAAAGTGTCTAGAACGTCCTTAAGCACTTGTAGGTCATTCCTATAAATAGGACATGCCTTAGGACACCTAAACTCACTTATTCTACACTTGAGCAATCTTTGACCATACACTTACATTAGCAACCTGTTTTGAGCAATTGAGCATACTTGCAATTGGCTACTCTTCTCCTTGCTCTAATTTCGTGTCCTATAGGCTAGTATCTCCTATCCATAGCAATCACACTTCTATATACATTGGTTAGGAGATCTAAACCCTTGATATAGGCAAATCAAGCCTTGTGCTTCAAAGGTTAAGTGTAATTTCCTTTTCTTTTCTTGTTCACTCTTATTGCTTGTACTCTCGTTGCTACTCCTAGGGTTGGAGGCTGCGGATTGGAGAGGGTCGTGATCTTCTTGGTGAAAAAGGAGGCTTTGGACTACTTCAAGAAGGTTGGTGCAATGGGAGGCTATCAAAGAGGAAGGCTACTTCAAGGGGGAGCTTGGAGTTACTTCAAGAAGGCTGCCTCAAGTTGGTGCATCTACTTCAAAGTGAAGGTTGTCCAAAGGGGTGTAAGAAAGTTTTTTATTTTATGTAAAATTCTTGAAGAGGTAATAAAATAAATACTTTCAAAATCCCGATTGGGTAAGCAACCGGGTAGTGGACTGACTACCTTAGTATTTGCTAAGGTAGGAACCACTCTAAATCCCTTATCTCCTTCTTGATTTTTCATTTGTGATTGTTTGAGTTAAATAATTATTGAATTATCTTTAAAACCCTATTCACCCCCCTCTAGTGGTTTTTCAATTGGTATCAGAGCGGGCTTCAAGGAACCCTAACCAAGTCTTGAAGAATGGGTGATGGGGTACTCAACAACCTCAACCTTGAGGGAACACTTGTGGCTAGGCCTCCTATGTTTGATGGAACAAACTACACCTACTGGAAGAGAAGGATGCAATTCTACTTCCAAGGGATTAGTTGGGATCTATAGAGGATGGTGTCAACCCCCTATGAGCTTCCTCAAGTGGAATATGTAGCTTGGGACACCAATACGGTAAAGTCGGCTCAAATGAATGCAAAGGTTGTAAGTATTCTATATTGTTCAATTTCAGTAGGAGAATTTAATAGGATATCAAACTGTGATACAACCAATGAAATTTGGAATAGACTTTCCATAACTTATGAAGGGACTGTTCAAGTTAAGAATTCTAAGATTAGTATGCTTAAACAAAAGTTTGAACACTTTCGTATGGATCCGAATGAATCTATTAGTGAAATGTATGCAAAATTTTCTTCTATTGTAAATGGTTTGAATGCTTTAGGAAAAGTTGTTCTTGAAGAAGATCAGGTGTCAAAGATCCTTAGATCACTTCCTCCCAAATACAAGCCCAAGGTGACGGCCATTGAAGAAGCAAATGACCTCGCTCGACTGAGAATGGAACAACTCATTGGCAACCCAAAAGCTCATGAAGAAACCCTAGAAGAGGAAGAAAGAAGAGAACGTGAACTTCAACAAGGGAAAAAAAGGATGTGGCTCTAAAAGCTTCAAAGATCATCACACCAAAAAGTGAGGAGTCAAGTGAAGAAGAAGGAGAAGATGCCTTGATTGTCAATGGTAAGAAATATAAAAGATTTAAATCTAATAAAATTTCTAGTTCCTCTTCTTCTCCTCCTAGGTGCTTTGAGTGTGGAAAGAAAGGGCATCTAAAAAATGAATGCCCCAAAACAAAGAAAGGAAAGAAAAGTTCACACAAAAAGAAGGGAGAAAAAACTTACAAAGCTGCATGGGATGAGTCAAGTGAGAATGAAAGTGGAGAAGAAAAGGTAGAATGTCTAATGGCAAGAGAAGATAATGAAGACTCGCAAGAGGATTGGGTGGTCGACAGTGGATGTTCCAAACACATGACCGGAAAGAAGGATGCATTTCAAACTTTTGAAGAAAAGAAGAGTGGAACAGTAACTTTTGCAAATAATGGTAAAGGTAAAATCATTGGAATAGGTAACATTGGTACAAACCTTGAAATAAAGAATGTTCTACTCGTTGATGGTTTGCACCATAATTTAATAAGCGTTAGTCAATTATGTGACAGTGGATATGATGTTTTATTTAACAAAAATTGCTGCAAGTTATTAATAGAAAACACTACAAATGTTGTTTATGAAGGAAAACGAGTTGGAAACCTTTATATTGTTAGACCTAACTCTATGAAATATGTCATAGGAAAATGCTTACTTGCAAATGAAAATACTTTACAACTATGGCATAAAAAGTTAGGACATGCTAGTTCACATGTTATCAAAAAGTTAGTCAAATATGATCTTGTTCGTGGTTTGCCTAATTTATCTTTTGATCAAGTTGAAAATTGTGAACCATGTACTTTGGGTAAGCAAACAAAAACCTATTTTAAACCCAAACATGTACATAGCACCTGTAGATCCTTAGAATTAATTCATATGGATTTATTTGGACCCATGAGGACACAATCTATTGGTGGCAAAAGACATTGCTTTGTTATTGTTGATGATTATAGTAGATATAGATGGGTACATTTTCTTGCAACCAAAGATGACACTATTCATGTTTTTATAAAATTTTGTTCCATGATTGAAAATATATTACAAAAAAAAATATGTACCATTAGAAGTGATCATGGTGGAGAATTTGAGAACCATTTATTTGAAGAATTTTGTACATCTCAAGGATACACTCACAACTTTTCTGCTCCACGCACTCCGTAACAAAATGGTATAGTTGAAAGGAAAAATCGATCACTACAAGAAATGGCTAGGACTATGATGCTCGAACATGACACACCTAAAACTTTTTGAGCTGAAGCTGTAAACACCGCATGCTATGTATTAAATAGAGTAACTGTTCACTCCTATTTGAAGAAAACACCATATGAAATAATACATACTAAGAAACCTAGAGTTGACTATTTTCATACCTTTGGATCCACATGCTATATCTTAAACACTAAAGAGGATAGAGATAAGTTTGATTCTAAATCACATAAAGCATTCTTTTTGGGATACTCTACCTCTAGCAAAGCATTTGGAGTCTACAACACTATTTCTAGAGAAGTTGAGGAATCTATTCATATTTCTTTTCATGAAGAGACAAAATCAGAAAATCTTGAAATAGTTGATCTCAGTCATCAATTCAAAAACTTGTCCATACCCAATGATAGTGAGAAAAATACTACAAGCAATAACACAGCTGAGACACAACCTATACCTAGAATCATTAAGGATCATCCTCAAGAATTAATTATTGGAAATCCTAATGATAAAGTCAAAACTCGTTCTTCTTTTAAGGATGTTGTAAACATGGCCTTTGTTTCTATTATTGAACCTAAGAAGGTATCTGAAGCTCTTAAAGATGACTATTGGATAATAGCAATGCAACAAGAGTTAAATCAATTCACTAAAAATGATGTATGGGATTTAGTTCCTGAACCCCAAAATAAAACCATCATTGGAACTAAATGAGTGTTTAGGAATAAGCTAAATGAGGCAGGGGAAGTAATAAGAAATAAAGCTAGGTTAGTAGCACAAGGATACAATCAACAAGAAGGAATAGACTTTGATGAAACATACACACCAGTAGCAAGACTTGAAGCTATTAGAATGTTACTAGCTATAGCTGCACACAAAAACATCAAACTCTATCAAATGGATGTAAAAAGTGCATTTCTAAATGGAATCATTAAAGAAGAAGTATATGTTGCCCAACCACCTGGTTTTGAAATACCAGAAAAAGGTGACTATATTTATAAACTTAAGAAAGCACTTTATGGTTTAAAACAAGCACCTAGGAATTGGTATGAAAGGCTCAATACATATCTCTTTGATAATGGTTTTTCTATTGGAAATTCAGATTCTACTTTATTTTTAAAAACATATACATCTGATTTTCTAGTTGTTCAAATATATGTTGATGACATTATTTTTGGAGCTTCAAATGAATCCTCGTGCACACAATTCAGTGACATTATGCAAAAAGAATTTGAAATGAGCCTCATGGGTGAACTAACTTTCTTTCTTGGTTTTCAAATTAAACAAACGCCTGCCGGAATTTTTATAAGCCAAGAAAAGTATACTAAAGAACTCTTAAAACGTTTTGGGATGGATCAGTGCAAACATGCTGCTACTCCTATGGCTACTTCTATTAAAATTGATGAGGATGAAAATGGGGAACCTATTGATGATTCTTTATATAGATCCATGATTGGTAGTTTGCTTTACTTAACCGCTTCAAGACCGGATATCATGTTTTCCATTGGTCTTTGTGCTCGATTTCAATCACAACCCATGCACTCTCATTTTCAAGCAGTTAAACAGATTCTTCGATACTTAGTCGGCACCACATGTTTTGGTTTATGGTACCCAAAAGGACAATCCTTGGATTTTAAAGCTTATACTGATACTGATTATGCTGATTGTCGACTTGACCACAAGAGCACTAGTGGTGGTTGTTTCTTGTTAGGAAGAGCTTTAGTATCTTGGTTTAGCAAGAAACAAAATACGGTTGCCCTCTCTACAACTGAAGCTGAATATATGGCAGCCGGATCTTGCTGTGCTCAAGTGCTTTATATGCAACAAGTGTTAAACGATTATGGTTTCACTCTTTCATCTACGCCTATCTTTTGTGAAAACACAAGCTCTATAAACTTAGCACACAATCCTATTTTACACAGTCGAGCTAAACATATTGAAATCCGTCATCACTTTTTAAGGGATCATATCTCTATGAATCATGTTTCCCTTCATCATGTTGATACGGAAGATCAACTGACTGATATTTTTACAAAACCGCTTCCACTAGACCAATTCAACAAAATAAAGAAGCAACTGCTTATCACTCCTTTAGATGATGTTTTCTTTGATATTTGTGCTTCTTAAAAATGTTCCTATTTGCATCGTTTTTGGTTTTTAAATGGACATCGGATTTGATGGGACATCTAATTAAGGGGGAGTTTTCTTGTTTTAATGGATATCTTTTTGAAATGACAAAGGGGGAGAAATAAAAATAAATATAAATCATGTGTGCAAAACTCAATCAATGAGTTTCATAACCTCTTGGCTATACATTGAAAGTTGCTATATTCCCTAAAGAATTGGATTTCATGTTCCATAATTCATGGGGAATAATAAGCACACATTTTATAAACAAGAGAAGAAATTCACAAAGTAAACTTTAGGTATGAAACTAAACTTATCTTAAAAATGAGTTGATTTATATTTTGGAAATGGTTGTCATCTTCAAAAAGGGGGAGATTGTTGGCTAAATTGGACATTATGATAAATCCCTTTATTTTGACGATGACAAACATTTCATTCTTATTGATCTAACGTGCTACTTGAGTGTTGCAGGAATAAGGTGGATGACAAAGCTTTGGGAAATATATATGCTTGAATGATTGTATTTTTCATAAAATGTAATCAATTGTAAAACTTGTACAAATATATAATGTACAAGTACTTAGACATCATGTAAATCAAGCGTTAAATCTTTCCTAACTAATCACCACACTTAGATAGGTCATCCCCTTCAATAGTGTCACATATGCACACTCATACATACACTTAGCACTTTATTTGAAACATTGAAATAGGGTCAATCTCGGTCGACAAAATACTCGACCGAGACACTCTCAGTCGACAAACTTCTCGACCGAGAATGACCCAAGTAGCCGTTAAACACAGCTGACAAGGTAGTTGGCAGTTGGAGATGAACTTTGCAAACAATTGCTCCAGAGAGCCTGTCGGTCGACAAACCCTCGACCGAATAGGTATCTCGGTCGACAATTTCTCGAACGAGATGGGTTCTGACAGCACTTGCAGAATTAATTGACTAATCGTTGCTAAAAGCAACTAAAGTGTACCTAACGGCTATTTAAGCACTTAGAACCCTCTAGAAAGTGTCTAGAATGTCCTTAAGAACTTGTAGGTCATTCCTATAAATAAGACATGCCTTAGGACACCTTAACTCACTTATTCTACACTTGAGCAATCTTTGAGCATACACTTGCATTAGCAACCTGTTTTGAGCAATTGAGCATACTTGCAATTGGCTACTCTTCTCCTTGCTCTAATTTCGTATCCTATAGGCTAGTATCTCCTATCCACAACAATCACACTTCCATATACATTGGTTAGGAGATCTACACGCTTGATATAGGCAAATCTAGCCTTGTGCTTCAAAGGTTAAGTGTAATTTCCTTTTCCTTTCTTGTTCACTCTTATTTCTTGTACTCTCCTTGCTACTCCTAGGGTTGGAGGCTGCGGATTGGAGAGGGTCGTGATCTTCTTGGTGAAGAAGGAAGCTTTGGACTACTTCAAGAAGGCTGGTGCAACGGGAGGCTACTTTAAAGAGGAAGGCTACTTCAAGGGGGAGTTTGGAGTTACTTCAAGAAGGCTGCCTCAAGTTGGTGCATCTACTTCAAAGTGAAGGTTGTCCAAAGGGGTGTAAGAAAGTATTGTATTTTATGTAAAATCCTTGAAGAGGTAATAAAATAAATACTGTCAAAATCCCGGTTGGATAAGCAACCGGGTAGTGGACTGACTACCTTAGTATTTGCTAAGGTAGGAACCACTCTAAATCCCTTGTCTCCTTCTTGCTTTTTCATTTGTGGTTGTTTGAGTTAAATAATTATCAAATTATCTTTAAAACCCTATTCACCCCCCTCTAGTAGTTTTTCACATGTTGGGCCGATAAGCTCCCCTACTCAGATATCATTGATTGATTTTCTTGATAATTTAAAAGAGTTACGCTACCCACAATTATTACCTATACACCTGACCACATACGTGATTCTCGGGAGCCTCTAAAAGCTTGGTCTCATTCGTTTTATATCATGCGCATTGACTCCATACCAATTAACTCCATGTAAAAGTTGAAGAGTCCCAAAATTCTCTCTTCACTCCTCTATCCACCCCTAATTTTTTAAAATTCTTTTTCTATCTGGCAACTCCCCTCTCCAACTCCATTCCACCCATCAGTGTTCCTGTACTAGTCTAGTTTGTTCGGTTCCTAGATCACCAATCCTACCAGAGTGCATCGCCGTGCTCACGCCTATGGGAGCTATAGTTGATAGTTACCTTCATTGATTCTGGTCTCTCCCACAACCCTAGCTCTCCCGCAGTAGTACATTGTTGCTCTGCTTCAAAGGATTCTCCCACACATGATCCTCCACTCTGAGATCTCTCCGTCGTAGAACTATCTCAACACAAGCACAATACTCGCCCCATGTAAGGATGTTGATGGTCTTGCTGGAGAGTTGCATATCGACGGTCCTTCCAGAGTGCATTGTAGTGAAGTAGTCTCTCTTGATGTTGTCGACTGTCCTGCCCAAAACTGTACCTAGTTCCAGCTTTCTCCTCTTTTTCCCTTCTACCCCATCTAACTCCGCCGCAACATCTCCGCCCAATTCTCCCTCTTTGTGTGTTTCCCCCATATCTTGTACAATGCCTACTTGTTCATCTATTAATTCGGTTGAGCTAACGCAAGTAATGAATTTATTACTGTACTTTTGAATGAGGGGGAATAGATTGACTGATAGTTTTGTACTTTGTATTGCAAAATGTGGTTGTTAGTATTGTACTTCTTGTAGAATGTGTATCAAACACTACATTCTGAATTGTATGCAAAAAAATATGGTTGTTAGTATTGTACTTCATGTGCAACATGTGTTAGTATTGTATGTATTGTGCTGTAAAATATGGTTGTTAGTATTGTACTTTTTAACAATGTATCTGGAAGTACGGTACTTTTTGTACATAGTTTTGTCAAACATTACATTTTTGAATGTATGAAATGTGATTGTTAATATTATACATCATGTACAATGTGGTTGAAAGTACTATACTTTTTGTACACAATTTTGTCAAACGCAACATTTTTAATGTACACAAAATGTAGTTGTTACTTTTGTATTTCTTGTACAATATGGTTGTTAGTATTGTACTTCTTGTATACAATTTTGACAAGTGCTATAATTTTAAATATATTTAAAATCATATTGTATGCTAATACTGTAAGTCTCATAGTGTACGTCTAAATGTATTGTCAAATGATGTTAGTATTGTACGTCTTGTACTGAGGTATTATTTGTGGTTTATGGAAGTATTGTATGTGGTTAGTAGAGGTGTGCAATGTGTCTATTACTAATGTACTTCTTCTACTCATTTTTGCAAATGAAGTTATTGTTGTATGTCTCGACTGTACATCTTGTATTGTACATATTAAAGATAGAAAAATCTAATGGGGTAGTGGTAACAAGATCTGAGAGATACATATAATATAAAGTTGTTAGTACCGATACGTCTTGTACTATACGTATTGTACTGTAAATCTTGTACAATGTGTAAAAATTGAGTTGAAAATGATAATGATTATGTATGAATAAATATTGTAATATGTAATGTTGTGTAAAATACAATATATATGATTAAAATTTGAAAACTATGTTATTGCCTGCATATAACTGTATTAGACACAACATATGAAATAAGTTACAATAAAAAGTATCAACAAATGTGCGCACAGTACATGTATTTTTATGAATGAATCTGAATTGGAGAGAAATCGGAAGGCAACAAAGCTTTTTCAAAAAAATCGAGAGAACTAACAATGAACGAACATTAAAATTTACATATTTTTTGTAACTTTATGTGAAATTATATATCACAAGTCAAATTTATGGAGAAGTGGATAAAATAACTGCATGCGCTTTGCATAACTTTTGCATTTACAAAAATATAAAAGAGTAGCTGCAGGTGGGATATTTCTAGGCATTAAATGTCACTTTTTCTCATACTCTGAGTATGCCATCGGGTAAATAAGTGATTGTGGCTAAAATTTTTCATATAAAAGCCACCAAATGTAGGATGACTCGTTTGTGCCAAAATAGTTTTCAAGTCCATCGGCTGTCCTTTGATTAAAAGAAATGTGATTTTTCGTAAATAATTCCATAGTGTTCGGCTATCATGGATTCTGTAAATTTTGAATAACTTATTTTAGGTAGAATGACGTGTAGGTTTAAAATACGCTGAACGCCAATGCCACAATTTATCCTTATTAAAAATAACTCGAAGCGTAGTGGAAATTATGTAGACATAGAGTATATATTAATTACTTAAACAACTCATTTTAGTTTAGTTGTATCTTGTACATTCGGAATTCAACATAAGTTTATTGTTACTGTAAACACTGGGAACACTTTGCCACTCTCATCACAATGTGACCAAACAGTGCTTCTCACATGGTATCACCACATATTTCCAAACACCAAAATATAATGAAAATCAAAACATAAAAAATTATGAGAAGTAGATAGTACAAAAATATATAAGAAACTTCCACAAAACACATGTATTGAAGGATATCACAACCTATTTTCAAAAGAGATTATAACTCGTACACTTTGAGTGATATGAGGATATATCATTTTATCCATTCTATTGTAACCAAACATATTAAATATATACCAAGCAAAGAAAACCATGCTTGTGTTAGTCATGTTCTGCAAGATAATTGAGAATTTGGATGATTCATAAAGCTTTGAAGAATATCACTAAACTGATGTCTGAATTAGCAAGTATAATTCACACTATTTAACTAACTACATCTCTTTTATAGTCATCAAACTTAACGAAAATTGGCAAAAAAATGAGGACATCACTTTTAATTTTTAATGTAATCTATCATGATCACTTGGATCTTCTTCCCTCTTTTTCAACTCATATTATAAAGAAATACATGTCATTTAGAGTTGCAACAAACACAAACTTTCATGGTATTGAAATGTTTTTTTCTCACCGTATAGGTGTGCTGCTCTTTGAGTTCTTTTTTGAGCATCAAATATTATTTTCCAATATCATTGTTGACATTGCAAAATATGAAAACATCCCAACAGGAAATTAATAGAGATGTTGGGTCATACGAAAAATTCTATATCCAATGAGCTTAGAAATGGTATAATTATGAGAAAATGAGTTATGTGATCACATAATTTTCAAATGAATTAATTAAAACGATAATGTTACATAAAAGATAAGTCATACGACATCCACCAAAATATAATACTACATATATAATGAGCATGATTTTACAAAAAAGTTTCATAATAATGTAAGATGTGATCTTTTGTTGTAAAATACTAAAAGATCACAATACTATACAACTATATATACATATATATATGTATATATATATGTTTGTATGTATCTTTATATATAGAGACACACACATATATATATAATTTGTATATATACGTGTGTGTGTGTGTATATAAAGTCCATGTACATTATTGGTTCAAGCACATCAACTAATGTCACTACACTTAGAATAGTATTAGGGATTGATACCTCGTTAAACAAGGTTGAAAAACATCCAAACTAACATAAAATGTGCAAGATCATAAGAAATATCATGTTTTAAAGTAATACACATATGAATTTCAATTCAACTCCTATTTATGCTAAAATTTCAAATATTCTACAAATGTACACGAAATTGTGAAATCGTGCAAACAAAGTGCAAAAAGAGCCTCGAATTAAGGATATGACTTTGTCAATTCACTTCAAAACACAAATAGATATTTAATTAAGATAATTAATCACCATTTTAAGTGAATCAAAAATGCTCAACGATTAAGTCATATCTGGGGCCATAAGTAAATATCCTCAAACAAGACAAATAATATCTAATGAACCTATAAACAACTATATCACATCAAACAACCACGATACCACACAACCAACATTATTCGACATAAATGCCAAAATACCAATGTTTGTTTACACCACTTTAGAAAAATCAACATAACTTTAAACAATTATTGTACATACAATAAGCATAACATGCATCACATACACAGAAAAACATATTAAACCAATTAAGAAGGAAAATTACATCATAAATATAAACTTTAACTTGTTCAATATTTAATGATGTGGGGAAAACCAACTATGATAATCCTGATAAAGCTAAAAAGAGGAAGCCCAATTTAGAATCCTATCAGAAGTTCCTCCATGCGATGACTAGAAGTCACTTCAATACATGCACTCCCTGATAATATTTGTTCTTCTCCTTTGGGTCATCAAGTTCACCATTTATGAGTTCAATAAGGATATACTCTATATTGAATCACTAATTAAGTGACTCTAATATTAATAATTTAGGCATGCAAGTATGAAGATAAGATGAAGTCATTTATATATATGAACTCCAATGTACATATCCACCCAAATTCAAAGATGACACACACACAAATTATAAAACTTGAACCTTCCTATGCAATCTGACTTTGAGATACATGTTTGTGAATGGCATACATTAAGAAATAGGAATGCAAGGTGGAGTCAGGTTAAATGACAACAAACATGAACATACTATATCCGATGAATGTACACATTTTGATGTCGAAATGTCAGATTTGAAAATATATTAATTTGCATGGAAGTAAATAATCATGTTGGCATGTTCTTTCTACAATGTTTCTGACTTCCAAGCTTAGTAATCATCCTAATCCATGCTCTATTACTTGGACGGTCACATATTCTTCCATGTTATGGGTATGTGGTTGTGTGCGCCCTTTCCTTATGGTAGATATGACTCAAATATCTTGAAGGGGATCAATAAACTAAGTGGAAAATGTTTTTTTAGCACATACACTTGTGTAAATTGGTAGAGAATTATGTAATGCTCTTCTTGTACGTGTATCACATTTTGGATAAAAAGTATTTTTTCTCATATTGCTTTTATTATTAGTACATTGTAAATATCTATGAAGAGGACACAAGATATTTTGAAGAAAAAAATAGGTGATCAATTATAGGATTTGACAATTGTATAGGCACATATTCTATCTTAAGAAATACTTATAATCTTTGTCTTATGAAAATCATGTTTCTATTTCCTCTAAATATTTGGCTTCCCCTTGCACATTATCAAAACTTATGTTGTAAGATCCTCAAAATTTATTCTTTTAGATATAATTAATGTTAGGATGAGAAAATAAAGTTTGAGTAATTCATGAAATAATATGATATGGCATATTGATTTTGCCACTAGACTTAGATTGATTCCTCATTTTAAGTAATACACTCATATTGATAAGTATGTCTATATGAGAATCCATTTAGACTTTAAGGAATATCAAGTCCTAGTTTTGAAACTAAGAATAGCATAAAGTTTATGGACCCTTTGGATGGCTCAAGTATAAGACCCCTGACCTGGTTTTATGTTATAAACACTTATTTAATTTAATTTGGTGTTTCATTTCTTAATTAAACCTTATTTTATGTTTTGATATTAGTTGAAAAGGCTATTTTTCAAATTTGGTCCGTGTCTAACTTTGTTTGCTTAAGTTTGCCAATTTATGTACTTGTGTGGGCCTCTATGCAATTTTCCACTCTTTAGGGAACAAACATTAATTTAACACATGTATATTTCTCTTGCATGGTATTCTTCATAATATAATAAAGTTTGTCTTATTTGACTACTTTAAGCCTTGATGCATAAAGACGTTAACCCTTGATGATCGTTTTATTTGGAGGTGAAGGCATTTGCACCTTCTAATGATGTTTGGGTTCATAATCTGCTAGTTGTTCTGCACTCAAACACTGGATGGTTATTCTGCACTCAACACTAGATGGTTTTCCTTAAGGAGTTGCAATCTGATGGTTTCACTAGTTTCCAATCTGATGGTTGTTCTACATTAAACACTAGATGGTTGTTTTGCACTCAAACACTAGCTGATTTTCCTTGAGGAGTTGGCCATATATGATGATTAAACTACATAATGATAAACTATTAAGGGACCAGAATCTAACTAGTGGCTTGAAGCCATGAGATTCAAAATGGGTTTCATGTAAACAATAAGGTATGACCTTGCTACATCCACCTGAAAGGGTAAATCCCATAGGGTGCATTTGGGTCTTTGAAAGGAGACCAACATGGAAGGGTAGTTTGGTTGCAAAGAGTTTCAAACAAGGTCAAGGTGTTGAACATGATGAAGTCTTTCACCAGTTACCAGGGTTAGATCCATCAAGATCATGCTTGCTATTGCAACTTTTTATGACTAATGAGATTTGTCATATGGATGTTAAAATCATTAATCTTTAATACATCAACTTATAGAATTTAAAAAAATGCCTTCTCAAAAATGTGGGTAGCAAATTGGACTTCCAGTCCCGTCTGCATGACAATGCTAATAGATCTAAAAGTTAAATTATTGGATGTATATGTAGGCAACATAACATTCCTTCTGGTTATGTGTTGAAGGCGTTGAAGGAGAGAAACTAAATCATCAACTAAAACCACATTCCTTAACTGGAATAATAATGAGAATGTGTACGTGACACAACCTAAAGGTTTGGACATATCATGTATGTACTCATCCCGTTATCTCATATGTATTGGACATGATGAGAGGATATACATACTTATCTAGCAATCTCATATGTATTGGACATGATGAGAGAGAGTATCTTTCAGATACCAGTGAAGGTCACTAGAATGCCATAAGAACATCTGTAAGTACTTGAGAAGCACAAAAAGGATTAGTTCCTTTATTATGGTAATAAGGAAGAGTTGTGTGTAAAAGGTTACACCTATGCAAGCTTTACAAATGACAAATAAAATTAATAATCACAATCTAAGTAGTGTTTGACCTTAAAATAAGAACAGTAAGATGGAAAGGGATCCAAGAAAGAGACAATTATTCAATAGTAAAATAAGTGTATCTCTTTGTTATGTGAACAACAGAAGATACTGATGGATCAAGAACTTCATGTGAAAGAACTTGTGGGATGTTATAACCATTGATGACACAGTGGAAATAATGATAACAACAATGGAGTTACATGTTAGGCAAGGAATCTCAGATATAATACTATGATAGTTTCATCTCATATGAGAAGTCTTATAGTGAAGAGATGTGAAACTTGCAAAATATCAACATGAAGAACATGTTTCTTACCCTCTATGTAAGTACTTGCACATCACAACATGATGGGCATGTTAAGATCACTTGGAATAAGATTTGTTGGTGATTGTCTTTAAGTGCAAGTGGGAGTGTGTTGGCATGTATGTCCATAGAGGCAATCATATGATGATTGCAATGGGGCATTAGATACCTAATTTGATAATAATAAAGGTAATTCCATATATTATGTTTGTCTCACTCAAGAGATGATGACACATACATAGTAGTTGTCTAAAGAATGATGTTACCCGATGATATATGTCTCTAGGTTGAGGACCTGAACAATGAGATCATGTGTATGATAAGCGTACATAAATTCTTACTATGCCCCTAGTCAGATATTACTTTGGAAGCAAAATAGACAAAAACAATACATAAGACAAGACTCTGTGTTAATTGATGACAAAGTCTCATTAGTCATGATATATGATATCAAGTCAAGCACACAAGTACATGTTAGAGAAGAGTGTATCAGATAGACCCACCTTTAGAGTAATACATGGATACCATGGAAGGGTAGTCAAAATCATCTCTCATAGTGATTGTTATGATTGTGGTTCTTAGACCTAAAGTCACTACATTCATCACATGTCATTCATGTACTTTGACATCATCCATCATGATCCTAAATAAGGTTTTCCATAAAGGTGGTTCTCACGTGCACTGCGACACATGAGGATAAAATGTGAGTTATGTACATGGTATTTGTCCCTCCTAAATAAGGCTTCTACCTCTAGAAGAACTCCGTCAACCACCATCCATGGTGGCCTGACTAAGAGGTTGTTGCTGACAGCAGTTCGAGTGTTGCTGAAGAAGGAGCATGCTGCTGCCTGAAGAACAAGCTTGCCGCTACTTGAAGAAGAAGCATGGTATTGCATCGGGAGTTGTCACTAGACATGCTCAAGGATCAAGTATAACTCTTCTTACTTTCCTTCTTAGATTTATTTTTGTTGATATGATCGTATTTTTAAGAGGAATCTGGTTTTATATTTTTGTTTCCTCTTCCTTATCCGTCGTCCTGATTTCCCTACAATATATATATATATATATATATATATATATATATATATTTATTGATATACATATATATACACACACATACACATGCATGCACACACACAAATATATATATATATATATATATATATATATATATATACATATATATATATATATATATATATATATATATATATATATATACGGGTTGATTTTATTTCCTACATGGGTATTGAAACAAGGCTACCCGTGTTTTGATGTTGTTGTGGCAGGTGCCATAAATAGATCAATAATATCATATTAAATCAAATCAAGCATTAATCCATGTATCCCACACCCATCTTCTTATCTGGATTTGATTTCACTATTTTCTCATATTATCCCCTCTCAAACGCCATCCCAACCAAAAGTACGACCACCAAGCTCATCTAATCAGGTCATTATCTAAAGCCATTGTCGCTAGAGGGCACAAGGTCAGCGACAAGTTTCTTGTTAGGGGTGGTAAGAGCAATGTTGAACTAAGAATCTAATGGAGTAATATCTCTTAACAGAGAGAAAAAGTCATGCTCTAGTCCCAACATTCTGGCATGAAAGCCTAAATCCAAAAGCATCCACATGCACCTTAGAGTCATAGGGGAATCCGATGTCGATGTCACTCAATCACTATCTAGAACATGCATGGCAGGGGTCAGGGAAAGACCAGTAAGGAGGCACCTATGGTGGTTGGGTATCGATGAAGTCAGTGGGGAAATTGTGTTTTGATCAATGCATGCAATTGTGTCCCTAACTATAACCCATATGTAATAGTTTACACATGCGACACCAGTAGGTCATCGTCCCTGCCAATGAAGCTCTGCCCGTCCCATCCCCTATTGTGGATTTTTCCAACTTTGTTTATAGGGACCTCCCATTTTGTTTGGTGGTCCCAATGAGTCCCACCATCCCAACCTTCTTAGCATTGTCAAGATACAATTAAGGTGTTTGTAATATGTCTGAATACTATGTATAAAATGTTTCTTGCATGTCATGATAGTATAACTTTTCAAAAGTACATCCTTAATTGTCATGACAATAATATCCAAACTATTGTATTATTTTTCTAGCATATATGAGAAACGAACCAAAGCACATCTTTATATGTTTCCCCTTCTTTGCTCTTAATTTAGTTAGCTATAGTGTGTTGTTTGAATAACTGTAGAGTCATCTATTTTCAATGCCTCCATGACCCAAATGATTTTCCAATACAATGAAAATTTTTGTTGACTACATTTTTTTTTGTGTTCATTGGGTGAACATCTCTTCACAATCTAGCATTTTACCATATTTTGGGAAATAGTTGATGTCAATGGCACAATACATGTCACATGTTCTATGTTCTCTGGTTATATCTATGTTAAATAATCATAAACCCAGTCTTCATAGAAGCTCCATAGCTAGCCCTTCATGGAACAACCTGAGAGGCAACTCAACAACACTGGAGTCCAAATCTGCATCGTTTGCAGAAGCATCCTCACACGAGACTCTAGGGATAGAGAAGACCCAAACACTTATTAGAAGCTCATGTTTTTTACATCAGGGAGAGAGAATTGATGCACAAATTTGATGGTTTCACCAACGACGAAAATAATAAATATAACACATTTCTAGTTCAAAAAATTCTTGAAGAACCAAACAAGGATCAAACATTCACAAGGATAACTGATCATATGCTATAGAGAGTTTATGTGAATTTCTACTTCCATCCACAACCAGAGGATTAACAACTAATGGCAAATCCAACCCAACTCTGAGGACTGCATTAGGAATGAATGATGAGTTTTTTAGATACAAGCTGTCATGGAACACCAACCCTCCCATAATAATCACATAGGTTTAAATATGAAACATATTGAACACCTTTCACATAGACATCTAGCATAATACAAAAGAATCAAATGCATATTTTTCATATAATTTTTAAAAATCCTTAGTTTTTCCTTTATTTGGGACACTCTCTCTTGATCAAATTCAAGCATGGGAAGCACTTCACCAAAAAACACAAGCCACTCTGTCTCCATATCAATAAATTATCCTCTACCAATTAGTTCATTTTCTTTGGTAGAGCATTTTCGCATCATTTTGTCTCACTACAATCTTCTCACATTGTCTTGATGTTGAGAGACTCTAAACTATTCCATTGAGAAATTTGGTAAAAAATTGGTCTAGTAATAGCAAGATGCTAGCAATTATTGAACAAATTCTAAACCATTTCTGAAGAAAATAGATAATCACTTCAACAAACATACCCATTAGTAGCATTTGACAAATTTCATTAAAAAAAATTAATTCCACTAAAAGGATATAGTGGCATTTTTTGACACTTCAAAAATGCCTCTAGTATCAATTCCATTAGAGACATAGTGGCATAATTTGGAAATGCCACTAAACATTCACTTTAATGGCGTTCAATAAATGCCACATGAATGCCACTATAGATCAACTGCCTTTTATATAAATGCCACTATTGTGCATTAGGATGTTGCATGAAAATGTTCTTTTTCTTATAGTGTCAAATAAAAAATGCCACTATAATGGCATAACTATTGCGTATGATGATATTTTTATAGCCTTTAATGATTATATTTTTAGATTATTCCATACATTTATGAATAGATGCCACTTGAAATTTGATCTCACACTATCAAGAACATATGTTTTGAATATTAATAATTTTTATATATAATAAAATGCATATTACATGGGTACAATATTTTACCTTTCTCATTTATTGAACACGACATACATGAGACACTCTTTCATATAATATTTTGCTAAGTACAATAGTTTCTACATTCTCTGACCATATAATGAAAAGGTATACATGTATGTTCTTAGATTTTTATGTTGTTGACCATTGACTTGACATCAAGAACATTGGATTGGTGGAATTTATCTTCACAAATCCTACACCTCTGTTATTTATATACCTGAGCTTCTTCTCAATCTATTTACTAGAAAACATGTATATCTCACTAAGAACCTCGACATTGTTGACAAGGATGTGGAACATCTTGTGAACATAAGGACATGTGTCAATGGTAGTTGAAACTATGCCATCTTTCATACTAGGGATGAATTCTTTCATCATATCAACATGAGAACACACCCCTCCTGGAACATGGTACTAACACTTGGGAAACATAACTTCTCGCCTTGCTTTATCAAGAAAGTCTTTTTCAAATTTTCATTGATAATCCAATTATATGTCACATTTCTGCATCAAAATTGATTAGGAAACAAACAAAAAGAATAAGCTTTGAACAAAGACTAATTAGTAGATGATCCCAATTGAATATGACTTCTAATTTTTTCTTCAACATAGATTCATTCCATATAAGGACATGAACTCCATTGTATCCAGCTCACTCTCAACCTCTAATATATTATTCATCTTGACCATTGTTACCAACAAACACGGAATGCAAGGTCCGGAAGTGAAATCTATAAAAATTTGGAAGAATTTATATATAAAGTTATTAAAATGATAAAACTAACTACTAGAACTACCTTGATGTGGTATACTCATTGCATTATGTTAAGTAGACATTCCTCAACAACCATTTTAACATGTTCAAAGCCATTTAATGAACCCATTGCAACAACTATCTTTCTTTAAACATTCAAAATATTGAAGCAATCATTCAATTGATTAATACACATTAAGCGATATTCTTTTTCTTTGTCATTATAATAAATTTTAATATGACATCCATATGATATCCGGATGTGTACGTTTTCTTAATCTGTATCTAGATAGATATTAAAGTGGGGGTGGGAGGCGTTTTAGTATAAACTTGAGCTAGAATTTATAAGATAATCAATATTTCAAGAGCTTGAAAAAATAAGGAGAAGCAAATGAACTCAAAAATTTTGTAATGATCATAGAGTAATGGGACAATGTGAAGGATGACATACCAATGTCATCCTGGAGAAAATTAGAGAGAAGAAACTAACACCACCATCAACACCTACACTTTAACTAAACACAGAGACATATTTGAATAAGAATTATAGAACCTGTGTGGGGGTTTTTGTCACTGATCATACAAGAATAATCCTTGTATGGCAATAACATACACTCATAAAATATTTATCACAACTTTTTGTGACAAAATAGAAATTTCCTTACTATGAGATGCCCAATTATCAAAAGAGTAGTGCCCACCATTAGACCCTATTTTCACTTGAACCATGTTTATACACCTACACAAGTTCCTATGAAAGGCCTCCTAAGATGGTGTCCATCAAGAGAACAACCCCTCAACAATCATGGAAGAAACAACTTCAACCCAATTAGACTATAAAAGAACCCTAGAATATTTGACTAACAAATTGAAACCTTTCCCTTGACTATGATCTATATGCAAGAAATATGAGACTAAATAAACATCAAAACCCACATTTCCACAACACCATAAATTGTTAAAATGTAATTAAAAACTATACAACATGATGTAACTATTATTTTTATTAAACTTTAACATGTGTGAAGATACATGGAGATTTTTTTTGCTTCATTGATTCATGGATATACCTTATGCTAGATTGGGATTTGTTTGTCTTCAAATAGGCATTTTTTGGGTACAATCATTTTACCAAAACCTAGTGTAAGGGGGTTTTAGTTGGCACTTTGTTTGACTTCCTCTCTGGAAAGACATGGGCCCAAAAGCACACTCCTAATGTCACATTGGTCACAAATGGGCCTCCTAGTACCTAGCAAAAAAATGTATTCCAAGGGAAAAATATAGGTGGCATGAGGGTCTACAACCATGGCGATGGCATTTTGGAGATCCTCATGCTTATCTAGGTCTAAAGGCAGAGAAGGAACTCAATAGGAAACCCATTCATAAAGAGTAGGAACTGCATCATATCCAAACTAAAATATAGACATAGATGTGAGTAAAATTACATCACACATGCATGAAAGGTAAAAAAAAAGAAATAAAGTATACCTTGGTACATAAGTGACTCAATGGATACACCAAGAATTGTAACTCACTTCATATTCCTACAAAGCACTCAGGGAGTTCCTGTACACTTTGAGAAGAAGAAATGGAAAATCGTCCCAACACATGCACTTAAAATAAATTGGGACACATCTTAAAATATGAATTGTAGAACACACATGGGAGATATGATCAATGTCTACATTGGAATATTGCTAGCCTTGCAACAATATATGACCATAAAATATTGGTAACTACTTTTTAAGAGAAGAGAGGAAGTTCCTTATCAAGATCATCCCCATTATTAAGGAAGTAAATCCAACTATCATACCCTCTCTTTCCACTTGAAGCATGTGTATACACTTGCACAAGTTCTTGTTATAAGTTCTCCCTAGATGATTTCTCATGGGGATCCACTAGATTCCTGAAGCTTTAGCCTCCCAAAGAAAAAATGAAGGTGAATGCTAACAAGAAGCATTGGAATATTCTCAATATAATGAGATCGAGGATAAAAGTCTTCAGCATGTGCAATTTTTGTAGTTCCTAGACAAACTCAAAAGAAGGTATCATATAATTCTTGTTTATAAAGTACCTTGAATGCCTGTAATAATAAGCAAAGCAAGTATTTATACTCCAAGAAGCGAAAAGGCTAACAACGGTTTGACTAACCTTCCATATGCATTTCAAGTTTTCTGACCATGGGATCCAATTGTGATGTTCAACTACTGTGATGACACACAAATGTCGCAGTTCCACTCTATTGGATAAGATGATCAAAATAAATAATTTGAGATAAAAGAAGTCATGGGAACAATGTTGTATGCCCTAATCCAAAAATTGACATTTCTACTTAAAAATATCAACCCAGACTAGTAAGATGAAACTCTTTGGATGAAGCAAAATAGTTTATACCTAAAATCATAACTACTTAAAACAAAAATATAATATATTATGGTAGAAATATCAGTCCTAAAAATATATTATATTTTTGTTTTAAGTAGTTATGATTTTAGGTATAAACTATTTTGCTTCATCCAAAGAGTTTCATCTTACTAGTCTGGGTTGATATTTTTAAGTAGAAATGTCAATTTTTGGATTAGGACATACAACATTGTTCCATACAGGTCCTACTAATGTAGTCAAAGGACTGGTGACCTAATATTCAGTTTTCTCAACTTGAAGTGTGATGTCAGAAGCATCATCGATTAAAAATTTAGGGTTTCATGAGAGGCGGCGGCTCTGGGCGATCGGGGAGTCGTGGGGGTTGGGGCGGCTTCGGCCACGCCCGTCCTCCGTCGGATGGTGCCATCGGTGATCCTACGGGGATCGTTAGTGAAGACAATGGTATGATGGAGGCAGACAACCCAGCAGATCATGAAGAGGATGCATGCATGATGGAGGACAATGAGCGACAACGAGCAACAAACTAATCCCGGTGAAGGTATTGCGGTGCAGCACGTAAAGAAATCCTATAAAGAATCCATGGTGGGTCAAAGACAGTTGGATAGTTACCCGATCATCTGCCCAGATCTTTTAAAATCTTTGGATTTGGTCATTGATCGGAGCGGCACCATACTGGCTATCTTCATTAAAGAGGAAGTCGTCCCCCCCTCCTGGAACCCTGGAAGTATGCAATAGTAATCAACGCTATCCGCATGAATATCGGTTTTCAGGCTCTCGTCAACCGCATCACTATCCTCTGGGGCATCCACGATAGGTTCCGTAGCATAGACCTCGAGAACGGATACTATGTGGTACAACTTTTCTCCAATGACGACTACGTGAAGATTCTAACGGGAGGTCCATGGACCTTGTTCAGAAATTACCTGTTCGTTCAAACATGGTCTCCTCACATTCACCCTTCAGACCCGATACCAAGTAAGTTGGTCGTCTGGATCAGAGTTCCCGAATTGCCGGTGCATCTTTACCAAACTGAGCTCCTTACCGGAATAGGTAACCTAGTGGGGAAGATGATCAAAATTGACTCAACCACAACACAAGGTAACATAGGCAAATTCGCGAGAATTGCCATGGAGATCGACACCCGGCAACCTCTTCTTCCAACTGTGTTCATCAATGGAGAAATCTTCAAGATCGAGTACGAGAATCTTCCGTCCTTATGCATCTTCTGTGGGCACATAGGACATGATGAAGGCCGTTGTCCTCAAGCAGCGGTGGCTGCACCAGCGGCGCAGGCCGCTCCTGCCCCAGTAGTCCCCTACTCGTTAGCGATGCATGTGAAGAAACCTGAGAGGCGACCGCCTTGTAGCTCACCGGAGAAAACTTTGTCCCAAGAGCAGGCACCCCCATCCTCTCAACCCGGTACCGGGGATGAGTTGGCGGGCGAGTGGCAGACAGTGACCAACAGGAGGAACCAGAAGAAGACGTTAGGGGCAAACCAACCGAACACCTCTAACAAGAACTCGGAGGCTAGAGAAGACACTCGACCCTCTGACACCGCCGTGCGCCTAGCTGGAGATGACACTGTTATCGAGAGAGAGCAAGGGTCTGAGGGCCCCTCATTCCAATTCCACTTCAGAGCTTCACCCGACCCTGAAGGTGGAGCAGGCACTTCAAGACGTGGTGTGCTTCTAAGGAACAGGCACATCGTCTATCAGACGACGCCCAGCAGCCCAGATAGAATCTGCAAAAAGGGGAAGGCACGCGAAGCCCCGAAGAATGTGAAGGTGATTGAGGCCAGACGTCTCTTTAGTCCCTCCGTGCCCAACCCTTCGATAGAAGATGCGAGTAATGTGGTTCATGCAATTGAAGAAGATGATCCTGGTCCTTCCAATGGCCAACCCATCGTTGCTTAACCAACCTTTCTTAATGAATTACGTGTTCTGGAATATATAGGGTGCTTGTTCTGATAAGAAAATTCAATGTCTACGCTACGTTAAGAGGAAATTCAAATTAAATCGCATCTCCATTGCTGAACCCAGGTGCAGCGGCACAAGAGCTGACAACATTATTAAATCTATGGGGTTTCCTTCCTCACATCACGTGGAGGCCATCGGTTTGTCAGGTGGCATCTGGATCCTCTGGGAGCACTCTATAACATCTATGGAAATCTTATTGAACCACAGGAAATTCATCCACTTCCGGGCTAATGGGTCTCTTGTAACCTTCGTCTACAACAGCCTGAATTCGACAACTCGTAAGCTTCTGTGGAAACACCTCACAAGCATAGCGAGCACGGTCACTAGAGACTGGTCTTTTATTGGTGACTTCAACTCCATGCTTTCTGTTAGTGAGAAGGTGGGAAGCCGCTTTTTCGATCACTCGGCCTGCTCTGCCTTCAATGATATGCTCTTATCTTCGGGCCTCACTGAAATTCCATCTGTTGGACAGTGGTTTACCTTCCATAGAGGCAAGATGTTCGAGCGCTTGGATAGACTCCTTGCCAATGCAGCTTAGCTTGACTCCAACCCCTCTACCACAGTGACTGTTCTTCCGCGCTTCATCTCCGATCACAACGCGCTTTTGGTCTCCTGTCGGCCTAGAAACACAGGCCGTAAAGGCATCTTGAAAACGAAATCTAGCTGGCATCTCCAAGTTGACTTCCCCAACCAAGTTGCTGCTCTCTGGGATGCTTCACTTCCTTTCTCGGAGGCCCTCAATCTTTTCTCCCCGGCGATCTTGACATGGGAGGACCGGATGATGCAATCCCAACACAGGAAAAAGAACAACATCCTTAGGCAGCTAGATAGCTTGCAGGTATCTCTTCCCTCCACTACTTCTGTCTCTAATGAACTCAGATGCATTGCCCTTCAGGAACAACTTCAAAACATCCTCATGAAGGAGGAGGCAGATTGGAGGCAAAAATCCCACATTGACTGGTTGTAGCTGGGAGACAGCAACACGAAATTCTTCAACTCTTTTGTCAAGGCAAGGCGTCAATGCAATTTGATTAGCAAACTCAAACATCCGTCTGGAGGTTGGGTTACTGATGAAGAAGAGCTCAAGTCCCTTGTCCGATCGCACTTTAATAATCTATTAGCGACTCCTTTGTGTGCCACTCATCAACGCATTGAGTATATGGGCACCTTCCCAGGAATTCACGGCACTGCTTACTCTATCCTTGCAGCGATTCCCTCTTCCTCAGAGATCAAAGGTGACCTATTCAAGATGAACCCCTTGAAGGCTTCCAGTCCAGACGGAGTGCATACAGATTTCCTTCAAACTAATTAGGCGCGGATCGGCCCTTCTGTGGTCACCACTATACGCATGGCTTTCACTAAGGCGTCAGTAGATCCCGACCTTGCTAATTCTCATATGGTGCTCATTCCTAAATCTAACAATGTGGAGTCCTACAGCGATTTGAGGCCCATCTCCCTCACTAACACCTGCCTGAAGGTGATCTCCAAAGTAATAGTTGAAAGAATCAAACCTCTTCTGAACAACTGGATTGCCCCGACTCAATCTAGCTTCATTCCGGGGCAGAGAATCACAGACAACATCCTTCTGGTTCAGGAAGCCATCCATTCCATGCGTATCCAGAAGGGGAAGAAGCATTGGATGGCGATAAAGCTTGATCTTTCCAAGGCATTCGACAAAATGAGTTGGCTCTTCCTCGAAGACACTCTCACCAGGGTGGGCCTTCCCGACAACATAGTGAAGCTGACCATGAACATCATCACCTCTGGGCACACCTCCATCCTCTAGAATGGTACCCGCTCCCTCCCATTAAGACTCTCATAGGTGTTAGGCAGGGCAACCCTCTTAGCCCTTACATCTTTGTCTTATGTATGGAGCACTTACATCAAGCTATCGTGAAGGTTGTGGACTGTGGTGATTGGAAGCCGCTGGTTATGAGCAAGAACGGGCTGCCCATCTCACACGCCCTATTCGCCGATGACATCATCTTGCTCGCTGAAGCTTCTGTCAAACAAGCACAATGCATCAACTGTATTCTCCAGGACTTCACAACAGCCTCCGGGAAAGAAGTCTCTACCAGTAAGTTGAAGTGTTTCTTCTCCCCTAACACTCCGACGGCGATCAGGAATCATATTAGTCAACGCCTCAGCATCTCTTCCACTGAAGAACTGGGCAAATACCTAGGGGTGCCCATTCTCCACAAGAGAATTAACAAGGCCATGCATGCATCCATCATTGATTCCATTACAGAAAAAATGAATGGATGGTCCCAGTGGCATCTCTCCTTTGCAGGTCGAGTTTCTCTTGCGAAATCATCTCTGCAATCTATACCCGCTTACACCATGCAAATGGTGTGCCTCCCTCAAGGCGTGTGTGATGTCCTTAATCAACACATACGACATTTTATTTGGCAAGGGACTGGTGAACAACGTAGAATGTCGTTAGTATCGTGGAAGAAAGTGACCTCCCGTAAGGAAAATGGAGGTCTTGGCATTCACGACGCAGCTGATCAAAATATTACCCTTATGATGAAAAATACCTGGTTGTTTCTAACGTGCCCTGAGAAGCTTTGGGTCCAGGTCATGAGGAACAAATACTTCCCTAGGGGTGTCCCCAAATCTGGGTCGTGCTCGCATGCATGGTCGTTCATCCGCTCCTCTATTGATGCTGTGAAGGCAAACTGTCAAAAAATCGTGAATAATGGTGCTGACACCAATGTGTGGGCCGATGCTTGGTTCAGCAATGAAAGTCTTGCGGCATCTCATCCTGCACTGTGTATCCCGGATAGCCTCAACGATCTCAGGGCTGAATCTATGGTATCCTTAGACGGCTCCTGGGATTGGGACTTCATCAGCAACTTCTTCCCTATGGACTCCTGGGCACAAATTAATAGCATTCCCCTCCTTGCATCGTCCACCGGGCCTGATAGTTGGGCTTGGAACGAGGACTCCCTAGGGAGGTTCTCTTCAGCTTCAGCATACACATGGAATAGGCGCCAGAAAGAGACCATCTGCAGCGGCGCTTGGCCTACCTTATGGAAGTCCAAGCTCCCTAATCGTATCAAATTGTTCCTATGGCTCTTCATGCACAATGCCCTGCTCACGAACGTGGAGAAGGGCAGGAGGCACATGGACACGACCAACCTCTGTCCCCAGTGCAATGAGGCAGATGAAACCCTCCTACATTGTCTCCGAGATTGTTGCTATAGAAAGGTTGTCTGGGATAGTCTGGACATGCACATCAACTTCTTCAATATGGATGTGGTTGCCTGGACCTCGCACATCATCTCGTCTACTAGCCAAAAACCCATATATGTTGTCACTTGCTGGCATCTATGGAGGGTTAGGAATGAATATGTCCACTCTCTTAAAGTTGTTCCTCTGTAGGTGCAAATCAATTTCATTAAAGAGCGGGCGTGCTCCATTGCTGACCTCCCGAGCCATATTTTCAACCATATTCCCGTCGCTGAACCTTTGATTTCTCTTGATGGAAGAGACTTTCTGGTCTTTGTAGACGCATCCTTCAACATCAATTCTCACCAGTGTGCCTCAGGCGTTTATATCACAACCATCACTGGGGTTCTTATGTGAGGCATCGGCGCCCGGGGTTACGCCTCGAGTGCAGTCGAGGGTGAGATCAAAGCCATCTCGCACGCTGTAAACACCTGTCAGTTGGATGGCCTCTCGAGACCCTTGATCCTCTCTGACTCAAAAACCGGCATCGCCTTCTTCAAGAACATGGAGGAGGCTCCTCCCAGCCTGAAGCCCATCTTCAGGCAATGGTCAAAGGACCAACTATCCACCTTTACCTTCCAGTTCCTTCCTAGGAAGTACACCTTAGATGCTAATGTTGTAGCCAAGCGCGTTATGTCAAATGGCTTGGCAGAAGATTTTATTTTCAAACCTCCCTGGCATCTGCCGGAAGTTTCACTCTGTAATCTGACTGTGAGTTAATAATGCAGTTTGCTTGCAAAAAAAAAGAAGCATCATCGATTGAAAAGCAATGATATTTTTAAAGTACACATCATTTGTCTTGAATTGTTTCCTACACCATTTCCACTATTGTTATTGGTAAAAGGAGTTGATGCTTTATGTAGGTCAAGTTAATGTAACCATATCATGTGAAATTGGATCTCAAGAGGAATCATATCTCTTCATTCTTATTACATCTATTGTACTGACCCCCACTTTTCAGTGCCCAAGAGACCATAAAGTTTAGCATCATTACTCTAAATTTCCAGGATCATATTTATCAAATAATAAAGAATAGTAAATAATTTCCATTAATTTAAGCTTTAGTGATTGCATATATTTTAATTATAATCCTGTAAGGAGTTACTTGAATATTTTAGAAGAAATTAACTTATGCATATGAGAAGAAATACTAAACTATCTACTCCTCCTTGTCTTATATTTAATATCTTAAAGAGATTTCAATCTTTATCTTCATGTCTTTATATTATGTGGATCATCTACTTAAAACATAGATAAATAAAATATCGTTAATATATTTCTATATTGGTATGTTGTTTCATCCAATAATGACATATACATATATTAAACAATTATTTAACATCACATAAGAACTTGTAGTTTCTTTCATATTCTAACCCATGCCTGGTATGCATTCTTGGGTGTAATTGCTGTCCATCATTGGACTTATAAACATTACCCCTTGATGGGAGAAACCTAGGGTTCTGAATATTCCATACTTTATGTGATAGGGGCTTTATAATTTCCATGAAATAAATAAACCTCTAATAGAAGTAATTCATTCAATCTTCGAGAAACTTTATCAAACATGGGAAGTTGATCTGTGTAATCATAAGCATAACCACATACCTTTGTTGAAGTCACCATGTAGTTTTAGCTTCTAATACTTTATACAATCCAATCATCAAGCAAGCAAAGGTACATCTAAGTAATCAATGTGATCTATAATTTTATACGCATAAAGTGTCACCAATTGACCATATCCATTCGAGTTATACTAACATGCATTAGACTAGGGTCTAGGGTTATCTTAGGGTTGAACATTAGGTCTAGGCTCTGTGATACCCATTGCCACACAAAGTGAGATCACTCAAAGCAAAACTGTGGAAGAAAGATTAATGAACAGATTACTGAAAAACACAAGAAATTAGAACCATTTCATAAAACTACCAAACAACAAGAACTTCTACATAAAGATGCTTTCATGCCTCAATTGTTGGGTTTTAGGGGAGCCAGAGAAGGCAGTGGAAACAAAATTTTCTCCCCCAATCCCGAAACAAGGAAACACGTCAACGTCTATACAATAGGAAAGGATGGTTTGTGGAATCATACCTTGTCCTGAGGCTTGCTCAGTGACAATACCTCGCGCCTTGTGCGGTCTTCACCTCCAGTCTTGGACGGTGTCTGTGCAGCTCCTGGTTACACCGGGACTGAAGACTCCTGGTCTCACCGAGACTGTCGGGATTGATAGTTGTCGTCCTAGTGGTAGAAACCTCCCTCCTCTGAAGTAGTCCACACAGACCACCTGGAACGCCAATCTCCTTGTCCCACAAGGAATTGGAAGGAGTCACACCCTCCTGTTGGCATACTAGTCGCCAACACACTCTCCTGCCACCAGTCGCAACTGCAGTTGTCTTTCCCTTGATGTGCCTCCCTTATCGGGTAGCACTTGCTCGGGCTCTCTCGATTACCAAAACTAGAGAGAACGACAACTTTAAAAAGCAACTGGTTTGCACTGAGTTGTCCTTTGAGAAGCCCCCAATACCCCTATATATATAGGAGGGTCATGGGATAGGGTTCTCCATCTCGGGCAATGCAGGACTAAAAGAAGGAGTAGAAGGGTTCAAGATTTTCCACAAAACAACCAACTCGCAACCTGAACCAATCATTTCACAATTGAAACGGTCGGTTGACACTTCAACCGATCGGTTGGGACCCATGAGTCGATCAGTTCACTTCTGAATTGGTCGGTTCGTGGTCCTGATCAGTTCTCGATTGACTTTCCTTCTTTTGTTTCTAATTGGTATCAAATACCAATCCTTGTTCCAATCAAATTGGGCATATGAAACGCAAGGAAAATTCTCACCAATCCTACTTTCCCAACTTGCTCGGTTGCACCAGTTGAATCGATCATTTCAACACTTGAAGCAATCGTTTCACCCTGATCATGACCCGATCGACTCACCGCCTGAGCCGACCGGTTCACGAAGTTGAGCCGATCAGTTCATCACATGATCCGATCGGTTGGGAGTGCAGATTGTGTAGAATCAGTCAATTGTAGTTTCAATCAATCCGATACTCCAATCAATGTGTCCAACACCTTGAACATTATGATATTGAGCTATCAATTAATTGAGTGTTTAATTAAACTACTAAAATCCTTTAGTAATCAATCTAAACATTGTTTGTGGACAAAACTCCTCTTCCAGGTTAAATCCTATGTGTGTGACCCTACAGGTCCATTTCACATTGGTAGTGAAAGTCCATAACACTTATGACTTCACCAGCAAAGAGCGGTGCCTAGTCACACATCAGTGCTACCCAAGTGAAAGTAGAAAGTTGAAGAACAACTTTCAATCCTACAATCTGTGAATGGTGTTACAGCGAAGGTATAATTCCTTTGTCACTGATAACCCGAATGAACTCAAGGCATGGAACAATCATCCTGTCAACGTTCATTCACTTTCTTGATCTCAAAGAAGATTGAAAGAGATATGTATGACATCAATATCACATATTGATTCACACATGCGTGCGCACACCTATTTCAATCCTACTCATCAAGTGGCCTTGGATATCAAACTCCCTCAAGAAGGACAAACCCCATATCTATCACTCACCCCTTAAAAGCTCCATGTGTCAAAGCCACCCAATCTCACCTTTATAACAATCCATATTTCAGGACTGCGTTTGATGATGTCAAAGTGTGCCGACATGTGTTGAGTGTAGTGATTTCAGGTCAAAGAATCACACTCACCACCATCACTGTGAGTACTGACTGTGACTACAATGTCATGGTTCCATGTTTCAAACTCACGGTGGGTCTGTCCGGTACACTTGTTCTCTAACAAGTACCTATGTGTTTGGTTTGATATCTCTATATCATGACTAATGAGATTCTGTCATCAACCAACACCACAATCTAGTCTTGTGTGTTATTGTTGTCTATCTACCTTCCACAATGACATTCGACTAGGGACATAAGAAGAATGTACAAACTCTTAGCATCTGTATGATCTCATCGTTCAGGTATTGAACCTGAAGGCATATGTTATTGAGTACTGTCATTCTCTAGACATTCGATTTGTGCTATCACTATCTCATATGACTAAACCAGAAAGAATTGGAAGCTTGCCTTTGATGTTTGTCAAATCAATCTTAATGTATCCCACCAATCATCCCATGATTAGCTCTCAAGGCATACATACCAATAGACTCCCACTTGCACTGCGAGCCAATCACCCTTGAATCATATTTATAGTGATCTTCAAACATGTCCCACATGTTACTGTGCTCTAGAGTGAGTAATGGAAACACCTTGCCAAAGTCAGTATAAATTGCATGTCTCACATCTCTTTGTTGTACGTCACACGTATGAGATGGAGTTGTCGTAATATGCGATCCAGTCTACCTTTATTAACCTTTAGCCACATTGCATGATCAAGGATTCCATACTTGTCATCATTGACCAGAATATCTATAAGTTCATCTCATGAACTTCCAGATCCATATGGTATCCACTGTTGTTCTCTAACACATAGATACTCGGTATTTCCTTTTAACTGGTTTTGTTGGAACACTTCCAATTATCAACAAACTTTCACTTTTATATATCCTATATATATTTTGCGATTAATTTTCTGTCCTTTCGGAAGTTCGCATCAATGTAACTATTTACATTGAACTCTTCCTTATATCCATAGAACTAGTACTTCTCAAGTAATTATCAAGTTCTCATGGTATTCCAGTAACCCTTACTGGAAGTAGATAGATATCCACTCGTCATGTCCTACATACGAGTTATCAGGATGAGCACATCATAGTGCTATGTCCTACATATAAGATGATGAATGCATTTTGTTCTTGCCATGTCGATACATGCAAGATGATGGGATGATTACATACATGATAGATCCATATCTATTCTTAGTGTTCTCATTCTTCATAAGAATTGGACACTTGGCCTTGGGATACTAACTCCATGTAACATGGACAAGTTTTCTCCCACTTAATCTGTGCATACTGAACCCTTCAGTACAGATTGCCAATGTATGCTTTCTCTTTTCAGGTCAAGAGATTTTTCGAGAAATATCTCTATAGATCTCTATTCCTATCACATAGGAAACATCTCTATCTTCCTTAAAGATAGTTTCCTCTTTTGGATTTCCATTCTAGAACATTTCCATTTCACATCAACATGTGAAATGTGAATACGCTCCCACAAAATCACAAATCCCTTCTTTATCTTTAACATATCAATCAAACCTTTTGACTATATCATCAAAGTAAAGATCCAATTCTGAGTTGCTTGTACTCAATCTATCACATTGATTAGTCCATTGTAACTTATAGACTTCATTTGCATTAGTGGATTCATAAACCTTATAGTTTGTGTCTCATACACATCCTTGTTCTATTCCTCATAGGAATGCAGTTTTAGTATCCATATGCCAAATGTCTTAGTCATTAAGTTGCAATCAACAAGCATCATCCTTCTCAAAATGTTATCCATGTGTCTTAACACTTACGACTTATTCACACTTATGGATTTTATTCCAATGGGTGCTTCATTTAGGATGTAATGGTCATAAACCATAACTCAAAATTTGGTTCCTCATATTCATCTAGATAGTAGACTCATCACATGAACAACTCATCACATAGATAATTGAGGTGTATCTGTTGAGGATATAAGAACTCACAACCCTTGTGATTCTTAATTTCTTTTATTAGTGTGGGGTATTCTTTTATTAAGAAGAATTCAGTTATTCGATAATCATTCTCTAACTCTTTAGAGTATGATTCCTTCTTGATTTAGACATCACCATGCCTTAATCATGAGTTTACTATGATACACTATCATAATCACTCATAAGGATCTCAAACATTTGGTCCAAGTATTTCATTCATTGATCTCATCAAGAATTAACACTTTCTCAAATTCGTACTTCATCTATGATATTCTTGAACACTTCAAGATATTCATATTAGTATTTCTCTAAACACCTTTTGAAGTATTAGCATTTACTCCAATAGGTATGCAAATACATTACATGTATTATACCTAATTGGATGATCATTCTCCCACTACCTTTAGTGAAGATTTATTAATCATGTCCTAGATATTGATGTCTCTTACTGGTTCTCTAACCAAAAGAGTCTAGATTTATCCATCACATGGAAACTAGAAATGAATTTCTTATGATTTATGCTAATTTGATTGTTTGAGTTATCAACAACTTTAGGTATCATTTTATCTTGTGCATACCATGTATCACAAGATAAACAAGGCATTTCCACAAAGATCATATCTTTAATATTGAAACATCAACTTTACTAATTGCCATCATTCTCATACAATATGCAAAAAATAAAGTGTTTCTATCTATTGGCAATATATGAAATAGCAGTTTTTCAACTCTATTTCGTGCCCTTTAGGCTGAAATAAACTGAAAGATACTCCTATCTATGGCAGAAACACTTGCCCCAATAATGAGTACTTCTTTCTCGGTCCTTTCACAAAGGCCATCACTTTCTTTGTGGATCTCGCATATCATATATGACATATCCACATCTTGGTATCATATACCTTAGATAAAGAAGCGGTTCATTTCATGATACCTTAGGTGGAGATCTCCATCCCCTCCTGCATCTTCTTTTGTTCTTCCAGATATAGAGGACAATCCCTCATACACCCTTTCCCCATGTGCCTTGAGGCTGAAGACGGCTTGGATTGCTAGCTAGCATTAGAATACTTCTTTGCTTTTCCCTTATCCTTGCCCTTAAGAATTACCTTTTCTTTGATCACATCAAAGATTATGGCTTGTCTTTCTTCATCTTTGCCTCTACTGTCCTCAACATGTCCAACAACTCTGTCAACACTTGTCAAAGTTGTAGCTTATCATGAATTGTATGATTCACACAACATTTGCAGTATCATACCAATAGCCAACTCTTGGCTCAGAGGGAATCATTCTTAGTCAGGTTTTCCACATACCCAATCACATTGAGTGTGTGAATACCTTACTGGATCTCCTTCTATCATGACATACTAGGACAGTGTCTTGGAGACATCATATGTCTCATGTTGTCTTTTCAACTCATAGTTCAGAGAACACAACATGCAACACTCCTCATCAATGTCATCCTTGGTATGCTTCCATAAGCATACTTTCAGCCATGGATGTGGTGGGATCGAGTTCATCTGGTATAACTAGGACTTAGAGCTTTCGCTCTTTGATTGAGAACACTTCTCAATGTCCTAACCAGTCGTGAAAAAATTCCCATTTAATTTTTCCTTTTCAAGGACCGATCGCAAAGAAAAGTAATTGTTGTTTGTTGTCATTTGTACTACAAAAGGAAATATGCAATTTTAGTCCAAAAACTCATATTTGACTTATTTGATTGATTTTAAAGTTGACGATAAAATTAGGCCTTTAATTAAATATCGCTCCCACTATTTTACTTCAAATTGATAGCCCTCACCATCAATTCAGAAGATTGCAGTGTACAACCTTCTTGTGGGCAAGATCCTGAAATCCTCTAAGTAATGGACCAGCTAGGGATGTCACCCACAACTTAGATCTCTTAGGTAGGCAACTCTTGCCAACTGCATCATATGCAACTCTTGATGAATGAACATGCGCAACACCTTGCCATGAACATTCCGTACCTCTGGGCTTAGACGCTCTAAGAATCGCCAGTTAAGTCTAACCCAAAAGCTGACACGGTAAACATGCACCCTGCTTTGGCAGAACCTACATGTCTACCCTTCACACTTCCACAAGATAGACGGCGCACCATGCTTTGGCATAACCTATGCTTGGTTGATCGAGTTTTTCATGTGTGCCGCTAATGGAAGGCATAGAAGACTTAATATTTTAATGAGGGATTTGGTTTTATATACATATACATATCCAATCACCCCAATACATAGTACGTATCATATACATGCTATATCCCACAGAAAACATGCAAAATGATAAAAGTGATGATTATGACCATCCTAATGTGATTCCTTGAGCCAAGAGGAATCACGGTCATCTAGGTCTACATCACATGCAACCTATACAAGATGAACTCTGTGTTTTTCCTTTCTAGGTTTGATCAACTCATCACATGACTGATCGACTCACCATCAGGCTGGTCGGCTGGGTGCCACCAGCCGATCGGTTGGCTCCTCCAACCGATCGGTTTGCCTGGTCATCGTGCATCTCATCATGGCCGCCACCCGCTCGTCTTGCTCCTCGAACCTGTCATCAACCGATCGGCTCACTCCTTGAACCGATTGTCTAGAACGTCAACCGATCGGTTCACGCCTTGAACTGATCGTTTCGGCTGTCGTCTCGATGTCCTCCGTTCTTTGACATAACAGGAAATAAAATCTATCCTATTTTACATTGTAAAAAGAGAAACCTCGAGTTACATTTGAGGGGAGCAAAGGTAGGAAAGAAATCTCGAATTATTTCGAGTTACATCAGGAAAAGGAGAAGGAAGATCGGTGCACAGACCGAGATGTAAGCAACCACATACAAACATACACAGATAGGGTTTATTGGCCATAACCACGCTATACATCCACCACAAAACTCGTTTAAGGGCGACACGTATCGAGTGCATTAATAATACATATCATATATGTAATTTGGGATTTGTGGATTTAGGATTAGACATGCATAAAGCCTATTTTATTCGCATCATATGCAATAAATAAAGGTGACAAACCAAAATCGATCATATCGATAATCGCTAAAGTATAGAGCAGTTGAGGTGGCTCTAATACCACTGTTGGGTTTTAGGGGAGGCAGAGAAGGCTGCGGAAACAAAATTTTCTCCCCCAAACCCAGAACAAGGAAAGGTATCAACGTCTATATAATAGGAAAGGATGGTTTGTGGAATCATACCTTGTCCCGAGGCTTGCTCGACGACAATACCTCGCACCTTGCACGGTCTTCACCTCCGGTCTTGGACGGTGTCTGTGCAGCTCCTGGTCGCACCGGGACTGAAGACTCCTGGACTCACTGGGACTGTCGGGATTGACAGTTGTCCTCCTAGTGACAGAAACCTCCCGCCTCTGAAGTAGTCCACACGGACCACCTGGAACACCAATATCCTTGTCCCACAAGGAATTGGAAGGAGTCGCACCCTCCTGTTGGTGTACTAGTCGCCAACACACTCTCCTGCCACTAGTCGCAACTGCAGTTGTCTTTCCCTTATCGTGCCTCCCTTATCGGGTAGCACTTGGTCGGGCTCTCTCAGTTACCAAAACCAGAGAGAACGACAACTTTGCAGAGCAACTGGTTTGTAATGAGTTGTCCTTTAAGAAGCCCCCAATACCCCTATATATATAGAAGGGTCATGGGATAGGGTTCTCCATCCCGAGAAATGCAGGACTAAAAGCAGGAGTAGAAGGGTTCGAGATTTTCCACAAAACAACCAACTCGCAACTGGAACCGATCGTTTCACAATTGAAACGGTCAGTTGGGGACCTGAACCGGTTGGTTGACACTTCAACCGATCGTTTCACAATTGAAACGATCGGTTGGGGACCTGAACCGGTTGGTTGACACTTCAACCGATCGGTTGGGACCCATGAGCCGATCAGTTTGTGGTCCTGATCAGTTCCCGATTGACTTTCCTTCTTTTGTTTCTAATTGCTATCGAATACCAATCCTTGTTCCAATCAAATTGGGCAAGTGAAACGCAAGGAAAATTCTCACCAATCCTACTTTCCCAACTTGCTCGGTTGCACCAGTTGAATCGATCATTTCAACACTTGAAGCAATCGTTTCACCCTGATCATGAGCCGATCGACTCACCACCTGAGCCGATCGATTCACCAAGCTGAGCCGATCGGTTCATCACATGAGACGATCGGTTGGGAGTGCAGATTGTGCAGAATCAGTCAATTGCAGTTTCAATCAATCTGATACTCCAATCAATGTGTCCATCACCTTGAACATTATGATATTGAGCTATCAATTAATTGAGTGTTTAATTGAACTACTAAACTCCTTTAGTAATCAATCTAAACATTGTTTTTGGACAAAACTCCTCTTCCAGGTTAAATCCTATGTGTGTGACCTTGCAGGTCCATTTCACGTTGGCAGTGAAATTCCATAACACTTATGACTTCACAAGCAAAGAGCGGTGCCTAGTCACACATCAGTGCTACCCAAGTGAAAGTAGAAAGTTGGAGAACAACTTTCAATCCTACAATCCGTGAATGGTGTTACAACGAAGGTATAATTCCTTTGTCACTGATATCCCGAATGAACTCGAGGCATGGAGCAGTCATCCTATCAACGTTCATTCACTTTCTTGATCTCAGAGCAGATTGGAAGAGATATGTATGACATGAATATCACATACTGATTCACACATGCGTGCACACGCCTATTTTAATCTTACTCATCAAGTGGCCTTGGATATCAAACTCCCTCAGGAGGGACAAATCCCATATCTATCAGTCACCCCTTAAAACCCCATGTGTCAAAGCCACCCAATCATCACCTTTATAAAAATCCATGTTTCAGGACTGCGTTTGATGATGTCAAAGTGTTCCCAACGACATGTGTTGAGTGTAGTGATTTCAGGTCAAAGAATCACACTCTCCACCATCACTGTGAGTACTGACTGTGACTACCATGTCATGGTTCCATGTGTCAAACTCACGGTGGGTCTATCCGGTACACTTGTTCTCTAACAAGTACCTATGTGTTTGGTTTGATATCTCTATATCAAGACTAATGAGATTCTGTCATCAACCAACACCACAATCTAGTCTTGTGTGTCATTGTTGTCTATCTACCTTGCACAATGACATCTGACTAGGGACATAACAAGAATGTACAAACTCTTAGCATCCGTATGATCGCATCGTTTAGGTCCTCAACCTGAAGGCATACATTATTGAGTATTGTCATTCTCTAGACATTCAATTTGTGCTATCACTATCTCATATGACTGAACCAGAAAGAATTGGAAGCTTGCCTTTGAGGTTTGTCAAATCAATCTTAATGTATCCCACCAATCATCCCCTGATTGGCTCTCAGGGCATACATACCAACAGACTCCCACTTGCAAAGTGAGCCAATCACCCTTGAATCATATTCATAGTGATCTTCAAACATGTCCCACATGTTACTGTGCTCTAGAGTGAGTAATGGAAACACCTTGCCAAAGTCAGTATAAATTGCATGTCTCACATCTCTTCATTGTACGTCACATGTATGAGATGGAGCTGCCGTAATATGCGATCCAATATTCCTTTGTTAACCTTTATCCACATTCCATGATCAAGGATTCCATACTTGTCATCAATGACCGAAATATCTATAAGTTCATCTCATGAACTTCCAGATCCATATAGTATCCACTGATGTTCTCTAACACATAGATACTCAGTATTTCCTTTTAAATGATTTTATTGGAACACTTCCAATTATCAACAAACTTTCACTTTTATATATCCTATATATATTTTGCGATTAATTTTCTGTCCTTTCGGAAGTTCGCATCAATGTAACTATTTACATTGAACTCTTCCTTATATCCATAGAACTAGTACTTCTCAAGTACTTATCAAGTTCTCATGGTATTCCAGTAACCCTTACTGGAAGTAGACAGACATCCACTCGTCATGTCCTACATACGAGTTATCAGGATGAGCACATCATATTTCTATGTCCTACATATAAGATGATGAATGCATTTTGTTCTTGTCATGTCGATACATGCAAGATGATGGGATGATTACATACATGATAGATCCATATGTATTCTTAGTGTTCTCATTCTTCATAAGAATTGGACACTTGGACTTGGGATACTAACTCCATGTAACATGGACAAGTTTTCTCCCACTTAATCTGTGCATACTGAACCATTCAGTACATTTTACCAATGTGTTTGGTTTGATATCTCTATATCATTACTAATGAGATTCTGTCATCAACCAACACCACAATCTAGTCTTGTGTGTCATTGTTGTCTATCTACCTTCCACAATGACATCCGACTAGGGACATAACAAGAATGTACAAACTCTTAGCATCCATATGATCTCATTGTTCAGGTCCTGAACCTGAAGGCATACGTTACTGAGTACTGTCATTCTCTAGACATTCAATCTGTTCTATCACTATCTCATATGACTGAACCAGAATGAATTGGAAGCTTGCCTTTGATGTTTATCAAATCAATCGAAATGTATCCCACCAATCATCCCATGATTGGATCTCAGGGCATACATACCAACATCAATGCACTTGTCTATACCATCAACCTGTTACCAGAGAACCTGTTCCAGAACATATATACATGCATCCATTGAAGCTATATACAAAAAGGGCACACGAGCCAACCACATGTCAAAAGCACATTCAAAAAATGTCTACAAAATATCCCCAAGAACCTGAGTGTATAGGAACGACTCTAGGACTCTATCAAGAAAAGATAACCAACATCATTTCCAACCTTGTCAGCTAGTGCTCCTCTTATTGCTGCTCAACCTCCACTGCATGGTCTCTACTTCTTCATGCTTGTCCACCTAAAAAGGGTGTGATAAACCCACAAGGTGAGATTCCAAATCTCAGTGGGAGATATAACTCTCCACCAACATTAATATTATCACAGATGAGATAAATAAAGTAGTAGTAAAGGTACAACTATAAGAGGTAGATAGTCATTGTAAACATGAAGAGAAATTACTGTCTAATTTATGAAACATCTTAATAATTTAAAAGGAATATGGAACATATATGATTCCTATAAGAAACATTGTATAAAAATCAAGCAAAGCCTCATCCAATGTTTTCTTATTTTGATCCTACACAAGTATACTGCACGACTAATTATACATTTTATTATGCCCTGAGGATTTGAGTCATACCACCCAAATCCCACCGACCAATTGATAGGTCAAAATCCGTGCCATACAAGGTTGAATGGAAGAGCTAGAATACACAACCTCAGACCCTCAGTCAGTATGAGAACATGCATTGACATCATAAGTCAAACTGTTGTAAGTGACATATAGTCCATCTGTACATATTCTAGCCCGCCTCGGTACACGTCACAACGCTAGTGAGTTACGACCGCAACCCTAATCTTATCAGGGTATGACCACAACCAATCATGTGTTACTTATTGCTGAGATATGACTGCAACCATGCTTTAATTGTTGTATAACCACAGTCAATCCCACATATATATACATTCAGGATACAAGGAGATATCTCAACTTGTTCTCTGCATATTCAACAATATGTGCTCCGAGTTAAACTAGTTTCACCATTTAGCAAGTGATGACACTGAATGGATCTATGGAACAGGGCCAACTTATAGGGTTAGGTTCAACTTTAATTAATTAGGTTATTTCAACATCTTTCAACATCAATCAAGTTAGAACATATAAACTCAAAACAAGATTTGCTTAAATAAGGCATGACACATCAGCATCACATACTGAATCACATAAGGACCACATCATCACTTTATGTCTATCTTTCAACATGTGTCCATCACAAGGACCACATATCTTGGGGTGACAACTCCTCCTCTCAATACTGAGGGAATCGTTATACAAGGCATCAACCATCATCGGGTCATAAGACCATTTTCTCTTTTTTTTGTGTGACCACATCATATGTGTTTCACATAGCTTATTCAAACATACTATAATCACCATAGCCCAGAGATGGCTATGCATATCATCTGGTATTACCTACATGGTTAGAAACTATAATAAGAGAAGCAAGCCATCATCAACACCATCGCCTCATAGGACTCATGCCTTACATATTTTCTTATATCTATTAGGGTTAGGGATTCTCTGTACTCAATTAGGGTTTACAAGGTTGGATCAACAACCACCCTTATATCAATACCTTCATCATTATTTTGAGGTGTATTATGAGATATAGAAACATAGTTCTCATTCTCATACATATGATCACACCATAGCATATCACATCTTATCCCTTAACCCTATCTTCAATCACGATGTAACACAAACACCATCAAAAGACATTGATTAGGGTTATAACATAGAAAATTAGTCAACCCTAGGGTATCAATTAAGGATATAGTAGGTGAGAAAGCAAGGTGTCGGCCTACCAACTCAGGAGGGTGTATCAGTTTAGATCACAACGATTATTGTTTTAGCATCATGGGTGTATCAGGTAACAACACCTCAAAGAGAGGGTGTCAGCCAACCCAACCTATAGGGAAACACCGTCACATGGTGTGATGGGCAATGCTCGTATGTCGAATATTGAAAGGGTGACATGTTGCTTAGGGATTCAACAATGTGTGTAAGTCGTAGCAGCTATCAACATGTCAGGCATCAACACCTCTCAAGGTGTGATGGCTAGAGCTCTGATGGGCAATACATTCAAAGCATGCCTAGCCATAATGGCCCTCCCTCCTAACACACGTCAGCTTTGTCATCTCCAAGTTACGATGACCTACCACAAGGGTGACAACTTGGGCAACACAGGTTATGATGACCAACATTATTTGTGTATATAAGTAACCAAACCATATCGTTTTAAGTGTTACACGGTCATGACGACTAACAACAAAACATGTCAACCCAGACCTTGCCAAGGTCATGACGACCTGTCACAAGGTGTGATGAATAGTGGAATCATAGATTGTGACAACCACCCCTAACATATCAGCCTATCATGCCTATCTTCCTCATCATATTCAACCGAGGAATACTTGTTCAAGCAAGGCAAGAAATTGTAACACAAGGTCAGAAACTAAGCTAGATTCCTTTTTTCAAAACAACACTCAAAACTACCAAGAAGATATAGTAACATGCAGGATATAATGAGCCAAGGGTAAAGAGCAAAGTGTCAAGTAAAGAGTAATATTAACAAAGAGGGTTTAGAGTTATATAAACCACCTCAAAGATCACCACATGATTGAAGTTCCAATCTCACAAGCTCAAGGTAGAAGAAGATCTCCCAAACTTGATCAACACAACACCTCCAAGGAAGAAGATGGAACCACAGTTAAGAGGGTTCGAAGAAGAAACAAAGAAGGTTACCAAGATCCATGTCCGAGAAGAAGAAAGGAGAGAAAGAGAGCTAAGGGTCATGGCTTACCAAGGTAGAGGACGAAGGAGATACCACAAACTTGACACTTGTCCACCATGATCCAACAGAGAATCTCCTCTAGCTTAAGGTCATGCATCAATGAGAGAATGCAAGGATAACCAAAAGGGTTCTCTTGCATGGAGGGAAAGAGGTATATATACAAGAGGGATGAGAAAGAGAGAGCAAGGGGAAGGTGTCATCGCCTAAAGTGACACTTGTCCATGAGAATGAGCGACATGCAACACCATGCAACGAGGTGATAAGATATATGTCTTGCCCACTAGGACACCTATGATGGTCATGGCCGATACACTTATCCACCTACTGATAAACCGATAGGGTTAAACCCTAGGTACTACAATATGATAGGATGTCTCTCAAGACACCCACAAACTGATATAAGGTCTCTGCAAGACTCTCAAGCCCGAGACAACACTTCTAGGTGTAAGGCACACCTCAAACATGTGTCTAAAGCATCACCAAGGATGCCATCACACAACCAAGGTCCAAACAATGTACCCATCTCTTTCTCTTTCCTCTAGATGATGCCAAAAGAGAGAAGGAACACTCTAGAGGTGGCAAACTTGCACATAAATCCTATCTTGGGTAAATTACAATTTGCACCAAACCTCTCCACAAAATACAAGCATAAAGATCAAACAAGGCACTCAAGATTCCAACATGCCCTAATTACATCTTAGATGATTAGAGCAAGAAACTAAGAAACATTCTTAACCAAAAAAACATGGTCATCCCAAAACGTGGGTTAGGGTCCTTACAAGCCATAAACCCCTAATAGGGATTCACCCTCAAAATCCTACGAGAAAAGGGAGGGATACTTCCTCCTCATGTCTTCCTAGAGCTCCCACATGGCTTCCTCAATACCACAATGATGCCAAAGAACCTTCACAAGAACAAGGTCCTTTATCTTTAGCTACTACACTCTTCGATCAAGGATCAACACTGGAACTTCCACATAGATCACATCCTCATCAAGCTCCACCTCCACAGGCTATAACACTAACTATGTATCTAGATGACACTTCCTCAACATATTGACATGGAACACTAGATGCAACCTACACAACTGAGGTGGCAACTCCAACCAGTAAACCACCTTCCCAACACATGCCATCACTGGGTAAGGTTCCATATACTTGGGAGTCAACTTACCCTTCTTCCCAAATCTCAGAACACCTTTCCAAGGAGAGACCATCAGATATACCTTTTCTCCCACTTGGAACTCCAAGGGTCTGTGACAATTATCCGCATATGACTTTTGTCTGTTATATGCTCCTTTCAATTGTTGATGTATGACTTTGATCTTCTCTGTCATCTACTACACAAGCTCGAGACAAAGAAGTTGATACTCACATGTCTCATACCAACGCAACAGAGTTCAACAACATCTCCCATACAACACCTCATATGGTGTCATATCAATGCTACTCTGATAGTTGTTTTTGTTGTCAAACTCTATCAAACTGAGATGTACATACCAACTGCTGTAAAACTGAAGAACACAAGTCCTCAATAAATCCTCCAAGGTCTAGATGGTCCGTTCATATTGACCATCTATCTATAGGTGGAAAGCAATGCTAAACTTTAACTATGTACCTAAAGCTGTGTGTAGTCACTCCCAAATGCAAATCATGAACTGAGGACCTCTATCAAACACGATAGTAGATGTTGAACCATGAAAAAACACTATCTCATCAATATAGACTTGGGTAAACTTCTCTGCTATGAACATTGTCTTTACAGGAAGACAATGCACTCACTTGGTCAACCTGACAACGATCACCCAAATGGAATCATAACCTTTGGATGTCCTAGAAAGACCAACCACAAAGTCCACAGTCATATTATCCCATTTCTATTATCGTATAGGCAATGGCTGTAGTGTTCCTATAGGATTCTGATGATCAAATTTGACTTGTTGACATACCACACATCTTGCAACGAACTCAACTACATTTTTCTTCAAGCCTGGCCATCAATACATATCCTTTAAATTGTGGTACATCTTGGTACTACCTGGATGCATAACATACATGGACGAGTGATCCTCCTCCGACACCATCTTCCCTAGGTCACTAGCATTAGGTACCACTATCCTATCATTGAAACAAACTGTCCCACCATTTGACTCATGAAAATCATCATGCTTCTTACTGTCAAACTCTAATCTAATTTTCTATATTACAACATCCTTCTGTTGCACCTCTTTGATCTGTTGTTTCAGCGTAGGCTTCACCTACAGATGTGCCAACAAACCGGCTAACAAGGAAGTCTCCAACCAGACATTCATTTGACGCAAGGGGACCAACATGTCTCACTTGTGGAACATCAAAGAACTTAATCGGCCTTTATCTATGGATGAGGATGAAGACTTCCTACTCAATGCATCAGCTACAATGTTCGCCTTCCCTATATGATAATCAATCGTATAATTGTAATCTTTGATCAATACTATCCAATGACACAGTCTCATATTCAACTTTTGCTACGAAAAGATGTACTTTAGGTTCTTGTGAACTGTGAAGATCTGACACTTCTCCCCATATAGGTAGTTCCTCTGAATCTTCACAGCATAGATTACCACTTCTAAATCTAGATCGTGGGTCTGGTAATTCGCCTAGTGTCTCTTAAGCTATCAAGAAGCAAAAGAAATATCTTGCTTATCTTGCACTTGGATGCATCACAAAAGACTATGTATCCTTTTCCTTTCTCAAGTAGGACCTGAACTGGTGCACTTGTCAACTTCTCCTTCAATGTCTAAAAAGTGAGTTGGCATCTATCATCCCAAATGAATGTTACATCCTTTCTCGTCAACTTCATTAGGGGTAGGGCGACAATGCTCAACTCCTTGATGAACCTATGATAATATCCTGCCAGACCTAGAATACTACACACTTCAGTCGGCGTCTTCAGTTGTTCCCACTTTGTCACAAACTCTACCTTCTTAGGATCTACGCATACTCATTCTGTAGATATAACACATTCCAAAAAGGCTACCCCTCTCAGCTAAAGCATGCACTTACTAAACTTGGTAGTAGGTTGGTTCTATCTCAACACTATCAATGCCTAACGGAGATGTTGTTATGTTATTTCCTGTTACGACTATACATCACGATGCCATCTGTGAAGACCACCATGAACTGATCAAAGAACAGTCAGAATACCCTGTTCATCAAATCCATGAACATTGCTAGTGCATTGTTTAGTACAAACGGCATAGCCACAAACTCATAGTGACCATACCTCATCCTATAAGCTAACTTACATATATCATCCTCCTTTATCCTTAACTAGTGGTAACCTGATCATGGATATATCTTTGAGAATATCGTCGCACCACACAATTGGTCAATAGATCATCTATCCTTGTCAAGGGATACTTATTCTTTATTGTCACCTTCTTCTTCTATTTATAATCGATACACAATCTCATAGATCCATCCTTATTCTTCATGAACAACACTGGAGCACCCCATGGTGACGTACTCAGTCTAATGAAACCTTTGTCAAGCAGTTCTTGCAACTTTCTCTTAAACTCTACCATCTTTGTTGGTGCCATCCTATATAGTGTCTAAGCTACCTGTTGCGTGTTGGGGACCAGATTGATCTCAAAATCGATCTCTCGGGGTGGGGGTACACCTAGAAACTCCTCTGGAAACACATCCTGAAACTCCCTAACAATTGACACCTCCTAAATACTAGGACTTCTCATCTCTGTATCCAGCACGTGTAACAAGAATGCCTCACAACCCTGTCTTAGAAGGTTCCTTGCTACCATAGCTGATACAAGACATGTCTAAAGAATCTTCATATCTCCTTATAAGATCCACATCTCATTACCATCCACAAACATCGCTCGCTTGGAACTACAATCCAAAACCACTCTATACTTCTCCAGGGTATCCATTCCAAGGATCACATCAAATTCATGCAAGTCAAGTGGTATGAAATCCACTTGAATGTTGTGTCCTAAAAAGGAAAGCCCACAAGAAGGACACACATTCTGCAACACTACAGAACTGACCAACGGGGTTTCTAGCAACAAGCTATTCTTCTTACGACTAACAGGAAAAGGACAACTACCAAGCACTTCCTATGCGATAAAAGAGTGTGTTGCTCCCAGATCAACCAAAATAGATATAATGCAAAAGAAATTAAATTAGAATGAAATAACTCCATTTGACCTGCCACCACTCATGGGTTGACCACTGTATCCATCTGACTCATAGCATATAATCTAGTTGTTGTCTTTTGTCACCCCCATCCTCTGCTTCCCTGAGCAGATGATCCAACTTGTGATGTTTGGCTACATCCTCATCCTCATGTGCTACTGTGTTGCTGTCTCTATGAACCCAGATGGCTCTACCATGGTTGTTGGGTCACTTTATCATCTCTCATCAGACATTCCCACTTTAGATGTCCTACTAATCCACACTTGTAGCATGCCCAAGTCTCATACTGCGGCCTAGATGGTCCTGTCACTGATATTGATTTTGTATTGTGAGCTCCCGTAGGCTGAAAACTACAAACTATTCCCTTACTTGGTGACCACTATTCGAGGCACCAAACCTTTGTGGTACTGGCAGTGCAGAAAACCTCAGATTCTTAAATCCACCCGACGATTGTCCTTTGAAGTGTGCATACTGTTTCTTGGTGCCCGTCTTCCACTTTTCCTTCACAGACCGTTCTATCCTCTATACAGACTAAACAAACATGTCAAACTTCTCTCTGTTCATTAAGGAAGTTGTAGGGGTAGATAACTCATCACTCAAACCCTTCTCAAAATGATGAACCCACTTGTCATCTGTCATAGCCATGTGAGGACAGAACCTCAACAACTCCATAAACCTTGCCTCATTCTCGTTTAACATCATGGATCCCTATCGAATCCTCTTGAATTGACCAATTTTCTCATCAAAATATGTCTGAGGAGAGTATCAACTAACAAATTCTCATTGGAACTCCTCCCAACCGACCACAACATCGGGTCTCTTCTCCTCCTCTATGGCCCACCAATGGCCAACACTCCCCTTCAAGAGGTACACTGCATGCTTCACCTTATCCACCTCGTGGATGTTTAAGATCTTAAAGGCCTTCTCAAGCTTAGTCAACCACAAATCCGCATCTGTCGGGTCATCTGTCCCCGCATACTCAACCACTCCAACATGGCAAAGAAACTCAAAAGTATTCCCAGTGCCCGATGATTCCGCATTGGGAACCAATGCCCTAGGCTGAGGTGCAGGTACCCTCCGCCATATGAGTCATCATTGCAATAAACTGCCCAAAAAGAAATTCAAATGCAAGGTTTTCTATCATGGCTGGGTCAATCGGGGGACTTCATGCACCTGATCTTCTCATGTCTGGTTTTGTTGCACCACTACCTGATGCTACAACACTACACTCGGCATCATGTTCTTTGTGTTCTCTAGGCATTTTTAAGCTTTTTCTTCTTCTTATGCATAAGTAGAAGTGACTATAAGATAGACTAGAGGACACTAGGATAGACATAAACCTTAGTCCTAGGTCCATGTAGACTCAAGAAACCTAAAGCTCTAATACCAACCTGACTATGACACCCATTTCCACACAATGTGAGATCACTCCAAACAAAATTGTGGAAGAAAGATTAACGAACAGATTACTGAAAACACAAGAAATTAAAACCATTTCATAAAACTGCCAAATAGCAAGAACTTCTACATAAAGGTTCTTTCATGCCTCAAAGCACTTGTATGTGCCATCAACCTATTACCAGAGAACCTGTTCCAGAATATATATACATCTATCCATTGTAGCTATATACAAAAAGGGCACACAAGCCAACCACATGTCAAAAGCACATTCACAAAATGTCTACAAAAGATCCCCAAGGACCCGAGTGTACAGGGACAACTCTAGCACTGTATCAATAAAAGACATCCAACAACATTTCCAACCTTGTCAGCTACTGCTCCTCTTATTGTTGCTCAACTTCCATTGCATGATCTCTACCTCTCTGTTCTGGTCCACCTAAAAAGGGTGTGGGAAACCCATTGGTGAGATTCCAAATATCAGTGGGAGATATAACTCTCCACCAACTCTATTATTATCATTGATAAGATAAATAAAGTAGCAGTAAAGTTACAAGTATAAGAGGCTGATAGTCATTGTTAATAGGAAGAGAAATTATTGTCTGATTATGAAACATCTAAATAGTTCAAAAGGAATATAGAGAACATCTATAATTCCTATCAACAACATTATATAAAAAATCAAGCAAGGCCTCATCCTATGATATCATAGTTTGATCCTACACAAGTATACTACACATCAGATTATGCATTTTATTCTTCCCGAAGGATTTGAGTTGTACCACCCAAATCCCACCAACCACTTGACAAGTCAAAATCCGTGCCATACAATGTCGAATGGAAAGGCTGGAATCCACGACCTCACCCCCTCGGTCAGTACGAGAACATGTAGTGACATCATAAGTTAGAAGCTTGTCAGTGACATATAGTCTAGCTGTACATATTCTAGCCCACCTCAAAACAAGTTATGGTGCTAGTGAGTTACGACCGCAGTGGTACTCTTATTAGGGTCTGACCGCAACAAATCATGTATTACTTATTGATGAGCTATGACCTCATCTGTGCTTTTATTGGGGTATGACCGCAGCCAATCCCACATATATTTACATTTAGGATACAAGGAGATATCTCAACTTGTACCTTGCATATCCAACAATATGCACTCTGAGTTAAAATCGTTTCACCATTCAACAAGTGCAAACACTGAATGGATCTATGGTACATGGCAAACTTACAAGATTCGGTTCCACTTTAATTAATTAGGTTATTTAAGCATCTTTCAACATCAATCAAGTTACAATGTATAAACCCAAAATAAGATATGCATAAACAAGGCATGACACATCACTTGCACATATTGAATCACATAAGGACCACATCATCACTTTATGTATGTCTTTCAACATGTGTCCATTACAAGGACCACATATCATGGGGTGACACCCCTCCTTTCATTAGTGAGGAAATCATTATACAAGGCATCAACCATCATCAGGTCATAAGACCATTTCCTCCTTTTTCTATGTTACCACATCACATGTGCCTAACAAAGCTTATTCAAACATACTACATTCACCATAGCCTGTATCTAGATATGCATATTATTCGGTATTACCTGCATGGTTAGAAACTTATAACAAGAGAAGAAATACATCATCAACACCATCACCTCATAGGATTCATACCATACATTTTTCATTATATCTATCAGGGTTAGGGTTTCTCTATTCTCCATTATGGTTTCCAAGGTTGGATCAACAACCACCCTTAGATCAATACCTTTATCATTGTTATGAGGTGTGTTATGAGATATAGAAACACAATTATCACACATATGATCACACCATAGGGTATCACATCTTATCACTTAACCCTATCTTCAATCATGATGTATCACAAACACCATCACAAGACATCAATTAGGGTTATAACATAGAATATCAGTTAACCCTAAATGCGTAAGTGTTAGTGTGTATGCCCTGAGAGCCAATCATGGGATGATTGGTGTGATACGTTAAGATTGATTTGATAAACATCAAACGCAAGCTTCCAATTCTTTTTGGTTCAGTCATTTGAGATAGTGATATAACTATTTGAATGTCTAGAGAATGACAGTACTCAATGACGTATGCTTTCAGGTTAAGGACCTGAACGATGAGATCATACGGATACTAAAAGTTTCTACATTCTCATTATGTCCCTAGTCGGATATCATTGTGGAAGGTAGATAGACAGCAATGACACACAAGACTAAATTGTGGTGTTGGTTGATGACATAATCTCATTAGTCATGATATAGAGATATCAAACCAAACACATAGGTACTTGTTAGAGAACAAGTGTACCGCACAGACCCACCGTGAGTTTGACACATGGAACCATGACATGGTAGTCACAGTCAGTACTCACAAAGGAATTATACATTCACTGTAACACCATTCACGGATTGTAGGATTGAAAGTTGTTCTCCAACTTTCTATTTCATTTGGGTAGCACTGATGTGTGACTAGGCACCTGTAACGACCGATTCACGAAAAGAAGATTAACTAATGTGGAAGCGTTCATTAAGCAGCGGATTAGTGAAAATTACTAAAAATTTAAAACTTTTTGCGAAGAGATCCACACATTGGAAATCTTTTTCTTCAAGAGCCAAAGTATAACATTTACATTCTGTTTCAAAGTACATGTCTTGTACTATCTCTTCTTGAGATTTACAACATCAGCTGCACTGGTAAGCTCAACATAGGCAGAATAAAATCTCAAGGCACTGAGCAAAAATCTTAAAAGCACTAACTACTACTCTGAGGACCCGAGAGTACAGAGACGACACATAGGACTCTATATACATCTAATCATGACATAACAGCCAATGTCTCCACCAGAGACTTCACTGTTGTCCCTGCTGCTGTTGTTGTCCTTCACCTATTGAAGGATTCTTGTCTCCTCGTCCGCGTCCACCTAAAAATGTGGTTCCCACGGGGGTGAGACAATTATAAAAATTGCCCCAGTAACATTATTATTGCAACTTAGGAAGATAATTAGGAATGGAGGAATCATATTTATATGGCAGTAGATATTTTAATGTCTAACAGATTAGAACATTAATCTTATTCAACATTGCAACTATAACTTGAAAGAGCATCATATCACATATCCATTAGGGAATATGAAGAACATGTATAACATTTATCCACTACAGAATCATTATCACAACATTAACTCTCTTCAGGCTTAGATCATATATCTAAAGCCTGGCATTGTCATAGTGGAGTCATGGCCTGTAGCCACACTCTTTTCTCAAAGTATTGGGATCTCAATCCCTCAACTCATCAAGTACAATTCCTCTTCTTAACACATTCATCATTATGATTATAGAATATGGGCATTTAAACCCTTATCTCATCATAGAACACTTGTTACCACTTATCGAGTAACGTCATACCTTCAGGTCATCTGACCAAGGACATTATAATTCTTGCTACACAAAATATTTCACATAGTTCACAAAGCTCATATCACCTCTTATTACCCCTTAATAGGCAACAAGACATAGGAAAGCTTATAAGGTCTATAGAACATTTTCAATGTACAGAACATCATAGCCCATACATGGCTATGCGCATCTTCTCATCATATCTGCATGATTAGTAATCATGATGCAATTACATATCAGTACCATGCAATGCAAGGGTTATCTTATTATATTCATAACCCATTAGTCTGTATTTGAGCTTCACATAGAATTACTCTGTGTTAGAGCTTCACATAACACCACCCTGCATTGGGGACTCACACAACAATCACCCTACATTAGAGATTCACATAGCATTTACCCTACATTATGGATTCACATTGCAATTACCCTGTGTTAGGGTTCATATAGTATTACCCTGTATTAGGGTTCACATAGCGAGGAATCATTATGGAATAATAAGTATTTTAATCATACTTCATTATTCTCATCATTTATCATTAAATGAATTATCAACACACAACAAGAATTTCTCTTTCATCTTTAACAGACTATGATTACATCATATATTATAGGTTTGGATTAACCCTTTTTCATAAGGCATTTTGGCCTACATTCAACAGGGTACATTTCATCTCAATTTAATCATTTACATGGAACATCTCATGTGTTATTCATCCAATTATATTGGACTTATAACATATCGAGGTATACCAGTATTGGGGTGTTGGATGTGATATCTATCATATCTTGATGTATCACGTCCCTCAACACCATTATCTTATTTGAGTTCATATACTTAGCTTGTATTAGGGTATTACCCATCCTAATATTTTATGCACCATTTCATCACATTCATCATGTAAAGTAGTGATCATCAATCACTCACTTGGAGCATACAACTATTTCCAATACTATGGATTCACCCATAAGTCATAAATTAACAAAAAGACCATGCTAGGTCCTTTTCAAAACAACTCTAAGTCAAGCTTAGAGTACCACGACTGTGCAACCAAAAATGGCCGTGCTAAGGGAAGCCACCACGGTCGTGCTACCTTGCACGGTCATGCTATAGGAGTTCACCTCATGAATCATATTCAAGTATGAATTCTATTCTTTCATTAGGGATTAGGGTTTCACACACCATCTCCCTTCTTTAGAATAGATATTGTATATATCATCACCTTTTATTAGGGTTTCATATCACTTTGCCCATAATTAGGGTTTACTAATCATTTCCAATTAGGGTTTCTCATGAAATCACTCTCATTTAGGGTTTCACATGGATGCACCCTCAGTTAGGGTATCACATGGATACTCCCTCAACTAGGTTTCCACATGGATACACCCTCAACTATGGATTTACATGGATACTCCCTCAACTATGATTTGAGTTCGATAACCTTGTCAATTAGGGTTTATGTTCATGTTTAGGGTTTCATGATCTCTTTACTTAAGGATCACAAACCTTAATCACCACATGAATCATATTCATGTATGAATTCATTCTATCAACTTCTCAACTTGATTAGGTCATATCACCCTTCAGTTGAGTACATACAACTATGATTATCAAGTCATTGATCCTATAAGCGATTAAGGCTCATCCCTTAATTGGCACTAATCACTTAGGTACTATTAGGGTTTCAACCTTTGTACCTTCATTGCTTATCATCACTAACCATTTTAGGATTATTGGAACTATCATTACCTTCAATTACCAAGTGATTAAATTACCAACAACCTTCAATCAGTGTTTTTTGAGGTTTCATCACCAATCGATTTTGAAACTGAATGGTCTTTGGTCTTCAAATGGTTTTGGACCGTTTGGTCTCAAACGGTCTTGAGACCATTTGGCCCCAAATGTTCATGAGACCATTTGGACTCAAACGGTCTTGAGACCGTTTGGTCCAAACCTCCTCAAAACCGCATGGACCAGATATGGTCTCAACCAATCAAATTGGATTAGGGTTTCCAATGTTGATTCCTTCAATCATTGAATTCATGGAACCAATCACCAATTGGACCTATCCTCATACTTCAATTGAGTTAAATAGGTCAACCTTCACCTTATTTTACCCTCAATTAACCCTCAATTAGTCATCAATTAGGGTTTGAATCAATTGAATTAGGGCTTAGAATCGATGATTCAACAACACTCATCAATGCAAGATTGTTTACTTTGAAACTTTTGAACCATCATCCAAATTGGGTATGACCTGACCCCAAACGGTCTTGAGGTCATTTGGATGACCTCCAAACGGTCTTGAGACCGTTTTCCCATCAAATCACTCAAATCCAAGCCATCCAATTAAGGTTTGGATCATGGGATTGATCACCAAATCAGCATTGCATTGTATATCAGCTTGGTACCTTTATACCTTCAAACACCTAACCATACTCAACCCTAGACCTCCAAACGGTCTTGGTTGACCACCAAACGGTCTTGAGACCGTTCGGATGAGCTCCAAACGGTCTTGAGACCGTTTGGCTCATCCAACCTTTGGATTCTAGTGAAATTTCATCAAGGTTTGGTCTATCGAGTTGATCAACAAATCAGCACTTAATTGCAATATGATTTGGTAACTTTAGACCTTCAATTGGTCAACTATACTTGACCCCAGACCTCCAAACGGTCTTGGGGTGACCCCCAAACGGTCTTGAGACCGTTTGGGTGATTCCCAAACGGTCTTCAAACCATTTGGGCTAATCAACCCAAAATCTCCAATTAACTCATTGGAATTTCAGCACTGTTTTCAATTAGGGTTTTCCCAATTGAATAGCCTTAAACTCACGATTACTTGGGAGTTAATCCCTCAAATTTGGTGAGTCATTATATCACTTAATTAGGAACATTAATCCCAAATGGTAAACCCTTGTTCAACGCACTCAAATGGTCTTGAGACCGTTCACCCAAAAAGTTCAATTAAATCAGATTGATAATCATCACTTAATCCAGTTAGGTTTCCCTAATTGATTAGCCTTCAACTCACGATTCCTTGGTAGTTAATCCCTCAAATTTGAAGGGTAATCAACCAACATAATTTTTAACAGGAATACCAAACGGTCAACTCTTGGTCAACTCACTCAAACGGTCTTGAAACCGTTTTCCCAAATAGGTCAAGTTAATCAGGATGAAAATCAGCATTTAATTCAATTCGATTTGCCTAATTGATTGGCCTTCAACCTACGATTCCTTTGGAGTTAACCCCTTACATTTGGTGGGTCCTTAGCCTACATAATTAGGAACAAAATTACCAAATGGTAAACGCTTGGTCAACCATCTCAAACGGTCTTGAAACCGTTTACTCCCAAACGGTTTCAAACCGTTTGCCTTTAAACAGTTTCCTGACACCGCATAGCCAATCAAATTAAAACGATTTGGAATAGCTATCAAAACCGTTTGGCTTGGTACTTTTCTTTGGATAAGAATCTAGGATGATGTCATCATACCCTTACTTCGAACAACGAAGAACAGCAACCGTTCTTGATGGAAATTGCAGCAAAGAAACAAGAGTGTATCAAATTGAAGAAATCAATCAACAAAACATAGAGAATTGATGCAATAGCAATGTTTAAGGGTTTACATTATAAAAACCACCTCCAATTGAGCTCCAAAGATCCAAGCTCACACAACTAATGGTGGATGAAGCTCTTGCAACTCCCCCTAGGCTCGTCCTCAAGCTTTTGATTGTAAAAGTTGGCTAGGGTTGAAGAGGAGATCAAAGTAAGAAGGATTCCATAATTTATTTTCGATTTCCACCATGAAATCAAGGAGAAATGGATCAAGAACCTTACCTACAGGTTGGGTTTCGTCTTTCTTCTCCTCCTAAGATCCCTTGGTCGGCCAAAGAAAGGAGAGAAAGAAAAGGGTCGAGAAAAGCCTTTCATTTGGCTTGGAAAGGGCATTTTTATAAGGAAATTGATGAGAGAGAAGATACTTTATAAAAGTCTTTTAATTCCAAAATTGTTTCCACCACTTCCCCCTTGGTTTCTTGCATGCAAGGGAATCTCTATCCCCACAGAACTCCCTTCCGTTATCCATGGATTAAGGGAAAAGAAAATAAGCACCTTAATCCATTATAATATTAATATATCTTTTTGAGTGGAAATTCTTTTCCTTATAATAAGGTGAGTGGAATTTCACCTACTTAGGATATTTTCGTTCCTTATCTTGGCAAAAGAACTTCCATCCTTATTCAAAATCAACCAATAACATTTTGGTTGAAGGCCCTTTAATTAATACATTTATTTTTTCCCTAAATTGAATTAGGGTTTCACTTAAGATTAAATCTTGATTATTTTAATACCAAGATTCTCTCTCCTCCAACTTAATTCAAATGTGGTGCCCCTATAATTTTATTTGCTCTGCATGATGACAAGAAACATTAAGGACCTTATTGAAGTGGTAATTTGCATATTGAACCCTAGGTTTTGGGTAAATTGCACTTTACTCCAAAACTAGGTTTTAATGCACAAACATTGCTTTATCAGCTCTTTCTTGGTATTCAGGCTTCCATAAGCCATACCTCAACATCATATTCACTCTCATGATGATTCAACACATGAGGAACATATTATCATGCACAATTTGCACATAAACCCCTCAACTTGGGTAATTTGCACATTAGTCCAAAATAAGCAAACATTGCTTCAACATTGTCCAAACATGACCAAAATTGAAACATAAGTTTCTCATGGGCCCTAATTACTTTTCCCAAGATAAGATTAAGCATCTACTGAACCTTATTAGACAAAACATCTAGGGTTAACACATAACCCAGGTCAGGGATGTTACAACACCGCTCTTTGCTTGTGAAGTCATAAGTGTTATGGACTTTCACTGCCAACGTGAAATGGACCTGCAGGGTAACACACATAGGATTTAACCTAGAAGAGGAGTTTTATCCACAAGTAATGTTTAGATTGGTTACTAAAAGAGTTTAGTAGTTCAATTAAACACTCAATTAATTGATAGCTCAATGTCATAATGTTCAAGGTGTTGGACACATTGATTGGAGTATCGGATTGATTGAAACTGCAATTGACTAATTCTGCACAATCTGCACTCCCAACCGATCGATTCATGTGATGAACCGATCAGCTCAGCTTGGTGAACCGATCGACTTAGGTGGTGAGTCGATCGACTCATGGACAGGGTGAAATAATAGCTTCAAGTGTTGAAACGATCGGTTCAACTGATGCAACTGAGCAAGTTGGGAAAGTAGGATTGGTGAGAAATTTCCTTTCGTTTCACTTGCCCAATTTGATTGGAACAAGGATTGGTATTTGATACCAATTAGAAACACAAGATGGAAAGTCAATCAAGAACTGACCAGGACCACCAACTGACCGGTTCATAAGTGAACCGATCGTTTCATGGGTCCCAACTGATCGGTTGAGGTGTCAACCGACCCGCTCAGGTCCCCAACTGACCGTTTCATAAATGAAACGATCGGTTCAGGTTGCGCAGTTGGTTGTTTTTTGTTGAAAATCTCGAACCCTTCTACTCTTGCTTTAGTCCTGCATTGCCCAGGATAGAGAACCCTGTCCCATGACCCTCCTATATATAGGGGTATTCAGAGCTTCTCAAAGTACAACTCAGTGCAACCAGTTGCTCTGGAAAGTTGTCGTTCTCTCTGGTTTTGGTAACCGAGAGAGCCCAAGCAAGTGATACCCAATAAAGGAGGCACAACAAGGGAAAGACAACAGCAGAAAGTGAATGGTGGCAGGAGAGTGTCTCAGTGACTAGTACGCTGAAAGAAGGGTGCGACTCCTTCCAATTCCTTATGGGACAAGGACATTGGAGTTTCAGGTGGTCCGTGTGGACTACTTTAGAGGCGGGAGATTTCTGCCGCTCAGAGGACAGCTGTCAATCCCGACAGTCCCGGTGAGACTAGGAGTCATCAGTCCCGGTGTGACCAGGAGCTACACAGACACCGTCCAAGACTGGAGGTGAAGACCACGCAAGCCGCGAGGTATTGTCACTGAGCAAGCCTCGCGACAAGGTATGATTCCAAAAACCATCCTTTCCTATTGTATATACATTGACACATTTCCTTTTTCTGGGTTTGGGGAGGAGAAAATTTTTTGCTTCCACTGCCTTCTCTGCCCTCCCTAAAACCCAACAATGGTATTAGAGCCACGTCAACTACTCTATACTTTAGGATTATCGATATGATCGATTTTGGTTTGTCGCCTTTATTTATTGCATATGATGCGAATAAAATTGGCTTTATGCATAACCAATCCTTAATCCACAAATCCCAATTTACATATATGATATGTATTATTAATGCACTCGATACATGTCGCCCTTAAACAAGTTTTGTGGTGGATGTATAGCGTGGTTATGGCCAATAAACCCTATCTGTGTATGGTTGCATGTGGTTGTTTGCATCTCGGTCTGCGCACCGATCTTCCTTCTCCTATTCCTGATGTAACTTGAGATAATTCAAGATTTCTTTCCTACCTTTGCTCCACTCGAATTTAACTCGAGGTTTCTCCTTTTACAATGTAAAATAGGATAGAATTTTATTTCCTGTTATGTCAAAGAACAGAGGACATCCTGACGACAGCTGAGATGATCAGTTCAACGTGTGAACCGATCGGTTGACGTTCGAGACGATCAGTTCAAGGAGTGAGCCGATCGGTTGATGACCAGTTCGAGGAGCGAGATGAGCGGGTGGCAGCCATGATGAGATGCACGACGACCAGGCGAACCGATCGGTTGGAGCAGCCAACCGATCGGCTGGTGGCACCCAGCCAACCGACATGATGGCAAGCTGATCAGTCATGTGATGAGTTGATCAAACCCAGAAAGGAAAGACACAGAGTTCATCTTATACAGGTTGCATGTGATGTAGACCTAGATGACCGTGATTCCTCTTGGCTCAAGGAATCACATTAGGATGGCCATAATCATTGCTTTTATCGTTTTGTATGTTTTTTGTGGGATATAGCATGTATATGATACATACTATATATTGTGGTGATTGGATATGTATATAAAAACCAAATCCCTCATTAAAAATTAATTTTTAGATGACTTCTAAATGCGACACACGTGAAAAGCTTGATCAACCAAGTGTGGGCACGACCAAGCGTGGTGCACCGTCTATCTCATGGAAGCGTGAAGGATGGATATGTGGGTCTGCCCAAGCAGGGTGCAGATTCATCGTGTTTGCTTTGGGTCGGACTTAACAAGGTGACCTAGATAGGATCTAGCACCTTGAGGCATGGACATGATCATGGCAAGGAGTTGCATATGACATCTTATCAAGAGTTGCATATGATGAAATTGGCAAGAGTTGCCTACCTGAGAGATCTAAGTTGTGGGTGACAGCCCTAGCTGGTCCATGACTTAGAGGATTTCAGGATCTTGCCCACTAGAAGGTTGTACGCTGCAATCTTCCAAATTGATGGTGAGGGCTATCAATTTGAAGTAAAATAGTGGGAGTGATAATTAATTAAAGGCCTAATTAGATCGTCAACTTTTCAAATCAATCAAATAAGTCAAAAATGAGTTTTTGGACTAAAATTGCATATTTCCTTTTGTAGTACAAATGACAACAAACAACAATCACTTTTCTTTGCGATCGGTCCTTGAAAAGGACAGGCTAAATGGGACAAACTTCCACGACTAGTATAGGACATTGAGAGTTGTTCTCACTCAATAGCGAAAGCTCTATGTCCTGGATACTCCAATTCCAGAGAAACCTGCTCCTAATGCACCAAAGAGAGAAAGGGATGCTTACAAGAAGCATTCTGATGATGCCATTGATGCAAAGTGCTTGATGTTGTGCTCTATGGACCACGAGTTGCAGAGACAACATGAGAATATGGGTGTAATTTAGATGATTCAGCATCTCAGGAACATGTATGAAGATCAAGCACGACAAGAGAGATATGATGTCTCAAGGGCACTGTTCAAGTGTGTCATGAAAGAAGGAGATCCAGTTGGTGCTCACACACTCAAGATGATTGGGTATGTGGAGAACCGGACAAGACTGGGATTTCCACTGAGCCAAGAGTTGACTACTGACATGATACTACAATCGTTGCCAGAATCCTACAGTCAGTTTGTGATGAACTACAACATGAACAACTTTGATAGGCCACTGTCAGAGTTGTTGGGCATGTTGACGATAGCTGAGACACAGATGAAGAAGGACAAGCCTAAGTCTGTGATGGTGATCACGAGCAAGAAAAGAAAATCCAAGCGCAAGGGCAAGGGCAAAGCTAAGAAAGGTTCTGATGCTAGCCAGGAGCCCAAGTCGTCTTCAGCTCGCAAGGCCAAGGGAGGCGTGACCAAGAAAGGCAATTGCCACCATTGTCAAAAGCCATGACATTGAAAAAGGAATTTTCCTCTCTATCTGGAAGAACAAATGAATAAGGAGGTGACAGACGTCTCTACTTAAAGGTGTCATGAAAGTAAACTTGTAACACTTTTGAGGTGTATGATACCAAGATGTAAAGTGTAAAACACTCAATAAATGGGGCAAGTGTTGCCGCCATAGATAGGAGTAATTTAGTTTATTTTCAGCCTAAAAGGCATGTAATAAAATTGATAACTGCTATTTCATATTTTCCAATAGATAGAAACACTTTATTTCTGCATATTGTATGACAATGATGGCAATCAATAAAGAGATGTTTCAATTTCTAAAGATATGATCTTTGTGGAAATGCCTTGTTTATCTTGTGGTATTTGATATGCATAAGATAAAATGATACCTAAAAGTTATAGATAACTCAAACAATCAATTTAGCATCAATCATGAGAAATTCATTTCTAGTTTCCATGTAATCTAGACTCTTTTGGTTAGAGAACCAGTAAGAGACATGATTAATCAATCTTCACTAATGGTAGTGGGAGAATGATTATCCTATTAGGTATGATACATGTGATGTATTTACATACCTATTGGAAAAAATGCTAATACTTCAAATGGTGTTTAGAGAAATACCAATATGAATATCTTGAAGTGTTCAAGATTATCATAGATGAAGTGCAAATTTGGTAAAGTGTTGATTCTTGATGAGATCAATGAATGAAATACTTGGACCAAATGTTTGAGATCCTTATGAGTGATTATGATAGTGTATCATAGTGAACTCATGATTAAGGCATGTGATGTCTAAATAAAGAAGGAATCATACTCTAAGGAGTTAGAGAATGATTATCAAATAACTGAATTCTTCTTAATAAAAGAATACCCCACACTAATAAAAGAAATTAAGAATCACAAGGGTTGTGAGTTCTCATATCCTTAACAGATACACCTCGATTATCTATGTGATGAGTTGTTCATGTGATGAGTCAACTATCTAGATGAATATGAGGAACCAAATTTTGATTTATTCTTTATGACCATTAGATCCTAAATGACATCCATGTGAACCATAAGGTATGACCTTGATGGTAGCACCCATTGGATGAAATCCATAAGTGCAAATGAATCTTAAGTGTTAAGACATATGGATAACATTTTGAGAAGGGTGTTTCTTGTTGTTTGCAACTTAATGACTAAGACATTTGGCATATGGATACTAAAATTGCATTCCTATGAGGAATAAAACAAGGATGTGTACGTGACACAACCTATCAAGTTTATGAATCCTCTAACGCAAATGAAGTCTATAAGTTACAATGGACTAATCAATGTGATTGATTGAGTATAAGCAACTCAGAATTCGATCTTTACTTTGATGATATAGTCAAAGGGTTTGACTGATATGTCAAAGATAAAGAAGGGATCTGTGATTTAGTGGGAGTGTGTTCACATTCCACATGTTGATGTGAAATGAAAATGTTCTAGAATGGAAATCCAAAAGTGGAAATTATATTTAAGGAAGATAGAGATGTTTCCTATGTGATAGGAATAGAGATCTATAGAGATAGTTCTCAAAAACCTCTTGACCTGAAAAGAGAAAGCAGACATTGGCAATTTGTACTGAAGGGTTCAGTATGCACAAATTTAGTGGGAGAGAACTTATCCATGTTACATGGAGTTAGTATCCCAAGACCAAGTGTCCAATTCTTATGAAGAATGGGAACACTAAGAATAGATGTGGATCTATCATGTATGTAATCATCCCATTATCTTGCATGTATCGAAATGGAAAGAACAAAATGCATTCATCATCTTGTATGTAGGACATGTCAATATGATGTGCTCATTCTGATAACTCGTATGTGGGACATGACGAGTGGATGTCTGTCTACTTCCAGTAAGGGTTACTGGAATACCATGAGAACTTGATAAGTACTTGGGAAGTAATAGTTCTATGGAGATAAGGAAGAGTTCAATGTAAAGAGTTACATTGATGCGAACTTCCGAAAGGACAGAAAATTAATCGCAAAATATATATAGGATACATATAAAAGTGAAAGTTTGTTGATAATTGGAAGTGTTCCAATAAAACCATTTAAAAGGAAATGTCGAGTATCTATGTGTTAGAGAACAACAATGGATACTATATGGATCTGGAAGTTCATGAGATGAACTTATAGATATTCCGCTCATTGATGACAAGTATGGAATCCTTGATCATGTAATGTGGTTACAGGTTAGCAAAGGAATACTAGATCGCATATTACGACAACTCCATCTCATACGTGTGATGTACAACAAAGAGATGGGAAACATGCAATTAAAAACTGACTTTGGCAAGGTGTTGCCATTACTCACTATGATCGCACTAGAGCATAGTAACATGTGGGACATGTTTGAAGATCACTATGAATATGATTCAAGGGTGATTGACTCACAATGCAAGTGGGAGTCTGTTAGTATGTATGCCCTGAGAGCCAATCATGTGATGATTGGTGGGATACATTAAGATTGATTTGATAAACATCAAAGGAAAGCTTCCAATTCTTTTTGGTTTAGTCATTTGAGATAGTGATAGAACAAATTGTATGTCTAGAGAATGACAATACTCAATGACGTATGCTTTCAGGCTAAGGACCTGAACGATGAGATCATACATATGCTAAGAGTTTGTACATTCTCATTATGTCCCTACTCAGATGTCATTGTGGAAGGTAGATAGACAGCAATGAGACACAAGGCTAGATTGTGGTGTTGGTTGATGACTAAATCTCATTAGTCATGATATAGAGATATCAAACCAAACACATAGGTACTTGTTAGAGAACAACTGTACCGGACAGACCCACCGTGAGTTTGACACATGGAACCATGACATGGCAGTCACAGTCAGTACTCACAGTGATGGTGGTGAGTGTGATTCTTTGACCTAAAATCACTACGCTCAATACATGTCAATGGGCACACTTTGACATCATCAAACGGAGTCCTGAAACATGGGTTGTTATAAAGGTGATGATTGGGTGACTTTGACACATGGGGCTTTTGTGGGGTGAGTGATAGCTTTGGGATTTGTCCCTCTTGAGGGAGTATGATATCCATGGCCACTTGATGAGTAGGATTGAGAAAGGGGTGCACGCATGTGTGAATCAGTATGCAATATTGATGTCATACATATCTCTTCCAATCTACTCTGAGATTAAGAAAGTGAATGAATGTTGATAGGATGATTGTTCCATGCCTCGAGTTCATTTGGGATATCAGTGATAAAGGAATTATACATTCACTGTAACACCATTCACGGATTGTAGGATTGAAAGTTGTTCTCCAACTTTCTATTTCACTTGGGTAGCACTGATGTGTGACTAGGCACCGCTCTTTTCTTGTGAAGTCATAAGTGTTATGGACTTTCACTGCCAACGTGAAATGGACCTGTAAGGTCACACACATAGGATTTAACCTGTAAGAGGAGTTTTGTCCATAAACAATGTTTAGATTGGTTACTAAAGGAGTTTAGTAGTTCAATTAAACACTCAATTAATTGATAGCTCAATGTCATAATGTTCAAGGTGTTGTACACATTGATTGGAGTATCAGATTGATTGAAACTGCAATTGACTGATTCTGCACAATCTGCACTCCCAACCGATCGGCTCATGTGATGAACCGATCTGCTCATCTTGGTGAACCGATCGGCTCAAGTGGTGAGTCGATCGACTCATGGATAGGGTGAAACGATTGCTTCAAGTGTTGAAATGATCGGTTCAACTGATGAAACCGAGCAAGTTGGGAAAGTAGGATTGGTGAGAAATTTCCTTTCGTTTCAGTTGCCCAATTTGATTGGAACAAGGATTGGTATTTGATACCAATTAGAAACAAAAGATGGAAAGTCAATCGGGAACTGACCAGGACCATGAACCGACCGGTTTAGAAGTGAACCGATCGTTTCATGGGTCCCAACCGATCGGTTGAGGTGTCAACCGACCGGCTCAGGTCCCCAACCGACCGTTTCAGAAATGAAACGATCAGTTCAGGTTGTGCAGTTGGTTGTTTTTTGTGGAAAATCTCAAACCCTTCTACTCCTGCTTTAGTCCTACATTGCCCGAGATAGAGAACCATGTCCCATGACCCTCCTAAATATAGGGGTATTGGGGGCATCTCAAAGTATAACTCAGTGCAACTAGTTGCTCTAGAAAGTTGTCGTTCTCTCTGGTTTTGGTAACTGAGAGAGCCCAAGCAAGTGCTACCTGATAAGGGAGGCACAACTAGGGAAAGACAACTGCAGAAAGCGACTGGTGGTAGGAGAGTGTGTAAGTGACTAGTACATTGATAGGAGGGTGCGACTCCTTCCAATTCCTTGTGGGACAAGGAGATTGGAGTTTCAGGTGGTCTGTGTGGACTACTTCAGAGGCGGGAGATTTCTACCGCTCGGAGGACAACTGTCAATGCCGACAGTCCCGGTGAGACTAGGAGTCGTCAGTCCCGGTGCGACCAGGAGATGCACAGACACTATCCAAGACCGGAGGTGAAGACCGCGCATGCCGCGAGGCATTGTCGCTGAGCAAGCCTCGGGACAAGGTATGATTCCACAAACCATCCTTTCCTATTGTATAGACATTCACACATTTCCTTGTTCTGGGTTTGGGGAGGAGAAATTTTTTGTTTCCGCTGCCTTCTCTGCCCTCCCTAAAACCCAACAGTAAGGCAACCAACCAAGCTAGGGTATCGATTAAGGATATACTAGGTGACCAAGCAAGGCGTCGACCTACCTACTCAGGAAGGTGTAACAGTTTGGAGCACAAGGCATATCGATTTAGCACCACGGGTGTATCGGGCAACAACACCTCAATGAGATGGTTTCTACCAACCCAATCTATCACGAAACACCATCACATGGTGTGACAGGCTACGTTCATATGTCGGATATTGAAAGGGTGACAAGTTGCTTAGGGTTTCAACAATGCATCTAAGCTGTGATGGTTGTCAACATGTTGGGCATCAAGCCCTCTCAAGGCATGACAGCCAGAGCTTTGACGCTCAATGCTCTCAATGCATGCCTAACCATAACGGCCCACCATCCTAATGCACGTAAGCCTCATCATCTCCAAGTCACTACGACCTTCCACAAGGGTGACGACTTGTGCAACACTGGTCATGATGACCGACATTCTCCGTGCATAGTAGTAACCAACCCATATCATTTTAAGTGTTACAAGGTCATGACGGCTAACAAACAAACATGTCAACCCAGGCCTTTCCAAGGTCGTGATGACCTATCACAAGGTGTGATTGTGAATGGCATCACATGTCATGATAGCCACCCATAACATATTGACCTATCATTCCTATCGGCCTCGTCATCTTCAACCTAGGAACACTCATTCAAGAAAGGAAAGAAAGAATAACACAAGGACAAAAACTAAGCAAGAATCCTTTCTTCAAAACAAAACTCAAAACTACCACGAAGAGCTACTAGCATGCAAGATATAACAAGCCAAGGGTAAAGAGCAAAGTGTCAAGTAAAGCGTGATAATAACAAAGAGGGTTTAAAGTTATATAAACCTCCTCAAAGATCACCATCAGATCCAAGATCCAAGCTCACGAGCTCAAGGTAGAAGAAGATCTCCCAAACTTGTTCAACAGAACACCTCCAAGGAAGAAGATGGAACCACAGTTAAGAAGGTTCAAAGAAGAAGAAAGAAGGTAACCAAGATACATGGTCGAGAAGAAGAAAGGGGAGAAGGAGAGATAAGGTTCATGGCTTACCAAGGTGGAGGATGAAGGAGACACCACAAGCTTGAGACTTGTCCACCAAGCTCCAAGAGAGAAGCTCCTCTAGCTCAAGTTCGTCAACCAAAGAGAGAATGCAAGGATAACCAAAAGGGTTCTCTTGCATGGATAGAAATAGGTAAATATACAAGAGGGATGAGAGAGAGAAAAAGGAAGGTGTCATCACCTAAGGTGACACTTGTCTACAAGAAAGAGCCACATGCAACACCATACAACGAGGTGATAAGATCTATGTCTGTTACAACCCCGATTTTGCATATATTTTCATAATTGAAATGTAATGATTTTATGAATCAGACTTAATTAAAAAGGTTATATGATTTTGCTTCAAACAATGGATTACTTTGCAAATATCCCTTTTGAAAGGAATTTCATGATTCCTCTTATTAGATTATTCCATTAAGGGATATAAAAGAGAAGAATGGAGGAAAAGTCTAAAAAAAATAGAAAAGGATACAAGATAATTAAGCAAAATAATTATGAGAAATACATGGAAATCTGTAGAAAGTGGCATTAATGGCCACAGTGGAATATATTTCATTGTATGTGATTTCAAATAAAAGAAATAGGAAAATAGGAAAGGAAATGAAAAATAATGAGAAATCCTTGCATAAGAATATTTTAATAAGAAAGGTAATGAGAAATAATGGATGTAGATGCATCTAGAAGGGTAAAAATATCCTTAAAAAGAATTTTTGATATAATAGAAATTCTTGGGGTCCATGGAGTCCCAATAAATAATATAAAGGAAAATAAAATACATGATGATCTGAATAATTAAAGGATTAGTCATCTCGTCAAAAGAGGCATCTTTTAATGGTTATGGAAAGGTGCTAATGTGTGCCTTGCCTTTGGATACCTTTCTTGTACACCAAGGGAGAAATGATAAAGCAAAACAAGAAGGAAGGATATGTGTGTAATATAAATCCACGTTCTCTTAGAAAGGAAAAGGGAAATAAAAACTTTCCCTTATAAACCGTGAGGTTCCTTCCTCTCCCTTCCTTTCATTCTACGTAAGAGCCATTAGGGTTGTCCTGAGGTATGTATATATAGAGGCAACACCAACCCTTTCCTCTAAGGATGACTACCCTTCTTGGGAGATACACCCTCATCTCCTTCCTCGGCGTCTTTTTCTCTATAACCCTAACTTAACGTTTGCCAAACCATCTTCTTCTAGCCTAAAGCCTGCTCTACAAGTAGCAACGCTGCATTATGCCAAAGGGACCGAGGTGGGCAGATCCCTTCCTGATCCAAAACAATGCATGGACAGGGGAGAATTACTCCGTCATCTTCATTGGACATGCGAAGAACCCATATGTAGACCCTGAAGCATGGAAGGAGGCGACGAGCAGGTTGCTACGCCTTCGTCTTACACCGCACTAGGGTGGAATCCTCCAAGATGGTACCCAAGGTGGTTGGCCCCTCACCATGAACTCACTGTCAAGCAGCTAGCACGGGCGACAGAGAAGATGGAGCTGCCATCCGTACACAAATCTCCAAGCCACAGGAGAGGCGGCAGATCAATGAAGGATGGGAGCGATGGGTAGGCGATCTATAGGCATGTAGTAGTGGTGGTTGACGGTGGAATCAAGCCGTAGGAGGTTCTACAAGCCTCACTTCGGCAGGCATCTAGGGTACCTCCGATGCAGGAAGTCGGCGCTGAGATAACATCAGTGATCTGCTGGTGTCCGTGCGGAGGGAGAGAGAGGAGCGACCAGTTGCCATGGTCTGTAAGTCGGGAAGGAAGAAACCTTGGGGAAGACCCCCTCGGATGTGAGGCCTAGCGCTGAAGAGCACCCAGCGCCAAAGCGCAGTGTTCCCATGTACACGTGAAGAAGACAAGCCAGGAGGAGGATGGGGACGCGATCCACGTGCCTGGACTGGGTGGCTGGGCTGACCGGTTTAGAGGTAGATTGAATGGGATCATTGCCCACTCAACCAGCTAGATTTGGGTCCCAAGTGGCGTGGCCCAATAGGAGGCTGCCACATCACCCTTGACAAAGGTAAAAAAGTTTAATCTTTCACAAATTATAGAAAATGCTAGGAGTGTCCAAAAATAGAAAATCTATATATCAAAATTATCAAAAAATTAAGGGGAATACAAATAAAATATGTTTGAAGTCTTATTATGCTCCCTATTCTAAAAATAGGATAATATATATGTTAAGTGAAGATTTATAAATGGAAACCCTAGATTGGATATTAAACATGTTAATTACATTAAAAGCCCTTGTTTTATGCCCTTATCTGATATTGTTTAGACAATATAAGAAATGAAGGTGATCATGTTAATGATGTTGAAAAGATAGGGTTTCCAATGTGTATAATCATGTTTATGAGAATTAGGTTTTGGAACTAATATATGGTAGTGAACATAAATTGGATGTAAGTGATCATAACAAATATATATGTGGATATATTAATTAGGGTTACACATAATGTCCAATTTGGAGTAATAACTTTAACAAAGAATTGTTCCTTTAATCGAAATTAGGGTTATATGTTGTTAAAAGATAACCTTAATATCTTTCGTGAAGAATATATGAGATAAATAAGGTTTGTAAGCAATCGTATAAAATTAGGGTTTAAAATAGTAAAAATGAAGTGGAACCCTAAATGCAAAATGAAACCCTAAAATGGATATGGAAACCTTAGGAAGCGATTTCAAGTTGAATAGAAAGAATCTTGATAAAGTGTGTAGTAAATAGAGTACATGTGTTTTTCAGGATTCTTGATTATGTAGTTGAATTACTTGCTTGGATTGCTTTCTTGGTTGGAATTGATATTAGCTTGAGAAATCTACTGAACATGTATGTGGTTACACTTATGATTATCCTGACTAGTTTTCTGAGGATTTTATCGACGTTTACCTCATGGCATGAAATAACTATTGGATGCTTTATTTCATGCAACTATAGAGTGACTATGACTATCACTATGAATATACATGTATAAATGGCTAGATCCAGGTCCACCTCTTTGGCTTGTAAAGGCTAAAAAGGGGTAACCTAGAGTAAGGTCTAGGTTATCATGGGTTAGAAATTGGGCTACCAAGTGTAGTACCATGAGACCCATTAGCATGCCATGAGTTAAGGAGTGGGCTACTTACGAGTAGTTCCATGTGACTCAACCCTAGAAACTAGTTCACCTATAGGTGGGACCATGAGGGGTTTAATGGGGATCTACCATAAGGAAGGTAGCATCCAGGTCCACTGCAGGGATAACACAGAGGATAGGGTACTCATGGATCGTGGAGTTATATTTAAAACGTAATCTTGGTTGCTAAATGATTAATTGAATGATTATGTTGTTATCATAGTTACACGTTTATTGTTTCCACCACATACCAGCTTTATGATGACCGACGTTTTGTTTGTCGGCGTTTTAGGTACAAAGCTAAAAGGACAAACAGTAAATCGTCATATTATGAAATACATGAATTAGAATTTCAAGGAGGATTAGTTAGAGTGGAATCGATAAGTGGATAGAAGTTTAGAGATCCAAGTTTTCAAAAAGGTATGCAAAAGTTTATTTTCTTACAGCTTTCCAATTTATTCTATTAAAATTTAATAATTGTTCTTGGTTAATTGTCGAACCTTTGATCTGGAAATTATGTGTGTGGCTTCGATCTCTCAGTCTCCCTTCATTGGGGGTTACCGCAAGGTGGGGTCATAACATTTGGAATCAAAGTGTAGGTTCCTCACTTAACCATTAATCATTATTAAAATTTTACAAACTCCATAGAACCCAAGGGAGTTATTGGAGGATTATCTGAAAGACGGAGGTGTCTAGAAAAGGATCACGACCGAGGGCTGGCAATATTTTCCTCCGCACCGCTAGTCAAAATATGATGACTCCTAGATCCGTGTGACTTCCTGGCCAAAGTCTTAGGGTATGAATTGTAATAAGATATCTTTAGGACTTTCTCATCTTATCTATCCCTTCTCATCACAAATTCTATTAAGGACCTTAAGGATTAGTTTTTTCTCTCTTTTCCTCACCCTCTTGAGGTACAAGTAAGGTTGATAGGGTTTAAGGAATCCTTCACCAAATTAATGAAAAGCATGTAAATAAGATGTCATGGACATAATCTTAATAGAGTAAGCTAAACTAAAGGATAGATACATGCTTAGGTCGTATGACATAAGTTGTCATGCCCTCAGGGAGACCTGAGGCTAGACCTTCTTGTCAGGAGGATAATTAAAGAAAGTTAGTCTTGGAGAATGAGATCTCCATTACAAGTAGAGACCTGGCACATCCTCTGAGGATGATGTTAACCCTAACCCTAAGTGAAGGTTAGAGAGAGAGATGGCATGATGAGTTAGACCAGGTGATTAGATGGACATGCCTTGGATGACCTAGCACTTTTAGCAACCCAACCCTGGAAAGGGGAGAGCATGTTAGAGTGAAGGATAGCTCGTTCAAGGATAAGGTTAGTGAAGAACCTATGGAAACCCTATGAGCTTATATGAGCATGGCAGAATATGCACCCAGAATGTGTCAATAGTGCGAGCAATAGGTTGAAACCCTGGACAGTAGAGTATGAAGGAATAGCCTATGGGATAAGCATAAAGAGCTATGGATAACTATAAGCAAACATAGGCTTCACCATGTAGGGGTATGCTTGTGAGCTTGATCACTTTTGGAGAGATAGCCTCTCGTAGTAAGGTTGTTTGTAGGATTTGCCCGAGAAAGGGAGAGCAGGACTCATGCAAGAAGGTTGGAAGCCTAGACTCCAAGATATGAGGAACAGTGGGGAGTTGAGGATGATGCGACCTAAGTGGATGATAGGGGTTGCCTCATGCTCGATCCCAGGAGGCTGATGATATGTTGGTTGCCATTAGAGGAACCAAACCCTAGAGAGAAGATGAGGCTTTTGGCACCTATGTGCCTATGGTATAAGTGTTTACCTTCTGAGAAAGGAAGAATAAGTTTTGTATATCCTATAGAGGTTTAGTGACAGGTTGTGGGGCCTTATGCGTTGTTGGTTGTCCTTAAGGAGGACTTGACTCTGAAGTGTTGCTCGAGTAGAAGAATGACAGGAAGTGTGTGTCATGCCTTATACATGCCTGATTCGTGGTTAATAGATTGAGCATGTAGTTGGTCATCAAAAAGTGAACCTAGGGTTCCAAGGCCTAAGAGGGGAAGTGGTGTACCTGAGGCTCATAGTGAGATATGATTTTCTATAGATTCGAGCATGGTACTCCTCATGTTTAGAGGAAAGGGAAACCCCTTAAGTTTAAAGGTATATTTGATGAACCCCTCACACCTAAGTTGATGACAAGGGAAGGTACGATCTTGATCCAATGCTGAGGAATGATAACAAGTGTGACCTAACATGGTTGGTCAGTGGTCCGATTGTTCTTTAGTAGCTGTTGGGTTAAGCATGCTCATATGGATGTAAACCCTAAGGATGTTTGTGACCTTATTGTCAAGATTGTAGTTTCCTCCGATCCTGGGAGAGGAACCCTTTTGGTAGGGTGTATACCAGTTTTGTGGGTTTTGAGTGACCTAAAGAGATCTCATAGGATCTTGAGAAGCTAAGTACATGGTATAAGGATGAACCTATAGACCCATATATAACCATCTCTATGTACATGTGGAGGTGTTACCCGGACGGTAATCGGTATGGGGCCCGGCCAAGGTAGGTAGGCCTCCATGACCCCTATGAAAGGGTGAAAGTCAACCCATGTATACAGAGAGAGATGATGAAAGCTTGGGTAAGGTTCTATGTTGTACATGTACTATAATAGAATCCTAAGTCTATCCAAGGGTCAAATGGGAATAAGACCGATGAAAGTAGGAGTTCCCTAATTCGCTAGTTCCACGTGACCATAGGGTCGGGAGGTAACAACTATCATTGTCTGAGGGCCATGGGTTAGGAGATTGATCACCTTCATGAACTCATGGGACCCAAAGGGCAGATGAGTAGGGCACTCTCTGGATGCATAAGGGAAAAGGGATGACCCCAAAAGTGTCGGAACCCTATAGACCTAGAGGAGAAGACCAAGGATTGTGTGGTGACCTAAGTAGGTTCCAGATCAGTTTTCCATGGATGTAATTTTTGTATCGTGATGTTTGTAGAGACATAAGTTGCACGTTTCCACTTAGATTTGAAGGTGTACTAGAAATGTGGGATGTACCATATCTACTCATGGAATAGGTAGAACTTTGTATTTGGACGGCCGCCAAATGCTTATTTCCTCTTATTATGGGAGTGAGAGATAGGACAATATGTGTAACATCCCTGACCTGGGTTATAAACTAACCCTAGACGTTTTGCCTAAATATGTAATTATATACTTGTGAATATTCCCTGGCATGTAATTAAGTTCCTCAGGAACATAAACTTTCAATTTTGTCCTTTTTAAACAAAGTTGTAGTATTGTTTTGTAATGCAGGGACCTATGTGCAAATTAACCAGTTAGAAGGGTTAACTTGCAAATTTCATATGTTGAGATGTTCTTTTGAGAATGAGACATCATATGAGTGAATATGATGAGGTGTGATGGATTTCCCAAGCATGGGTATCAAGATACAGATTGTGGAATGATCCTTGTGCTTAAAAACCCTAATTTTGGAGTAAAGTGCAATTTACCCAAAATGTGGGGTGCAACTTGTAAAATACACCTTCTAAAATATCTTTTATGACTCTTGACATCATTTAGAGTAGAAATGATGAAAGGGGTGCTTCAATGAATAATCAGATAAGAAGAATGATCTGTGTGTATAAAATTCACCTAGTATGAGTAAGGAGATCCTTCGTATATGTACCCTAGTTGCATATTGGTTTTCTCTACCCTTTGATCTTAAGTTTTGATGATCTTTGGTTAAGTTTTGATAGCTTGGACGTGCCTTAGAAATAAGGAGGGACTTAGATGAGAATTTCATGTTTTAGAGGTCCTTATGATGGAAAATAGCCTAAACTATATAAGCCTAAACCCTTGCAAACTAAGTGAACGTATCCTTTATCCTCTTCACTTCTCATCTTTCTCAAATGGCTAAGGCAAAGATCTGGAGCTTAGGGAAATGACCAACTAGTGATAAGGTGAGTAGGAACCATCTTTAAGCTCGAATTCTTGGAGGAATTCTTCTTAAAAAGTTGGTTCTATGGTTAACTCACTTAGGTTCTTTGTTCTAGCCGACAATCCCCATCTTTTCCTTGGAGAATCTTCTTTGTCCGACTTGTGGAGGTCAAGACACCATTAGAGGATTGAATCTTGGAAGCTTGGAGCCCTAGTAACAACGTTTGAGGTGGGTATTATAACTCTAAACTCCTTGCTTTATTATGCATATCTATGTTCTTGCAATTTAAGCTTAGTTCTTCTTCTACCTCCCTTCTTCCTTGCACTTTTGCAAGCAAATCCGTGGTATAACCGAGCTGAACAGAGGTTGAAGATGATGGGCGTTAATTCCTAGGCAACTTTATCAAACTACCTTGGACCATTTTTGTGATGGAGTGGACTTTTTGAATCCTTAGATGTCCAATGACATATGTGGATTCATGCATCTTGGGTTGTTTTTAGAAGTTTCAAGTATTTTTGGTAACTTTGAGTGTTGATTGATGTTGACCTTGTGACTAAGATCTATTAATTTATGCCATGTTGAGGTATATATTGGATAGGTCAAACGAATGATTTTGGCACCAAAGTTTGGTGGCAGTTGGAGTTTTCTAGATGATTTTATTTAGGTTTGAATACCATGTAATAATGTGCATTGGATGTGTGAATGACCAAGGATGTAGGTTTTTAGCCTAAGTTTTGGTTAGCATCTGTGTCACGCTGCTCCTTTCCCGTGTATAAGAGTTGGCTTTGGCCCTAGATTGGGATCAGATGGTTGGGAAACATGTTCATCACCCACCTTGTGTTCAGATGGAGATCGTGGGATAGAAACGACCATGAACCCAACTCATCCCACGTTATGGTCATGGTTTGACGGAGGAAACTGAAGGACAGTTACCCTTAACATGGAAAGAAGAATCGCAAACCCTTATTCTTATACAACGTCTAAGAATGTTCTGTTATCAATACCAAAACCCCTTCTCCCCCATTATCCACACCACAGCTTGCGAGTGTCGGAGGTGAGGGTGGTGTCTGAAGTAGTCTGTGAGGAGCCCTGTGCTGCTGATTACTTGTCGGAATAGAGAAGTTGTTGACGACCACCGAGCCACCACAGAGATGACCACGGTGCCAGAATCCTGACGGTAGGAAGGAGATCATTTTCTCGCTTGGAGTTTCACATCATGGCTGCAAATCTAAACGTAGGGAAGGTTGTGTGGAAGCATCCATGGCGGCGAGATACCAGCGAAGCTGTGGAACAGAGGAGGAAGTTCTAGCCGCCGGAACCGAAGGAGGAATCAAGGTCCATCTGAGGTCGCCGGAGCCGATGGTGTCCGTAGGAGCAGACGCTGAGTGCCTTGTCACGGATGTTTTGGTCATCGTGGCCCAACCTTATGGCAGTGGTTGCAAGACGGCCGTGCGTTGGGCGGAAAACGACACTAGTCGGGGTGGCGGCTCCTGCCCAGAAGAACAGACTCCTGCGGGCTTCGTGCGGCACCCAGAGCAGACCCAGCCACAGCGACGGTGGCCAGAAGTCTGGCTCGCGCTGGAGTAGGCGAGAAGTAGAGGAGGAGGAAGCACACCGACGAAGAGGGCCTAATGGAAGCTGCTTCTCCCACCGGGGTTCCCAGCCACACCAGCGACTTGGATCGGGAAGGCGTCGGGCCTGGTTATGGTTGTCTCACCTCCAAGAAACATAGAGGTAGGGTGACCGAAGCCTCTGAGATTGGTAGTTGTCTTAGGAGCTAATGCAGAGCACCTCTCCTCCACCGATCGCATGCCAGAGGAGAGCCCAGGCGGTGGCAGATCCTTGCGGAGGATCAGAGTCCCGCTTGGGACTGATCGCGTGAGAGAACGAAATGGGGGGAAGAAGGAACCGGGTCCGATAGCAGTGAATTGCTCAATCCCAGACCAGACCGGCCAGAAATTTTTCGTGAACCAGCTTGAACCAGGCAGACTAACCAATAGAACCAGTCGGCTGATCCAAGCTAGCAAGAGTTGCACCCAAGTGAGAGCTACGCCAGCCCTAGTGCCATGTGTCGATGACTGAGTGGTCCGAAAAGGTAAAATCTTAGTCATTGCTCAGATCCTCTATAAATCGCAATAAATAGCTCGAGTATCAGAAAATTACATATAATATACCAAAATTCTTAGAAAAATGCATAGAACAAGATGGAAGCATAATATCCTGCTTTTGATGCATTAATTATAGTGATATCATGTAAGATGTGAAATGTGCATATAATGGATAATAAATATCAAACGATTCCCTAAAATTATGAGAAAATACATGTAAATCATATTTCATGTTCATAATGCATATGAGGTTAGTTATGGTCGTGATGATGTACGAAATCATGTACTTTGCTTAATATGTCTAATTAGGGCTAATAACCCTAATAAAATGCAATAAATACATACATGCTCTATAAATGATGAAATTTACAGAGAAAGCTCATATCAGTATATTGAACCTTAGTTTTAATTATGAGATCATAATGATGAACAAAACCCATGTTATATGAAGATGAATATTAATACATATTATAAAACCCTAATCAAGGTCAATGATGTAACCTAGGGTTAATATGTGCACAAAAAGGATATGGAACCTAATGTTCAGATGATGAACTTTGATAATGAGATGTAATCTGAAAAATGACATCAGTATGATAATTCTAAGACAAGAATGTAAATAATGATGCACACATACTAGTGGACTAAGCAAACCCTGATATGAACACGATTAGGGTTAAGATGAGATGTAAGATGATGAGAATCTGATGGTAGTATATGATCTTGTCTTAATCAGGTTTAACAAAGAAATAGATGACATGAGGAACATGTGATTAGGATATCTCTTTGGAAGGTACGCCATTACCTCTTACTTGGCTTATTATATAATATGCTTGCGTTATATGGTAGTACAAACTTGGCATATGATATTGATTGAATGATTGTTCTTGTATGATATGTTGCATGTTTTTCCATACTTATTGCTATGAACACATGAGACATAAGATATCTGGTCCATTATATGATAGCACTAAATCTCTTTGGTAGAATAGTGCATTGATGAAAGTACTAAATCTCTTTGGCAGAATAGTACATGTGAGCACTAAATCTCTTTGGCAGAATAGTGCATTTGTGAAGTACTAAATCTCTTTGGCAGAATAGTACATATGAGCACTAAATCTCTTTGGTAGAATAGTGCATGTGGTTGATCAAGTTTACATATAATGGAAATGTGCCTAAAATATGTGTTCTCTTCTGGTAACAAATATCTTTGTGCAACTATACGCCTTTTCTTATATTTTGTTTAATGCTTCCAAGTATTAGTTTTATCTTATTGCCAAGGTATGATGAGAGGTATATAAAAGACACGTAGGCGTACTCAGTACAATATTCTTGAATATTGTGCTGACCTGTACCGCATGTAATCTTTTGTTTAGGTTTTGATTATGCTCTTGAAGATCCAGGATAGTCGAGAGTTGTATAGCGAGCTGATGTGCAGGTGGACCTGTTGTCTTAAGATCCTTTTATTTAGATGTAGTACATGTATATGTATAAGTTTGTTGTTCAATATGTAATATCAAATGTTGTAACAATTCATGTTGTAATTATATGTTGAATGGTGAACATGTGTTGTGGTTTGTTTATTGTTCATGTGCATGTGCTACTGTTGTTTCCTTATAACTTCCTCTGATTTTCTTCTTCTTAGCCTAGTGTGAGATGTTTAAATTGGGATTCTCGCTGAGGTGAGGGTTTCAATTTGGACGTCACACATCAGATTAAGTTTTAGAAAATCCGGGGACGTCACATGTGGTATCAGAGCATGAACAATAGCAAAGCCTGCCATTTGCTCATTATGCAACTCAAAACCAAAGAACCATGAACTTAATAATCTTTTAGGGTTAGATTAGTTGTCTTTTAGAGACTAGATCTGACCTAGCCTCTAGGTTAGCACCTAGATGTCCGAGAACTAAGTCTAGACTGGTGCTTGTTGAGTAGAAAGTCCTTAGATGTCGTTCTTTCCTTGTAGTGCATCGGTATGGGACGTTGCACTATTTGGAAATGACGTGCATCAAGGGAAGAGAAACCCTAGACATATTGTGCACGTTGTCTAGAGTAGCTACACTAGTCTACACCATGTTCTCACCCTTTTCACTAGTTTTCATGACACTGGACTCTCTACTATGTGTGGGACACTCGTTTTCAGGATTTGGTTTTTGATTCCAAACGGATCGAACCTTGATAGTTTTCTCTGACGCTTGTTTTATCAGAGAAAAACTATATAATATTTTATTATGTATATGTATTACAAAAATGTGTCCCCACACATGTACGAGTAGGAGGTGGTCATGCAACCCAAGTGAAAGTGATGACATCAGTCTAGAAGAGAGAGTAGTTCTAGATTAGATGTCTAGAGCCTTGTTGGGAATATATGATAGATGGAATAGATGAAATAAGTTCTGATGATATGATGTAAATCTTATATAGATGATATAAGAAGGTTTATGATGATCGATGAATGTCTTTGAGGACTTAAGTCCACTTTTGAGGATTTGAGATAAGTGTTGATGATGCAAGTAAATCACATTTTATGAGATAAGATATGATAATTTAAGACAAGGTTGTGAGTCAGCAAGAGCCTCAATCTCTTTTACGAGGGAGGACCTCTAGTGTTGGGACCAGTTATAGGGTTAACTCCAGACAGAGTGAGACCCATTGGGAGAAGGTTAGAGAACCTAAACTCCAAGATATGAGAAATATGAGATATGTGATATGATATGTCCTAAACTAGAATGCTCCTGAGTGATTGAGTTGAGTTGCTTTCTGTATGATTCCTATAGTTTTGTTGAACCCTAGATGTCCTTGGGAGTGTCAAACACTAGAGACAAAGAGAGGCTGGCTATATGTGCATATGTGAGCATGAATACGATTGCCTACCATCTGGGTGAGGGAGAGAGCCCAAGACCCCGGAGGAGGTAGCTATGTGAGTTTATGTGAAGCCTCATGCTCGGGTTGGTGGTTTCCCACATAGGAATCTAGTGGTGTATATAAGAGAGAGAGCTTTGGGTAAGATGTATCATAGGTAGAGACCTATGAAGAGGATGTTGTAGCATGTTTTGGTTTGTGCTTATGTGGCTAAAGCTTGTGAAGTTGATGACGAGTGCCAATGAGGTAATCCGAGAACTGTAGACCAAGAGAGGTCAGATAAAGTATATGCGTGTGAGATACTCATAGAATTGAGTTAGCTTAGAGAGACTGAGCACGACACTACCCTCGTGGTATGGGTTAGAGGAACCTCTTTTGTCCTAAGTAAAGTTTTGATATAATATAAGTTTGTTTAGCACAACCACGATATAATACATGTAGAGATGTGATCTAATCTCGAGATGTGATATATAGACATGATATGATGGAAACCTAGAAATGGTTTAATAGATATCAAAGTAAAATGGTTAACCATATACGTGACTAATGATGATAATGTGAAACTATAGGTTAACCTTGTGATGAAATCACTCATAAATGTTACAGTTTATTATGAACAATGAAATAAGATCATATGAATGAACAATGTTACACGAAGTATTAATCTTGGTGCTTAACAAAGATAGAATATAGTTTGATAGTTAGCACAACATAAAGGTTGAGACACCTTGATATAACAGGATAACATGGTTAACACCTCTAGAAAATATTAATATGATGTGGCAACCCGAATGCATGGGTAAAGATAAGAAAGAAACCATAATATATGAGGTACGTCATGATCTAACATGAGTCTCTAAACCCTTTTGAAGGGGTAGTCTCCCCTAGATGCTTTAATAGCCTCCTAGGAGTGGTACATATATGTTTTGGACATGATGTTTATGGGAATATTGCACCTAGAATAATGTCGCAGTTATGGATGAAGACCTTTTGGTTGTTCTTTGAAGTAAGATGATGGCTTAATTTCGAGGACAAAATTTCTTTTAAGATGTATATGATGTGAAAGACGGGATTTTTAGCTTAATTTCGAGGACGGAATTTCTTTTAAGGTGTGTAGGATGTGATGGAGTGGACTTTTTGAATCCTTAGATGTCCAATGACATATGTGGATTCATGCATCTTGGGTTATTTTGAGAAGTTTCAAGTATTTTTGGTAACTTTGAGTGTTGATTGATGTTGACCTTATGACTAAGATCTATTAATTTATGCCATGTTGAGGTATATATTGGATAGGTCAAACGAATGATTTTGGCACCAAAGTTTGGTGGTAGTTGGAGTTTTCTAGATGATTTTATTTAGGTTTGAATACCATGTAATAATGTGCATTGGATGTGTGAATGACCAAGGATGTAGGTTTTTAGCCTAAGTTTTGGTTAGCATCTGTGTCACGCTGCTCCTTTCCCGTGTATAAGAGTTGGCTTTGGCCCTAGATTGGGATCAGATGGTTGGGAAACATGTTCATCACCCACCTTGTGTTCAGGTGGAGATCGTGGGATAGCAACGACCATGAACCCAACTCATCCCACGTTATGGTCATGGTTTGACGGAGGAAACTGAAGGACAGTTACCCTTGGCATGGAAAGAAGAATCGCAAACCCTTATTCTTATACAACGTCTGAGAATGTTCTGTTATCAATACCAAAACCCCTTCTACCCCATCATCCACACCACAGCTTGTGAGTGTCGGAGGTGAGGGTGGCGTCTGAAGTAGTCTGTGAGGAGCCATGTGCTGCTGATTACTTGTCGAAATAGAGAAGTTGTTGACGACCACCGAGCCACCACAGAGATGACCACGGTGCCGGAATCCTGACGGTAGGAAGGAGATCGTTTTCTCGCTTGGAGTTTCACATCATGGCTGCAAATCTAAACGTAGGGAAGGTTGCGTGGAAGCATCCATGGCGGCGAGATACCAGCGAAGCTGAGGAACAAAGGAGGAAGTTCTAGCCGCAGGAACCGAAGGAGGAATCAAGGTCCATCTGAGGTCGCCGGAGCAGATGGTGTCCGTAGGAGCGGACACTGAGTGCCTTGTCACGGATATTTTGGTCATCGTGGCCCAACCTTATCGCAGCGGCTGCAAGACGGCCGTGCGTTGGGCGGAGAACGACACCAGTCGAGGTGGCGGCTCCTGCCCAGAAGAACAGACTCCTGCGGGCTTCGTGCGGCATCCAGAGCAGACCCAGCCACAACGATGGTGGCCAGAAGTCTGGCTCGCGCTGGAGTAGGCGAGAAGTAGAGGAGGAGGAAGCACACCGACGAAGAGGGCCTAATGGAAGATGCTTCTCCCACCGGGGTTCCCAGCCACGCCAGCGACCTGGATCGGGAAGGCGTCGGGCCTGGTTCTGGTTGTCTCACCTCCAAGAAACATAGAGGTAGGGTGACTGAGGCCTCTGAGATTGGTAGTTGTCTTAGGAGCTAATGCAGAGCACCTCTCCTCCACCGATCGCATGCCAGAGGAGAGCCCAGGCGGCGGCAGATCCTTGCAGAGGATCAGAGTCCCGCTTGGGACTGATCGCGTGAGAGAACGAAATGGGGGGAAGAAGGAACCGGGTCCGATAGCAGTGAATTGCTCAATCCCACACCAGACCGGCCAGAAATTGTTCGTGAACCAGCTTGAACCAGGCAGACTAACCAATAGAACCAATCGGCTGATCCAAGCCAGCAAGAGTTGCACCCAAGTGAGAGCTATGCCAGCCCTAGTGCCACGTGTCGATGACTGAGTGGTCCGAAAAGATAAAATCTTAGTCATTGCTCAGATCCTCTATAAATCACAATAAATAGCTCGAGTATCAGAAAATTACATATAATATACCAAAATTCTCAGAAAAATGCATAGAACAAGATGAAAGCATAATATCCTGCTTTTGATGCATTAATAATAGTGATATCATGTAAGATGTGAAATGCTCATATAATGGATAATAAATATCAAACGATTCCCTAAAATTATGAGAAAATACCTATAAATCATATTTCATGTTCATAATGCATATGAGGTCAGTTATGGTCGTGATGATGTACGAAATCATGTAATTTTCTTAATATGTCTAATTAGGGCTAATAACCCTAATAAAATACAATAAATACATACATGCTCTATAAATGATGAAATTTACAGAGAAATCTCATATCAGTATATTGAACCTTAGTTTTAATTATGAGATCATAATGATGAACAAAACCCATGTTATATGAAGATGAATATTAATACATGTTATAAAACCCTAATCAAGGTTAATGATGTAACCTAGGGTTAATATGTGCACAAAAAGGATATGGAACCTAATGTTCAGATGATGAACTTTGATAATGAGATGTAATCTGAAAAATGACGTCAATATGATAATTCTAAGACAAGAATGTAAATAATGATGCACACATACTAGTGGACTAAGCAAACCTTGATATGAACACGACTAGGGTTAAGATGAGATGTAAGATGATGAGAATCTGATGGTAGTATATGATCTTGTCTTAATCGGGTTTAACAAAGAAATATATGACATGAGGAACATGTGATTAGGATATCTCTTTGGAAGGTACGCCATTACCTCTTACTTGGCTTATTATATAATATGCTTGCGTTATATGGTAGTACAAACTTGGCATATGATATTGATTGAATGATTGTTCTTGTATGATATGTTGCATGTTTTTCCATACTTATTGCTATGAACACATGAGACATAAGATATCTGGTCCATTATATGATAGCACTAAATATCTTTGGTAGAATAGTGCATTGATGAAAGTACTAAATCTCTTTGGCAGAATAGTACATGTGAGCACTAAATCTGTTTGGCATAATAGTGCATTTGTGAAGTACTAAATCTCTTTGGCAGAATAGTACATATGAGCACTAAATCTTTTTGGTAGAATAGTGCATGTGGTTGATCAAGTTTACATATAATGGAAATGTGCCTAAAATATGTGTTCTCTTCTGGTAAAAAATATCTTTGTACAACTATACGCCTTTTCTTATATTTTGTTTAATGCTGCCAAGTATTAGTTTTATCTTATTGCCAAGATATGATGAGGGGTATATAAAAGACACGTAGGTGTACTCAATACAATATTCTTGAATATTGTGCTGATGTGTACCGCATGTAATCTTTTGTTTAGGTTTTGATTATGCTCTTGAAGATCCAGGATAGTCGAGAGTTGTATAGTGAGCTGATGTGCAGGTGGACCTGTTGTCTTAAGATCCTGTTGTTTAGATGTAGTACATGTATGTATAAGTTTGCTGTTCAATATTTAATATCAAATGTTGTAACAATTCATGTTGTAATTATATGTTGAATGGTGAACATGTGTTGTGGTTTGTTTATTGTTCATGTGCATGTGCTACTGTTGTTTCCTTATGACTTCCTCTGATTTTCTTCTTCTTAGCCTAGTGTGAGATGTTTAAATTGGGATTCTCGCTGAGGTGAGGGTTTCAATTTGGACGTCACACATCAGATTAAGTTTTAGAAAATCCGGGGATGTCACACTTTTAGTCCAAACGGTTGCAAACTGTTTGAAATCAAACGGTCTCAAACCGTTTGATCTCATGCGGTCTTGCAAGACCGTTTGGAATCAAATGGTCTCAAGACCATTTGATAGGGTTGACCAAGGGACGACCATTTAAGGGTCTGCTGGTAATATGTTGAATTCAATTCCTACAAATAATCGTAACCTAATTCCAAACCAATTGAGAGTTGAAGGCACTTCAACCCCCTAAACCCTAATCAGGTTGATTTGCTAATTTCAAGGATAGATCTTGGTGAGTTTTGGGTTGAAGGACCCAAACGGTCTCAAGACCATTTGGGGTTTCATCCAAACGGTCTCAAGACCGTTTGGTGACAACCCAAGACCGTTTGGAGGTCTAGGGTTGAGGTAATTTGATGGTTTGAGGGTCCAATCACAATAAGTGGATGAATTGATAAAAATGCTGATTTTAGACCTAATTAGGGTTCAACCCTTATCCAAACGACTTCGATTTTGATGAAACTTTGGGAAAAAGGTCTCAAGACCGTTTGGAGGTCATCCAAATGATCTCAAGACCGTTTAGGCCAAGTTTGGGCCCAATTGGAGGTCAATTGATGGGTTCAATCTCAATTTGATTCACATTGTTGAACATTGATGATTATCCGATTGAAAACCCTAATTGAGTTGGATTCAACCCTAATTGACTTTCAATTGAGGGTCAATTTGGTGTCCAATTGATTAAGGCTAATCCTAATTGACTCAATTTATAAGTGGTTAACGTGGTTTTGGCCAATTGGAGGCTTCAACATAGATAACCATAATCGATCATAACCTTTGATTGACTTTTGAGGTCCAAACGGTTTGAGCCCATTTGGACCAAACGGTCTCAAGACCGTTTGGATCCAAACGATCTCAAGGTCGTTTGGACCAATCGATCTCAGGATCATTTAAGATCAAACGGTTTCAAACTGCATAGCTTCAAACGGTTTGGAGGTCAACTTTTTCAAACGGTCTTCACACCCATGCGGTCTTGGTGATCCATGCGGTCTTGAAGGCCAAACCAACCAAACGGTATACGCCCCCAAACGGTCTCAAGACCGTTTGGAGGTTGAAGGTTGTAACCGTTTGAAGATTTTCAAGGTTGTTTATACTTAATCAATTGAAGGTGTAATTGGCTTAATGATGGTCTAATATAAACCCTAATGGTAACCTAGGACATTAAGGGACTAAGTGACTAATGATTTGACCTATGATGATGATCAATGGTGTAATTTACCAAAATAACCCTAAAAGGTTTAATTGAAGGATACCTTGTTTTAATCAAACCCTAATCACATGATAGTGGTGATTTGGCTTATGATAGTCAAAGAGGACTTGACCCAACCTAATCTAGAGTGGTGTAATCACCATCTACTAGTAAGAGGAGAGATAAAGTACCATTTATGGTTGAAACTCAAGTAAATTACCTTCAATACATATGAATGTGCATGATTAGGGTATGATCCACCTATGTGAGATCATGGAAACCCTAATTATGATAATTGATGAATCTTAATCTAATCTAAGGGCATTAATGGTGATGTTTCTCATACATGATGATGTTATGAGTTTAATTCACCATGAGGTGAATCGTAAACCCTAATTCTAGGGTGATGACATGTAATGTGAATAGTAAACCCTAATTGATGAGAATCAGGGAACCTAACTCTTGTAAGAGTATGAAGGTTCAACTTTTGAAATGAATTGCTTACTATTATCAGTTGAATTAACCATGCAGGTTTTATATGAGGATGATCATATCCAGGTATGGATTATGATGCCATATTCATTGAAAGCATGTTATTAGCTTATGAATAGTGAAATACCATGTTGCCTAGTAAGTGGCATCATATGAGATTGATAGGCTGTGAGAGCCATGAGTATCATCAAGGTCATGCTTATCAGATGACTTGTGATGAGATGATTGAGAAATGATAATTGATGTGAGTTAGACCTATTACATTTAGTATTCTATTTTCATAGCTGTTATGCTAATGATTAATGTTTGAGAACATGTATGATGTTAAAAGAATACTGAAATGTACCTAACTAATCAAGTATAATCATACCATGTAGAGCCCTGATCATAGATCCATCATTGTCAGAAACCAAATGATGGTGAAACAGGTTTTCCTAAGGGAACTCCTGGATCACATACTTTTGAGTATGTGGGGGAATATGGATGTGTAAATCCTTACATCCTAGTGTAGGAATTGATGTAGATGTATCTTAATCCATCAACCCTTCACTATATGTTTATGCTGTAATCTCGAGGAAATACTTATACCGCGATGAGAGATAAACAAGAAATCTTTCGATGATGAAGAGAGTACAGAATGCCACTATGACTCTAATAGCGAAGTACCAGATTACCCTGGTGAGCTATTTTAGCAGAGACACAAGATGTCCTGCATGTTTATCCTCACTCTGACTGAGGAAGATGAGGTCATAAGAATCCTGCTCTTTTGATGACCTTGGTATGATACCGATGTGACTTAACAGTGATCGGTTGGAGTATGAGCGGCATACCTCATCTCTGCAAGGTATAATGATGTTTGTAAAACATAATCAACCGTGTAGTATATCTGCTTAGGTTAATCTGTGAGATACTTGAATGATATTACACTGTATAGTACACATGTCCTTCATATTTCCTGAATGCTGTTGTTCTAATTAATACCAATCTGCTGTTGATTGCCTTAAAAGCTTTTATTGCTTATACTGTTCTTTGACTTGCTATATAAAGCTTCTAGTGGAGAGTTATAACTCTCGATGGGACAATTATTTAAAATTGTCTCACCCTGTAGATTTCAACTTTTTAGGTGGTCGTCGAGGATGGAGAAACCAGTCTACAGGTGACCAATACCAGCAGCAGCAGCACCAGGAGCAGCAGTGAATCTCAGGTGGAGATACTGACTGCTGAGTTTGTAGTTAGATAGTCCTATGTCATCTCTGTACTCTCAGGTCATTGGAGTTAGTGGTCTGAGTTTTTGGTTTTGACTCTTGAGATTTTTGTATCATGTTGTATATAATTACTCAAAAAGTAATTCAACAGAGATGTAAACAGTTTATCTCCTTTCTATGAAAGAAGTTTTATGATTTCATTATCTTGTCTCAAAAAGTTTTAATTTCCCAGGATTTTTGTCTTCCGCTGTTAATCGAATGTTTCCGCTGAGTTTACATCGTGGTTTATGGATCAGATCGTCTCAGTTTAGTGGTATCAGAGATCTAGGTTCGCCGAGTCTACAGAGACATAGGACTTAGGATGTCGAGTCTAACCTTCGTGTTCTTCCTTATCTAATAGAATCTTCTGCTCCTCAGGAGAAGAAGATATATAAGGATGTCTGAGCCACATGAGGAGCACGTGGGGAGAGTAGCGTTGGTGCACCACAAGGCGGAGCAAGGGTTCCAGAAATAGAGCAACCCATACCTGAGCAACCCAGGGAACCACCTCAGTTTGACCCAGCTGACATGGGTAACCCTACTGTGCAAGCGATGTTTGGGCAGTTTGTGACTGCCATGACACATATCACCGACAGGATGCCTATTCCTTCACATAGGGCACCTGTCCAGCCCGAAGGACAAGGTATCAGGAAGACGTTCGAGCGACTTCATCGTGTCGGAGCTACCGAGTACTTTGGGACAGCCGACCCCTCAGATGTTGATCTGTGGTTAACAGAGTTGGAGAAGGCTTTTAGGATTCTCAACATCCCTGAAGCTAAGAAGGTAAGACATGCAGTCTATCTTCTTAAAGGAAGCACTGGTCACTGGTGGACCATGGAAGAGCAGAAGAGACCTGGAATGGAGATCTCGTGGGAAGACTTTCGTTGGGAATTTGTCCTCAGATATTTTCCAAAGACCTTCCTAGACGAGAAGATCTCTTAGTTGGAGAGGTTGAGGCAGGGCATGATGAACATTAGAGAGTATGAAGCTAAGTTCATGGAGTTGTTGCGGTTCTGTCCACACATGGCTGCCACAGAAGAAGAAAGGATCAGAAGGTTCGAGAAGGGTTTGAATGCCAACATGACTACTCCCGTGTATGCTCTAGAAAACTGAGAGAGGTTCTCTACCTTCGTTGAGTCAGTTCGAAGGATACAGAGATCCATGGGCGAGAAGAGGCAAACCCAGAAAAGATATCCGCAGTGTAATGACCTATTCGCGAAAATAAGATTAACTAATGCGGAAGCGTTTATCAAGCAGCAGATTAGCGAAAATCACTAAAAATTAAAACTTTTTGCAAAGGGATCCATTCATAGGAAAACTCTTTCATTCAGAACCCAAGTAAAAGTTTACATCCTGGTTCATATATATATATGTCTCATGTACTTTTGCTTCTCGAGGAATACAAACATTAACTACTCTGTCTTAATTGTACACAGGTAGTATAAAACCCTCGAGGCACTAAGTCAAAATCTCAAAATCACTAACTACTACTCTGAGGACCTGAGAGTACAGAGACGACACATAGGACTTTATATACATCTAAACATGACATGACAGTCAATGTCTCCACCTGAGACTTCATTGCTGTCCCTGTTTCTGCTGCTGTCCTTCAGCTACTGAAGGGTTCCTGTCTCTTCGTCCACGTCCACCTAAAAATGTGGTTCCCACGGGGGTGAGACAATTATAAAAATTGCCCCAGCGAGAGATATAACTCTCCTTCAGAAACATTATTATTGCAACTTAAGAAGATAAATATAAATAGAGGAATCATATTTATTTGACAGTAGATATTTTAATGTCTAACAGATTAGAACATTATTCTATATCAAACACATTGCAACTATAACTTGATAGAATCAACATGTCACTTATCCTTTAATGAATATGAAGAACATGTATAACATCTACTCAAACTACAGAATCATTACCACTGCATTAACTCTCTTCAGGCTTAGATCATATATCTAAAGCCTGGCATTATCATTGTGGAGTCATGACCCTCAGCCATACTCTTTTCACAAGGTGTTGGGATCTTAATCCCTCATTTCAACACTGGGAACTCTCATCCCGTCACAATTTCAATACCATAACCATGAAATCCTGATTATTCAAATCTTTAGCTCATCACCTGAGCATTGTTACCTCTTTCTCATGTAACTAACACCTTTAGGTCATCTGACCGAGATAAGCATGATAATTGTTATACAAGCATCCATCATGGCACTTGAGTCCCATTAACTCTCTTTCTACCTCTTACTAGGCACAAGGTATATTATGGCACACAAGGCCCAATAAACAAATTCAACTAATAACACATCATATCTCATACCTGGCTATGCTCATTATCTCATGATACCTGCATGATTAGCACATATGATAGTAGTACATCAATTATCTATCAACACCATGCAAAACAATGTATTAATATTTCAAGGGTATTACCCTTAATCCCTTACCAGGATTTGGATTTCCATCACACATCTCATGTATCATTCATCCAACTATATTGGAATTATAACACAACAAGGTATACAAGTATTTGGGGTGTTGGTTATGATATCTATCATATCTTGATGTATCACTTCCCTCAACACCATTAACTTTCTTGAGTTCATATACTTAGCTTGTATTAGGGTATTACCCATCCTAATACTTTATGCACCATTTCATCACATTCATCATGTAAAGTAGTGATCATCAATCACTCACTTGGAGCATACAACTATTGCCAATACTATGGATTCACCCATAAGTCATAAATTAACAAAAAGACCATGCTAGGTCCTTTTCAAAACAACTCTAAGTCAAGCTTAGAGTACCACAGCCGTGCAACCAAAAACGGCCGTGCTAAGGGAAGCCACCACGGCCGTGCTACCTTACACGGTCGTGCTACAGGAGTTCACCTCATGAATCATATTCAAGTATGAATTCTATTCTTTCATTAGGGATTAGGGTTTCACATGCCATCTCCCTTCTTTAGAATAGAGATTGTATATAGAATCACCCTTTATTAGGGTTTCATATCACTTTGCCCATAATTAGGGTTTACTAATCATTTCCAATTAGGGTTTCTCATGAAATCACTCTCATTTAGGGTTTCACATGGATGCACCCTCAGTTAGGGTATCACATGGATACTCCCTCAACTAGGTTTTCACATGGATACACCTGCAACTATGGATTTACATGGATACTCCCTCAACTATGATTTTAGTTCAATAACCCTTTCAATTAGGGTTTATGTTCATGTTTACGGTTTCATGATATATTTACTTAAGGATCACAACCTTTAATCACCACATGAATCATATTCATTTATGAATTCATGCTATCAACTTCTCAACTTGATTAGGTCATATCACCCTTCAGTTGAGTACGTACAACTATGATTATCAAGTCATTGATCCTATAAGAGATTAAGGTTCATCCCTTAATTGGCACTAATCACTTAGGTACTATTAGGGTTTCAACCTTTGTACCTTCATTGGTTATCATCACTAACCATCATAGGATTATTGGAACTATCATTACCTTCAATTACCAAGTGATTAAATTACAAACAACCTTCAATCGGGTTTTGAGGTTTCATCACCAAATGATTTTGAAACTGAATGGTCTTTGGTCTTCAAATGTTTTGGGACCGTTTGGTCTCAAACGGTCTTGAGAGTGTTTGGACTCAAATGTTCTTGAGACCGTTTGGTCCAAACCTCCTCAAAACTGCATGGACCAGATATGGTCTCAACCAATCAAATTGGATTAGTGTTTCCAATGTTGATTCCTTCAATCATTGAATTCAGGGAACCAATCACCAATTGGACCTATCCTCATACTTTAATTGAGTTAAATAGGTCAACCTTCACCTGATTTGACCCTCAATTAACCCTCAATTAGTCATCAATTAGGGTTTGAATCAATTGAATTAGGGTTTAGAATCGATGATTGAACAACACTCATCAATGCAAGATTGTTTACTTTGAAACTTTTGAACCATCATCCAAATTGGGTATGACCTGACCCCAAACGGTCTTGAGGTCGTTTGGATGACCTCCAAACGGTCTTGAGACCGTTTTCCCATCAAATCACTAAAATCCAAGCCATCCAATTAAGGTTTGGATCATGGGATTGATCACCAAATCAGCATTGCATTGTATATCAGCTTGGTACCTTTAGACCATCAAACACCTAACCATACTCAACCCTAGACCTCCAAACGGTCTTGGTTGACCAACAAACAGTCTTGAGACCGTTTGGATCATCATAGTGAAATTTCATCAAGGTTTGGTCTATCGAGTTGATCAACAAATCAGCACTTAATTGCAATATGATTTGGTACCTTTAGACCTTCAATTGGTCAACTATACTTGACCCCAGACCTCCAAACGGTCTTGGGGTTACCCCCAAATAGTCTTGAGACCGTTTTGGTGATCCCCAAACGGTTTTGAAACCGTTTGGGCTAATCAACCCAAAATCTCCAATTAACTCATTGGAATTTCAGCACTGTTTTCAATTAGGGTTTGCCCAATTGAATAGCCTTCAACTCACGATTCCTTGGGAGTTAATCCCTCAAATTTGGTGAGTCATTAGACCACACCATTATGAACAGTAATCCCAAACGGTCAACCCTTGGTCAACGCACTCAAACGGTCTTGAGACCGTTTTCCCAAACAGTTCAATTAAATCAGATTGATAATCAGCACTTAATCCAATTAGGTTTCCCTAATTGATTAGCCTTCAACTCACGATTCTTTGGGATTTAATCCCTCAAATTTGAAGGGTCATCAACCAACATAATTATGATCAGGAATCCCAAGCGGTCAATGCTTGGTCAACTCACTCAAACGGTCTTGAAACCGTTTTCCCAAACAGGTCAAGTTAATCAGGTTGAAAATCATCATTTAATTCAATTCGATTTGCTTAATTGATTGGCCTTCAACCTACAAATCATTTGGAGTTAACCCCTCAAATTTGGTGGGTCATTAGCCTACATAATTAGGAACAAAATTCCCAAACGGTAAACTCTTGTTCAACCATGTCAAACGGTCGTGACACCATTTGCTCCCAAACGGTTTCAAACCGTTTGCCTTTAAACGATTTGCTGAAACTCCACAGCCAATCAAATTAAAATGATTTGGAATAGCTATCAAAACCGTTTAGCTTGGTACTTTTCTTTGGATAAGCATATAGGATGATGTCATCATCCCTTTCCTTCGAAAAACCAAGAACAGCAACCGTTCATGATGGAAATTGCAGCAAAGAAATAAGAGTGTATCAAATTGAAGAAATCAATCAACAAAGCATAGAGAATTGATGCAATAGCAATGTTTAAGGGTTTAAGTTATAAAACCCGCCTCCAATTGAGCTCCAAATCTCCAATCTCACGCCATTAATGGTGGATGAAGCTCTTGCAACTCCCCCTAGGCTCGTCCTCAAGCTTTTGATTGTAAAAGTTGGCTAGGGTTGAAGAGGAGATTAAAGTAAGAAGGAATCCATAATTTATTTTTGATTTCCACCATGAAATCAAGGAGAAATGGATCAAGAACCTTACCTACAAGTTGGGTTTCGTCTTTCTTCTCCTCCTAAGCTCCCTTGGTCGGCCAAAGCAAGGAGAGAAAGAAAAGGGTTGAGAAAAGCCTTTCATTTGGCTTGGAAAGGGCATTTTTATAAGAAAATTGATGTGAGAGAAGATACTTTATAAAAGTCTTTTAATTCCAAAATTGTTGCCACCACTTCCCTCTTGGTTTCTTTTTGAGTGGAAATTCTTTTCCTTATAATAAGGTGAGTGGAATTTCACCTACTTAGGATATTTTCGTTCCTTATCTTGGAAAAAGAACGTCCATCCTTATTCAAAATCAACCAATAACATTTTTGTTGAAGGCCCTTTAATTAATACATTTATTTTTGCCCTAAATTGAATTAGGGTTTCACTTAATATTAAATCTTGATTATTTTAATACCAAGATTCTCTCTCCTCCAACTTAATTTAAATGAGGTGCCCCTCTCATTTTTTTTTTCTCTACATGATGACAAGAAACATTAAGGACCTTATTGAAGTGGTAATTTGCATATTGAACCCTAGGTTTTGGGTAAATTGCACTTTACTCCAAAACTAGGTTTTAATGCACAAACATTGCTTTATCAGCTCTTTCTTGGTATTCAGGCTTCCATAAGCCATACCTCAACATCATATTCACTCTCATGATGCTTCAACACATGAGGAACATATTATCATGCACAATTTGCACATTAGTCCAAAATAAGCAAACATTGCTTCAATATTGTCCAAACAGGACCAAAATTGAAACATAAGTTTCTCATGGGCCCTAATTACTTTTCCCAAGACAAGATTAAGCATCTACTCAACCTTATTAGACAAAACATCTAGGGTTAACACATAACCCAGGTCAGGGATGTTACAAAATATAAACCCCTAACAAGGATTTCGTCCTCGAAATCCCAGGAAAAGGAGGAACAGATTGTTCATTAATCATGCCCTCAAGTCTCCACATATCATCTTAATATCCTAGAGATATTATGAACTATGTGATTCCACACAAAGATCCTTTCATTAGTTCAACATCATCAATGTTTATGCAGAGCATAAACCCCTAACATATGATGTCCATATCATTGAAAGGAAGAAGCATAAAAGAACATACTTCAATCATTACTCAAGAATATTTATCAAAAGAGAAACATATATATCTAAGAGAGATAATTCACTCAGCAATCCTTTATTCATTTAGGAAAGTTCACTTAACAAGCTCTATGTAATTGGGAATGTTCACATAGCTCTTCCCTATTAGTTGGGAATGTTCACATAGCTCTTCCCTTTTGGTTGAGAATGTTCACATAGCTCTTCTCTATTAGTTGGGAATGTTCACATAGCTCTTCCCTTTTTGTTGAGAATGTTCACATAGCTCTTCTCTATTAGTTGGGAATGTTCACATAGCTCTTCTCTATTAGTTGGGAATGTTCACATAGCTCTTCCCTTTTTGTTGAGAATGTTCACATAGCTCTTCTCTATTAGTTGGGAATGTTCACATAGATCTTCTCTATTAGTTGGGAATGTTCACATAGATCTTCCCTATAAGTTGAGAATGTTCACATAGCTCTTCTCTATTAGTTTGGAATGTTCACATAGCTCTTCCCTATAAGCTGAGAATGTTCACATAGCTCTTCTCTATTAGTTTGGAATGTTCACATAGCTCTTCCCTATAAGTTGGGAATGTTCACATAGCTCTTCTCTATTAGTTTGGAATGTTCACATAGCTCTTCCCTATAAGTTGAGAATGTTCACATCGCTCTTCTCTATTAGTTGGGAATGTTCACATAGCTCTTCCCTATAAGTTGAGAATGTTCACATAGCTCTTCTCTATTAGTTTCATTATACACACTAGATTGTTTCAGAATGACTACTTGATCAGAGTAATAAAAAAGATAACAATCTAAGAGTTTCATACTTGCCTTATCCTCAATAATCATATACCTGGCCAGGGTATATAAGTATTGAGTTTAGGTAGTATGCACTTTATTTGCTATCATATTCCTCACTTTTCATATCATTATACACACATGATTTTCCATTTCCTAGATTTTCTCAAGGCATCACTTCTAAATCTCATCTTTCAACACACAGATAAGGAAGGCTATAAAACATTTTAAGGAACACTTAGTAAGATATAAGTTCTTTTCTCCCTTGTGTCCTTATAGGACTAATCAAAGGAAGCTCAAAAACAACTACTTTCATATCTTAAACACATAGAATTCATGAAATGAAATATTAGAATGAATTTTATTTCATCTGACCTGTCTGGGATGTCTTCCCATGTCCTCTGTTGTTACTAGAGAACTGCCTCCTTTGTGGTTCTTGTTGACTCTGCCCCTGAGGTTGAGTCATCATTAAATTTTTTCCTGGATAATCCTTTACTAGATGTCCCGGTTGTCTACATTGATAACAGATCCTAGGTGCAACGTAGGGTCTGTGAGGTCCAGTTATCGATGTTGATGCTATATTGGAGGCTCTATTTGGAATATTACTACGATCCCTATTCCTACTTGACATCCATTGTGTCCGGATTTGGAATCTAGATGATGCTGCCGAAGTAGAAAATCTCGATTTCTTAAAGTTTTCGGAACTTTGTTTTTGAGTCTGAGTGTACTCTTTCTTGCCACTAGTCTGTCGTTTCTTGATTTTAGATCTCTCTATCCTCCTCACTGACTCGACAAAGGTGGCAAACCTCTCCCTATTTTCTAAAGAAGACACATGAGTGGTTAGTTCAGCGTTTAACCCCTTCTCAAAACGCCGAATTCTTTCCTCATCATTAACTGCCATTTGCGGACAAAACCGCAACAGCTCCATGAACTTAGCTTCATACTCGCTAACGTTCATATGTCCTTGTTTGATCCTCTCAAATTGAGAAATCTTCTCATCTAGATACATTTTAGGGAAGTATCTACTAACGAATTCTCGTCGGAAAACCTCCCATCCAACTTCTTCACCTGGTCTTTTATCTTCTTTTATCATCCACCAATGACCAACACTTCCTTTTAGGAGGTATACAGCATGTCTTACCTTCTCAGCTTCAGGAATATCAAGGATCTTGAAAGCCTTTTCCAGTTCTGTCAGCCACAAATCAGCATTTGCTGGATCAGATGTACCAGCATAATCTATGGCCCCAACCCGGCGAAGTCTCTCAAAAGTCTTGCCGGCTCCATAGCCCTCATGGTGAGTTGATGTCCTAGGTGCAAGTACTTGCATCGTATCTGTCATGTGAGTTATGGCTGCCATAAACTTCCCAAACATGGCTTGGAGAGCTGGGTTCCCCATGTCATCTTGATTGAATTGGGGTTGTTCAGGTACGGGCTCCTCTCTATTATGGTCTCCTGCACCTCCCCCTGGTGCCACAGTGCTGCCCTCCGCAACATGTTCTTCATGTGGTCCAGACATCTTCAAGTTCTTCTCCTCCTATGTGAGCAGAAGATACTATCAGATAAACTGGAAGACACTTAGAACAGACTCTACAACCTTAGTCCTATATCTTTGTAGACTCAGCGAACCTAGAGCTCTGATACCACTATTGTAACGACTGATTCACGAAAACAAGATTAACTAATGTGGAAGCGTTTATCAAGCAGCGGATTAGCGAAAATCACTAAAAATTAAAACTTTTTGCAAAGGGATCCATTCATAGGAAAACTCTTTCATTCAGAACCCAAGTAAAACTTTACATCCTGGTTCATATATATATACGTCTCATGTAGTTTTGCTTCTCAAGGAATAAAAACATTAACTACTTTGTCTTAACTGTACACAGGTAGTCTAAAAACCTTGAGGCACTAAGTCAAAATCTCGAAATCACTAACTACTACTCTGAGGACCTGAGAGTATAGAGACGACACATAGTGTAACATCCCTGACCTGGGTTATAACCTAACCCTAGAAGTTTTGCCTAAATATGTAATTATATACTTGTGAAAACTCCCTAGCATGTAATTAAGTTCCTCAGGAACATATATTTTCAATTTTTGCTCCTTCTTTAAACAAAGTTGTAGCATTGTGTTGTATGCAGGGACTTAGGTGCAAATTACCCAGTTAAGGGGTTTAACTTGCAATTTTCACAGGTTAAGATGTTCTTTTCATAATGAGACATCATATGAGTGAATATGATGAGGTATGATGGATTTCCCAATCTTGGGCATCAAGATGCAGCTTGAGGAATGATCCTTGTGCTTAAAAACCCTAATTTGGAGTAAAGTGCAATTTACCCAAATTGAGGGGTGCAACTTGTAAAATACACCTTCTACAACATCTTTTATAACTCTTGATATCATTTAGAGTAGAAATAATGAAAGGGACACATTAATGAGTAATCAGATAAGAAAAATGACCTTTGTACATCAAATTCACTAAGTATAAGTAAGGAGACCTTTTATGTATGTACCCTAGTTGAAAGTTGGCTTTCTTCACCCTTAGATCTTGAGATTTCATGATATTTGCATAAATTTACATGGATTGGACGTGCCTTAGAAACAAGGAGGGACTTGGATGAGAATTTCATGTTTTATAGGTCCTTATGGTGTAAAATAACCTAAAGTATATAAGCTAGAATCCTTGCAAACCAACCAAACGTATCACTTCTTCTCTTCATTTCTCATCTTTCTCAAAATGGATAAGGCAAAGCTCTGGAGCTCAGGGAGACGACCAAGTAGTTCTAAGGTGAGTAGGAACCATCTTCTAGCTCTAATTCATGGAGGAATTCTTCTTAAAAGGTTGGTTCTATGGTTAACTCACTTAGATTCCTTGTTCTAGCCAATCATCCCCATCATTTCCTTGGAGAATCACCTCTGGCCGAGTTGTGGAGCTCAAGAAATTATTAGAGTTTTGAAGCTTGGAAGCTTGGAGCTCTAGAAACAACATTCTAAGGCGGGTTTTATAACTCTAAACTCTTTGCTTTATATGCATATCTTGTTCTTGCAATTTTAAGCTTTAGTTCTTCTTCTACCTCCCTTCTTTCTTGCACTTTTGCAAGCAAAACGGTGGAGTAACCGACCTGAACATAGGTTGAAGATGATGGGCATGAATTTCTAGGTTACTTTATCAAACAACCTTGGAATCTTTTGGTCCAAACGGTTGCAAACCGTTTAAGGTCAAACGGTTTCAAACCGTTTGATCTCAAACGACCTTGCAAGACCGTTTGGATTGAAAGGGTATCAAGACCGTTTGATAGGGCTGACCAAGGGACTAACATTTGAGGGTCTGTTGGTAATATATTGAATTTCATTCCTGCATAGTATCAAAGCTTAATTCTTAACCAATTGAAAGTTGAAGGCACTTCAACATCCTAACCCTAATCGGGTTGAAATTGCTGATTTCATGTATAGATCTTGTTGAGTTTCGGGTTGAAGGACCCAAACGGTCTCAAGATCATTTGGGGATTCATCCAAACGGTCTTAAGACCGTTTGGTGACAACCCAAGACCATTTGAAGGTCTAGGGTTGAGCTAATTTGATGGATTAAGGGTCCAATTGCAATAAGTTGAGGAATTGATAAAATTGCTGATTTAAGACCTAACTAGGGTTCAACCCTTATCCAACCGACTTGGGTTTTGGTCAAACTTTGGGCAAACGGTCTCAAGACCATTTGGAGGTCATCCAAATGACCTCAAGACCGTTTGGGCCAAGTTTGAGCCCAATTGGAGGTCAATTGATAGGTTCAACCTTGATTTGATTCACCTTGTTGAACATTGATGATTATCCGATTGAAACCCTAATTGAGATGGACTTAACCCTAACTGGATTTCAGTTGAGGGTCAATTTGATGTCCAATTGATTGAGGATCATCCTAATTAACTCAATTTGTAGGTGGTTAACATGGATTTGGATAATTGAGGGCTTCAACACACTTAATCATAAACAATTGTAACATTTGAACCTTGTTGGAGGTCCAAATGGTTTGAGCCCATTTGGACCAAACGGTCTCAAGACCGTTTGGATCCAAATGGTCTAAAGATCGTTTGGGGCCAAACGGTCTCAAGACCATTTGGGGCCAAACGGTCTCAAGACCGTTTGGGCTCAAACGATCTCAAGGTCGTTTGGACCAATCGATCTCAAGACAATTTGATCAAACGGTTTCAAACCGCATAAGCCCAAACGGTTTGGAAGTCAACCTTTCGAAATGGTCAACACATCCAAACAGTTTGGGCAAACGACCTTGAGGTCATGCGGTCTTGGAGTCAAACTTAGCAAACGGTCAACGCACCCAAACGGTTTCAAACCGTTTGGTGGTTGAAGGTTGAAACCGTTTGGAGGTTTTCAATGTTGTTTATACTTAATTACTTGAAGGTGCAATTGGTTCAATGGTGATCTAATCTAAACCCTAATGGTAACTTAGGACATTAAGGGACTAAGTGATTAATGAATTGACCCATGATGGTGATCAATGGGGTAATTTACCAAAATACCCTTGAGGGGTTTAATTGAGTAATACCTTGTTCTGATCAAACCCTAATCACATGTTAATGATGTTTTGGCTTATGCTAGTCAATGAGGACTTAACCCAACCTAATATAAAATGGTGTAATCACCATCTACTAGTAAGAGGAGAGAGAAAGTACCCTTATATGGTGGAAACCCAAGTAAAATACCTTCAATACACATGAATGTGTATGATTAGGGTATGATCCACCTATGTGAGATCATGGAAACCCTAATTAGGATAATTGATGAATCTTAATCTTATGTGAGGGTTTTAATGATGATGTTTCTCATACATGATGATGTTATGAGTTCAATTCACCATGAGGTGAATAGTAAACCCTAATTCTAGGGTGATGACATGAAATGTGAATAGTAAACCCTAATTGATGAAAATTGGGGAACTTGACTCTTCTAAGAGTTTGAAAGTATAACTTCTAGAATGAATTGTTTACTGTTATCAGTTGAATTAACCATGCAGGTTGTCATGAGATGATGATCATATCCAGGTATGGATTATGATATTATATTCATTGAAAGCATGCTTTAGCTTTATGAATAGTGAAATATCCTGATGCCTTGTTAGTGGCATCTTATGAGATTGATGGGCTGTAAGAGCCATGAGTATCATCAAGGTCATGCTTAACATATGACTTGTGATGAGATGATTGAGAATTGATAAGTGATGTGAAATTAGACCTGTTACATTTAGTATTCTATTTTCATAGCTGCCATGCTAATGATTAAATGTTTGAGAACATGTATGATGTTAAAAGAATACTGAAATGTACCTAACTAATCAAGTATAATCATACCATGCAAAGCCCTGATCATAGATCCATCATTGTCAGAAAGTAATATGATGGTGAAACAGGTTTTCCCAAGGGAACTCCTGGATCACATACTTTTGAGTATGTGGGGGAATATGGATGTGTAAATCCTTACATCCTAGCATAGGAATTGATGTAGATGTTTCTTAATCCATCAATCCTTCACTACATGTTGTAATACTCGAGGAAACACAAACACCGCATCGATCAGAGGTAAACAAGAAATCTCTCGATGACGAAGAGAGTACAGAACGCCACTGTAACTCTAAAATAGCGAAGGACCAGATTACCCAGGTGAGATATAGCAGCAGAGACATAAGATGTCCTGCAAGTCATCCTCACTCTGACTGAAGAAGATGAGGTCATAAGAATCTGGCTCTTTTGATGACCTAGGTATGATATCGATGCAACTTAACAAAGTTATCGATTGGTGTATGAGTGGTATACCTCATCTCCTCATGGCATAATAATAATGTTTGAAAATCATAATCAACAACGTAGTATATCTGTTAGGATTAACTACGAGGTACTTGATTGATGTTACACAATGTAGTATACATGTTCCTCATATTTCTTAAATGATGAGCTTCTGTTAATACCAAAATTGCTGTTGAATACTTTGAAAGCTTTTACTGCTTAAGTTATTCTTTAAATTGCTTTATAAAGCTTCTAGTGGAGAGTTATAACTCTCGCTGGGACAATTATTTAAAAATTGTATCACCCCGTAGACTTCAACTTTTTAGGTGGTCGTCAAAGACGGAGGAACCGGAATACAGGTGACCAAAACCAACAGCAGCAACAGCAACAGGAGCAGCAGTGAATCTCAGGTGGAGATACTGACTGTTGGGTCATGTTGTTAGAAAGTCCTATGCCGTCTCTGTACTCTCAGGTCCTAGGGGTTATTGGTCTGAGTTTTTGTTTTAACTCTTGAGATTTTGTATCATGGTGTGTATAATTACTCAAGAAGTAATTATCAGAGATGTAAACAGTTTAAATCCTTTTTCTATAAAAGAGGTTTGTGGTTTCAAGCTCTTGTCTCAAAAAGTTTTAATTTCCCGTGATTTTTGTCTTCCGCTGTTAATCGATTGCTTCCGCTTAAGTTTAAATCATGTTTATATCGTGGTTTGGAGATCGGAGCCCACAATTAAGTGGTAACCCACAGGTCCCAGGATCTTAACCTGGCTCTGATACCACTTAATTGTGGGCTCCGATCTCCAAACCACGGTATAAACACGATTTAAACTTAAGCGGAAGCAATCGATTAACAGCGGAAGACAAAAATCACGGGAAATTAAAACTTTTTGAGACAAGAGCTTGAAACCACAAACCTCTTTTATAGAAAAAGGATTTAAACTGTTTACATCTCTGATAATTACTTCTTGAGTAATTATACACACCATGATACAAAATATCAAGAGTTAAAACAAAAACTTAGACCAATAACCCCTAGGACCTGAGAGTACAGAGACGGCATAGGACTTTCTAACAACATGACCCAGCAGTTAGTATCTCCACCTGAGATTCACTGCTTCTCCTGTTGCTGTTGCTGCTGCTGGTTTTGGTCACCTGTATTCTAGTTCCTCCGTCTTTGACGTCGACCTAAAAAGTTGAAGTCTACGTGGTGAGACAATTTTTAAATAATTGTCCCAGTGAGAGTTATAACTCTCCACTAGAAGCTTTATAAAGAAATTTAAAGAAAACTTAAGCAGTAAAAGCTTTCAAAGTATTCAACAGCAGTTTTGGTATTAACAGAAGCTCATCATTTAAGAAATATGAGGAATAGGTATACTACATTGTGTAACATCAATCAAGTAACTCGTAGTTAATCCTAACAGATATACTACGCTGTTGATTATGTTTTTCAAACGATATTATTATGTCGTGCGAAGATGAGGTATACCGCTCATACTCCAATCGATCACTTTGTTAAGTTGCATCGATATCATACCTAGGTCATCAAAAGAGCCGGATTCTTATGACCTCATCTTCCTCAGTCAGAGTGAGGATGACTTGCAGGACATCTTGTGTCTCTGCTGCTATAGCTCACTAGGGTAATCTGGTCCTTCGCTATTTTAGAGTTACAGCGTTCTGTACTCTCTTCGTCATCGAGAGATTTCTTGTTTACCTCTGATCGATTCAGTGTTTGTGTTTCCTCGAGTATTACAACATGTAGTGAAGGGTTGATGGATTAAGAAACATCTACATCAATTCCTACACTAGGATGTAAGGATTTACACATCCATATTCCCCTACATACTCAAAAGTATGTGATCCAGGAGTTCCCTTGGGAAAACCTGTTTCACCATCATATTGCTTTCTGACAATGATGGATCTATGATCAGGGCTTTGCATGGTATGATTATATTTGATTAGTTAGGTACATTTCAGTATTCTTTTAACATCATACATGTTCTCAAACATTTAATCATTAGCATGGAAGCTATGAAAATAGAATACTAAATGTAACAGGTCTAATTTAACATCACTTATCAATTCTCAATCATCTCATCACAAGTCATCTGTTAAGCATGACCTTGATGATACTCATGGCTCTTACCGCCCATCAATCTCATAAGATGCCACTAATAAGGCATCATGATATTTCACTATTCATAAAGCTAAAGCATGCTTTCAATGAATATAATATCATAATCCATACCTGGATATGATCATCATCTCATGACAACCTGCATGGTTAATTCAACTGATAACAGTAAACCCTAATTCTAGGGTGATGACATGAAATGTGAATAGTAAACCCTAATTGATGAAAATTGGGGAACTTGACTCTTCTAAGAGTTTGAAAGTATAACTTCTAGAATGAATTGACTCTGCATTAAGGACAGTGACATATCATCAACTCTGCATTAAGGACAGTGACATATCAAAGTCTGCCTTTAGGACAAGATATGGTCACTATGAGTTCACGGTTATGTCATTTGGACTAACCAATGCACCAGATGCATTCATGGAACTCATGAATAGAGTCTTTCGACCCTTCGTTGATCAGTGTGTTTTCGTCTTCATAGATGACATACTGATTTGTAGTAAGGATGCTCAGCAGCATGAGTAGCATCTTCGCCAAGCTTTGACCTTGCTAAGAGAACATAAGCTATACACTAAGTTTAGCAAGTGCGAGTTCTGGTTACCAGAAGTGTCTTTCCTTGGACATGTGGTTTCTGCCTCGAGTATTCGTGTTGACCTTAAAAAGGTAGAATCTGTTCTACAATGGGAACAACCGAAGACAACGACGGAGATTCAAAGTTTCTTGGGATTAGCTGGTTATTATAGAAGGTTTATTAAGAATTTCAGTTCTATAGCCTTACCCTTAACCAAGTTAACCCGGAAGGATGTTCCTTTTGTTTGGAATGATAAGTGTCAGCAGTCTTTTCAGCTGTTGAAAGAGAGGTTGACAAGTGCACCTGTGCTTGTGCTACCTGAGCAAGGAAAAGGATATGTAGTCTTCTGTGATGCCTCCAAGAATGGACTTGGATGTGTGTTGATGCATGATAAACAAGTGATTTCTTTTGCTTCCCGACAGCTTAAGAAACACGAGGAGAATTATCCGACACACAATCTGGAGTTGGTTGTTGTGGTTCATGCCTTGAAGATCTGGAGACATTATCTCTATGGAGAAACCTTCCAGATTTTCACAGACCACAGAAATCTTAAGTATATCTTCTCTCAGCATGAGCTTAACATGAGGCAATGTCGTTGGATGGAGTTAATCAAAGATTACGACTGTACAATTAATTACAATCCGGGCAAGGCCAATGTGGTTGCAGATCCCTTGAGTAGGAAATCAGCAATATCAACCATGGATAGAGCACAACTAAGTTCCTTAGTATGCTCTAGGAGAGATATGCTTATCTTTAAGGCAATACAATGTGCAGTTGAAGGTGTCATTGTTAACCGGTTTGTTAGCTAAGATGCATATCAAACCTACCCTAAGAGAGCAGATAAAGGAGGCACAACAAGTTGATGCTGCAGTTCAGCAGATTAGATCTGAGTTTGGTGATGAGAAGCGAGAAGGTTTTCATGATTCAGATGACCAAGTGGCATGCTATCATGGGAGGATGATAGTGCCAGATGTGGATAACCTGAGGAAGTTAGTCCTGGAGGAAGCTCATTCTTCGATGTATGCTATGCATCCCGGGAGCACCAAGATGTATTGAAACTTGAAAGATATGTATTGGTGGCCTGGGATGAAGAAGGATGTAGCTGAGTTTGTTCTGAGGTGTCCTGTGTGTCAGCAGGTTAAGGCTGAACACCAGAAACCTGCAGGAATAATGCAACCTTTACCCATACCACAGTGGAAGTGGGACCATGTGACCATGGACTTTGTTGTTGGCCTACCCAGGACAAACAAAGGACATGATTCCATTTGGGTTGTTGTTGATAGGTTGACAAAGACAGCGCATTTCTTACCTGTCAAAACAACGTATTCTGCTGAAAGGTTATCCCAGTTGTATGTTCAAGAGATAGTGTGTTTGCACGGAGTTCCTGTCACTATAGTTTCTGACAGAGGTCCCCAGTTTACAAGTTGCTTTTGGGAACAGTTACACAGAGCCTTAGGCACCAAGTTAAGGTTTAGTACCGCCTTTCATCCACAGACTGATGGACAGTCGGAAAGGACTATACAGACCTTAGAAGACCTGTTGAGAGCATGTGTTCTCCAGTTTACCGGAATTTGGGATCTACACCTAAGCTTGATAGAGTTTTCCTATAACAATAGCTATCAGCATAGCATTGATATGGCACCATATGAAGCCTTGTATGGTAGACGTTGTAGATCACCCTTGTGTTGGTATGAGACTGGTGAACATCAGTTGTTAGGTCCTGATCTTGTGCAGCAAACTACAGAGAAGATTAAAGTTATACAGCAACAACTTAAGACTGCACAGGATAGGGAGAAGTCTTATGCCGACAGACGTCGTAAAACTTTAGAGTTCTAGGTTGGAGACAGAGTGTATCTCAAGGTCTCACCTTGGAAAGGAGTCCTTCATTTTGGAAGGAAGGGGAAGTTAGCTCCTAGATTTATGGGGCCTTATCCAATTGTTGAAAGAGTTGGAAAGGTGGCCTATAGACTAGAGTTACCTCTGGAGTTGCAGAAGTTACACCCTGTGTTCCACATTTCTATGATGAGGAAATGTCACCCAGACACCGAGTCAGTTCTACAACCTATGGAAGTAGAATTGAATGAAGATATAACATATGAGGAGGGACCAGTGTCAATCCTTGATAACAGAACTAAAAAGTTAAAGAAGAAAGATATAATCCTTGTGAAAGTCCTATGGAACCATCGTGGTGTTGAAGAAGCCACTTGGGAACTAGAGGATGAGTGACAAGGAGATACCCTGCTCTTTTCTCCTAATACGCTTTATCGATTTTGGGGACGAAATCCTTGTGAAGGGGTGGATAATTTGTAACATCCCTGACCTGGGTTATAACCTAACCCTAGAAGTTTTGCCTAAATATGTAATTATATACTTGTGAAAACTCCTTGGCATGTAATTAAGTTCCTCAGGAACATATATTTTCAATTTTTGCTCCTTTTTAAACAAAGTTGTAGCATTGTGTTGTATGCAGGGACTTATGTGCAAATTACCCAGTTAAGGGATTTAACTTGCAATGTTCATAGGTTAAGATTTTATTTTAATAATGAGACATCATATGAGTGAATATGATGAGGTATGATGGATTTCCCAGGCTTGGGCATCAAGATGCAGCTTGAGGAATGATCCTTGTGCTTAAAAACCCTAATTTGGAGTAAAGTGCAATTTACCCAAATTGAGGGGTGCAACTTGTAAAATACACCTTCTAGAACATCTTTTATAACTCTTGATATCATTTAGAGTAGAAATGACGAAAGGGACACATTAATGAGTAATCAGATAAGAAAAATGACCTTTGTACATAAAATTCACTAAGTATAAGTAAGGAGACCTTTTATGTATGTACCCTAGTTGAAAGTTGGCTTTCTTCACCCTTAGATCTTGATATTTCATGAGGTTTGCATAAATTTACATGTCTTGGACGTGCCTTAGAAACAAGGAGGGACTTGGATGAGAATTTCATGTTTTAGAGGTCCTTATGGTGTAAAATAGCCTAAAGTATATAAGCTAGAATCCTTGCAAACCAACCAAATGTATCACTTCTTCTCTTCATTTCTCATCTTTCTAAAAACAGCTAAGGCAAAGCTCTGGAGCTCAGGGAGACAACCAAGTAGTTCTAAGGTGATTAGGAACCATCTTCTAGCTCGAATTCATGGAGGAATTCTTCTTAAAAGGTTGGTTCTATGGTTAACTCACTTAGATTCCTTGTTCTAGCCAGTCATCCCCATCCTTTCCTTGGAGAATCACCTCTGGCCGAGTTTTGGAGCTCAAGACACCATTAGAGGCTTGAAGCTTGGAAGCTTGGAGCTCTAGGAACAATGTTCTAAGGCGGGTTTTATAACTCTAAACTCTTTGCTTTATAAGCATATCTTGTTCTTGCAATTTTAAGCTTTAGTTCTTCTTCTACCTCCCTTCTTTCTTGCACTTTTGCAAGCAAAACGGTGGAGTAACCGACCTGAATAGAGGTTGAAGTTGATGGGCGTGAATTTCTAGGTTACTTTATCAAACGACCTTGGAACCTTTTGGTCCAAACGGTTGCAAACCGTTTAAGGTCAAACTGTTTCAAACCGTTTGATCTCAAACGACCTTGCAAGACCGTTAGGATTGAAACGGTCTCAAGACCATTTGATAGGGTTGACCAAGGGACAACCGTTTGAGGGTCTGTTGGTAATATATTGAATTTCATTCCTGCAAAGAATCAAAGCTTAATTCTTAACCAATTGAGAGTTGAAGACACTTCAACATCCTAACCCTAATCGGGTTGAAATTGCTGATTTCATGTATAGATCTTGTTGAGTTTTGGGTTGAAGGACCCAAACGGTCTCAAGATCGTTTGGGGATTCATCCAAACGGTCTTAAGACCGTTTGGTGACAACCCAAGACCATTTGAAGGTCTAGGGTTGAGCTAATTTGATGGATTAAGGGTCCGATTGCAATAAGTTGAGGAATTGATAAAATTGCTGATTTAAGACCTAACTAGGGTTCAACCCTTATCCAACCAACTTGGTCTTTGGTCAAACTTTGGGCAAACGGTCTCAAGACCGTTTGGAGGTCATCCAAACGACCTCAAGACCGTTTGGGCCAAGTTTGAGACCAATTGGAGGTCAATTGATAGGTTCAACCTTGATTTGATTCAACTTGTTGAACATTGATGATTATCCGATTGAAACCCTAATTGAGATGGACCTAACCCTAATTGGCTTTCAATTGAGGGTCAATTTGATGTCCAATTGATTGAGGATCATCCTAATTAACTCAATTTGTAGGTGGTTAACATGGATTTGGATAATTGAGGGCTTCAACACACTTAATCATAAACAATTGTAACATTTGAACCTTGTTGGAGGTCCAAACGGTTTGAGCACATTTGGACCAAACGGTCTCAAGACCGTTTGGATCCAAACGGTATCCAGACCGTTTGTAGGTGGTTAACATGGATTTGGATAATTGAGGGCTTCAACACACTTAATCATAAACAATTGTAACATTTGAACCTTGTTGGAGGTCCAAACGGTCTCAAGACCGTTTGGGCTCAATCGATCTCAAGGTCGTTTGGACCAATTGATCTCAAGACAATTTGATCAAACGGTTTCAAATCGCATAAGCCCAAACGGTTTGGAAGTCAACCTTTCCAAACAGTCAATGCACCCAAACGGTTTGGGCAAACGACCTTGAGGTTATGCGGTCTTGGAGTCAAACTTAGCAAACGGTCAACGCACCCAAACGGTTTCAAACCGTTTGGTGGTTGAAGGTTGAAACCGTTTGGAGGTTTTCAATGTTGTTTATACTTAATTACTTGAAGGTGCAATTGGTTCAATGGTGATCTAATCTAAACCCTAATGGTAACTTAGGACATTAAGGGACTAAGTGATTAATGAATTGACCCATGATGGTGATCGATGGGGTAATTTACCAAAATACCCTTGAGGGGTTTAATTGAGTAATACCTTGTTCTAATCAAACCCTAATCACATGTTAATGATGTTTTGGCTTATGCTAGTCAATGAGGACTTAACCCAACCTAATCTAGAATGGTAATCACCATCTACTAGTAAGAGGAGAGAGAAAGTATCATAGGAGAGAGAAAGTACACTTATATGGTGGAAACCCAAGTAAAATACCTTCAATACACATGAATGTGTATGATTACGGTATAATCCACCTATGTGAGATCATGGAAACCCTAATTATTATAATTGATGAATCTTAATCTTATCTGAGGGTTTAATGATGATGTTTCTCATACATGATGATGTTATGAGTTCAATTCACCATGAGGTGAATAGTAAACCCTAATTCTAGGGTGATGACATGAAATGTGAATAGTAAACCCTAATTGATGAAAATTTGGGAACTTGACTCTTCTAAGAATTTGCAAGTATAACTTCTAGAATGAATTGTTTACTGTTATCAGTTGAATTAACCATGCAGGTTGTCATGAGATGATGATCATATCCAGGTATGGATTATGATATTATATTCATTGAAAGCATGCTTTAGCTTTATGAATGGTGAAATATCCTGATGCCTTGTTAGCTGCATCTTATGAGATTGATGGGCTGTAAGAGCCATGAGTATCATCAAGGTCATGCTTAACAGATGACTTGTGATGAGATGATTGAGAATTGATAAGTGATGTGAAATTAGACCTGTTACATTTAGTATTCTATTTTCATAGCTGCCATGCTAATGATTAAATGTTTGAGAACATGTATGATGTTAAAAGAATACTGAAATGTACCTAACTAGTCAAGTATAATCATACCATGCAAAGCCCTGATCAAAGATCCATCATTGTCAGAAAGTAATATGATGGTGAAATAGGTTTTCCCAAGGGAACTCCTGGATCACATACTTTTGAGTATGTGGGGGAATATGGATGTGTAAATCCTTACATCCTAGTGTAGGAATTGATGTAGATGTTTCTTAATCCATCAACCCTTCACTACATGCTGTAATACTCGAGGAAACACAAACACCGCATCGATCAGAGATAAACAAGAAATCTCTCGATGACGAAGAGAGTACAGAACGCCACTGTAACTCTAAAATAGCGAAGGACTAGATTACCCTGGTGAGCTGTAGCAGCAGAGACATAAGATGTCCTGTAAGTCATCCTCACTCTGACTGAGGAAGATGAGGTCATAAGAATCCGGCTCTTTTGATGACCTAGGTATGATATCGATACAACTTAACAAAGTGATCGATTGGAGTATGAGCGGTATACCTCATCTCCTCAGGGCATAATAATAATGTTTGAAAAACATAATCAACAGCGTAGTATTTCTTTTAGGATTAACTACGAGTTACTTGATTGATGTTACACAATGTAGTATACCTGTTCCTCATATTTCTTAAATGATGAGCTTCTGTTAATACCAAAACTGCTGTTGAATACTTTGAAAGCTTTTACTGCTTAAGTTATTATTTAAATTGCTTTATAAAGCTTCTAGTGGAGAGTTATAACTCTCGCTAGGACAATTATTTAAAAATTGTCTCACCCCGTAGACTTCAACTTTTTAGGTGGTCGTCAAAGACGGAGGAACCAGAATACAGGTGACCAAAACCAGCAGCAGCAACAGCAACATGAGCAGTAGTGAATCTTAGGTGGAGATACTGACTGCTGGGTCATGTTGTTAGAAAGTCCTATGCCGTCTCTGTACTCTCAGGTCCTAGGGGTTATTGGTCTGAGTTTTTGTTTTAACTCTTGAGATTTTGTATCATGGTGTGTATAATTACTCAAGAAGTAATTATCAGAGATGTAAACAGTTTAAATCCTTTTTCTATAAAAGAGGTTTGTGGTTTCAAGCTCTTGTCTCAAAAAGTTTTAATTTCCCGTGATTTTTGTCTTCCGCTGTTAATCGATTGCTTCCGCTTAAGTTTAAATTGTGTTTATATCGTGGTTTGGAGATCGGAGCCCAGACATAGGACTCTATATACATCTGAACATGACTTGACATTCAATGTCTCCACCTGAGACTTCACTGTTGTCCCTGTTGCTGCTGCTGTCCTTCAGCTACTGAAGGGTTCCTGTCTCTTCGTCCATGTCCACGTCCACTTAAAAATGTGGTTCCCACGGGGGTGAGACAATTATAAAAATTGCCCCAGTGAGAGATATAACTCTCGGCCAGAAGCATTATTATTGCAACTTAAGAAGATAAATATAAACAGAGGAATCATATTTATTTGACAGCAGATATTTTAATGTCTAACAGATTAGAACATTATTCTATATCAAACACATTGCAACTGTAACTTGATAGAATCAACATGTCACTTATCCTTTAATGAATATGAAGAACATGTATAACATTTATTCAAACTACAGAATCATTACCACTGCATTAACTCTCTTCAGGCTTAGATCATATATCTAAAGCCTGGCATTATCATTGTGGAGTCATGGCCCTCAGCCATACTCTTTTCACAAGGTGTTGGGATCTTAATCCCTCATTTCAACACTGGGAATTCTCATCCCTTCACAATTTCAATACCATAACCATGAAATCCTGATTATTCAAATATTTAGCTCATCACCTGAGCATTGTTACCTCTTTCTCACGTAACTAACACCTTGAGGTCATCTGACCGAGATAAGCATGATAATTGTTATACAAGCATCCATCATGGCACTTGAGGCCCATTAACTCTCTTGCTACCTCTTACTAGGCACAAGGTATATTATGGCACACAAGGCCCAATAAACAAATTCAACTAATAACACAACATAGCTCATACCTGGATATGCTCATTATCTCATGATACCTACATGATTAGCACATATGATAGTAGTACATCAATTATCTATCAACACCATGCAAAACAATGTATTAATATTTCAAGGGTATTACCCTTAATCCTTTACCAGGATTTGGATTTCCATCACACATCTCATGTATCATTCATCCAACTATATTGGAATTATAACACAACAAGGTATACCAGTATTTGGGGTGTTGGATATGATATCTATCATATCTTGATGTATCACTTCCCTCAACACTATTAACTTTCTTGAGTTCATATACTTAGCTTGTATTAGGGTATTACCCATCCTAATACTTTATGCACCATTTCATCACATTCATCATGTAAAGTAGTGATCATCAATCACTCACTTGGAGCATACAACTATTGCCAATACTATGGATTCACCCATAAGTCATAAATTAACAAAAAGACCATGCTAGGTCCTTTTCAAAACAACTATAAGTCAAGCTTAGAGTACCACGGCCGTGCAACCAAAAATGGCCATGCTAAGGGAAGCCACCACGGCCATGCTAACTTGCATGGTCGTGCTACAGGAGTTCACCTCATGAATCATATTCAAGTATGAATTCTATTCTTTCATTAGGGATTAGGGTTTCACATGCCATCTCCCTTCTGTAGAATATAGATTGTATATAGCATCATCCTTTATTAGGGTTTCATATCACTTTGCCCATAATTAGGGTTTACTAATCATTTCCAAATAGGGTTTCTCATGAAATCACTCTCATTTAGGGTTTCACATGGATGCACCCTCAGTTAGTGTTATAACCCCAATTTTTGGGTTCAATTAGTGAGAAATGTAATTTATCTTATTAAAGATAATTGAACAAATAATGATATGATTTGTTTTGAATAAATGGATTCCTTTCACAATAGCCTTGATTGGTTTCTTTGTGGGCTTTATTGGGTATTGGGCCCAATAATCAGGAAATTCAAATGGTAAATGGATAATTGGATTTTCAAGAAAAAAAATATGTAGAAACCTCTAGAAGGCAAATCCAAAGAGGATTTCGTGCCTCTTGGGTTCTTTGGGTACCAAGGAGTCCAAGGTTGCAAAAAGAAAACAATAAGAAAAGAAATGATTAAATAAGTATTCCTTATGAAGAAAGAAATTGAAAACATTAAGGAAATGTGGAAATTAAGTGAAAAGATGAATAATTGAGTTACCCTTTATGAAATTTCGTATCCCAAGGTTTTCTTATGATAGAAGGGATGCCAATGAGGAAAATAGAAGGGAAATAAAAAGCAATTCTCAAAAAGAGATATTTTTTTAATGAGAAATAAACAAGATAATGTGAAATATTGCATAATGATGCATCTGGAAGGATAATAAGTATCCAATGAGAGAATTTCGAAAAAGGGAGTATCTTGGGACCCAAGGAATCCCAATATAGAGGAAAGAAAGAGAAAATACTAAAAAGGCAAAATAAGAGGATAATGTGTTGCTTTATTAATGAATTAAGAGGTTTGTTAAAAAGAAAGTAAAACCTATAAAAGAGAATAGAATTTCGTGCCTAAGGTTTGAAAAACAAGAAATAAATAGGATAATGGCAAGGATTTTCGAATTCTTATTTATAAAAATAATTAAGGAAATCCAAAGAACAAAGAGGGAGAGAAGGATTGCTTCTCCTTGAAGGAAAATTAATCCTTGTTAGAGAGGGACTCTTTGAGTCATTTATAAGACATCATATGGCTTCGTTCTCTTCCCTATTTAAGGGGGGTAGAGTCCAGGGTCGAGTTGAGAGAGAGTTTCATGTAGTCATCCATCTCTTCTCCTTCTTCCTTGTACAAACCCTAGACGAGGAGAGTATGACCAACCCTGGGGAAACAGGGACGCATGGGGTCACCACGGTCTTTGAGGGAGGTTCTACGAGGTCAGGAAGAAGCTCCACCGACGTCAACATGCCTGAACCAAGTCGTATCTGTCGCAGCTTGGCTGCAAAACCTGCAGACGGTCGCGGACGTGGCCAGCACGATCTGCTCCCTTTGGACTCAAGTCGACGATGCCCTGATGAGCGGGGAGGTCCGGCAGAGGTCTGGGACCCATCCCCGAAGGACGTGGAAGGTCCAGGAGTGAAGGATAGGCCACGCAAGATTGCACGGCGGCGGCTAGGGCGGCTACGCACCTTCTGCCCGAGGAAGAAGAAGGGTAAAAGGTCCTTTGGACCGTTTTACCCCTCCTGTCACGAAGAGACAAACGTTTAAGTGGAGGGCAAAGTCGACAATTGATTATAAACTCAATCAGACACATTGCATGGATATAGATGACGTGGCATCACCCCATTGGCCGAAGTAAGTGTTTTATTGCAAAAATCGTAGTTAATTATCTGTAGCTCGGATCAAAACAAGTTTTATATAAAAATTGATCCTCATAATGAGAGGAACACAAAAAAATTATGTTTGAAACCTAATTTTTCATGCTATTCAAAAAGTAGTGTAAATTATCATCTTTAATGAATTAAAGATTAAGAAACCCTATTTTGATATGATTACTGTGTTTAATAGGGTTTAATGGATCTTTAGAGTTGATATTAATTTGTTAAATGTAAAAAGGAACATTGAGTTCAAGAAGGAAGAACTTTGCACATGATTAGTCTAATTTAGAGTTTATATGCTTGAAATTGGAAAAATACATAAAGTTATCATCTTTAATGATTTAACTAAGGAAAAACCCTTAGATTTGATGATAGATGGATAATTCAAGCTGATATTAACCTGTTGTTAATAAAAGTGAAAATAGGATTTAAAAAGATAATATTTTTATATAGTTGTTTTAATTTAGGGTTCTATGTACATGAATATGCCTTAATGGGATTAGAAACCCTAATTTATGTTAATATGAATTCTAATAGTTTTAATTGTACAAATCGAAGAATAAAATAGAGATATCATGATTCGAAGATAAATTGAGTACCAAAGATCTTTAATGTGAATTATTTGGATAATTAATGTTTCCTAGTGTATAAAAGTGGAAATAGTGATAAATAAGGTTCATATATGAGAGTTGAACTATAATGAAATATGATTTGTCAATTTGAAAGAAACCAAAGATGATAATTAGCCTTAATGTTTTGGATATGACCTAAAAGGATAAAGATAATAGTTTTAGTGTAAAAGAAACATATTAGACGTAATTGACATTCAATTGTGCCTATGATGCAGAAATTAAAGTTTGTGAACTAAAAGAGCATTAAAAGTGATAAATGCATAATGAAGGCTAAAACCCTAAAGTTGGCCTAGAAATCATAAGGTGGAATCCAAGTTGATCTTGAGGATGTCTTGAATAAAACAATGACACTTGAATGTTATGCATTATTTTTAGGATATTGTTGATTGCTTGTTAATTGTGTTGAATGTTAATGCATGGACATCAAGTTACTATGGATCAGGTATGTGGTTACGATTATGAATAACCGCTTTAGTTTCCCGATGGTTTCCGGATGTTTAATCGCATTGAATGCAACTAAACTGTTGGATGTTTATTTATTTCTTACAACTATAAAGTGACTACGATTATCACATAAGATATGTGCCTACTAGCTCAGATCCTGATCCCACTCTATGTCATAATGGCTGACCTAGTACATGGCTACCTAGAGGGTAGGTCCATCAGGTCATGAAAGACTTTGGCTACCTAGAGGGTAGGTCCATCAAGTCACCTTTATAGAGGTACCATATAAGTCCTTACAGGGACAACACAGAGTTATGGATAGGTATGGATTGAGTAGTTTGGCTTAAAATGTAATCTTGATTGTTAAATGATTAATTGAATGATTACATGGTTATCATAGTTGCATGATTATCTATTTCCCCCTCATACCAGCTTCGGCTGACCGACGTTTTGTTTGTCGGCGTTTTAGGTACAATGAAAAGAACAAACAGTAAAGTGGCACATGTGATACTAAAAGAGAATTAAAGTACAAAGGAGGAGTAGATATATTAGTATCGGTGTGGATAGAAGTTTAGAGATCCAAGTTTTCAAATGGTATGTAAAGAAAAATTTTATTACCATTTTCAGTATAGTCTGTTAGAATTTAATAATTGTTTATGGTTATATGTCGAACCTTTGATCCAGGATTAATGGGTGCGGCTCAACCTCTTGGTCTCCCTTAATTGGGGGTTATCGGGAAGTGGGGTCGTAACAGTTAGGGTATCACATGGATACTCCCTCAACTAGGTTTTCACATGGCTACACCCTCAACTATGGATTTACATGGATACTCCCTCAACTATGATTTTAGTTCAATAACCCTGTCAATTAGGGTTTATGTTCATGTTTAGGGTTTTATGATATATTTACTTAAGGATCACAACCCTTAATCACCACATGAATCATATTCATGTATGAATTCATGCTATCAACTTCTCAACTTGACTAGGTCATATCACCCTTCAGTTGAGTACATACAACTATGATTATCAAGTCATTGATCCTATAAGCGATTAAGGTTCATCCATTAATTGGCACTAATCACTTAGGTACTATTAGGGTTTCAACCTTTGTACCTTCATTGGTTATCATCACTAACCATCATATGATTATTGGAACTATCATTACCTTCAATTATCAAGTGATTAAATTACCAACAACCTTCAATCGGTTTTTGAGGTTTCATCACCAAACGATTTTGAAACCGAATGGTCATTGGTATTCAAATGGTTTGGGACCGTTTGGTATCAAACAATCTTGAGACCGTTTGGACTCAAACGGTCTTGAGACTGTTTGGTCCAAACCTCCTCAAAACTGCATCGACCAGATATGGTCTCAACCAATCAAATTGGATTAGGGTTTCCAATGTTGATTCCTTCAATCATTGAATTCATGGAACCAATCACCAATTGGACCTATCCTCATACTACAATTGAGTTAAATAGGTCAACCTTCACCTGATTTGACCCTCAATTAACCCTCAATTAGTCATCAATTAGGGTTTGAATCAATTGAATTAGGGTTTAGAATCGATGATTCAACAACACTCATCAATGCAAGATTGTTTACTTTGAAACTTTTGAACCATCATCCAAATTGGGTATGACCTGACCCCAAACGGTCTTGAGGTAGTTTGGATGACCTACAAACAGTCTTGAGACCGTTTGCCAATCAAATCACTCAAATCCAAGCCATCCAATTAAGGTTTGGATCATGGGATTGATCACCAAATCAGCATTGCATTGTATATCATCTTGGTACCTTTAGACCTTCAAACACCTAACCATACTCAACCCTAGACCTCCAAACGGTCTTGGTTGACCAAAAAACGGTCTTGAGACCATTTGGATGATCTCCAAACGGTCTTGAGACCGTTTGGCTCATCTAACCTTTGGATTCTAGTGAAATTTCATCAAGGTTTGGTCTATCGAGTTGATCAACAAATCAGCACTTAATTGCAATATGATTTGGTACCTTTAGACCTTCAATTGGTCAACTATACTTGACCCCAGACCTCCAAACGGTCTTGGGGTGACCCCCAAACGGTCTTGAGACCGTTTGGGTGATCCCCAAACGGTATTGAAACCGTTTGGGCTAATCAACCCAAAATCTCCAATTAACTCATTGGAATTTCAGCACTGTTTTCAATTAGGGTTTTCCCAATTGAATAGCCTTCAACTCACGATTCCTTGGGAGTTAATCCCTCAAATTTGGTGAGTCATTAGACCAAATCATTAGGAACAGTAATACCAAATGTTCAACCCTTGTTCAACGCACTCAAACGGTCTTGAGACCGTTTGCCCAAAAAGTTCAATTAAATCAGATTGATAATCAGCACTTAATCCAATTAGGTTTCCCTAATTGATTAGCCTTCAACTCACGATTCCTTGGGAGTTAATCCCTCAAATGGGAAGGGTCATCAACCAACATATTTATGAACACGAATACCAAACGGTCAATGCTTGGGCAACTCACTCAAACGGTCTTGAAACCGTTTTCCCAAACAGGTCAAGTTAATCAGGTTAAAAATGAGCATTTAATTCAATTCGATTTGCCTAATTGAGCCTTCAACCTACGATTCCTTTGGAGTTAACCCCTCAACTTTGGTGGGTCATTAGACTACATAATTATGAACAAAATTACCAAACTTTCAATGCTTTGTCAACCATCTCAAACAGTCTTGAAACTGTTTCTCCCAAACGGTTTCAAACCGTTTGCCTTTAAACGGTTTGCTGAAACTACATAGCCAATCAAATTAAAACGATTTGGAATAGCTATCAAAACTGTTTGGCTTGGTACTTTTCTTTGGATAAGCATATAGGATGATGTCATCATCCCCTTACTTCGAACAACCAAGAACAGCAACCGTTCATGATGGAAATTGCAGCAAAGAAATAAGAGTGTATCAAATTGAAGAAATCAATCAACAAAGCATAGAGAATTGATGCAATAACAATGTTTAAGGGTTTAAGTTATAAAAATCGCCTCCAATTGAGCTCCAAAGCTCCAAGATCACGCCATTAATGGTGGATGAAGCTCTTGCAACTCCCCATAGGCTCGTCCTCAAGCTTTTGATTGTAAAAGTTGGCTAGGGTTGAAGAGGAGATCAAAGTAAGAAGGAATCCATAATTTATTTTTGATTTCCACCATGAAATCAAGGAGAAATGGATCAAGAACCTTACCTACAGGTTGGGTTTCGTCTTTCGTCTCCTCCTAAGCTCCCTTGGTCGGCCAAAGCAAGGAGAGAAAGAAAAGGGTCGAGAAAAGCCTTTCATTTGGCTTGGAAAGGGCATTTTTATAAGAAAACTGATGAGAGAGAAGATACTTTATAAAAGTCTTTTTATTCCAAAATTGTTGCCACCACTTCCCTCTTGGTTTCTTGCATGCAAGGGCATCTCTATACCCACCGAACTCCCTTCCATTATCCATGGATTAAGGGAAAAGAAAATAAGCACCTTAATCCATTATAATATTAATATATCTTTTTGAGTGGAAATTCTTTTCCTTATAATAAGGTGAGTGGAATTTCACCTACTTAGGATATTTTCATTCCTTATCTTGGAAAAAGAACTTCCATCATTATTCAAAATCAACCAATAACATTTTGGTTGAAGGCCCTTTAAATAATACATTTATTTTTGCTCTAAATTGAATTAGGGTTTCACTTAAGATTAAATCTTGATTATTTTAATACCAAGATTCTCTCTCCTCCAACTTAATTCAAATGAGGTGACCCTCTCATTTTTTTTCTCTACATGATGACAAGAAAAATTAAGGACCTTATTGAAGTGGTAATTTTCATATTGAACCCTAGGTTTTGGGTAAATTGCACTTTACTCCGAAACTAGGTTTTAATGCACAAACATTGCTTTATCAGCTCTTTCTTGGTATTCAGGCTTCCATAAGCCAAACCTCAACATCATATTCACTCTCATGATGCTTCAACACATGAGGAACATATTATCATGCACAATTTGCACATTAGTCCAAAATAAGCAAACATTGCTTCAACATTGTCGAAACAGGACCAAAATTGAAACATATGTTTCTCATGGGCCCTAATTACTTTTCCCAAGATAAGATTAAGCATCTACTCAACCTTATTAGACAAAAAATCTAGGGTTAACACATAACCCAGGTCAGGGATGTTACACGTAGTTCCAGGGTTCTTCATCTAGGGACTTTAAGAAGCCTAGATCCTCTGCACCTAACCCTCCACCATCAAGAACGAGTTCTCAGACTCAGTGGTCCCCAAGTAGAGGTAGAGGATAAGGTCAACCGCCTCAAGAGACTCACAGTTCTGCATCAATGTCAGTCATTGGACCACCGAGACCACAACAACAGGAAAGAAGCTGCTACAACTGTGGGAAAGTGGGACATTTGATGAAGGACTGCCGGTCTAAGCATGTCAGTGTGACACAACCTCCAAGGAAGAATCAACAAGGATCACAGAGAAGGCAATCTCAAGGAGCAGCTCGAGGACGAGGACAAGCGTCTCAAGCTGGATCATCAACACCAACTCAACCGTAGGCGACAACGAGGTTCTATGCTATAAACCCACCAGAGGCAGTGGTTAATCCATGGGTTGTGGCTATCAGATGGAATTTCTATATTCTGATAAGTCTAAAACCTGTGTTTTATCTGTTCTGATTGACCCGGGTGCTACGCACTCCTTTATCACTAGGAGAATGATTTTGTAACACCCCTGACATGGGTTATGACCTAACCCTATAAGTTTTGCCTAAAAACATGTAATTATATACTTGTGAATACTCCCTGGGATGTAATTAAGTTCCTCAGGAACATATACTTCCAATTTTTGCTCCTTTATAAACAAAGTTGTAGTATTGATGTTGTAATGCAGGGACCTATGTGCAAATTACCCACTTAAGGGGTTTAACTTGCAAATTTCACAGGTTAAGATGTTCCTCTGATTATGAGACACATGAGTGAATATGATGAGGTATGATGGATTTTCCAAGCTTGGGCATCAAGATTTAGCTTGTGGAATGATCCTTGTGTTCAAAAACCCTAATTTGGAGTAAAGTGCAATTTACCCAAATTGTGGGATGCAAATTATGAAATACACCTTCTAGAACATCTTTTATGACTCTTGACATCATTTAGAGTAGAAATGATGAAAGGGACACATTAATAAGTAATCAGATAAGAAAAATGACCTTTGTGCATAAAATTCACCAAGTATGAGAATGGAGACCTTTCATGTATGTACCCTAGTTGAAAGTTGGCTTCTTTACCCTTAGGTCTTGAGTTTTGATGAGCTTTGCTTATGTTTAGATGAGCTTGGACGTGCCTTGAAACAAGGAGGGACTTGGATGAGAAATCCATGTTCTAGAGGTCCTTATGGTGTAAAATAGCCTAAAGTATATAAGCTCTTGTCCTTGCAAACCAACCAAACGTATCACTTCTCCTCTTTATTTCTCTTCTTTCTCAAAACGGCCAAGGCAGAGCTCTGGACCTCAGGGAGACGACCAAGTAGTGTTAAGGTGAGTAGGAACCATCTTCAAGCTCGAATTCATGGTGGAATTCTTCTTAAAAGGTTGGTTCCATGGTTAACTAACTTAGGTTCTTTGTTATAGCCAACCATCCCCATCTCTTCCTTAGAGAATTACCTCTGGCCGAGTTGTGGAGCTCAAGACACCATTAGAGTCTTAAAGCTTGGAAGCTTGGAGCTCTAGGAACAACGTTCTAAGGCGGGTTTTATAATTCTAAACTCTTTGCTTTTTATGCATATCTTGATTCTTGCAAATTAAGCTTTAGTTCTTCTTCTTCTACCTCCCTTCTTCCTTGCACTTTTGCAAGCAAAACGGTGGAGTAACTGACCTGAACAAAGGTTGAAGATGATGGGTGTGAATTCCTAGGTAGCTTTATCAACCGACGTTGGACCCTTTTGGTCCAAACGGTTGCAAACCGTTTAAGGTCAAACTGTTTCAAACCGTTTGATCTCAAACGATCTTGCAAGACCATTTGGATCAAACCGGTCTCAAGACCATTTGATAGGGTTGACCAAGGGACGAATGTTTGAGGCTCTGTTGGTAACATATGGAATTTCATTCCTACAAAGAATCATAAATTAATTCTTAACCAATTGAGAGTTGAAGGAACTTCAACATCCTAACCCTAATCGGGTTGAAATTACTGTTTATAAGTATAGATCTTGTTGAGGTTTGGGTTGAAGGACCCAAACGGCCTCAAGACCGTTTGGGGATTCATCCAAACGGTCTCAAGACCATTTTGTGACAACCAAGACTGTGTGAAGGTCTAGGGTTGAGCCAATTTGATGAATTGAGGGTCCAATTGCAACAAGTTGATGAATTGGTAAAAATGCTGATTTTAAACCTAATTAGGGTTCAACCCATATCCAACCAACTTAGGTTTTGGTCAAACTTTGGGCAAACGGTCTCAAGACCATTTGGAGGGTGTCCAAACGACCTCAAGACCGTTTGGACCAAGTTTGGGCCCAATTGGAGGTCAATTGATGGGTTCAACCTTGAATTGACTCACATTGTTGAATATTGATGACCATCCGATTGGAAACCCTAATTGAGTTAGAATTAACCCTAATTGGCTTTCAATTGAGGGACAAATTGATGTCCAATTGATTAAGGCTAATCTTAGTTGACTCCATTTATAAGTGGTTATCATGGATTTGGTCAATGGACGGCTTCAACATACATATCCATGACCAATTGCAACTTTTGAACCACTTTGGAGGTCCAAACGGTTTGAGCCCATTTGGACCAAACGGTCTCAAGACCATTTGGATCCAAACAGTCTCAAGACCGTTTGGGGCCAAACGGTCTCAAGACCATTTGGGGCCAAACGGTCTCAAGACCGTTTGGGCTCAAACGATCTCAAGGTCGTTTGGACCAATCGATCTCAAGTTGTTTTTTATCAAACGGTTTCAAACCGCATAAGCACCAAATGGTTTGGTGGTCAACTCTCCCCAAACGGTCAACACACCCAAATGGTTTGGGCAAATGACCTTGAGGTCATGCAGTCTTGGAGTCAAACATAGCAAACGGTCAACACATCCAAACGGTTTCAAATCATTTGGAGGTTGAAGGTGTACAACCGATTGAAGACTTTAGGGTTGTAATTGATTAGTACATTGAATGTTGTAATGGGTTTAATGGTGACCTAATCTAAACCCTAATGGTAACCTAGGACATTAAGGGACTAAGTGATTAATGAATTCACCCATGATGGTGATCAACAAGGTAGTTTACCAAAATACCCTTGAGGGGTTCAGTTGAGTAATACCTTGTTCTAATCAAACCATAATGACATGTTAGTGGTGACATGGCTTATGATTAGTCAATGAGGACTTAACCAACCTAATCTAGAGTGGTGTAATCACCATCTACTAGTGAAAGAAGAGAGAAAGTACCTTTTATGGTTGAAATTCAAGAAAAGTACCTTCAATACATATGAATATGCATGATTAGGGTATGATCCACCTATGTGAGATCATGGAAACCCTAATTATGATAATTGATGAATCTTAATATTATCTGAAGGCTTTAATGGTGATGATTCTCATACATGATGATGTTATGAGTGTTGGTATGTATGCCCATAGAGCAAGTCATATGATGATTGTAATGGGATACTTTGTAAATGATTTGAATAATAATAAAGGCAATTTCCAATCTATATGTTTAAACTGTTTCTGAGATGATGGTGTAACATGACAGATGTCTAAAGATTGTCTTACTCAATGACATATGCTTTTAGGTTCATGACCTAAGCGATGAGATCATATGGATGTTAAGAGTATACATTCTTGTTTAGTCCCTAGTCGGTTGTTATTGTGGAAATAACCATAGACATCAATAACACTAAAGACTAGATTGTGTGTTGGTTGATGACAGAATCTCATTAGTCATGATATGGTGATATCAAACCAAGAACATAGGTACTTGTTAGAGAACAAGGTACCGGACAGACCCACCGTGAGAGTGACACATGGAACCATGACTTGGTAGTCACAGTCAACTCTCACAGTGATGGTGGTGAGTGTGATTCTTAGACCTGAAATCACTACACTCAACACATGTCGTTGGGTACACTTTGACACCATCAAACGCAGTCCTGAAACATGGGTTGTTATAAAGGTGATGATTGGGTGGCTTTGACACATGGGGCTTTTGAGGGATGAGTGATAGATATGGGATTTGTCCCTCCTGAGGGAGTTTGATATCCTTGGCCACTTGATGAGTAGGATTGAGAAAGGCATGCGCATGCACGTGTGAATCAATATGTGATATTGATGTCATACACATCTCACTCGGTCTACTCTGAGATCAAGGAAATGAATGAACATTGACAGGATGACTGTTCCATGCCTCGAGTTCATTCTAGATATTAGTGACAAAGGAATTATACATTCACTGTAACACCATTCACGGATTGTAGGATGAAAGTTGTACTCCAACTTTCTACTTTCACTTGGGTAGCAATGATGTGTGACTAGGCACCGCTCTTTGCTTGTGAAGTCATAAGTGTTATGGACTTTCACTGCCAACGTGAAATGGACCTGCAGGGTCACACACATAGGATTTAACCTGGAAGAGGAGTTTTGTCCACAAGCAATGTTTAGATTGATTACTAAAGGAGTTTAGTAGTTTAATTAAACACTCAATTAATCGATAGCTCAATATCATAATGTTCAAGGTGTTGGACGCATTGATTGGAGTATCGGATTGATTGAAATCGTATTTGACTAATTCTGCACAATCTGCATTCCCAACCGATCGGTTCATGTGATGAACCGGTCGGCTGAGGTTGTTGAACCGATCAGCTCAATTGTTGAACCGATCGGCTCATGCACAGAGTGAAACGACCGGTTCAAGTGTTGAACCGATCGGTTCAACTGGTGCAATCGAGCTACTTGGGAAAGTAGGATTGGTGAGAATTTTCCTTTCGTTTCAAATTGCCCAATTCGATTGGGAATAATATTGGTATTCGATACCAATAGGGAAAGAAACAAGGAAAGTCAATCGGGAACCAACTTGGAACCCCAACCGACCGGTTCATGAGTGAACCGATCGGTTCAAGGGTCCTAAACGATCGGTTCATTGGTGAACCGATCGGTTCAGGTCCCCAACCGACCGGTTCACTTGTGAACCGATCGGTTTAGGTTGCGAGATGGTTGCTTTTTGTGGAAAATCCCGAACCCTTCTACTCCTGCTTTAGTCCCGTATTGCCGGGCACAGAGAACCCTGTCCCATGACCCGCCTATATATATAGGGGTATTGGGGGCTTCTCAGAGTACAACTCAGTGCAAGTTGATTGCTCTGCAAAGTTGTCGTTCTCTCTGGTTTTGGTAACCGAGAGAGAGCCCGAGCAAGTGCTTCCCGCAAAGGGAGGTGCAGCAAGGGAAGGACAACTGCAGTTGCAATTGACAGCAGGAGAGTGTGTTGGCGACTAGTACGTCAACAGGAGGGTGCGACTCCTTCCACTTCCTTGTGGGACAAGGAGAGTGGAGTTCTGGGTGGTCTGTGTGGACTACTTCAGAGGCGGGAGGACACTGCTGCTCAGGAGGACAACTGTCATCTGACAGTCCGGTAGGAGGAGGAGTCTTCAGTCCCGGTGCGACCAGGAGCTGCACAGAGACCGTCCAAGACCGGAGGTGAAGACCGCGCAAAGCGCGTGGTATTGTCGTCGAGCAAGCCTCGGGACAATGTATGATTCACAAACCATCTTTCCTATTATATAGATGTTGACGTGATTCCTTTTGTTCCGGGTTTGGAGAGAAATTTTTTTTGTTTCCACTGCTTCTCTGCCTCCTCCATTACCCAACAGTGGTATCAGAGCCAGGTCAACTGCTCTATATTTTAGGATTATCGATATGATTGATTTTTGGTTTCTCGCCTTTATTTATTGCATGCGATGCGAATAATATCGACTTTATACATGTCCAATCCACAAATCCCTAATATACATATATGATATGTAATATTAATGCACTCGATACGCGTCGCCCTTAAACGAGTTTTTTGGTGGATGTGTAGCATGGTTATGGCCTATAAACCCCTATATCTGTGTGTGGTTGTTGGTGTGGTTGCTTGCATCTCGGTCTGCGCACCGATTCCCTTTCCCATATTCCTGATGTAACTCGAAATAATTCGAGAATTCTTTTCCTACCTTTGCTCCCCCCGAATGTAACTCGGGGTTTCTCAATTCAATTGTAAATAGGATAGATTTTATTTCTTGTTATGTCAAAGAACGGCAGACAACCTGAAGACAATCAGTTCAAGGAGTGAACCGATCGGTTGGTGATCCAGACGGCCGGTTCGAGGAACGAGATGATCGGGTGGCGACCTGAGGAGATGCACGATGACCGGTGAACCAATCGGCTGGAGACGCCAGTCGATCGGCTGGTGGCACCCGAACAACCAACCTGATGGCGAGCTGATCAGTCATGGAGATGAGCTGATCAAACCCAGAAAGGCAGGCACAGATTTCAACTTGTACAGGTTGCATGTGATGTAGACCTAGATGACCGTGATTCCTCTTGGCTCAAGGAATCACAAATAGGATGGCCATAATCATTGCTTTTTATCATTTATGCATGTTTTGTGTGGGATATAGCATGCATATGATACATACTATATATTGTGGTGATTGGATATGTATATGTATATAAAAAAAAACCAAATCCCTCATTAAATATTAAGTTTTAGATGCCTTCCAAATGCGACACACGTGAAAAGCTTGATCGACCAAGTGTGGGCACGCCCTAGCGTGGTGCACCGTCTATCTCGTGGAAGCGTGAAGGATGAATGTGTGGGTCTTCCCTAGCAGGGTGCATGTTCATCGTGTTGGCTTTGGGTCGGACTTAACAAGATGACCTAGATAGGATCTAGCGCCTTGAGGCATGGAGATGATCATTGCAAGGAGTTGCATATGACATCTTTCAAGAGTTGCATATGATGCAATTGGCAAGAGTTGCCTACCTGAGAGATCTGAGTTGTGGGTGACAGCCCTAGCTGGTCCATGGCTCAGAGGATTTCAGGATCTTGACCCACTAGAAGATTGTACGCTGCAATCTTCCGAATTGATGGTGAGGGCTATCAATTTGAGTCAAAATAGTGGGAGCGGTAATTAATTAAAGGCCTAATTAATTATCGTCAAATTTTATTCAAATCAAATCAAAAAGGTTTTGACAAATGCAAATTTTCTCTTGTAGAATGGCAAAAGAATCATCTTTTAAAATGGGCAAATTAATTGAGAATAAATTCCATAACTGGTTGAGGACTGTGAGAAGTGTTCTGCACAATCCAGATATACCAGGAGCCTTAGAATCCACTCTATGTACGCTTAATGCATTGGTGAAGAAGAAAGTAGGTAAGGGAGAGAAGTGTTCTCTCGTCAAACCAATTTCTTCTACATGGAGTGGATGGAAGGAACAATGGAAGAAGAAGTCAGAGATAGAGATCTCTACTTCTGGTGTATACGTAATAGAGATTAACTTTACTACTTCTTCGTCATGGGTACTTGATACCAGATGCGGATCTCACATTTGTTCAAATGTGAAGGATCTTAAGAGAAGTAGGCCTTTGGGGAAAGGCGAGGTTGAACTACGTGTTGCTAATGGGGCAAGAGTTACCGCCAGTGCCATAGGAACCTATGAGTTAACTCTACCTAGTGGGCTAATAATAGAGTTGAAGAAGTGCTATTATGTACCTGCCATAAATAGGAATATCATTTCCGTCTCTTGTTTGGACAAAGATGGATTTGAATTTCTTATTAAGAATGGAAAGTGTTCCATTTCTAAAGATGGGATATTTTATGGCAGTGCCCCTATGTCTTATGGTCTATACTTGATAGACTTGGAGACAAGTGTATACAACATAAACACCAAAAGGCAAAAACTCAACGACTCAAACAAAACATATCTCTAGCATTTTCGTCTAGGGCACATAAATGAGAAGCACATTTCTAGACTCCATAAAGATGGTTATCTAGACTCTTTTGATTATGAATCAATAGAGACATGTGAATCTTGTTTGTTGGGCAAGATGACCAAGACTCCCTTTTCAGGTAAAGGTGAGAGAGCTAGTGATCTATTAGGACTCATACATACTGATGTATGTGGGCCTTTTAGAACTAATGCCAGAAATGGGTGTCAGTACTTCATTACCTTCACTGATGATTTCAGTAGGTATGGCTATGTGTACCTGATGAAACATAAGTCAGAAACCCTTGAAAGGTTCAAGGATTTCATGAATGAAGTACAGAACCAGCTTGGCAAGAGTATTAAGGCACTTCATTCCGATCGAGGTGGAGAATACTTGAGCCAGGAGTTTGAGGACCTTCTGCGAGCCTGTGGTATTGTATCACAATGGACTCCACCTGGAACACCACAGCATAATGGTGTGTCTGAAAGAAGGAATCGCACATTGTTAGATATGGTGCGATCAATGATGAGTTTTGCTGATCTTCCAATTTCTTTCTGGGGTCATGCTCTTGAAACCGTCGCGTTTATGCTTAACCGTGTACCATCTAAATCGGTTCAAAAGACACCATATGAGATATGGTACGGGAAGCGTCCCGATTTGTCTTTTCTGAAGATTTGGGGTTGTGAAGCTTACGTCAAGAAAACGTTTCCTGATAAGCTTGGACCCAAATCCGATAAATGTTATTTCATTGGATACCCCAAGGAAACGAGGGGATATTACTTATACCACCCTACTGACAACAAAGTGTTTGTTGCCAGGACAGCTGTGTTCCTAGAGAAGGAATTTATTTCCAAAGGAAACAGTGGGAGGAATATAGAACTTGAAGAGGTTCAAGCCCAACAAGAAAACATTGAACCGGTAGATGTACCAGAGGAAAATGGAGATTCACAAGGTGTTGTGGAATCTCAGTCTCCTCAGGTAACACAAGGACCTCGTAGATCTAGTAGGACTCCCCTTGAACCTGAGAGGTTTGGATACCTTTTAACTCAGGAAGGTGGAGAGTTGATCATAGATGATGATCCAACTACCTACGTAGAGGCTATGGAGGGACCAGATTCTGAGAAATGGCTAGAAGCCATGAGATCCGGGATGGAATCCATGTACTCCAACAAAGTATGGACTTTGGTGGAACCACCCGAAGGGGTAAAACCCATAGGGTGCAAGTGGGTCTTCAAGAAAAAGACCGACATGGATGGCAATGTGCAAACTTATAAAGGTAGATTGGTTGTGAAGGGTTTTTGACAAATTCAAGGTATTGACTATGACGAAACCTTTTCTCCAGTTGCCATGATTAAGTCCATCAGGATCATGCTTGCTATTGCAGCCTACTATGACTATGAGATTTGGCAGATGGATGTTAAAACCGCATTCCTTAACGGGAATATTCATGAGGATGTGTACATGACACAGCCTAAAGGTTTTGTAGATCCAAAGAATGCCAATAAAGTCTGTAAACTGCAAAGGTCAATCTATGGATTGAAGCAAGCATCTCGGAGTTGGAATCTTCGATTTGATGAAGAAGTCAAAGTGTTTGGCTTTATTCAAAATGAAGATGAACCTTGTGTGTACAAGAAGGTTAGTGGGAGCTCGACCACATTCCTCATATTGTATGTGGATGACATACTTTTGATGGGGAATGATGTCTTAGCCTTAGAGAAGGTAAAGACTTGGCTTGGGAAAACTTTCTCAATGAAGGACTTAGGAGAAGCATCCTATATTCTAGGAATTAAGATCTATAGATATAGATCTAGAAGGCTTATCAGACTAAGTCAGAGCACGTACATTGACAAGGTGCTGAAGCGGTTCAGCATGGAGAACTCAAAGAGAGGCAACGTCCCTATGCTACATGGAGTTACTGTCTCTAGAGCTCAATGTCCCCAATCTTGTGAAGAGAGGGAGCGTATGAATGGGATCCCATATCAGCCATTGGATCCATCATGTACGCTATGTTGTGCACACGCCCAGATGTCTCGTATGCTCTCAGCATGACGAGCAGGTACCAGTCAGATCCCGGGGATGCTCACTAGACAGCTGTGAAGAACATCCTCAAGTACTTGCGAAGGACTAAGGATCAGTTTCTTGTGTACGGCGGTGAGGAAGAGCTGGTTGTAAAGGGTTACACCGATGCAAGCTTCCAAACCGATAAAGATGATTACAGATCGCAGTCAGGATTTGTGTTTTGCCTTAATAATGGAGCTGTGAGCTGGAAGAGTTCCAAGCAAGAAACAGTTGCCGATTCTACTACAGAGGCCGAGTATATTGCTGCTTCGCATGCAGCAAAGGAGGCTGTGTGGATCAGGAAGTTCATTTCTGAACTTGGTGTAGTTCCCAGTAGTTGTGATGCAATTGAGCTTTATTGTGACAATAATGGAGCTATTGCACAAGCTAAGGAGCCCAGATCACATCAGCGGTCCAAGCACATACTGCGGCGCTTCCATCTCATACGAGAGATCGTACAGTGAGGAGATGTGAAGATTTGCAAAGTACCAACTGAAGACAACATAGCTGATCCACTGACTAAGGCCCTTTCTCAGCAGAAGCATGATGGTCATGCTAGGTCACAAGGACTGCGTTTCCTTGGTGACTGGCTCTAAGTGCAAGTGGGAGTCTGTTGGTATGTATGCCCATAGAGCAAGTCAAATGATGATTGTAATGGGATACTTTGTAAATGATTTGAATAATAATAAAGGCAATTTCCAATCTATATGTTTAAACTATTTCTGAGATGATGGTGTAACATGATAGATGTCTAAAGATTGTCTTACTCAATGACATATGCTTTTAGGTTCATGACCTAAGCGATGAGATCATATGGATGTTAAGAGTATACATTCTTGTTTAGTCCCTAGTCAGTTGTTATTGTGGAAATAACCATAGACATCAATAACACTAAAGACTAGATTGTGTGTTGGTTGATGACAGAATCTCATTAGTCATGATATGGTGATATCAAACCAAGCACATAGGTACTTGTTAGAGAACAAGGTACCAGACAGACCCACCGTGAGAGTGACACATGGAACCATGACTTGGTAGTCACAGTCAACTCTCACAGTGATGGTGGTGAGTATGATTCTTAGACCTGAAATCACTACACTCAACACATGTCGTTGGGTACACTTTGACATCATCAAACGCAGTGCTAAAACATGGGTTGTTATAAAGGTGATGATTGGGTGGCTTTTACACATGGGGCTTTTGAGGGGTGAGTGATAGATATGGGATTTGTCCCTCCTGAGGGAGTTTGATATCCTTGGCCACTTGATGAGTAGGATTGAGAAAGGCATGCGCATGCACGTGTGAATAAATATGTGATATTGATGTCATACACATCTCACTCAGTCTACTCTGAGATCAAGGAAATGAATGAACATTGACAGGATGACCGTTCCATTCCTCGAGTTCATTCTGGATATCAGTGACAAAGGAATTATACATTCACTGTAACACCATTCACGGATTGTAGGATAAAAGTTGTTCTCCAACTTTCTACTTTCACTTGGGTAGCAATGATGTGTGACTAGGCACCACTCTTTGCTTGTGAAGTCATAAGTGTTATGGACTTTCACTGCCAACGTGAAATGGACCTGTAGGGTCACACACATAGGATTTAACCTGGAAGAGGAGTTTTGTCCACAAGCAATGTTTAGATTGATTACTAAAGGAGTTTAGTAGTTCAATTAAACACTCAATTAATCAATAGCTCAATATCATAATGTTCAAGGTGTTGGACGCATTGATTGGAGTATCGAATTGATTGAAATCGCATTTGACTGATTCTGCACAATCTGTATTCCCAACCGATCGGTTCATGTGATGAACCGGTCGGCTGAGGTTGCTGAACCGGTCAGCTCAATTGTTGAACCGATCGGCTCATGTACAGAGTGAAACGACCGGTTCAAGTGTTGAACCGATCGGTTCAACTGGTGCAATCGAGCAACTTGGGAAAGTAGGATTGGTGATAATTTTCCTTTCATTTCAAATTGCCCAATTCGATTGGGAATAATATTGGTATTCGATACCAATTGGGAAAGAAACAAGGAAAGTCAATCGGGAACCAACCTGGAACCCCGACCGACCGGTTCATGAGTGAACCGATCGGTTCAAGGGTCCCAAACGATCAGTTCATTGGTGAACCGATCGGTTCAAGTCCCCAACCGACCGGTTCACTTGTGAACCGATCAGTTCAGGTTGTGAGATGGTTGCTTTTTGTGGAAAATCCCGAACCCTTCTACTCCTACATTAGTCTCGTATTGCCGGGCATAGAGAACCCTGTCCCATGACCCGCCTATATATATAGGGGTATTGGGGGCTTCTCAGAGTACAACTCAGTGCAAGTTGATTGCTCTGCAAAGTTGTCATTCTCTCTGGTTTTGGTAACCGAGAGAGAGCCCAAGCAAGTGCTTCCCGCAAAGGGAGGTGCAGCAAGGGAAGGACAACTGCAGTTGCAATTGATAGCAGGAGAGTGTGTTGGTGACTAGTACGTCAATAGGAGGGTGCGACTCCTTCCACTTCCTTGTGGGATAAGGAGAGTGGAGTTCTGGGTGGTCTGTGTGGACTACTTCAGAGGCGGGAGGACACTGCCGCTCAGGAGGACAACTGTCATCCGACAGTCCGGTAGGAGGAGGAGTCTTCAGTCTCGGTGCGACCAGGAGCTGCACAGACACCGTACAAGACCGGAGGTGAAGAACGCGCAAAGCGCGTGGTATTGTCGCCGAGCAAGCCTCGGGACAAGGTATGATTCACAAACCATCTTTCCTATTATATAGATGTTGACGCGATTCCTTTTGTTCCTGGTTTGGAGAGAAATTGTTTTTGTTTCTGCTGCTTCTCTGCCTCCTCCATTACCCAACAATGAGTTCAACTCACCAAGGAGTGTATAGTAAACCCTAATTCTAGGGTAATGACATATAATGGGAATAGTAAACCCTAATTTAGGGTGATCTGATAAATGTAGTAATTTAGGGTTATGTCTTTAGTTATCAAACCCTAAATACAAGCTGTAATATGAGGAATCTTTATGCCTTGTGAGATAAGAAGTTCAATAAATCTAATCCAGAGGAGATGTGATATGAATGAGAATCTCTAAATTAGAAATGAAAATATGGAAATCCTGGTGGGATAAATAGTGAACCTAGTTTATGACCTAGCAATTATGAAATCCTGGAGATGTCTACAAGGTAATGCCTTTGAGTGAAGTATTGCCAAATCAATGAGTATGATGTAATCATACCATGATAAGAATGAGAAATGAATTCATACATTGAATTTTCAATCATTATGATGTTCAATAAATGTTGTAATTAAAGATAAACACTCATCATACCCTGGTATGCTTCCAAGAATGGCAAAGTTGCATACTAGAGTTGGATTGATAATCTGAATAAGAAATATTAATTAATGAAGGATGTGGTATGTTAACCTTAGTCCTGTCTTATGCTTTTAGTTATGAAACTCTGTGAACATATTTACAAATATGATGCCTTATAAGATAAAGGGATTTCAATAACCTTAATTTTGAATAGGGTGAAACCCTATTTCCAGTTATGCTTTTAAGCATGAATCTTCATGATTAATGTATGAGATGAGGAATCAATATTCCTAATCATTAGCGAAGGAAATGAATAACCCTAATTGATGAGATTCAGGGAACCTAACTCTTGTAAGAGTAGGAAGGTATAACTTCTTTGAAATGAATTGTTTACTGTTATCAGTTAAATTAACCAAGCAAGTTCTTATATGAGGATGATCATATTCAGGTAATGATGATGATTTCATATTCATTGAAAGTATGTTATTAACTTTATGAATAGAGAAATACCCCGTTACCTATCAAGTGGCATCTCATGAAATTAATAGGCTGTGAGAGCCATGAGTATCATCAAGGTCATGCTTGACAGATGACTTGTGATGGGATAATTGGGAAATGATAATTGATGTGAGTTAGACTTGTTACATTTAGTATTCTATTTTCATAGCTGCCATGCTAATGATTAATGTTTGAGAACATGTATGATGTTAAAAGAATACTGAAATGTACCTAACTAATCAAGTATAATCATACCATGTAGATCCCTGATCATAGATCCATCATTGTCAGAGACCAAATGATGGTGAAACAGGTTTTCCTAAGGGAACTCCTGGAGCACATACTTTTGAGTATGTGGGGGAAATGGATGCGTAAATCCTTACATCCTAGTGTAGGAATTGATGTATATGTATCATAATCCATCAACCCTTCACTACAAATCCAAACCAAGAGATGTACCACGAATCTCCCAAAGAAGACACAAACACCGCATCAGTGAGAGATAAATAAGAAATCTTCCGATGACGAAGAGAGTACAGAACGCCACTATAACTCTAAAATAGCGAAGGACCAGATTACCCTGGTAAGCTATAACAGCAGAGACATAAGATGTCCTGCAAACAATCCTCTAACTGATTGAGGAAGATGAGGTCTTAAGAATTTGGCTCTTTTAATGACCTATGTATGATACCAATGTGACGTAACAGTGATCGGTTGGAGTATGAGCGGTATACCTCATCTCCGTAGGGCATAATGATGTTTGTAAAACATAATCATCCGCGTAGTATAATTGTTTAGTTTAAACTACGAGATACTTGAATGGTGTTACACTGCATAGTAGATATGTTTCTCACATTATCTATATGTTGATATTCTGCTTAGTACATCTCTGCTGTTGATTACTTTAAATTGCCTATGTTGTTTCTTGAATTGCTATATAAAGCTTCTAGTTGAGAGTTATAACTCTCGCTGGGACAATTTGTACATTGTCTCACTCCGTAGATTTCAACTTTTTAGGTGGTCGTCAAAGACGAAGGATCCCATTTAAGGATGAGCAACAACAGCGACAACAGTACCAAAGGCAGCAGTGAATCTCAGGTGGAGATACTGACTGCTGAGTTATGTAGTTAGATAGTCCTATGCCGTCTCTGTACTCTCAGGTCCTAGGAATTAGTGGTTTGAGTTTTTGGTGTTGGCTCTTGAGATTTTTGAATCATGTTGTATATAACTACTCAAGAAGTGGTTTAACAGAGATGTAAACTATTTACTTGGTTTCTTATAAAAAGGAGTTTTATAATTTCCAGATCTTGTCCCAAAAGTTTTAATTTCCAGTAATTTTTCGTATTCCGCAACTAATCAATTACTTCCGCTAAGTTTAAATCGTGTTTATATCGTGGTTTGGAGATCAGAGCCCACAATTTAGTGGTATCAGAGCTCTAGGTTCACCGAGTCTACAGAGACATAGGACTTAGGATGTCGAGTCTATCTTTAGTGTTTCTTCTGAAAACTACTAGAGGGGGGTGAATAGAGTTTTATAGATAATTTAACAATTATTTAACTCAAACAACCACAATGAAAAATATTTGACAAGGAGACACAAGGTTTAGAGTGGTTCCAACTATAGCAAATACTATAGCCGTCAATCCACTACCCGGTTGCTTACCCAACCAGGATTTGAAAAGAAATTTATTTTATTACCTCGCAAGGAATTTACATAAAATACAATCTCTTTTCCCAAACCCTTCAAGCAGCCTTCACCTAGAAGTAATCGCCAACCTTGAAGCAGCCTTCCCTTGAAGTAGATGCACCAACTCCCGTTGCACCAGCCTTCTGAAGTAGCTTCCCTTGCGATAGCCTTCTTGAAGTAGCTTGAAGTCCCCTTCTCCACCTGATAAGTCAACCCACTCCAATCCGCAGCCTCCAACCCTAGGAGTAGCAAGGAGAGTACAAAAGATAAAAAGGAACAAGAGAGAAAAAGGAAATTACAACTTATCCTTTAAGCCCAAGGCTTGATATGCCTAGATCAAGCGTATAGATCTCCTAGCCAAGTGTGTGAACTTGTGATTGCTGTGGGTAGGAGAATCTAGCCTATAGGACACGAGATTGAGCTAAGGAGAAAGTAGACTAATGATCACAGTGCTCAAATTGCTTGCAATAGATTGCTCAAGTATGCTCAAGTGTATTCTCAAGTGTAACAAGTGAATTCTAGTGTCCTATGGCTTGTCCTATTTATAGGAATGGCCTAAGTATGCTTAAGGACGTTCTAGACAACTTCTAGGGGTTTCTAAGTGCTTAACTAGTCGTTAGGTACAAAGTTGTTGCTTTAACAACGGCTAATTAATTTATTCTGCAGTTGCTGTCAGAGAACATCTCGGTCGACAAATGGTCGACCGAGACACCTACTCGGTCGAACTTTTGTCGACCGACAGGCTCTCTGGAACAAGTGATTTGCAACGTCTTTCTTCAACTGCCAACTAATTTGTCTGTTGTGTCTAACGGCTACTTTGGATCTTTCTCGGTCGAGAAGATTGTCGACCGAGAGTGTCTCAGTCGAGGAGTTTGTCGACCGAGAAGGATCCTGTTTCAAGATTTCAATTTAGGCACTAATTATATGTGTGAGTGTGCATAAATGATCCTATTTAAATGGGATGACATGTCTAACTATGGTGTTTGGCTAGGGAAAATCTAACGCTTGATTTACATGCAATTCTAAGTACTTGTACATTATATATTTGTACAAGTTTTTACAATAATGATTACATTGCATGAAAATATAAACATTTTAGCTTGTGGATTTTCCCTAGTTGCTTTGCCATCCATCTTAGTCCTGCACACTCAAGTAGCTCGTTAGATTAATAAGAATGAAATGTTTGTCATAATCAAACCAAAGGGATTTATCATAATATCCAATTTATCCAACAATGTCCCCCTTTTTGAAGATGACAAACATTTCCTAAATATGAAATAAGGAAATATAAAGCATGTGAGTTTCATACCTGAAAATTACCTTTTGTAGCCATTTATGTTTTGCAAGTGAGTGCTGGCCAAGATGTTATGAAACTCATTTATATTTTTGATTTTTATATTCTTTCTCCCCCTTTGTCATTTCAAAAAGATATCCAAGTTGAATATTTTATTATTCTTCTCCCCCTTAATTTTATATTATGCTCCCCCTTAAATAGATATCCTATTAGGAAGATGGAATTTTGTCGAATTTATCCACAATTTGTTTCTCAATCATTTGCAAAGGATGTTAAGCCTTGAAATGATATGAGATTCCCTTAAGCTTATGATGAATGTATATTTATTTCTCATTTATCAAAGGATGTTAAGCCCTAAATTAAATGAGAATCCTCTAATCTTAGAGTACATAAAAATGTCTCCATCCAAATGCAAGGGATGTTAAGCCCAGTTTTGGGTAGAGAGTTCCTTCAAGTACAAGATACCATTTTCAATAAATTTATAAATTTCTTTATAATCAATGAAAATTTCCAGCTGTACATGGTGGTTACAATGTTTTTGTAAGCTTCTTCAATCAAATGGTCAAAGTTGTTTTTATGATCTCCCCCTTAGATATCCCAAATAAAGACTTAAATGCTTTGCAATATGTTTGAAGAGTGTCCATATGCATAAAAGAATACTCCGTTTCACAAATGATGTTCAACATGCATCCTTAAAATTATTTGATGAGCAATCATTTGCAGCAGAATTATTTCAGACTTGACAACAGAGACCTGCTCGGTCGACGATTTCTCGACCGACAGTGTTCTCGGTCGAACAGGTCTCGACCGAGACTGTTTCTGTGTCAACGATTGTTGTTAATTCTTACCACAAGTTTTTTATTTGTTACTCCCCTTAATTTGTATGCTTTACAATAATAATCTTTATAATCCATTTATTTACAAGATGTCTTATATGCAAAAAGATATCCATCCAAGTCAAAAGGATAACCAATTTCATTAAGAAATATGGAAAGATAGACACATCATACAGAAGTGATCCATAACAATCATTCAAAGCAAGTCATTACAACTAATATTACTCCAACACTCACTGAAAAGATTTAAGAATTACATCAACGTCAGGATCTTTCCCAATAAATGGCTCAGCTCCATAGTATTGGACCAAGGTTTGCCAATCTAGAGCTCTCGTCTTGGTTAAAGCATATGCTTCCAAGAATGTAGGAACTCGGTCCAATCGGAAATGAGCAACAATATCTTGCAATTGCATAGATGAAAATTGAGTATGCGTTAGATCCATGGATGGTGGAGGTGGAGTTTGATAGTAGTTGTACGAAGGATTGTATGGATTGAGCATGCCTGGATTTAAAGAATATGGATATTCATCAGTTTGGTTTGGGGAAAGGGTTTGCATTCTTTGGTTTAAATATGTCATGGCATGATGATTGTAGTCTAATTGTCTACTAAGGTGATATTGGGAGCCAGCAATATAAGTAAGAGTATTTTGAATGGGGTCCTGTGGTAGGGTAGTAGGGGGAGGTGGTGGTATGTCCTGATGAGACATTTCTCCTTCTACTCTAGCCCTTTTATGACCAAAATCTATTCCCATTTTCTCTACGGTATTCTTACTTATCTTTTGAGGTCTACGCTCCCATGTATATCCCATATCCTCAATGTTTGTTTTAAGAAAATGTTGAGTAATTTGACATACGAAATCCGCATATGGTGGGTTGCCAGAAAACTCAACCATGTTTGTAAGGATTATACGGATGAAGTTTGTGGGAATGCGGCTTATGATGGCATAAATGAGGCACATTCAGAATATTGGAACTTCAAACTTGTTAGCTCTAGGGTGAATATTTGTAGAAACAATGAGATTTACAATCCTACAGGCAGGTTTGAGATTTATAGCATAGTAGGTTCCCCTATCTTCATGACAAGTAGTGTTGGATTGAAAAATAGCTCTTTTTATGTCACTAAGGCTAATGGTATGATCATCTTGGGAAAGTTGATTTAGTGGATTTCCGGTGGCAAGATCAAGGGAATCTTGGTATTCATCTATGTCAATTTCTAGCATGTCAAGAATATCCCCTTCGGTAAATTTAAGGCTATTCCCATTGACCATGGTGTAGAAGAATGTGGTTTCATTTTCAGTATGGGATATGAGATTGGCATAAAATTCGTTGACTACCTTAGTGGAATAGAAAGGGAAAGAGGGATTGATGAAGTCCTTCAATTTTTGCACTTCAAAGAGATCCTCCAGATCGACTATGTTGATGAAGTCCATGACTTCGACTGGTCGTCGTGGAAGAGGGGCTTTGGAGGAAAGCCATAGATATCGATCACCAGCATCTCCATCGACGAAGGCGATGTCGTTGATGATCGTCAGTGGCGGAGTGGCTTCCCGAGCTTCCCGTCCTTTCCTGTCAGCGACCTTCTTCTTCCCACGGGCAGCTGATGATGAGGCCATTTGTGTTACTTGAGTGTGGAGAAGAAGCAAGGAAGGTTTGAGAATGAGGATGCTGAAGAGTTGCACAAAAATGCACTAGAGAGGGACAATGGAAGCAAGAGTATGCAAGTATGAGTAAGTGTCCCGTTTTTGCTCCCTTTTATAACATTCCAGCGACCAGGTCGGTCGACGATTCGTCGACCGAGCGTCCGCAATGGTCGTGTTGCAGATGCGCCACTCGGCTCCCCAACGGTAAAATAACGGTCATAAACGGTCATAACGGTCGGTTTACAACGGTCGTATCCAACGGCTATTTCTCGGTCGAACAATTGTCGACCGACATTGTCTCGGTCGAACATTTGTCGACCGAAGGTGTGTCTGATACTGAATCTGTATAGATTCTGTCGGTCGAGAGAGAGGGACTGACCGAGAGGTTTTCGGTCGAAGTGTTCGTCGACCGAGAGACTTACTGAGTACGAATTTGAAGCTGATTTTTAAGACTATTTTTGTAGAGCCCACATATATAGATTAATATTGTGTTTATTATTGACAGTATTGGGACAAGTTGTGATCATAAATTAATTTCTTTTAACCATAAAAGGATATCCAAAATAGTTATTATGTCAAACTTATTTTAGGTCGAATTTGACTACGACCATAGCGCCCCTTAGTCAAGTTTTATTTTGACCAAGAGGCAAATTTTTGCAGATTTTTCAGATTGAATATATTGAGTATAATATCTGCATAAAATTTAATTTAAATATCAAGTTGAAGCATACTACTTAATTGGAGGCACAATTAATTATTTCAAAGATACTGAGTTAGAGATTTTGTTGCAAGCAATAACATATAACTAATAAATTATTTTGCTTGCTTATATATTTTCATAGATTCATGCATACAATTTTCTATGCGCACCCAATGATGAAAGCATGGTATAACAGCATACAATGATAATTCCATTTTATAATTAGTATATGAATAGACCAGAAAATACTTTTACGAAAAAAATCATATGAAAATAGGAATTTTCTTTTCATTTGACTTAGACTTTAAATCATCTAGGGAACAAACTAATATTAATTTCATTTACATTTGTAATTATGTAGAGTTGAGATAGACATAGAAATATGCAACTAATGTCTTTGGTCATATCTCAACTTGATTTTGTTCATTTAGTTTGGAGGTTTTGGAACCCAAACTAACTCTACATCTTTTCTCTTATAAGGACATGAAAATGAATAGTGACCAAGGCGCAAACAGTAATGACAACATATTGAGTCAACTTCATATCTTTTTCTATGGTTGTGTCCTATGTTGTCATTGGGTGAGGATGTCCTTTTAGGTACATATATAGATTGGGTTTGTGACTTTCTCTGACTAGGTTGTTGATGAGATTTTCCTTTAGGCTTGTAACCTAGTCCCCTTCTCCCAATTTGTTGATAGGGATTATCTAGAATTTGATCAAGAATGCCATGGTTATTCAAACTACGAACTTGTTGTTGTAGCTTGGCAATCTCATCCATTCTTTTCTTAATGTCTATTTTTGCTTGGTCTAGATTGGATGACAATAAATTTCTTTCTTTAACAATAGTGTCATAATCTATATGGGTGCACAATAATGGTTGTTTTTGAAGATCGTTTACTTGAGTCTGTAAGTTTGAATTTTCAACAGAAAGGAGCTTGCAATCGGCTTCCATAGATTTTATCTTAAGATTAGAAAATTTATTTCCCTCTTTAAGATCCTCATTTTCAGATGCAAGAGCAAGAAGTTTAACATTTTATCTTAAGGAGATTTTTGAATCATGTTGTATATAACTACTCAAGAAGTGGTTTAACAGAGATGTAAACTGTTTACTTGGTTTCTTATAAAAAGGAGTTTTATAATTTCCAGATCTTGTCCCAAAAGTTTTAATTTCCAGTAATTTTTCGTATTCCGCAACTAATCAATTACTTCCGCTAAGTTTAAATCGTGTTTATATCGTGGTTTGGAGATCAGAGCCCACAATTTAGTGGTATCAGAGCTCTAGGTTCACCGAGTCTACAGAGACATAGGACTTAGGATGTCGAGTCTATCTTTAGTGTTTCTTCTGAAAACTACTAGAGGGGGGTGAATAGAGTTTTATAGATAATTTAACAATTATTTAACTCAAACAACCACAATGAAAAATATTTGACAAGGAGACACAAGGTTTAGAGTGGTTCCAACTATAGCAAATACTATAGCCGTCAATCCACTACCCGGTTGCTTACCCAACCGGGATTTGAAAAGAAATTTATTTTATTACCTCGCAAGGAATTTACATAAAATACAATCTCTTTTCCCAAACCCTTCAAGCAGCCTTCACCTAGAAGTAATCGCCAACCTTGAAGCAGGCTTCCCTTGAAGTAGATGCACCAACTCCCGTTGCACCAGCCTTCTGAAGTAGCTTCCCTTGCGATAGCCTTCTTGAAGTAGCTTGAAGTCCCCTTCTCCACATGAGAAGTCAACCCACTCCAATCCGCATCCTCCAACCCTAGGAGTAGCAAGGAGAGTACAAAAGATAAAAAGGAACAAGAGAGAAAAAGGAAATTACAACTTATCCTTTAAGCCCAAGGCTTGATATGCCTAGATCAAGCGTATAGATCTCCTAGCCAAGTGTGTGAACTTGTGATTGTTGTGGGTAGGAGAATCTAGCCTATAGGACACGAGATTGAGCTAAGGAGAAAGTAGACTAATGATCACAGTGCTCAAATTGCTTGCAATAGATTGCTCAAGTATGGTCAAGTGTATTCTCAAGTGTAACAAGTGAATTCTAGTGTCCTATGGCTTGTCCTATTTATAGGAATGGCCTAAGTATGCTTAAGGACGTTCTAGACAACTTCTAGGGGTTTCTAAGTGCTTAACTAGCCGTTAGGTACAAAGTTGTTGCTTTAACAACGGCTAATTAATTTATTCTGCAGTTGCTGTCATAGAACATCTCGGTCGACAAATGGTCGACCGAGACACCTACTCGGTCAAACTTTTGTCGACCGACAGGCTCTCTGGAATAAGTGATTTGCAATGTCTTTCTTCAACTGCCAACTAATTTGTCTATTGTGTCTAACGGCTACTTTGGATCTTTCTCGGTCGAGAAGATTGTCGACCGAGAGTGTCTCGGTCGAGGAGTTTGTCGACCGAGAAGGATCCTGTTTCAAGATTTCAATTTAGGCACTAATTATATGTGTGAGTGTGCATAAATGATCCTATTTAAATGGGATGACATGTCTAACTATGGTGTTTGGCTAGGGAAAATCTAACGCTTGATTTACATGCAATCCTAAGTACTTGTACATTATATATTTGTACAAGTTTTTACAATAATGATTACATTGCATGAAAATATAAACATTTTAGCTTGTGGATTTTCCCTAGTTGCTTTGCCATCCATCTTAGTCCTGCACACTCAAGTAGCTCGTTAGATTAATAAGAATGAAATGTTTGTCATAATCAAAACAAAGGGATTTATCATAATATCCAATTTATCCAACATCTTCCTCATCTAATAGAATCTTCTGCTCCTCAGTAGAACAAGATATATAACGACGAGGATTTTGTTGCAGGAAGCAACAATGCTACACCTAGAAGAAGTGCACAAGAGCAAGTAGTAGAGGGACACTTACCTGAGGTTCCCCTAGTTAATCCAACCATGATAAGGAATCCTTCCTTAGGAATCATTGTTGGAGAATTTAGGGCAACCGTGATGTATCTAGTGGATCAAACACTAGCAATACAACCCAGATTACCAGCTCCTAATGACGATGTTTTGGATATCCATAGAATATATAACCCTCAGTAGCAGGTTGAAGCAGAAGTAAATGATGAAGCTTTAAACTCAGAGCAATCTTATGCTCAATCTCAGCCTGATGAATCAGTTCACAGCAATGTAGGTATTAGAATACAGCCAGAGACCAGGACCTGTCATAATTGTAGGAGGCCTGGACATATCAGATCTAATTGTTTAGAAAGGATATATAGAGGAAGAATTGAGAAAAGGCCTATCCAAACCCAGAAGCAAAGGCCTGGAATTTCCAGAAGGAAAAAGTTTCTGGTGTCACCGACACAAGCGGGACCTAGTACACTAAGGCAATGGTTATCCAGAAAGGATAAGGAACCCTTTAGACCACAACAACTGGAGAGACACTGCTACAACTGTGGTAAGGTGGGGCATTTGATGAAGTACTGTCGATCTAAGCCTGTCAATGTAACACATCCTTCGAGACAAGGTCAACAAGGATCACAGAGAAGGCAATCTCAAGGAACAGCTTGAGGACGTGGACAAGCGTCCCAAGCTGGATCATCTGTACCAAATCAACCACAGGCAACAACGATGTTCTATGTTATGAACCCACCTGATGCAGTGGTCGATCCACGGATTGTGGCAGGTCAGATGAAACTTTTATATTCTGATATGTCTAAATCTTGTGTAGTATTTGTTTTGATCGACCCGGGTGCTACACACTCTTTTATTACTCGAAGAATGATCCGTAACTGCAATATGACATTCAGTCATAGGGCAGAAAGTTGATGTTGGAGACTCTGTTGAGTGAGTTTGATGTTATGCAGGAGGTATGATCTCCCTGCATCCTCTTCTTTTCTAATCATCACATTCAAGTGGATCTTATACCACTTGATATGCAAGGATTTGATATAATTCTCGAGCCATGACTGGTTAGACAAGATAAATGGTATTTCTTATAAATCTCTTTATGATATTTTGGATAAAATTTAAAGAGTAATTGATTGAACTTTCCTTGATTGGTCTCATAAAATCTTTTAATGTTGCATCAGATAGATGTTTCATGTTACATGCTTACTTCTATAATAAGAAAAGGTATTAACAAATTGATATGAATATAGGATTCAGTAAAGTTAATAATTATGTTTGTAAGGATGAGAGAAGAGAAGGATAATTATAGTACTCAAGTACATATTTTCTTACCTCAGTAATCATATACCGTGGCCAGGTATACAATTACTGATGATAAAGTAAATATGGAAACTCTTAAATTGTTACCTTTTGATTACTCTGATCAAGTAGTCAATCTGAAACAACCTAAAGAGTATCATAAGAAAAGAAAAATGAGAATAAAGAAGGTCAACCATGATTAGTAATGGTTGAAAGAATATATGTAATGAGCAATGTCCCATGATAAAAGGAAGAAAGAGATATAAAGTGTTGATAACACAAGTAATTAATACCAAAGTAAGAATGTTAAGAACATCCCTTGTTAGTTGTTTATGTTCTTAAATAAACATAGAATTTTAAGAACATCCCTTGTTAGGGGTTTATGTTCTTAAAATAAACATATCCTTCTCCAGAATGTCTGTTAAGTAAATCCTTGTTTGATAAGAAAACTTTTCTTTATGATAAGAATGTGTAACAGATAAGATGGTTAATGCATATAATAAAGAAAGTTAGTATGCTGATTATCGGATGTGATGATACACTCAGAGTGCAAAGGCCCTTATATGGTCTCAAATAAATATCAGGGCTTGAATTTGATCCTAAGAAATGTTGATCAAAATTCTATAACATCTCCCTAAAAATAGAATGTCACCTAAGAATGTAATAATATAATGCTAAAACAATATCTGCCTTCCCCTTTACTTCCTGAGATTTTGGGGACGAAATCCTTGTTAGGGGTTTATGATTTTGTAACACCCTTGACCTGGGTTATGACCTAACCCTAGAAGTTTTGCCTAAAAACATGTAATTATATACTTGTGAATACTCCCTGGCATGTAATTAAGTTCCTCAGGAACATATACTTTCAATTTTTGCTCCTTTATAAACAAAGTTGTAGTATTGATGGTGTAATGCAGGGACCTATGTGCAAATTACCCAGTTAAGGGGTTTAACTTGCAAATTTCACAGGTTAAGATGTTCCTCTGATTATGAGACATCACATGAGTGAATATGATGAGGTATGATGGATTTTCCAAGCTTGGGCATCAAGATGCAGCTTGTGGAATGATCCTGTGTTTAAAAACCCTAATTTGGAGTAAAGTGCAATTTACCCAAATTGTGGGGTGCAAATTATGAAATACACCTTCTAGAACATCTTTTATGACTCTTGACATCATTTAGAGTAGAAATGATGAAAGGGACACATTAATAAGTAATCAGATAAGAAAAATGACCTTTGTGCATAAAATTCACCAAGTATGAGAATGGAGACCTTTCATGTATGTACCCTAGTTGAAAGTTGGCTTCTTTACCCTTAGGTCTTGAGTTTTGATGAGCTTTGCTTATGTTTAGATGAGCTTTGACGTGCCTTGAAACAAGGAGGGACTTGGATGAGAAATCCATGTTCTAGAGGTCCTTATGGTGTAAAATAGCCTAAAGTATATAAGCTAGCTCTTGTCCTTGCAAACCAACCAAATGTATCACTTCTCCTCTTTATTTCTCTTCTTTCTCAAAATGGCCAAGGCAGAGCTCTGGACCTCAGGGAGACGACCAAGTAGTGTTAAGGTGAGTAGGAACCATCTTCAAGCTCGAATTCATGGTGGAATTCTTCTTAAAAGGTTGGTTCTATGGTTAACTAACTTAGGTTCTTTGTTATAGCCAAGCATCCCCATCTTTTCCTTGGAGAATTACCTCTGGCCGAGTTGTGGAGCTCAAGACACCATTAGAGGCTTAAAGCTTGGAAGCTTGGAGCCCTAGGAACAATGTTCTAAGGCGGGTTTTATAATTCTAAACTCTTTGCTTTTTTATGCATATCTTGATTCTTGCAAATTAAGCTTTAGTTATTTTTCTACCTCCCTTCTTCCTTGCACTTTTGCAAGCAAAACGGTGGAGTAACTGACCTGAATAGAGGTTGACGATGATGGGTGTGAATTCCTAGGTAGCTTTATCAACCGACCTTGGACCCTTTTGGTCCAAACGGTTGCAAACCGTTTAAGGTCAAACTGTTTCAAACCGTTTGATCTCAAACGATCTTGCAAGACCGTTTGGATCAAACCGGTCTCAAGACCGTTTGATAGGGTTGACCAAGGGACGACCATTTGAGGCTCTGTTGGTAACATATGGAATTTCATTCCTACAAAGAATCATAAATTAATTCTTTACCAATTGAGAGTTGAAGGCACTTCAACGTCCTAACCCTAATCGGGTTGAAATTACTGTTTATAAGTATAGATCTTGTTGAGGTTTGGGTTGAAGGACCCAAACGGTATCAAGACCATTTGGGGATTCATCCAAACGGTCTCAAGACCGTTCGGTGACGACCCAAGACCGTTTGGAGGTCTAGGGTTGAGCCAATTTGATGAATTGAGGGTCCAATTGCAACAAGTTGATGAATTGGTAAAAATGCTGATTTTAAACCTAATTAGGGTTCAACCCATATCCAACCGACTTAGTTTTTGGTCAAACTTTGGGCAAACGGTCTCAAGACTGTTTGGAGGGTGTCCAAATGACCTAAATACCGTTTGGACCAAGTTTGGGCCCAATTGGAGGTCAATTGATGGGTTCAACCTTGAATTGACTCACATTGTTGAATATTGATGACCATCCGATTGGAAACCCTAATTGAGTTAGAATTAACCCTAATTGGCTTTCAATTGAGGGTCAAATTGATGTCCAATTGATTAAGGCTAATATTAGTTGACTCCATTTATAAGTGGTTATCATGGATTTGGTCAATTGAGGGCTTCAACATACATATCCATGACCAATTGCAACTTTTGAACCACTTTGGAGGTCCAAACGGTTTGAGCCCATTTGGACCAAACGGTCTCAAGACCGTTTGGGGCCAAACGGTCTCAAGACCATTTGGGCTCAAACGATCTCAAGGTCGTTTGGACCAATCGATCTCAAGTCATTTTTTATCAAACGGTTTCAAACCGCATAAGCACCAAACGGTTTGGTGGTCAACTCTCCCCAAACGGTCAACGCACCCAAACGGTTTGGGCAAACGACCTTGAGGTCATGCGGTCTTGGAGTCAAACATAGCAAACGGTCAACACATCCAAACGGTTTCAAACCGTTTGGAGGTTGAAGGTGTACAACCGATTGAAGACTTTAGGGTTGTAATTGATTAGTACATTGAAGGTTGTAATGGGTTTAATGGTGACCTAATCTAAACCCTAATGGTAACCTAGGACATTAAGGGACTAAGTGATTAATGAATTGACCCATGATGGTGATCAACAAGGTAGTTTACCAAAATACTAAAATGTACCTAACTAATCAATGAAGGATGTGGTATTCTAATTTAGAGATTCTCATTCACATCACATCTCAGTATTCTAATTTAGAGATTCAAATGCATGTGTATGATGTTAAAAGAATACTGAAATGTACCTAACTAATCAAGTATAATCATACCATGTAGAGCCCTGATCATAGATCCATCATTGTCAGAGACCAAATGATGGTGAAATAGGTTTTCCTGAGGGAACTCCCTGAGCACATACTTTTGAGTATGTGGGGGAAATGGATGCATAAATCCTTACATCCTAGTGTAGCAATTGATGTAGATGTATCATAATCCATCAACCCTTCACTATAAATCCAAACCAAGAGATGTACCAGGAATTTCCAAAAGAAGACACAAACTCCGCATCGGTGAGAGATAAACAAGAAATCTTCCAATGACGAAGAGAGTACAGAACGCCACTGTAACTCTAAAATAGTGAAGGACCAGATTACCCTGGTAAGCTATAACAGTAGAGACACAAGATGTCCTGCAAACAATCCTCTAACTGATTGAGGAAGATGTGGTCTTAAGAATCCGGCTCTTTTAATGACCTATGTATGATACCAATGCGACTTAACAGTGATCGGTTGGAGTATGAGCAGTATACCTCATCTCCGCAGGGCATAATGATGTTTGTAAAACATAATCAGTCGCATAGTATAATTTTTTAGTTTAAACTACGAGATACTTGAATGGTGTTACACTGCATAGTAGATATGTTTCTCACATTATCTATATGTTGATATTCTGCTTAGTACCTCTCTGCTGTTGATTACTTTAAATTGCCTATGTTGTTTCTTGAATTGCTATATAAAGCTTCTAGTTGAGAGTTATAACTCTCACTGGGACAATTTGTACATTGTCTCACTCTGTAGATTTCAACTTTTTAGGTGGTCGTCAAAGACAAAGGGTCCCGTTTAAGGATGAGCAACAACAACGACAACAGTTGCAAAGGCAGCAGTGAATCTCAGGTGGAGATACTGACTGCTGAGTTATGTAGTTAGATAGTCCTATGCCGTCTCTGTACTCTCAGGTCCTAGGAATTAGTGGTTTGAGTTTTTGTGTTGGCTCCTGAGATTTTTGAATCATGTTGTATATAACTTCTCAAGAAGTGGTTTAACAGAGATGTAAACTGTTTACTTGGTTTCTTATAAAAAGGAGTTTTATAATTTCGAGATCTTGTCTCAAAAGTTTTAATTTCCATTAATTTTTCGTATTCCGCAACTAATCATTACTTCCGCTAAGTTTAAATCATGTTTATATCATGGTTTCAAGATTGGGGCCCATAGATTCGTAACTGTAATATGACAGTCGGTCATAGGGCAGATAGCTTGTTGTTGGAGACTCCGTTGAGTGGGTCTGCTGTTTTGTAGGAGGTATGCTCTCCCTGCATCCTCTTCTTTTCTGACCATCACATTCAAGTGGATCTTATACCACTTGATCTGCAAGGATTTGATATAATCCTTGGGATGTATACATTAGAGAGGTATATGGTGGTCTTGGATTGTGAATCTAAGTTGGGTGTGTTTGCTGATGAAAGCAACAGATGGATCTTTCAAGGAGAAAGAAAGATTCTGCCCACCTGTCTTGTGTCAGCTATGGTTGCTGATAAGCTGATGAGGCAAGGATGTTATGCATTCTTGGCCCATCTGGTAGATACTACCAAGGAGAGCCCCAACCCCGTTGAAGTTCCTATAATCAGGGAATTCGAGGACGTGTTTCCTGAAGAACTTCCCGGTATACCACCACCTCGGGAGATTGATTTTGAAATCAATTTAGTCCCAGATACACAACCCATAGCCGAGACACCGTATAGGATGGCGCCTGCCGAGATGGCTGAACTTAAGAAACAACTTCAAGAGTTACTTGAGAAAGGTTTCATCCGACCGAGTACTTCACCTTGAAGTGCTCCAATTTTGTTTGTTAAAAAGAAAGACGGGTCAATGCGGTTGTGCATTGACTACAGACAACTCAATAAAGTAACGATAAAGAATAAGTACCCTCTGCCGAGGATTGATGATCTTTTTTATCAGTTGCATGGTGCAACAGTCTTCTCAAAGATAGACTTGAGATCTGGATATCATCAACTCCGTATTAAGGATAGTGACATATCCAAGTCTGCCTTTAGGACAATATATGGTCACTATGAGTTCACAGTTATGTCATTTGGACTAACTAATGCACCAACTGCATTTATGGACTCATGAATAGAGTCTTTCAACCTTTCCTCGATCAGTGTGTTGTCATCTTCATAGATGACATTCTGATCTATAGTAAGGATGCACAACAGCATGAACAACATCTTTGCCAAGCTTTGACCTGTCTAAGAGAACATAAGCTATATGCTAAGTTTAGCAAGTGTGAGTTTTGGTTACCTAAAGTATCTTTTCTTGGTTATGTGGTTTTTGCCTCGGGTATTCGTGTTGACCCTAAAAAGGTAGAATCTATTTTATAGTGGGAACAACCGAAGACGCCGACAGAGATTTGAAGTTTCTTAGGGTTAGCTGGCTATTATCGAAGGTTTATTAAGAACTTCAGTTCTATAGCCTTACCCTTGACCAAGTTAACCCAGAAAGATGTTTCTTTTGCCTGGAGTGATAAGTGTCAACAGTCTTTTCAGCTGTTGAAGGAGAGGTTGACAAGTGCACCTGTGCTTGTTCCACCTGAGCAAGGAAAAGGATATGTAGTTTTTTGTGATGCCTCCAAGAATGGACTTGGATGTGTGTTGATGCAGGATAAGCAAGTGATTTCTTTCGCTTCCCGACAGTTTAAGAAACACGAGGAGAATTATCCGACACACGATCTGGAGTTAGCTGTTGTGGTTCATGCCTTGAAGATCTAGAGACATTATCTCTACGGAGAGACATTCCAGATTTTCACAGACCACAAAAACCTTAAGTATATCTTCTCTCAACATGAGCTTAACATGAGGCAACGTCGTTGGATGGAGTTAATCAAGGACTACGATTGTACAATTGATTACCATCCAGGCAAGGCCAATGTGGTTGCAGATGCCTTGAGTAGGAAATCAGCAACATCAACCATGGATAGAGCACAATTAAGTTCATTAGTATGCTCTAGAAGATATATGCTTATCTCTTTAAGGAAAGACAATGTGCAGTTGAAGGTGTCATTTCTAGCCAGTTTGTTAGCTGAGATGCATATTAAACCTACCCTTAGAGAGTAGATAAAGGAGGCACAGCAAGCTGATGCTGTGGTTCAGCAGATCAGGTCTGAGTATGGTGATGAAAAGCGAGAAGGTTTTCATGATTCAGATGATCAAGTGGCATGCTATCATGGGAGGATGATAGTACCAGATGTGGATAACCAGAGGAAGTTAGTCCTGGAAGAAGCTCATTCTTCGATGTATGCTATGCATCCAGGGAGCACCAAGATGTATCGAAACATGAAAGATATGTATTGGTGGCCTGGGATGAAGAAGGATGTGGCTGAGTTTGGTGTCCTGTGTGTCAACAAGTTAAGGCTGAACACCAGAAGCCTGCGGGAACAATGCAACCTTTACCCATACCACAGTGGAAGTGGGACCATGTGACCATTGACTTTGTTGTTGGCCTACCCAGGAGAAGCAAAGGACATTATTCCATTTGGGTAATTGTTGATAGGTTGACAAAGACAACGCATTTCTTACCTATCAAAACAACCTATTCTGCTGAAAGGTTATCAAAGTTGTGTGTTCAAGAGATAGTGCATTTGCACGGAGTTCCTGTCACTATAGTTTCTGACAGAGGTCCCCAGTTTACAAGTCATTTTTGGGAGCAGTTACACAGAGCTTTAGGCACCAAGTTAAGGTTTAGTACAACCTTTCATCCACAGATTGATGGACAGTCAGAAAGGACTATACAGACCTTGGAAGATCTATTGAGAGCATGTGTTCTCCAGTTTACCAGAAGTTGGGATCTACACCTAAGCTTGATAGAGTTTTCCTATAACAATAGCTATCAGCATAGTATTGATATGGCACTGTAACATCCTTGAACTGGGTTAAAGACTAACCCTAGAAGTTTTTCCTAAACATGTAATTATATACTTGTGAATACTCTCTGGCATGTAATTAAGTTCCTCAGGAACATATACTTTCAATTTTGCTCCTTTTAAAACAAAGTTGTAGTATTGTTTTGTAATGCAGGGACCTATGTGCAAATTACCCAGTTAAAGGGGTTAACTTGCAAATTTCACAAGTTAATATGTTCTTTTGATGATGAGACATCATATGAGTGAATATGATGAGATATGGTGGATTTCCCAAGCTTGGGCATCCAGATGCAGCTTGTGGAATGATCCTTCTGCTTAAAAACCCTAATTTGGAGTAAAGTGTAAATTACCCAAAATGTGGGGTGCAACTTGTAAAATACACCTTCTAGAATATTTTTTGTGACTCTTGACATCATTTAGAGTAGAAATGATGAAAGGGGGCACTTCAATGAGTAATCAGATAAGAAAGATGATCTTTGTGCATAAAATTCACCTAGTATGAGTAAGGAGACCCTTCATGTATGTACCCTAGTTGAAGGTTGGTTTTCTTTACCCTTAAATCTTGAGTTTTGATGGACTTTGCTTAAGTTTGGATGGCTTGGACGTGCCATAGAAACAAGGAGGGACTTAGATGAGAATTCCATGTTTTAGAGGTCCTTATGATGAAAAATAGCCTAAACTATATAAGCTAAAACCCTTGCAAACCAAGTGAACGGATCCTTTATCCTCTTCACTTCTCATCTTTGTCAAATGGCTAAGGCAAAGCTCTGGAGCTCAGGAGAATGACCAACTAGTGCTAAGGTGAGTAGGAACCATCTTCAAGCTCGAATTCATGGAGGAATTCTTCTTAAAAGGTTGGTTCCATGGTTAACTCACTTAGATTCTTTGTTCTAGCCGACCATCCCCATCTTTTCCTTGGAGAATCACCTCTGGCCGAGTTGTGGAGCTCAAGACGCCATTAGAGGCTTGAATCTTGGAAGCTTGGAGCTCTAGGAACAACGTTTGAGGTGGGTTTTATAACTCTAAACTCTTTTCTTTTTATGCATATCTTTGTTCTTGCTTTTAAGTGCTTAGTTCTTCTTCTACCTCTCTTCTTCCTTGCACTTTTGCAAGTAAAATGGTGGAGTAACCGACCTGAACAGAGGTTGAATATGATGGGCGTGAATTCCTAGGTAGCTTTATCAAACGACCTTGGACCCTTTTGGTCCAAACGATTGCAAACCGTTTAAGGTCAAACAGTCTCAAACCGTTTGATCTCAAACGATCTTGCAAGACTGTTTGGATCAAAATGATCTCAAGACCATTTGATAGGGTTGACCAAGGGACAACCATTTGAGGCTCTGTTGGTAACATATGGAATTTCATTCCTACAAAGAATCATAAATTAATTCTTAACCAATTGAGAGTTGAAGGCACTTCAACATCCTAACCCTAATCGGGTTGAAATTACTGTTTATAAGTATAGATCTTGTTGAGGTTTGGGTTGAAGGACCCAAACGGTCTCAAGACCATTTGGGGATTCATCCAAACGGTCTCAAGACCGTTCGGTGACGACCCAAGACCGTTTGGAGGTCTAGGGTTGAGCCAATTTGATGAATTGAGGGTCCAATTGCAACAAGTTGATGAATTGGTAAAAATGCTGATTTTAAACCTAATTAGGGTTCAACCCATATCCAATCGACTTAGTTTTTGGTCAAACTTTGGGCAAACGGTCTCAAGACCGTTTGGAGGTCATACAAAAGATCTCAAGACCGTTTGGGCCAAGTTTGGGCCCGATTGGAGGTCAATTGATAGGTTCAACCTTGATTTGATTCACATTGTTGAACATTGATGATTATCCAATTGAAACCCAAATTGAGATGGACTTAACCCTAATTGGCTTTCAATTTAGGGTCAATTCGGTGTCCAATTGATTAAGTCTCATCCTAATTAACTCAATTTGTAAGTGGTTAACATGGATTTGGATAAGTGAGGGCTTCAACATACATGACCATAATCGATTGTAACTTTTGAACCATGTTGGAGGTCCAAACGGTTTGAGCCCATTTGGACCAAACGGTCTCAAGACCGTTTGAGGACAAATGGTCTCAAGACCATTTGGGGCCAAACGGTCTCAAGACCGTTTGGGCTCAAACGAACTCAAGGTCGTTTGGACCAATCGATCTCAAGTCATTTTGATCAAACGGTTTCAAACCGCATAATCTTCAAACGGTTTGGAAGTAAACCTTCCCAAATGGTCAACACACCCAAATTGTCTCAGGACCATTTGAGGAAAAATGGTCTCAAGACTGTTTGAGGCCAAACGGTCTCAAGACCGTTTGGTGGTTGAAGGTTGAAACCGTTTGAAGGATTTCAAGGTTGTTTATACTTAATCACTTGAAGGTGTTTTTGGTTTAATGATGATCTAATATAAACCCTAATGATAACCTCAGACATTAAGGGACTAAGTGATTAATGAATTGACCCATGATGATGATCAATGGTGTAATTTACCAAAATACCCTTGAAGGGTTAAATCAAGTGATACCTTGTTCTAAGCAAACCCTAATCACATGTTAATGATGATTTGGCTGATGATAGTCAATGAGGACTTAACCCAACTTAATTTAGAGTGGTGTAATCACCATCTACTAGTATGAAGAGAGAGAAAGTACCATTTATGGTTAATTTAAGTAAAGTACCTTCAATACACATGAATGTGCATGATTAGGGTATGATCCACCTATGTGAGATCATGGAAACCCTAATTGTGATAATTGATGAATCTTAATCCAATCTGAGGTTATCAATGGTGATGTTTCTCATACATGATGATGTTATGAGCTCAATTCACCATATGGTGAATAGTAAACCCTAATTCTAGGGTGATGACTTGTAAAATGAATGGTAAACCCTAATTGATGAGAAATTAGGGAACCTGACTCTTCTAAGAGTATGAAAGTATAACTTCTGGTATGAATTGTTTACTGTTATTAGTTGACTTAACCATGCAGGTTGTTATGAGATGATGATCATATCCAGGTATGGATTATGATACAATATTCATTGAAAGCATGCTTTAGCTTTATGAATAGTGAATACCCTGTTACTCAGTAAGTGGTATCATATGAGATTGTTAGGATGTGAGAGCCATGATTATCATCAAGGTCATGTTTATCAGATGACTTGTGATGAGATGATTGAGAAATTGATGTGAGTTACACATGTTACATTTAGTATTCTATTTTCATAGCTGGCATGCTAATGATTAATGTTTGAGAACATGTATGATGTTAAAAGAATACTGAAATGTACCTAACTAATCAAGTATAATCATACCATGTAGAGCCCTGATCATAGATCCATCATTGTCAGAAGCAATATGATGGTGAAATAGGTTTTCCTAAGGGAACTCCTGGATCACATACTTTTGAGTATGTGGGGGAATATGGATGTGTATATCCTTACATCCTAGTGTAGGAATTGATGTAGATGTATCTTAATCCATCAACCCTTCACTATATGTTTATGCTGTAATCTCAAGGAAATCCTTATACTGCATCGATGAGAGATAAACAAGAAATCTTTCGATGATGAAGAGAGTGCAGAAAGCCATTGTGACTCTAATAGCAAAGTACCAGATTACCCTGGTGAGCTATAGTAGCAGAGACACAAGATGTCCTGCATGTTTATCCTCACTCTGACTGAGGAATATGAGGTCATAAGAATCTGACTCTTTTGATGACCTAGGTATGATACCGATGCGACTTAACAGTGATCGGTTGGAGTATGAGCGGTATACCTCATCTCCGCAGGGCATAATGATGTTTGTAAAACATAATCAACCGTGTAGTATATCTTCTTAGGTTGAACTACAAGATACTTGATTGATGTTACACTGCATAGTACATATGTTGTTCATATTTCTTAAATGTTGAACTTCTTCTTAGTACCAATCTGTTGTTGACTACTTTGAGAGCTTTTATTGCTTATACTGTCCTTTGTTTTGCTATATAAAGCTTCTAGTGGAGAGTTATAACTCTCGCTGGGACAATTATTTAAAATTGTCTCACCCCGTAGATCTCAAACTTTTAGGTGGTCGTCGAAGATGGAGAAGCCAGCCTACAGGTGACCAATACCAGCAACAGCAGAACCAGGAGCAGTAGTGAATATCAGGTGGAGATACTGACTGCTGAGTTAGTAGTTTAGATAGTCCTATGCCGTCTCTATACTCTCAGGTCTTGGAGCTAGTAGTCTGAGATTTTGGTTTTGAATTCTTGAGATTTTTATATCATGTTGTATATAATTATTCAAGAAGTAATTCAACAGAGATGTAAACAGTTTATCTCCTTTCTATGAAAGAAGTTTTATGATTTCATTATCTTGTTTCAAAAAGTTTTAATTTCCCGTGATTTTTGTCTTCCGCTGTTAATCGAATGCTTCCGCTAAGTTTACATCGTGGTTTATGGATCGGATCGTCTCAGACACCTTATGAAGCCTTGTATGGTAGACGTTGTAGATCACCCTTATGTTGGTATGAGACTGGTGAACATCAGTTGTTAGGTCCTGATCTTGTGTAGAAGACTACAGAGAAGATCAAAGTTATACAGCAATAGCTTAAGACTGCACAGGATAGGCAGAAGTCTTATGCCTACAGACGTCGTAGACCCTTAGAGTTGCAGGTTGGAGACATAGTGTACCTCAAGGTCTCACCTTGGAAAGGAGTCCTTTGTTTTGGAAGGAAAGGGAAGTTAGCTCCTAGATTTATGGGGCCTTATCCAATCATTGAATGAGTTGGAAAGGTAGCCTATAGACTAGAGTTACCTCAGGAGTTGCAGAAGTTATGCCCAGTGTTTCACATTTCTATGCTGAGGAAATGTCACCCTGACACTGAGATAGTTCTACAACCTATGGAAGTAGAATTGAATGAAGATATAACTTATGAGGAAGGACCATTGTCAATCCTTGATAACAGAATTAAAAAGCTAAAGAAGAAAGATATAAGCCTTGTAAAAGTCCTCTAGAACCACCGTGGTGTCGAAGAAGCCACTTGGGAACTAGAGGATGAGATGAGAAGGAAATACCCTACTCTTTTCTCCTAATACGTTTTATCGATTTCGGGGACGAAATCCTTGTAAAGGGGTGGATGATTTGTAACATCCCTGACCTAGGTTATAAACTAACCATAGAAGTTTTGCCTAAATATGTAATTATATACTTGTGAATATTCCTTGGCATGTAATTAAGATCCTCAGGAACATATACTTTCAATTTTGTCCTTTTTAAATAAAGTTGTAGTATTGTTTTGTAATGCAGGGACCTATGTGCAAATTAACCAGTTAGAAGGGTTAACTTGCAAATTTCATAAGTTGAGATGTTCCTTTGAGAATGATACATCATATGAGTGAATATGATGAGGTGTGATCGATTTCCCAAGCCTGGGAATCAAGATACATCTTGTGGAATGATCCTTGTGCTTAAAAACCCTAATTTTGGAGTAAAGTGCAATTTACCCAAAATGTGGGGTGCAACTTATAAAATACACCTTCTAGAATATATTTTATGACTCTTGACATCATTTAGAGTAGAAATGATGAAAGGGGCGCTTCAATGAATAATCAGATAAGAAGAATGATCTTTGTGTATAAAATTCACCTAGTATGAGTAAGGAGATCCTTCATATATGTACCCTAGTTGCATATTGGTTTTCTCTACCCTTAGATCTTAAGTTTTAATGAGCTTTGCTTAAGTTTTGATATATTGGACGTGCCTTATAAAGAAGGAGGGACTTAAGTGAGAATTTCATGTTTTAGAGGTCCTTATGATGGAAAATAGCCTAAACTATATAAGCTTAAACCCTTGCAAACCAAGTGAACGTATCCTTTATCCTCTTCACTTCTCATCTTTATCAAATGGCTAAGGCAAAGCTCTGGAGCTCAGGGAAAAGACCAACTAGTGCTAAGGTGAGTAGGAACCATCTTCAAGCTCGAATTCTTGGAGGAATTCTTCTTAAAAGGTTGGTTCTATGGTTAACTCACTTAGGTTCTTTGTTCTAGCCGAAAATCCCCATATTTTCCTTGGAGAATCTTATTTGTCCAACTTGTGGAGCTCAAGACACCATTAGAGGCTTGAAGCTTGGAATCTTGGAGCTCTAGGAACAATGTTTGAGGTGGGTTTTATAACTCTAAACTCCTTGCTTTATTATGCATATCTATGTTCTTGCAATTTAAGCTTAGTTCTTCTTCTACCTCCCTTCTTCCTTGCACTTTTGCAAGCAAATCCATGGTATAACCGACCTGAACAGAGGTTGAAGATGATGGGCATGAATTCCTAGGAAACTTTATCAAACAACCTTGGACCCTTTTAGTCCAAACGGTTGCAAACCGTTTGAAATCAAACGGTCTCAAACCGTTTGATCTCATGCGGTCTTGCAAGACCGTTTGGAATCAAACGGTCTCAAGACCGTTTGATAGGGTTGAACAAGGGACGACCGTTTAAGGGTCTTCTGGTAAAATGTTGAATTTAATTCCTACAAAGAATCATAACCTAATTCCAAACCCTAATCGGGTTGATTTGCTGATTTCAAGGATAGATCTTGGTGAGTTTTGGGTTGAAGGACCCAAACGGTCTCAAGACCATTTGGGGGTTCATCCAAACGGTTTCAAGACTGTTTGGTGACAACCCAAGACCGTTTGGAGGTCTAGGGTTGAGGTAATTTGATGGTTTGAGGGTCCAATCACAATAAGTGGATGAATTGATAAAAATGGTGATTTTAGGCCTAATTAGGGTTCAACCCTTATCCAACCGACTAAGATTTTGATGAAACTTTAGGAAAACGGTCTCAAGACCGTTTGGAGGTCATCCAAACGATCTCAAGACCGTTTGGGCCATGTTTGGGCCCAATTGGAGGTCAATTGTTGGGTCCAATCTCAATTTGATTCACATTGTTGAACATTGGTGATTATCCGATTGAAAACCCTAATTGAGTTGGATTCAACCCTAATTGGCTTTCAATTGAGGGTCAATTTGGTGTCCAATTGATTATGGGTAATCCTAATTGACTCAATTTATAAGTGGTTAATGTGGTTTTGACCAATTGGAGGCTTCAACATAGATAACCATAATCGATCATAACCTTTGATTGACTTTTGAGGTCCAAACGGTTTGAGCCTATTTGGACCAAACGGTCTCAAGACCGTTTCGATCCAAATGGTCTCAAGACCGTTCGAGGCCAAATGGTCTCAAGACCATTTGGGGCCAAACGGTGTCAAGACTGTTTGGGCTCAAACGATCTCAAGGTCGTTTGGACCAATCGATCTCATGATCGTTTAAGATCAAATAGTTTCAAACCGCATAGCTTCAAACGGTTTGGAGGTCAACTTTTTCAAACGATCTTCACACCCATGCGGTCTTGGTGATCCATGCGGTCTTGAAGGTCAAACCAACTAAATGGTCAACGTCCCCAAACGGTCTCAAGACCGTTTGGCGGTTGAAGGTTGTAACCGTTTGGAGATTTTCAAGGTTGTTTATACTTAATCAATTGAAGGTGTAATTGGCTTAATGATGGTCTAATCTAAACCCTAATGGTAACCTAGGACATTAAGGGACTAAGTGACTAATGATTTGACCTATGATGATGATCAATGGTGTAATTTACCAAAATACCCCTAAAAGGTTTAATTGAAGGATACCTTGTTTTAATCAAAACCTAATCACATGATAGTGGTGATTTGGCTTATGATAGTCAAAGAGGACTTGACCCAACCTAATCTAGAGTGGTGTAATCACCATCTATTAGTAAGAGGAGAGAGAAAGTACCATTTATGGTTGAAACTCAAGTAAAGTACCTTCAATACATATGAATGTGCATGATTAGGGTATGATCCACCTATGTGAGATCATGGAAACCCTAATTATGATAATTGATGAATCTTAATCTAATCTAAGGGCATTAATGGTGATGTTTCTCATACATGATGATGTTATGAGTTTAATTCACCATGAGGTGAATAGTAAACCCTAATTCTAGGGTGATGACATGTAATGTGAATAGTAAACCCTAATTGATGAGAATCAGGGAACCTAACTCTTGTAAGAGTATGAAGGTTCAACTTTTGAAATGAAATGCTTACTATTATCAGTTGAATTAACCATGCAGGTTTTATATGAGGATGATCATATCCAGGTATGGATTATGATACCATATTCATTGAAAGCATGTTATTAGCTTATGAATAGTGAAATACCCTGTTGCCTAGTAAGTGGCATCACATGAGATTGATAGGCTGTAAGAGCCATGAGTATCATCAAGGTCATGCTTATCAGATGACTTGTGATGAGATGATTGAGAAATGATAATTGATGTGAGTTAGACTTGTTACATTTAGTATTCTATTTTCATAGCTGTTATGCTAATGATTAATGTTTGAGAACATGTATGATGTTAAAAGAATACTGAAATGTACCTAACTAATCAAGTATAATAATACCATGTAGAGCCCTGATCATAGATCCATCATTGTTAGAAACCAAATGATGGTGAAATAGGTTTTCCTAAGGGAACTCCTGGATCACATACTTTTGAGTATGTGGGGGAATATGGATGTGTAAATCCTTACATCCTAGTGTAGGAATTGATGTAGATGTATCTTAATCCATCAACCCTTCACTATATGTTTATGCTGTAATCTCGAGGAAATCCTTATACCGCATCGATGAGAGATAAACAAGAAATCTTTCGATGATGAAGAGAGTACAAAATGCCACTGTGACTCTAATAGAGAAGTACCAAATTACCCTGGTGAGCTATTTTAGTAGAGACACAAGATGTCTTGCATGTTTATCCTCACTCTGACTGAGGAAGATGATGTCATAAGAATCCGACTCTTTTGATGACCTAGGTATGATACCGATGCGACTTAACAGTGATCGGTTGGAGTATGAGCGGTATACCTCATCTCCGCAGGGCATAATGATGTTTGTAAAACATAATCAACCGCATAGTATATCTGCTTAGGATAATCTACGAGATACTTGAATGATATTACACTGTATAGTACACATGTCCTTCATATTTCCTGAATGTTGTTGTTCTACTTAATACCAATCTGCTGTTGATTGCCTTAAAAGCTTTTATTGCTTATACTGTTCTTTGACTTGCTATATAAAGCTTCTAGTGGAGAGTTATAACTCTCGCTGGGACAATTATTTAAAATTGTCTCACCGCGTAGATTTCAACTTTTTAGGTGGTTGTCGAGGATGGAGAAACCAGTCTACAGGTGACCAATACCAGCAGCAGTAGCACCAGGAGCAGCAGTGAATCTCAGGTGGAGATACTGACTGCTGAGTTTGTAGTTAGATAGTCCTATGCTGTCTCTGTACTCTCAGGTCCTTCGAGTTAGTGGTATGAGTTTTTGGTTTTGACTCTTGAGATTGTTGTATCATGTTGTATATAATTACTCAAGAAGTAATTCAACATAGATGTAAATAGTTTATCTCCTTTCTATGAATGAAGTTTTATGATTTCATTATCTTTTCTCAAAAAGTTTTAATTTCCCGTGATTTTTGTCTTCCGTTGTTAATCGAATGTTTCCACTGCGTTTACGTCGTGGTTTATGGATCAGATCGTCTCAGTACGCATGCCATACACCAAGGTTAAAAGATGATGTGAGTTGGAACATTGCTATGAGGTATGAGGACAGAGATGATAACATACCCTTGTGGAGTGAATAATACATGGATGGTTTACAAATAGTAAGAGTATTAAGGTAATCATCTTGTGAGGATGTTTTAACACGAGCTATGTGGAATTTGCAAGTGATACAAGATTGAATTCAAAAACCAAGGGGATGAGCTTAGAGTTTTCTCGATGAAGATAGATTTCGAGCTGAGATGAGATAATTAGTGTAATACATGGAGGTGTATGTCATCAACACTACCTAATACCTAAGGATGTGAAGTGGTAATGGATGCTTTGGTTGAGATATAGCTTCCTAGTATGGCTAGAAGAGGTTGTTAGGCTAACCCTAAGTTTGGAAAGGAGAAGTGTTTAGCTAACACTCAGATGTAACGAGATATATTGAAAAATTAATGGTTGTTTGGTTAGCCAGCCTAGGCCTTGATGCAATGAAAGGATGGTGGTAGAACCTCAAATGCACTTCTTCAGATGGGAAGGTGATAAAACCCTGATGTGAGTGGTTTAGGGTGTCCGAGGAATCGATCTTGAGGAATCATGACGTATAGGAAATCATGATGTTAAGATCACCATACACCATGGTACTACTGAGATAATGAGTGGTAGCAGTACTGTGGATGTTGGAGATGGGGCTACATGTGGTATGTTGCCATGCATGACAGAGGGTGGAGGACGAACGCCAGTAACCCAGTGTATTGATATAAAGGATAAAGAGTCCCAAAAGAGAAAGGGAGTTCATCACTATGGATGTTGTGATAAGTCTCCCCTAGACCAAGGAAGGTCAAGATGCAATATGGGTTATGGTAGATCGCATTACCGGGATGACATAAGAAAGGAAGAGTTCTATCAAGGGACAAATTTGATTGAACTACCCATGAGAGAGATGGTTCAACTACACCATGATGCAAGTTCAAAAGTTTTGGAGTTTGACCTAAAGGTTCCCTTCCAAAAGGTGGATGTAGGTACATGAAGAACTCGATGTTAGTACAGTTTATCACCCCTAACTAATGGTTAGTATGATCCAGACTAAAGGGGTCTGATGAGAGCATGTGTGCTCATTCAGGGTCATATCTAGAGACAATTCTTGTCCTATGAAAGATGTGATGATAACCACCATAGCCAGTATCAGGATTGAAAGAAGCTCTGTAAGGGAGGTTGTGTCGGTCACCACTTCAGTAAGGTGATGTTGGTGAAAAGACCACGTGATGGGTAGAAAAAGGCCACCGTGTGTGTAGATGAAGTCACTTTGATCGTGCAATGGCTGAAAGGATCCTAGAGACGATAGGAGTCATGAGCGGATGCAAAGTAGACTGACATGCAGTTCACTATGGGAGAATATATGACATGAATATCATGATGTTTGTGATATAGAGACATAAGCTGCATGTTTCAACTTGGATTTGAAAGTGTACGGGCAAGGTGGGCTGTACCATCTCTACTCTTGGAACAGGAAGAACTCTGTATTTGGACTACAGCCAAATGTTTATTTCTTCTTGTTATGGGAGTGAGAGATAGGACAGTATGTGTAACACCCCAATCTCACATTAACCACAAATCACGAGATTAGGGCGCGACGGAGGGATTACACACAAGCCAAACCATTCATAACATTTTAAAACATCTAGAAGACATAAAAAGGTAATCTAATTTATGCTGTAAAATAAAGCTAAACAAACTGCGGAAGTATTTTCATTTAAACTGACTGGGCAATATAAACAGAGTCTACAACTTATTACATTGTTCAACATAAAATAAAGCATAACCATTAATTTACATCTTTGTACACATTCTCTCTCACCCACACCATGTCCCAAAGATCGAGGGGAAAGGACTAAGAGACCTCTAACTTCTAACTATATATAGCTTCTACAGACTAAACGTTAGGATGAATGGATCCTCCAGATTCCTGTGATGTTGATGTCCTGAAAATGTTTTGAGTAGAGGTATGAGCCTACTCACTCATTGAATAACATTTCACTTATCTATCACTAAACAACTCATCAGGTTTATAAAATTGAATTAAAACATAAGTGCAGTACAAGCAGGGCAGTTCTAATGACATAGCAGATTTGCAGATAATAATCACATTTCTATGCAACAACATATATTTAAACAAATAAACAGATATATATAGAATTGGCACAAAAGTTCGAATATATTAATTTACTGTGATCTTATATGATTACATATTTATATTATTGTTATGCCCTAATCATATGCAGTGTACCCTGCATATAAAGATCCATAGCGAACTACGATCCCATCGTACAAGACTTAGCGACACACCCGAGAAATGCTAAGTCTGACGCCAGCCCTGCTCTGCCACAGGACCCCAGGCTCATCGGCCTTCAGGCTCATCGGCCTCACTGCACTACATCGAGTGCTCTAGACTCCTCCTCTAACCTGAGTACACAGGCGGAGAGTCTCACGGGGTTACCTCCATGACTCCACACGGATCTTGTTGCAATAACCCCCAATTTTCTCCAGTGCCACCGTGACATCACACGCGTTGTTGTTGGACACTGCCTTTCTGTCCTCGTGTCTCCATGACTCCACACGGATAATGTTGCAACGCGAGTTTCACCCCTAAGAAGCAGATCTGTCAAAGGGGTTCTACGGTGTTAGGGCACCTAAGTCTATTAACTGATTAACATATAACCATTTAAAACAAGAATATCACATTCCATGCTTACTGCACATTCTGAACATTTCTTGAAACACATATATAACATTTGTCATCCTTAAACATGATTCAGTATCATTTATCCGGTTTCCATGCTAAATATCCATTTTTAAATCAACAAATACATTGCAACCATAATACAGGAAATTTCATCATTTCCATTAAGCATATTACGTATTTCAAGTTCCAATGAATCTAACATACTCTATTGTATGTACTACACTATTTAGAAGTTATACCAACTGATATAGAAGCAATTAAGCATTTAAATAGAGTTAAATAATGATTTCTGAATGAACTACTACTCACAGCTTGAAACTCGGCCGATCGGTCTGGAACTCGGCCGATCACCTCATAGTTTCTGAAACTCGGCCGACCAACTTCGGCCGATTAGCAGGAAACTTGGCCGATCCACTAGGCAACTCGGCCGATCAAAACCCTGTTTGATTTCCTTATAAAGGAAACTCGGCCGAATCACACCCAATTCGGCTGATCAAAATGATGATCCTGCAATATAACAGTAACTAGCTTCTTTACCCAAAAGGAAACCTAAAATTGGTTCAATCAAAAACTAGGTCTAGCTAAGGCTACGAAATCATGATCAAGACCTTATGCCGAAGTCAGAACTACCTCTCTTTAATACCTTATACGCCCAGGTTAATCCAAATCAAACATGCTGTTGCAAGCAGCAACTCCTTCACGCCTAGGTGAGAAAGGAAAGCTCGGTTGGGTACTAGTCGTGGCTAGGAGCTGCGGAATTGAACTCTGGATCCACGGCCGAAGTTGGTGATCATCTTCCCAAGTGATTGCTATCCTAGGGCGGCCTCTTGCTGCTGCTGCAGCAACAAGCTACTGCAGGTCAACCTTGCTGTTAGGGGCGCTACTGGACACGGAAAGAAGACGGGGAAAGGGAAAGGAAGGTAGAGGAAGGTGGGGTGCCTGCTGGCCGGCGGTGAGGAGCTCGAAACGACCTCCAATTTCCTTCCCCAAGCTACTGGTTGGGTGCTGCTACAGTGCGCCACAGCTCCTTGCTGTAGGTTGGCTATGGATAGGGCGCCGCCATAGGGCAAGGATGAAGATGGAATGGAGTACGGAGGTGAGGGAAGCTCGTTCGCTAGCTATCAGACCAAAAATCGCCCAAACACACCCCCCCCCCCTTCAGTTGCTCTCACTCAAGCGCCGCTTCTACGGCTGGTTCCTGTTCTATTGATCGGGAAAATGATGATAAAGGAAAGAGTAACTGACCCCCAAAGTAATTGATAGAATAAAAATCAATTACTGGAAAATTTGCAGCCAAGTCCAACATACTTGAAACAGTCATAACATTTGCCTCGAATGTCCGATTCGAGTGATTTTTCTTGCAAACTCTCAAGCACGGAATTCTATACAACCTCATAGCAATAAAGCATGCTAATTAGATTGCCTTAGCTAATCAAAACACTAACCGCATTTGTGTGTACTTAACCCAACTTAATTAACTCAACAATCAACATTGATATTTTCATTAATTATCTCAGATGATTCACATATTAACTTATTTTGATTAATCATGATATTTAATATGACACTCAATACTAATCAAGGTGGTTCACACTAATAGAGGTATTTATTGGTTAATCTCAACATGGGTCATAACAATCTCCCTCCCTTATAAGAATTTCGTCCCGAAATTCCTAAAAGAGAAAAGAAACTTGTTACGCATATCTATACCAAAACTCCCATGTGGCTCCCTCTAGGTTGTAGTTTCTCCAAAAAATCTTCTCTAAAGGTATCTCACAATTCTTGAGTTTTCTTGATCCTCTGATCAACCATTTGTATTGGTCCCTCAACCTAGAACACATCTGATCTGATTCCAGATCAAACCACAAAACATTGTCTTTGTAGAACTGTTATAACAATATCTCAAATTATGGTAATTACCGAGGAATTATTATACTATACATGCAAACAAACTAGAAATTCTTAAATAAACAGAATGCATGTCAACTTGGTACTAAAATAAAATCATGCAATTTAACTGTTACACATCACTACATCTCATACTGAGAATTGATATCAAAATACTTGATTCATCATACACCCTATCCTTAGGGTTTCATTTGCCTTATTCATTCATCACATGCCAACACCCTACTCTTAGGGTTTCAGTTATCTCATCTGTTTGATTGCAGTTCAAATCACAATACGGTATCATTCTAGAACTGGTAGAGCTGTATATTCAAAATCATTGTAATTACTGAGTAATCTTTATATCATGCATGCAGGCAGATTTAAAATTCATAAATATTCCAAACTCAAATCAATTTTGGCACATACATACTGAATTCATGTAATTGAACATCTTATTACACCAATAAGTGTAATTTACTTCACCTATAAGAAACCATCTGTAATATTTATCAATTGTCTGAAATTTCTCGAAGTACGTGCATATTAACCCCAAATCCTGGTTTATGCATCACATAACTCAATTAAGAGTTATTTACATATCATATCACAAATATTTAATAGTACTTGAGAATTTATAATAATATCTCAGAGAAATGTGCCAATTCATGTAAATGTTAGGTCACACACATTAACATAACAGGAAGCATGCAACTAGATTTATTTGCATATTTTAATGCTATCTTATTATCTTGAAATCATGCATCTTATGATTTACCAATTCTGTATTGTCCGGGTTTATACCCAAACCGTACCATTATCGTTTGTGTATTTCTAAACTCAACATTCACACTAAGCAAACTCTATAAGATTTAAATGTTCTTCCCAACTTCCACTGAAAAGAAAAACACATGCTCTTAGCATGTACTCAAGAGTCTAAATGGTTCTCTCAGACTAACCATCCGTCTGCGGGTGGAAAGGTTGTATCGAATCTTAACTTTGTGCCCGAAGCACGATGCAACTGTTTCTGCAACCTAGATGTGAACTTAGGATCTCAATATGATATGATTGAAACTGGATTACCAGGCAACCTAATTATTTTATCCATGTATATCTTAGTCAAGTTTCGAGACATCAAAGGTTGACTTAATATGAAGAAAGTGAGCAGACTAAATTAGTCTATCCACAATCATTCATATCGAGTCATAACCTCTAGGTGTCTTGGGCAACCCTATCACAAAATCCATTGTGATATGTTCCCATTCCCATTCAGGCATAGAAAAAGATTACAAGGTAGCTGTAGATTTCTAGGGTTCAGCCTTAACCTATAGGCACACACTACTTCTAACCACGTACTCAGCTACATCCTTCTGCCTATCTGACCATCTGTTTCAACTCCTTGAGATTCATATACATCTTAGTGTTTCCTGAGAACATAGCATACATCGATACATGCACTTCCATAAGAATCTTTTCTTTCAAATCACTATCTCGAGGTACACACAACATGTCATGCTAATACAACACCTTATCATCTAAAAACTTAAACTCTGGTCTCTTTTCCTCCTATCATGTCATGCATGGTCTGGTTTAACTCACTATCACCCTTTAGTAGTTCCTTGATCTGCTCATAAGAAGTAGGCTTGACTTGCATCTGTACAATCAAACCACTTTGTGCCATCACTCCTAAGTCTAAGTTCAACTTCCACATTTCTACTAACAGGTCTCTATTGAAACCTGCCATAGAGAATGCATTAGTCGTTGAACTTGACTTTCTGCTGAAAGCATCAGCCACCACATTCTCTTTACCAGGGTGATAATCTATTGTCACATCATAAAGATGGTGACGCCATGTCTTAAAAACATGAACTTCATCAGCTATCTTCATATCATATATCGGGTAATACTCCGCTTTCTATGCTACTTTCTTATTGTTACATTTCAAGTTTATGTCTTACTCTTTTCTCTAAGTCATTACATGTTGCTCATGTACCGTTCAGATTATCTACCTCAAAACCCTAGATCACTATCAAAGCCAGTTTACTTTTCATAGAACAAATCTCAAGGTCTTATTTTACAAAGATACTAGTATTCAAGGTTACATCACTAGTGATATCCCTTAAACTACTACAACTTTAATCATTCTAGGGTTTTGTTCCATATCAGTATCATAGAATTATTGTGTGTGTGTGTGGTCGATCATATAGATCAATTTGAGCTGCTTGGGTCAATAGCATATTAACCCAACACTCAACTTTAATTATATTGGCTGAATATTCAGTTTTCACAATAGTTTCTGTAATTCGTTTATTAAATAGCTAACAGAAGCTCCAAAAATTCTGAAAATTTTATATGTTATACCTAATGAAGTTTCAGACCTCCATTAAAAATTTGAGATCATTTATAATTACCAATAAATAATTAAAAATCAAACAATGCACTGCTATATTGCAGTCTGCAGCATATTCGATCGAGTTGCAAACTCGACCGACACCCTCACTGTAGAGATCAAAAGTCATCCAAAAATTACGCCAATTTAACAGAGTGTCAAAAATTGTGTTTTTAATGCACAATTAAAATTTGAGATCAATTGGATATACCAATAAAAGATAAAATTCAATTACAACACTGCTATATCATTCTGAAAATGTGATCGGTCGAGTTTGAAACTCGGCCGATAAACAGGTCAGAACATTCTTCAAAAATTCTGATATTTTCCAATGTTGTTTACATTTGATATATCCAAATCATATCCAGATTTGAGCTAAATCAGAGTTACACATAAAATACTAAAAATCATTTAGTGAGACATTCTATTTATCAAATTCTGTATTCTTATGTCATTAAAACCCTATTTTGGGCCAATTAGGGTATATGCTTCTCAAACCCTAATTCTCAAGACAAAAGAACATTTAGACTTCTTATCATAGTTAAAACATCCTAGTGTATATACATTCTCACTATGTTACGGGTCTAATTCAACCAGAGTCTACTCTTATTTTACTGTTAATAGGAGTCATTAGATCCCAGTAACGCATCCTGCCAGCCGGACCAGGCTGAACCTGTAGTCCTGAAGCCAAGAGCTACTCGAGATAAATCAACCCCTATTAATCTTAAACATGTGGAAAGAGTATCTACTTAGGGCAAACTTATTTAAACGTAATTTCGGGTCTACTTTAATACAAAGAAAACAAACACTAAACAATTCACTTCATGACACAACAATATAAAAGAATCATATTTGCTTTACAAACTGGAAATTCTAATTTCATGCATATAAAAGCATTTCTAGTGATTTCCAATCAAATAAGCAATAATAGACAAGAGTTGAATCGCATCTTATATGTAATCTCTTATTCCTACATTAATTTCTTATCTCATAACCTAAGATTTCTAGGATTTCTCTCTAGCCCATCCTTCCTCTGCATACCTGGCCAGGGCATCCAGAGAAGAACAGACAGAGTAGCTTGATACTGGTCAATCTAAGTATTCAGACACCTGGCCAGGGTATCTAAACACTCAGACCTCCCAGAGCTAAAACACATCATTTATTATTCGCCTCACTTATAACTTTATCTTTTGACCTTAATGATTCTTAACGATTCAACTTAAGCTCTTTACTTGGTTCTCGTGACCACATCCTCTTCCTGCCATCTGTAATAGTATAACAGAACACTTCATGTTAGAAAATTACAGACAGAAGAAAAACTCTTAAACCTTAATCCTATTGGTCTCTTATCGTCCCCTGACCTTGACTTAGAATATTCATATACTCAACCTATGCTCTGATACCAAGTGTTGTAACACCCCGATCTCACATTAACCACAAATCACAAGATTAGGGCGTGATGGAGGGATTACACACAAGCCAAACCATTCATAACTTTTTAAAACATCTAGAAGGCATAAAAAGGTAATCTGATTTATGCTGTAAAATAAAGCTAAACAAACTGCGGAAGTATTTTCATTTAAACTGACTGGGCAATATAAACAGAGTCTACAACGTATTACATTGTTCAACATAAAATAAAGCATAACCGTTAATTTACATCTTTGTATACATTCTCTCTCACCCACACCATGTCCCAAAGATCGAGGGGAAAGGACTAAGAGACCTCTAACTTCTAACTTTATATAGCTTCTACAGACTAAACGTTAGGATGAACGGATCCTCCAGATTCCTGTGATGTTGATGTCCTGAAAATGTTTTGAGTAGAGGTATGAGCCTACTCGCTCAGTGAATAGCATTTCACTTAGCTATCACTAAACAACTCATCAGGTTTATAAAATTGAAATAAAACATAAGTGCAGTACAAGCAGGGCAGTTCTAATGACATAGCAGATTTGCAGATAATAATCACATTTCTATGCAACAACATATATTTAAACAAATAAACATATATATATAGAATTGGCACAAAAGTTTAAATATATTAATTTACTGTGATCTTATATGATTACATATTTATATTATTGTTATGCCCTAATCATATGTAGTGTACCCTGCATATAAAGATACATAGAGAACTACGATCCCACCGTACAAGACTTAGCGACACACCCGGGAAATGCTAAGTCTGACGCCAGCCCTGCTCTGCCACAGGACCCCAGGCTCATCGGCCTTCAGGCTCATCGGCCTCACTGCACTACATCGAGTGCTCTAGACTCCTCCTCTAACCTGAGTACACAGGCAGAGAGTCTCACGAGGTTACCTCCATGACTCCGCACGGATCTTGTTGCAATAACCCCCAATTTTCTCCAGTGCCACCGTGACATCGCACGCGTTGTTGTTGGACACTGCCTCTCTGTCCTCATGTCTCCATGACTCTGCACGGATAATGTTGCAACACGAGTTTCACCCCTAAGAAGCAAATCTGTCAAAGGGGTTCTACGGTGTTAGGGCACCTAAGTCTATTAACTGATTAATATATAACCATTTAAAACAAGAATATCACATTCCATGCTTACTGCACATTCTAAACATTTCTTGAAACACATATATAACATTTGTCATCCTTAAACATGATTCAGTATCATTTATTCGGTTTCCATGCTAAATATCCATTTTTAAATCAACAAATACATTGCAACCATAATACAGGAAATTTCATCATTTCCATTAAGTATATTACGTATTTCAAGTTCCAATGAATCTAACATACTCTATTGTATGTACTACACTATTTAGAAGTTATACCAACTGATATAGAAGCAATTAAGCATTTAAATTGAGTTAAATAATGATTTCTGAATGAAGTACTACTCACAGCTTGAAACTCGGCCGATCGGTCTGGAACTCGGCCGATCGGTCTGGAACTCGGCCGATCATCTCATAGTTTCTGAAACTCTACCGACCAACTTCGGTCGATCAGCAGGAAACTCGGCCGATCCACTGGGCAACTCGGCCGATCAAAACCCTGTTTGATTTCCTTATAAAGGAAACTCGGCCGAATCACACCCAATTCGGCATATTAAAACGCTGATCCTGCAATATAACAGTAACTAGCTTCTTTACCCAAAAGGAAACCTAAAATTGGTTCAATCAAAAACTAGGTCTAGCTAAGGCTATGAAATCATGATCAAGACCTTATGCCGAAGTCAGAACTACCTCTCTTTAATACCTTATACACACAGGTTAATCCAAATAGAACATGCTGCTGCAAGCAGCAACTCCTTCACGCCCAGGTGAGAAAGGAAAGCTCGGTTGGGTACTAGTCGTGGCTAGGAGCTGCGGAATTGAACTCTGGATCCACGGCCGAAGTTGGTGATCATCTTCCCAAGTGATTGTTGTCCTAGGGCGGCCTCTTGCTGCTGCCACAACAACAAGCTACTGCAGGTCAACCTTACTGTTAGGGGCGCCACTGGACATGGAAAGAAGATGGGGAAAGGGAAAGGAAGGTAGAGGAAGGTGGGGTGCCTGCTGGACGGCGGTGAGGAGCTCGAAACGGCCTCCAATTTCCTTCCCCAAGCTGCTGGTTGGGCGCTGCTACAGTGCGCCGCAGCTCCTTGCTGTAGGTTGGCTATGGATAGGGCGCCGCCATAGGGCAAGGATGAAGATGGAATGGAGGACGGAGGTGAGGGAAGCTCGTTCGCTAGCTATCAGACAAAAATCGCCCAAACACACCCCCCTTCAGTTTCTCTCGCTCAAGCGCCGCTTCTACGGCTGGTTCCTGTTCTATTGATCGGGAAAACGATGATAAAGGAAAGGGTAACTGACCCCCAAAGCAATTGATAGAATAAAAATCAATTACTGGAAAATTTGCAGCCAAGTCCAACATACTTGAAACAGTCATAACATTTGCCTCGAATGTCCGATTCGAGTGATTTTTCTTGCAAAATCTCAAGCACGGAATTCTATACAACCTCATAGCAAGAAAGCATGCTAATTAGATTGTCTTAGCTAATCAAAACACTAACCTCATTTGTGTGTACTTAACCCAACTTAATTAACTCAACAATCAACATTGATATTTTCATTAATTATCTCAGATGATTCACATATTAACTTATTTTGATTAATCATGATATTTAATATGACACTCAATACTAATCAAGGTGGTTCACACTAATAGAGGTATTTATTGGTTAATCTCAACATGGGTCATAACAGTATGCATGCCTTACACCAAGGATAAAAGATGATGTAAGTTGGAACGTAGCTACAAGGTATGATGATAGAGATGATAACATACCCTGGTAAAGTGAATGATACATGGATGATTCACAAACACTAAGAGAGGTAGTGTAGTCAGCTTATGAGGATGTTTTATCAGGAACTATGTGGAATTTACAAGTTAGCCAAGGTCGAGTTCGATCACAGTGAGGATGAGCTCAGAGCTTCTCTATGAAGATAGACTTAGAGTTTGAGATGAGGTGATAAATATAATACATGGAGGTGTATGCTACCTAACACTTAAGGATGAGAGGTGGTAATGAATGCTCTGGTTGAGATCTAGTTGCCTAATTTAGTTAGAGGCTAGAAGAAGTTGAGGTTGTTTGGCTAACCCTAAGTTTGAGAAGAAGATGTGTTTTGGCTAACACTCGGATGTAATAAGATATGTTGAACAAGTTAATGGTTGTTTGGGTAGCCAGTTTAGTCCTTGATGTAGTAAAAGGATGGTGATAGAACCTCAGATACACTTCTTTGGATAGGAAGGTAATAAAACCCTTTTGAGAGTGGTTTAGGGTTTCCGAGGTATCAAGCTTGAGGAATCATAACAATACAGGAGGTCATGATATACCTTGGTACTACAAAAATAGTAAGTTATGGTAGCACTCTGGATGCTTAAAACAAAGTTGCATGTAGCATGTGGCCATGCAAGCCAGGAGGTGAAGGACGGACACCATTAACCCAGTGCATGGATATAAAGTGTAAAGAGTTCCCGAGAGGGAATGGGAGTTAATCATTATGGAGGTTGTGAGTTTCTCCTAGACCAAGAAGGTCAAGATACAATATGGGTTATGGTAGATCGCCTTACCTAGATGACATGAGAAAGGAAGGGTTCTGTCAAGGGACAGATCTGGATGAACTACATATGAAAAGATGGTTCAACTACACCATGATGCGAATTCAAAGGTTCTTGATGTGACCTAAAGGTTCACTTCCATGAGGTGGAAGTAGATACATGAAGAGCTTCGTGGTTGTACAGTTTATCACCCCATACTAATGGACAGTATGATCTGGACTAGAGGGTCTGATGAGAGCATGTGTGCTCATTTAGGGTGATACATAGAGACAGTTCTTAAGATGTGATGTTAACCACCATAGCCTTTATCGAGATGCAAGAAGTTCTATAGGGAGGTTGTGTCGGTCACCACTTCATTATGATGATGTTGGTGAAGGAGGCCTCGTGAAGGTCAGAAAAGAACCACATGTGTGTGCAGATGAAGTCGCTTTGATCGTGCAATGGCCAAGAGAAAGCCCAGTGGTGACATAAGTCACGAGTTGACACAAAGCAGACTGACATGCAGTTCACTGTGGGAAAATATGTGATGTAAAAATCCGACCCCTCTGAGCTACAGCTGAGAAAGATGAGTCCCCGATATATGGGTCCATTTGAGATGGATTGGTGGATATGGTTGTGTTTAGCCTTGCCCCTCAGGATAACATGATGTATAATGTGTTACATAAGTCCAATCTAGAGCACTATGTGAGGTACCCAAGCCATGTGTTGATGCCTGAACCGAATCAGCTTTTGAGAGGCTGAAATGTCCCGAGTCACCTATGAGGGTACGATATACCAAGATAAGAAAGAACTCAGATGGAAGAAAATGTGATAATGAAGGTTCTTGGGAAACACCATGGAAAGGGTGAAGCCACATGGGAGCCCTGATGGACATAAGAAGACTTATCGTATTTGTTTGCTTGCTTGATGGAATTTTGAGGGGCAAAATTCTCATAAGAGGGGAAGGATGTTACAACCCCAAATTTTGGGTTCATTTGGTGAGAAATGTAATTTCTCATATTAAAGATATTTGGAAAAATAATATAATTTGTCATGAATAAATGAATTTCGTTTAAAATAGCCTTGTTGTTTGATTTGTGGGCTTTATTGGCTATTGGGCCCAATAACAAGGAAATTCAATTAATTAATGAATAATTGAATATTTGAGAAAAGAAAGACGTAGAAACCTCTAGAAGGAAAATACAAGGAAGGATTTCGTGCCTCTTGGGTTCCTTGGGTTCCAAGGAGTCCAAAGTTGCATAAAGAGAGCAATAAGAAAAGAAAAGATCAATTAGATATTTCTTTATTAAGAAAGAAATTGAAAATATGATAAAATGTGGAAAATGAGTTAAAAGAGGTACAATTGATTTATCCTTGGTGGATTTTCGTATCCAAAGGATTCCTAATAATAAAAGGAATGCCAATGAGAGAAATAATAAGGGAGATAAAGAGGAATCCTCAAAAAGGAATAATTTAATGAAAAGAATTAGGGAAATATGAGTAATTGACAATTAAAAGAAGTTAAAGGCAAATCGATTTTCCCCAATAAGGGAGCTCGTGCCCTTAGGTTTTCTTGAGGTCCAAGGGACCCAAAATAACAAGATAATAGCAAAGGGAAAAGAAATAACAATTAATTTTGAATAAATTAATGAATAACTTAGGAGAGAAGGAAGCCTTCTCATCCCTTGGTATTTGTTTCCCAAATTTTGTACAAAGCTAGCTAATTCCAAGAAAAACGTTCCCTTAAAATTTGAGACAAAAAGGAGTTATGGTTTGGGAGAAATCAATTTTTCAAGTTATCTTCAAGTTTGGGAATTATCCTGAATTTTGGGAAAATATAATTTCCTTTTGATGAACACGTGATTTGAGGACCGTTGGATCTAAATCCAACGCTGGTCGCTCATCTTCAAAGTCCCACGCGGACTGGGACCTTGTAGGTTACAGGAAGAACCTTCCATCCCCGTTTTTTTTGCAATCCAGTGGATGTGCAAAGTTGTCGTTGCTTTCTTTGAACTCGGGGGAGGAAACCGCTGGGAGTCATCCCAAGTTTGACAAGGGTTGACCGCGTATTGGGAAAGTTCCCAAATCTAGCAAGCCTGTTTCCCACCCTATATATAGGGGAGGTGCTTCATGGTACTAGAGCTCTCACAAATCCAACTTGTGCGTTCGGAGAGAGACGACGAGCGCAATCGTGAGGCCAATTTGAAAAATCATCATGTTCCTTCCCCTCCACGACCTGTAAACCTCGCCAGGTGGAGAGCTTCTTCGGCGGATGGCTCTGACACGCACGGAAGAGAATCGAGTGCGTGAGCAGGTTCGGTGATGGCTGGCGAAGACACAGTAACCTTCAACGGCGTCTGAGACAGTGTAAAGGCCGGAGTCAACGGTAGAGTTGACTCGGCTGAGAACCTGTCTCGCGAGCGGCCTGAACGGAGGAAGAAGATGACCGGCCTGGTCATTTACCAAGACACCCCGACACCTGTTCAGTATAGGTAAGGGAAATTTCGTCCCTTTGCACCTTTTAATTGCTAGATCAGGCGCACGCGACCCTAGACATTGGATCCTGAGTGGACCAACGGGCCATTGATCTAACGATCCGCGTTTTTCCAGAATTTGCTAATAAATCAAATGAAAAGGTTTTCTTTATAAAAATCATATCTTGAGCTAGAAAACTCGGATGAGAAATATGTATACATGAAAATTGATCATAAAAATACGAGGGATCCATTAAAAATGGTTTGGGAACCTAAATCAGTATAGTTTTGTAAAAGTATATAAATTGGTTGGGAAAAGTATTAAATTATGGTTAGAAAACTTAATTGTTGATAAAGGATTGGTTTAAACATGCAAGAGAATAAATTAGATCATTATTAACTTGTTCAGTGATAAAAATGAATCTTGATCTGTTTTGAAGACGAAGTTGTAAGAATTAGGGTTTTGTGGTCCAAACCTGGTCTTAGGATCTTAATAGAATATAAAATGAGATAATTAGGGTTTGATGGATATTTTGATAAAAATACAGTACAAGTGGTAAAAAGGAAGTGAAACCCTAATTATGGTCAAGACCCTAAAAAGGGGGCTAGTAACCCTAGGACGATTAGGCCTATTAGATTTGTATACCATGATTCATGATAGAAAATATTGGATGAATATTTCAGGATTGAATTGTGCTTGCTTGATTTACTCTAGATTACTTGATTGTTTGGATTGATTCTGCACTCAAGACATCTTGAAAGTTATGTGGTTACGCTTATGACTACCCGAATTAGTTTTCTAGATTTTGACGAAGCTTTCATCGTGACTTGAATTAAATTGTTGGATGTTTTAATTCTTGCAAATTCTAAAGTGAATATGACTATCACCATTTAATATAAATGTGTAAATCATGCACCTACATGCCACCCTGATGGAAGATGCCATAAAGGTCAGGCCCAAGAGGGTATACCAATGGGCACCATGAGAGGTGACCCTAGACACCAAGCTCAAGAATGAGAAGGTGGTCGATGAGGCAAGACTAAGGAGCACCATGAGAGGTGACTCCCAGGCACCAAGCTTGGGATTGAGAAGGTGGCCTTAAGTGAAATCCAGGGTTAGGGCAAAAGCGGTGGGGATTGTCACATGGAAAATGTAAATTGACTTGTTATTTACCTTGATTGCAATACTTAAATTGTTAGACCTAATTGTGAAATTTTTGGTTGCCTCCACATACCAGCAATTGCTGATCGATGTTTTGTTTGTCGGAGTTTTAGGTAACACCCTAAAAATCACAAACAGAAAAGTGGCACATCGTGAAAATAAGAAATAAAGTGCAAGGAGGATTAGATAGAGTACTTCAAGCTGTGGATAGTTAGATTTCCCAGTTTTATAAAGGTAAGTAAAAGTTTTAATTTTTGTACCCAATTCCAATTTAGTTAGTAGAATTTTATAATTATTGTTGATTATATGCTGAACCTTTGATCCTGTAAATTGATTAACGATTCTGACCTTCGGGTCTCCCTTAATTGGGGGTTACCGGGAGGCGGGGTCGTTAGAATTGGTATCAGAGCATAGGTTCTCCATCTAATCATCAATAATTATGAAATTTTACAAATTCCATAGAACAGAGGGAGTTATTAGAGGAGTACCCGAAAGACTGAGGTGTCTAGAAAAGGATCACTTCTGGGGGCTGGCAAGATTTTCCTCCGCACCGCTAGTCGGAATACGAGGACTCCCAGATTGTGTGACTGCCTGGCCAAAGTCTTAGGGTATGAATCGAAATAAGATACCTTTAGGAATCTCTCATCTTGTTCATCCCTTCTCGACTCAAATTCTATTAAGGACCTTAAGGATTAGGGTTTTCTCTCTTTTCCTCACCCTCTTGAGGTATGGGTAAGGTTGATAAGGATTAAGGAATCCTCCATCAAATTAATAAAAAGCATGTAAATAAGATGTCATGGACATAAGCTTAATAGAGTAAGCGTAAAGGAATAGATACATGCTTAGTTCGTATGACATGAGTTGTCATTGCCCTCAGGAGAGATCTGAGGATAGACCTCCATGGCAGGAGGATGTGTAGAGAGAGTTAGTCCTAGAGGTAGAGACCTCAATTAAAAGTAGAGACCTAGCACATCCTTTGAGGATGATGGTAACCGTAACCCTAAGTGAGGGTTAGAGAGAGCTATGACATGATGAGTTAGATGTCATGGTAGACCAGGTGTTTGGATATACATGCCTTGGATGCCATATGAGCCCTGAGAGGTTAAATGATCAAGTACCTATGGCAACCCAACCCTGGGAAGGTTCGTTCATGTTTGAGTGAATGATAGATCCTTCGGGGATGAGGTTAGAGAAGAACCTATAGAAACCTTATGGGTTGTTGCAGGTAGGGTATAGCTTGCACCCAGAGTACGTCAGTGGACTGCAGTAGGTTGAAACCCTATCCAGTATGCATGATGGATGGCTTATGGGTTGATCATAAAGGGCTAGGTATAATCTTGAACCAAACATGAGTTGGACATAGGCTTCACCCACGAAGAAGTATACCTATGAGCTTGATCCTTCATGGAGAAAGGACCTCTAGAAGTAAAGGTGGATGTGGAGTCAGCTCTACAGAGTGAAAGAAGGACCCAAGCAAGAAGGTTGAAAGCCTAAAACCCCGAAACTTGAGGAATAGTGGGGAGTTGAGAATGATGCGACCTAAGTGGATGATAGTGGTTGCCTTATGCTTGATTCTTGGAAGCTGATGATATCTTGGTTGCCTTTAGAGGAACCAAACCCTAGAGAGAGGATGATGATTCTAGTACCCATGGTATAAGTGGTTACCTGTTTGATGAGAGAAAGAGTGCTTTAGACCCTGAGGAGGTTTAAGTAACCAGTTGTGAGGCTTTATACCTAGTTGGTTGCCCTGGAAGAGGACTCAACTCCAAAGCGTTGCTCGAGTAGAAAGATCATAGAGGTACATGACATACCTTGGACATGCTTGATTCGTGGTTAAGAGGTTGAGCATGTAGTTGGATACCCAAAGGAGAACCTAGGGTTCCTAGGCCTAGGAGGGGAAGCAGTGTATCCGATGCTCGTGATGAGATTTGAGTCTCTATAGTTTTGAGAATGGTACTCCTTGTGTGTAGAGGTAAAGGAAACCCCTTAAGTTAAGGGTATGTTTGATGAACCCCTCACAGCTAAGTTGATCTAATGTTGAGGAAAGAGGACAAGTATGACCTAGCATAGTTAATAGGTGGTCTGCTTGTGCCTTAGTAGCTGTTAGGTTAGGCATGCTCATGAGAATGTAAACCCTAAGGATTCTTGTGACCTTTGTTATCAAGGAGTAGTTTCCTCCCATCCTGGGAGAGCGACCCTTTGGTAGGGAGTTTACCAGTTTGGTTGGTGTTGAGGAAACCTAAGGAGGTTTCATAGGATCTTGAGAAGCTAGGTGAAGAGTACATGGCATGAGAATGAACCTATAGACCCATAGGTAGCCATCTCTATGTGCATGTGGATGTGTTGCCATAGAGGTAACCGGTTTGGGGCCAGACTAAGAAAGGCAGGTCGCCATGATCCTTGTGAAAGGAGGAAAGTCAGTCGAGAATGCAGAGAGAGATGATGAAGGCTTGGGTAAGGTTCCAATTTGGACATGTACTATGTTAGAATCCTAAGTCTATCCAAGGGTCAGGTAGGGATAAGACCGATGGAAGAAGGAGTCGCCTAATTCCCTAGTTGCACATGACCATGGGGTCGGGAGGTAACAACTATCATTGTCTGAGGGCCATGGGTTTGGAGATTGATCGCCTTCATGAACTCATGGGACCCAAAGGGCAGATGAGTAGGACACTCTATGATGCATAAGGGAAAATGGATGACCCCAAAAGTGTCGGCTCCCTATAGTCCTAGAGGAGATGACCTAGGATTATGCTTGGACCAAGTAAGTTCGAGACCAGTTTTCCCTGGAAGTAGTGTGAATATCATGATGTTTGTGATATAGAGACATAAGCTGCATGTTTCAACTTGGATTTGAAAGTGTACGGGCAAGGTGGGTTGTACCATCTCTACTCTTGGAACAGGAAGAACTCTGTATTTGGACTGCAGCCAAATGTTTATTTCTTCTTGTTATGGGAGTGAGAGATAGGACAGTATGCATGCCTTACACCAAGGATAAAAGATGATGTAAGTTGGAACGTAGCGACAAGGTATGATGATAACATACCCTGGTAAAGTGAATGATACATGGATGATTCGCAAACACTAAGAGAGGTAGTGTAGTCAGCTTATGAGGATGTTTTATCAGGGACTATGTGGAATTTGCAAGTTAACCAAGGTCGAGTCCGATCACAGTGAGGATGAGCTCAAAGCTTCTCTATGAAGATAGACTTAGAGTTTGAGATGAGGTGATAAATATAATACATGGAGGTGTATGCAACCTAACACTTAAGGATGAGAGGTGGTAATGAATGCTCTGGTTGAGATCTAGCTGCCTAATTTAGTTAGAGGCTAGAAGAAGTTGAGGTTGTTTGGCTAACCCTAAGTTTGAGAAGAAGATGTGTTTTGGCTAACACTCGGATGTAATAATATATGTTGAACAAGTTAATGGTTGATTGGGTAGCCAGTTTAGTCCTTGATGTAGTAAAAGGATGGTGATAGAACCTCAGATACACTTCTTTGCATAGGAAGGTAATAAAACCCTTTTGAGAGTGGTTTAGGGTTTCCGAGGTATCAAGCTTGAGGAATCATAACAATACAGGAGGTCATGATATACCTTGGTACTAAAAAAATAGTAAGTGATGGTAGCACTCTGGATGCTTAAAACAAAGTTGCATGTAGCATGTCGCCATGCAAGCCAGGAGGTGAAGGACGAACACTATTAACCCAGTGCATGGATATAAAGTGTAAAGAGATCCCGAGAGGGAATGGGAGTTCATCATTATGGAGGTTGTGAGTTTCTCCTAGACCAAGAAGGTCAAGATACAATATGGGTTATGGTAGATCGCCTTACCTAGATGACATGAGAAAGGAAGGGTTCTGTCAAGGGACAAATCTGGTTGAACTACATATGAAAAGATGGTTCAACTACACCATGATGCGAATTCAAAGGTTCTTGATGTGACCTAAAGGTTCACTTCCATGAGGTGGAAGTAGATACATGAAGAGCTTCGTGGTTGTACAGTTTATCACCCCATACTAATGGACAATATGATCCGGACTAGAGGGTCTGATGAGAGCATGTGTGCTCATTTAGGGTGATACATAGAGACAGTTCTTAAGATGTGATGTTAACCACCATAGCCTTTATCGGGATGCAAGAAGTTTTATAGGGAAGTTGTGTCGGTCACCACTTCATTATGATGATATTGGTGAAGGAGGCCTTGTGAAGGTCAGAAAAGAACCACATATGTGTGCATATGAAGTCGCTTTGATTGTGCAATGGCCAAGAGAAAGCCCAGTGGTGACATAAGTCACGAGTTGACACAAAGCAGACTGACATGCAGTTCACTGTGGGAAAATATGTGATGTAAAAATCCGACCCCTCTAAGCTACAGCTGAGAAAGCTGAGTCCCCGACATATGGGTCCATTTGAGATGGATTGGTGGATATGGTTGTGTTTAGCCTTGCCCCTCAGGATAACATGATGTATAATGTGTTACATAAGTCCGATCTAGAGCACTATGTGAGGTACCCAAGCCATGTGTTGATCCCTGAACCTAATCAGCTTTTGAGAGGCTGAAATGTCCTGAGTCGCCTATGAGGGTACGATATACCAAGATAAGAAAGAACTCAGATGGAAGAAAATGAGATAATGAAGGTTCTTGGGAAACACCATGGAAAGGGTGAAGCCACATGGGAGCCCTGATGGACATAAGAAGACTTATCCTGTTTGTTTACTTGCTTGATGGAATTTTGAGGGGCAAAATTCTCATAAGAGGGGAAGGATGTTACAACCCCAAATTTTGGGTTCATTTGGTGAGAAATGTAATTTCTCATATTAAAGATATTTGGAAAAATAATATAATTTGTCGTGAATAAATGAATTTCGTTTAAAATAGCCTTGTTGTTTGATTTGTGGGCTTTATTGGCTATTGGGCCCAATAACAAGGAAATTCAATTAATTAATGAATAATTGAATATTTGAGAAAAGAAAGAGGTAGAAACCTCTATAAGGAAAATCCAAGGAAGGATTCCGTGCCTCTTGGGTTCCTCGGGTTCCAAGGAGTCCAAAGTTGCATAAAGAAAGCAATAAGAAAATAAAAGATCAATTAGATATTTCTTTATTAAGAAAGAAATTGAAAATATGATAAAATGTGGAAAATGAGTTAAAAGAGGTACAATTGATTTATCCTTGGTGGATTTTCATATCCAAAGGATTCCTAATAATAAAAGGAATGTCAATGAGAGAAATAATAAGGGAGATAAAGAGGAATCCTCAAAAAGGAATAATTTAATGAAAAGAATTAGGGAAATATGAGTAATTGACAATTAAAAGAAGTTAAAGGCAAATCGATTTTCCCCAATAAGGGAGCTCATGCCCTTAGGTTATCTTGAGGTCCAAGGGACCCAAAATAACAAGATAATAGCAAAGGGAAAAGAAATAACAATTAATTTTGAATAAATTAATGAATAACTTAGGAGAGAAGGAAGCCTTCTCATCCCTTGGAATTTGTTTCCCAAATTTTGTACAAAGTTAGATAATTCCAAGAAAAACGTTCCCTTAAAATTTGAGACAAAAAGGAGTTATGGTTTGGGAGAAATCAAATTTTCAAGTTATCTTCAAGTTTGGGAATTATCCTGAATTTTGGGAAAATATATTTTCCTTTTGATGAACACGGGATTTGAGGACCGTTGGATCTAAATCCAATGCTGGTCGCTCATCTTCAAAGTCCCACGCGGACTGGGACCTTGTAGGTTACAGGAAGAACCTTCCATCCCCATTTTTTCGCAATCCAGTGGATGTGCAAAGCTGTTGTTGCTTTCTTTGAACTCGGGGGAGGAAACCGCTGGGAGTCATCCCAAGTTTGACAAGGGTTGGCCGCGTATTGGGAAAGTTCCCAAATATAGCAAGCCTATTTCCCACCCTATATATAGGGGAGGTGCTTCATGGTACCAGAGCTCTCACAAATCCAACTTGTGCGTTCGGAGAGAGACGACGAGCGCAATCGTGATGCTAATTTGAGAAATCATCCTGTTCCTTCCCCTCCACGACCTGTAAACCTCGCCAGGTGGAGAGCTTCTTCGGAGGACGGCTCTGACACGCACAGAAGAGAATCGAGTGCGTGAGCAGGTTCGGTGATGGCTGGAGAATACACAGAAACCTTCAACGGCGTCTGAGACAGTGTAAAGGCCGGAGTCAACGGTGGAGTTGACTTGGCTGAGAACCTGTCTCGCGAGCGGCCTGAACGGAGGAAGAAGATGACCGGCCTGGTCATTTACCAAGACACCCCGACGCCTCTTCAGTATAGGTAAGGGCAATTTCGTCCCTTTGCACCTTTTAATTGCTAGATCAGGCGCACGCGACCCTAGACGTTGGATCCTGAGTGGACCAACGGGCCATCGATCTAACGATCCGCATTTTTCCAGAATTTGCTAATAAATCAAATGAAAAGGTTTTCTTTATAAAAATCATATCTTGAGCTAGAAAACTCGGATGAGAAATATGTATACATGAAAATTGATCAGAAAAATACGAGGGATCCATTAAAAATGGTTTGGGAACCTAAATCAGTATTGTTTTGTATACGTATATAAATTGGTTGGGAAAAGTATTAAATTATGGTAGAAAACTTAATTGTTGATAAAGGATTGGTTTAAACATGCAAGAGAGTAAATTAGATCATTATTAACTTGTTCAATGATAAAAATGAATCTTGATCTATTTCGAAGACAAAGTTGTAAGAATTAGGGTTTTGTGGTCCAAACCTGGTCTTAGGATCTTAATAGAATATAAAATGAGATAATTAGGGTTTGATGGATATTTTGATAAAAATACAGTAAAAGTGGTAAAAAGGAAGTGAAACCCTAATTATGGTCAAGACCCCAAAAAGGGGGCTAGTAACCCTAGGACGATTAGGCCTATTAGATTTGTATACCATGATTCATGATAGAAAATATTGGATGAATATTTCAGGATTGAATTGTGCTTGCTTGATTTACTCTTGATTACTTGATTGTTTGGATTGATTCTGCACTCAAGACATCTTGAAAGGTATGTGGTTACGCTTATGACTACCCGAATTAGTTTTCTGGATTTTGACGAAGCTTTCATCGTGACTTGAATTAAATTGTTGGATGTTTTAATTCTTGCAAATTCTAAAGTGAATATGACTATCACCATTTAATATAAATGTGTAAATCCTGCACCTACATGCCACCCTGATGGAAGATGCCATAAAGGTCAGGCCCAGGAGGGTAGACCAATGGGCACCATGAGAGGTGACCCTAGACACCAAGCTCAAGAATGAGAAGGTGGTCGATGAGGCAAGACTAAGGAGCACCATGAGAGGTGACTCCCAGGCACCAAGCTCGGGATTGAGAAGGTGGCCTTAAGTCAAATCCAGGGTTAGGGCAAAAGCGGTGGGGATTGTCACATGGAAAATGTAAATTGACTTGTTAATTACATTGATTGCAATACTTAAATTGTTAGACCTAATTGTGAAATTTTTGGTTGCCTCCACATACCAGCAATTGTTGATCGATGTTTTGTTTGTCGGCGTTTTAGGTAACATCCTGAAAATTACAAACAGAAAAGTGGCACATCGTGAAAATAAGAAATAAAGTGCAAGGAGGATTAGATAGAGTACTTCAAGCTATAGATAGTTAGATTTCCCAGTTTTATATAGGTAAGTAAAAGTTTTAATTTTTGTACCCAATTCTAGTTTAGTTAGTAGAATTTTATAATTATTGTTGATTATATGATGAACCTTTGATCATGTAAATTGATTAACGATTCCGACCTTCGAGTCTCCCTTAATTGGGGGTTACCGGGAGGCGGGGTCGTTACAATTGGTATCAGAGCGTAGGTTCTCCATCTAATCATCAATAATTATTAAATTTTACAAATTCCATAGAACCGAGGGAGTTATTAGAGGAGTGCCCGAAAGACTGAGGTGTCTAGAAAAGGATCACTTCTGGGGGCTGGCAAGATTTTCCTCCACACCGCTAGTCGGAATACGAGGACTCCCAGATTGTGTGACTCCCTGGCCAAAGTCTTAGGGTATGAATCGAAATAAGATACCTTTAGGAATCTCTCATCTTGTTCATCCCTTCTCGACTCAAATTCTATTAAGGACCTTAAGGATTAGGGTTTTCTCTCTTTTCCTCACCCTCTTGAGGTATGGGTAAGGTTGATAAGGATTAAGGAATCCTCCATCAAATTAATAAAAAGCATGTAAATAAGATGTCATGGACATAAGATTAAAAGAGTAAGCGTAAAGGAATAGATACATGCTTAGTTCGTATGACATGAGTTGTCATATGAACTTGTGACGGCGGGGGAGCGATCTCGATCCGGTCTTCCTCTTCCTCTCTTCAGACGCAGAGGCACCTCTCATGAAGCCCATCGGAATCCCGATGCCGAGCCATCTTCAGACCAACATAGAAGCCCGATCAAATGGAACAGCATTAGGCCAAACCTGAAGGATGGATCAGATCTGGGGAAGACTACTGTTACATTGGAAAATGGAAAGCTTATCTACCCTAATGTCGAAGCAGTGGAGAATGCTAGTCGGTGGAGCAGATGCTTGATGGGGTATGTCATTGATTTCCAACCTATCATCCCCCTTCTCACGGAATACTTCACAAGGATCTGGAATGTTAGTGGGATCTTCGAGATTTTTGACAGAGGGAAGGGGATTTTCCTGATTCGATTTGAAGAGCTGCAGGACTTGGAGACGGCATTGAAGGGCGACTGGTTTGTCTGCGGTAGGCCTGTTATCCTGAAGCGTTGGAGCATTGGTGAAAAATTTTCAAAGTTGTCTCTATCGGAAGTTCCTGTGTGGGTCAGATTGTATAATGTGCCAATGGAGCTTTGGGATCATCGTACGTTTAGTAGAATTGGTTCTCTGCTGGGTGAGCCACTGAAGATGGATGATGTAACTAAGAATATCAAACGAATGGATATGGAAAGAATCCAGGTGCTAATGAGTAAGGATGCAAATTTTCTGAAAGAAGTTACTCTCAAGAGTGATGAAGGCGTCGAGCATACTATTTACATTGAGTATGAATGGATTCCTAATATATGTAATCGGTGCGGTCTGTTTGGTCATGATGACGGTCCCCCCCCCCCCCGTTCTGTGAAGGTGAGTCAAGGAATGAAGACTCAGAAGACTAAAGTTGTATGGGAGATTAGGAAACCTACGGCTCTGAACATTTCTACAAATATACCAAATGTTGTTCGGGAGGATGAGTATACAGTTGTTATTGAAGAGGTTACAGATGAGGAAGAAATTAGACTGAAAGTGGCTTGCCGTTATCCGGAGGTGTTGACAGTGGAAGATGATTTTCTGTCGGAAAAAGTGAATGAGGGTATAGCTTCTCATCCTCTAGTTAATGAGGAGATCAATGTGCTAGCTGAACCGCCTCGTCAGGATGTTGTAGATGTTGTGAAAGGCAAAGGTTTGGCGGAGGTTTCTTCTGGTTTTCTTCCAATTGGTATGGAAAATCCTGGTCTCTTAACTCCCAGGACTGGTATTGCTGTCCAGGGTATTTCCCCCATTAGTGAGGGGAGTTCTTTTGCTTCTTTTGCTTCTTCTTGTTCAGCGAATCAGGCGCATAATTTGGGGTTCAGAGGTCCCCCAAAATGTCTGCGAAAGACGAATATGGCTGTGAGGCTCGAGATTTTAGTCTCTTCGATCACTCCAAAAGAATTGGAACTCTCTTCTTCAAATACTGAGGCTGTCAGTTCAACAGCCGAGGTTACCAAATGAGTCCACCAATCAACATTTCTTCTTGGAATATAAGAGGACTTCGCAATAAAATAGGTCCTGTCCAAGAAGAATTAAGGAGGCTCCATTGTGATGTTGTTATTCTTACTGAAACTAAAATTAGGGAAAGGAATGTGAATAGTCTTATGAACAGATTCTTTTCTGAGTATGATCTTATAACTAATCTTTCTTCTCATAGATTGGGTCGCATTTTTGTTTTGTATAGAAATGTCACGATTAGCAAGATTTCTGAATCTGATCAGTTTGTGCATTTTAAGCTTTCTGTTGGTGAGTTTTCTATGCTTATTACTGCCATATATGGGCATAACGGTGATTCTGAAAGGTCTGTTTTGTGGAAAGATATTGAATCTATTAATAGTTCTGTGGACTGTCCTTGGGTTCTTTTGGGAGATTTTAATGCAGTTAGAACTGAGGAAGAAAGACTAAGTATTCAACCTCCTACTAAGAAGTCCATGGAGGAATTCAACAGCTGTGTTTTGAATGTTGGGTTGTTTGAGATGAAGCTTGGGGGTCCTTTCTTCTCCTGGGATAACAAGCAGCATGGTGACATGTTTGTTTCTTCTAAAATTGATCGAGTTTTCCATAATGATATTTTCTTGACTGATATTGAAGATTACAATGGTGAATTGGTGTCTAATTCCATAAGTGATCATAGTCGTTTGTCTTTAAAGATTGGGAATGTCAGGAAAGTGGTGTCCCCTTTCAGATTTATTAATGTGTGGACTCATAGAAAGGATTTCTTAGAGGTTGTTAAGACTACTTGGTCTATTGAGGTCAATGGGTATGATACTTTTCGTCTTTACAAGAAGTTCAACAATGTTAAAAGAGCTCTTATTAGGTGGAACAAGGACTTTGTTGGGAACATCCATGATTATGCGAAGAGTCTTAGAGATCTTGCTAACAAAGCTACTTCTAATTCTGATATGAACCCTAATGATGAGGACTTAAGAGTTTTTGCTAATGCTTGTAATAAAAAGGCTAAGGAGGTTGAGCTTGCTGAAGAATCTCTTATTAGGCAGAAATCTCGTATTCAATGGCTGAAAGAAGGTAATTCTAATTCTAAATTCTTTTATGCTTCTCTCAAGACTAGAAGGCATGGGAATAGAATTAAAGGGCTCTTGATCAATGGTGTTATGTCTCACAACTCTGAAGATATTAAACTTTCTATTATGGACTTTTATCATGATTTGTTCAATAATCCTCTTGCTGAAGGTAAAGTTTGGCAAGGTGAATGGACTGGTAGTGTCCTTGCTTCTGATGATAGGTCCTTCCTCACTTCGATTGTGACTAGGAAGGAGTTTGAGGATATCATTGAGGATATGAATGAAGATAAGGCCCCTGGACCGGATGGTCTGAATGGTTGCTTTTTCAAAAAGACTTGGAGTATCATTGGGGATGATGTTTTTAAAGCCATCAAGGAGTTTTTTCAGAATGGAGTGTTGCTAAGGGAAGCTAATAATACCTTTTTGACTCTCATTCCCAAAGGTAAGGACTCTTCGATCATTTCTAATTGGAGACCCATTGCTCTTTGTAATATTTTCTACAAGATTATCTCGAAGATTTTAGCTAACAGATTAAAGAGGGTGCTTCCTTCCATCATTGATTTAAATCAATGTGCTTTTGTTCAAGGTAGAAGCTTGAAAGATGTTGTTCTTCTCTCTAATGAGCTCCTTAGTGACTTTAAGAAAGATACAAATAACATGTGTATTCAGGCGGATGTATCTAAGGCCTATGATTATGTTTCCTGGAAGTTCTTAATTTCTGTTATGTTCAAGATGAATTTTCCAGTTTCTTGGATCAAATGGATTGAAGCCCTCTTTATGTCTATGTCCTATCATGTTTTGGTCAATGGTGAACCTACTGATCCTATTATTCCCTCTAATGGTATTAGACAGGGGGACCCTATTGCACCCTATCTCTTTGTTATTGTGATGCAGGGTCTTACCACTATGATGAAACAAAGGAAAGACTTTTTGCCTATTAAAAGGTCGAGCTCTCTTGCTGTTTCTCACCTAATTTTTGTAGATGATCTTATGTTCTTCCTTAAGGCTTCTGTTGGTAATGCGACTTATATCAGAAAGCTGTTGGATGACTTTGGGGAAATGTCTGGTTTGATCCTTAATCTCAACTAGAGTTCAGTTGTCTTTAGTAGGAATGTTGATAAAGGTAACATCTTGTCTATTCTTGATATGCCTGAGGGCAATGTGGATGATCTTAGCTATTTGGGTATTCCCCTGTTCTATGGTATGTTGTCCAAGAAGAATTGCTATAAGCTCATTGACAAGTTCAACAAGAAGTTAGATGCTTGGAAATCTAAAACTCTTAGTATGGCTGGCCGTATTGAGTTAATCAAGTCTACTATTTCTACTCTTCATTTGCATTGGATGTATGCTTTCCCTTTGCCTGCTTCGGTTTTGGATTTTATTGATAAATTGTCTAGGGACTTTCTCTGGGGTAAATCTGATGGCATGAATCATCTTCATTTGGTTCCTTGGGAGAAGGTTACCCTTCCTACTAGTGAAGGAGGTTTGGGTATAAGACGGAGTAAGGATGTATCTCGAGCTTGTTTGATCATGAATGCTTGGGATGTCTGTAACAAGAAAGACACCCTTTGGGTCAAATGGATATCTTCCAAGTATCTGAAGGATGATAATTTCTGGCAGATTGAAGAATCAACTAATTATTCTTTGATGTTCAATAAGGTGCTTTCTGTTAGGAAGCTTCTTTTATCCTTGATTGAGTTTCATATTGGGCCTAATTCCTCCTTTAAGATTTGGAAAGTTCCTTGGTGTGCTTCAAAGTTTCTGGGTGATTTGGTGGATATGAATCCGATTAATTATGGTATGGGTGCTAATGCTAACCTTGGATCTATTATTTCTAACTCTAAGTGGAATCCTCCTAAGTCGAGGGTTGCCCATGTTTTTCTGAAGTGTATGGAAGAGCATAATATTATCATTGAAGATGTTGATGGCTTGACTATTCTGGGGGATTCTAAGTCTAATCTTAAGAAGGTTTGGAATTCCATTCGTACAAAGGGAGAGTTCAGTAATCTGTACACTTGGTTTTGGTCTAGTAAAGCTCCTAAAAATTTTATCATCCATGCTTGGAAAGTGTGTCTTAACAAATTACCTACCTCTGATTATAGTAGGAGAAGAGGGATTACTTTGGCTTCTGTTTTCTTTCTCTGTATGTGTAGCTATGAAGACACAAATCACGTTACTTTCACTTGTGACTATGCAAGAAGTGTTTGGTTGGCTTGTGTAGATTTGCTTTCTATTGGCGGTCCTCCTAATAATTATGATGATCTTCTATTTATCACCTCTAGTTCTGGGAAGAAGGTTGCTCTGTGCATTATGTATCATGTGTGGCGAGAAAGGAATTCTAGAGTCCATGATGATAAAAGTAATCCGGTGAATGTAGTTGTCAAGAAAATTAGGGATACTATTGCTATGATTATTTGATGGGTTTCCTGGAGCTTTTTCTGTTTGGAGCTGGTCTTTTCTTCTTTGAGCTGTTATCCGTCTCTGTTAAGGGTTGAAGTGCCTCGTGGTGTTGCTGTTGTTGATCAGGTTGATCTTCCACGTTTCTGAGCTGCTGATGGGGGTTTGGGCTTTTTGAGCTTCTATCCTGTTTCTTTGCTCTAGCTGTTGTCTGCTGGTTGGTTCTGTTGCTGTTCTGCTTTTGTTTTGGCTGATAGAGGATTGTTTTTGGTTTGCTGTTCATCTCTATGCTTTGAGGGTCGAGCTGCTTTGCAGGAGTTTGTTACAGGATGAACATTATAGACCTGTTTGGATTGTTGGTTATCTTCTTGTTTGTTGTTTGAAGCAAGGGTCGAGTCACCATCCTTTGGGATGTCGACGCTCCCCTTTGTTCTGAGGTGGTGTTGGTTTGGTTTGTTCTCGTGCCTATGGTTGGATGATCTTATCTTTCGGGAGTGGCAGAGGTCTCCATAGTGCTTTTTTGAAGCTGATGCTTGGGTTTTGATCTGCTTTGTAGGCCCGTTTTTTAAGCTGCTGCTGTTTGGGTTTTTCTCGTGCCTATGGTGGTTGATCTTATCCTTCGGGAGTGGCAGAGATCTCCATAGTTCTTTCTTGAAGCTTCTGCTGTTGGGCTTGATCTTGCTTTGTTCTTTTGGGTTGGTTGGTGATGTTCTGTATGTTTTGGTATCTTATGAACTCTTGGTTAGAGTTCTGCTGATTTGGGGCGTATGAAGTTCTTCTGTATATCCATTTTCTTTCTGATGGAGTTTCTGCTGTCTTTGAGGCTGCTCGTGGCTGGGATGCCTGTTTTCTCATATGGAGTTTTGGGTGGTGATGCCTATGGTGGTTGATCTTATCCTTCGGGAGTGGTAGAGATCTCCATAGTGCTTTCTCGAAGCTGCTGCTGTTGGGCTTGATCTTGTTTTGTTTTTTTTGGGTTGGTTGGTGATGTTCTGTATGTTTTGGTATCTTATGAACTCTTGGTTAGAGATCTGCTGCGTTGGGGCGTATGAAGTTCTTCTGTATATCCGTTTTCCTTTTGATGGAGTTCTGCTGTTTTTGAGGCTGCTCGTGGCTGGGATGCCTGTTTGCTCATATGGCCTTGTTGGTGTGTTGTTTTTTGATGCTGTGGATGCTCAGCTTCTTGATGTTCTGTTGGTAGAGTTTGTCCATAGTACTTTCTTGAAGCTGCTGTTGTTTGGGTTTGCTCTCGTGCCTATGGTTGGATGATCTTATCCTACGGGAGTGGCAGAGATCTCCATAGTGCTTTCTTGAAGCTGCTGCTATTTGGGTTTTCGTCTTTGCTAAGTGCCAGTGAACGTTTGAAGGGCGACCTGTCTTTGATCTTTTTAGGTGGAGCCGATTTTCCTTCTTTGGACTTCTTTATGCTGTTTCCTGATGGTGTGCTGATCTTGATCTCCTTGCTATGCCCTTGATGGTGGAGAGTCTGGTTCTGGTTTCTTGTGGCTGAGGTTGTTTGTAGGCTCAGCCTTTTTAGATGTATAGATAGTTTGTTTCTTTTTTGTCTCCTATTCCTTTTGGATCTTAATGTCTATCTTCTCCTGATGTAAAGATAGATAGTTTTAGTTTTCTTCTTTCCTTTTGAGTTGTTTTCTCTTGGAAACAACTGAGTTTTTGTACAGACACAATGGAAAATGAAAAAAAGCAACACGAGTTTTGGCCGACCAAAAAAAAGACATGAGTTGTCATTGCCCTCTGGAGAGATCTGAGGATAGACCTACATGGTAGGAGGATGTGTAGAGAGAGTTAGTCCTAGAGGTAGTGTGGGCTCCGATCTCCAAACCACGAATTAATCTCGATTTAAACATGTGCGGAAGCATTCGGTAAACAGCGGAAGACCAAAAATCACGAGAAATTAAAACTTTTTGAGATAAGATCTTGAAACCTCAAACCTTTTCCATAGAAAAAGGATTTAACTGTTTACATCACTGACAATTACTTCTTGAGTAATTATATACAACATGATACAAAACTTCTCAAGAATTCATACTCAAAACACTCCAGGACCTGAGAGTACAGAGGACACATAAGACTGACTCTATACTACACCATGAAGCAGGCTAGATCTCCACCTGAGATAACTACTGCTCCTGATGCTGCTGGGATTGGTCACCTGAGTTCTTGTTCCTCCGTCTTCAACGACCACCTAAAAAGTAGAAGTCTACGGGGTGAGACAATTATACATAATTGCCCCAGCGAGAGTTAATACTCTCCACTAGAAGCTTTATAAGCAAAGTAGGGAATAACTAAAGCAATAATAGCCTTCAAGATATTCACTAGCAGTTTAATGATAAGCAGAGTTCAATCAATATCAAAATATGAGAACCTCTATGCTGTTTAAAGTAACATCAATCAAATAACTCGTAGATAACTCTAACAGATATACTACGTTGTTGATTATGTTTTTAAGGGAGTGCAGGGATGCATCTCACCTCTTCGACTGTGCGGTGGGGAATGATGGACTACATGAATCTACATCAACTCCTCTCACCATTTCTCTTTTAGTGAAGGAATGACGGACTACACGAATCTACATCAATTCCTCTTACTAATTCTCTTAATCGGTTAGGTACATTCAGTATTCTTAACATCTTACAATAACACAGCTATATATGAGAATACTTAAAATGTGGCAGGCCTAACTTTTCACAATCATCAGTTATTTCATCTCAAGTCATCTGTCAAGCATGACTTTGATAACATTTATGGCTCTTACAGCCCATAAATTACAAAAGATGTCACTCACAGTGCATCAACAAGGGTTACTATTCATAAAGCTTAAGACATGCTTTCAATGAATATATCATGGCATTCCATACCTGGATATGCTCATTATCTTATAACAATATGCAAAGCTCATTAGTATAACATGGCATTCCCTACCTGGATATGCCTATCATCTCATAACAACCTGCATGGTTCATTCAACAGACAATAGTAAACAATTCAACAATTAAGGATGCATTCTCAATTATGGTTTCACATGAGATTACCCTCAACTAGGGATTCACATGGAATCACCCTCAACTAGGGATTCACAAGGAATCACCCTCAACTAGGGATTCACATGGAATCACCCTCAACTAGGGATTCACAAGGAATCACCCTCAACTAGGGATTCACAAGGAATCACCCTCAACTAGGGTTAAAAACCCAAAAGTCCTGACAATAGGGTTTATATACATGTCTAGGGTTTCATGATCTCTCTCTTCCTAAGTATCATACCCTTAAACACCACATGAATTATATTCAAATATGAATTCATGTTAACATCATCTCAAATTGATTAGGTCATATCAACCCTTCAATCAAGAGTATACAACTCTGCTTAACATAGTGTATCAGGTCATTGGTTCAGTAAGCAATTAGGGATTCATTCCTTAATTGGTACTAGTCCCTTAGATACTTATTAGGGTTCCAACCTTTGTACCTTATTTGTTTATCATTATTATTCACCATTGGGTCGATGGATCATTTATCATCTTGATTCTCAAGATATTCAATCACATTAGACCTCCTTTACATAAAGCACCCAAATGAATTAGAGTTTCCAATGTTGGTTCCTTCAACCATTGAATTCATGGAACCATTCATCAGTTGGACCTACCCTCATACTTCAATTGAGTTAAATAGGTCAACCTTCAACTGGTTTGACCCTTAGTTAACCCTCAACTGGTCATTAACTAGGGTTTTATTCAATTGAATTAGGGATTACTATTCATTTTTCATGTCTTCACCCTAAACTTAGGGTTTACTATTCACTCCATGGTGAATTGTACTCATTACATCATCATGTAAGAGAAACATCATCATTAAGGCTCTTACTTAGGATTAAGATCCATTAGATATCATAATTAGGGTTTCCATGACCTCACATAGGTGGGTCATTCCCTAATCATGCACATTCATATGTATATGAAGTATCTTACTAGAGTTTCCTCCTTAAAAAGGGTACTTTCTCTCTCTAGGATACTTTCTCTCTCTAGAAATACTTCCTCTCTCCTCTCACTAGTAGATGGTGACAACACCACTCTAGATCAGGTTGAGATAAGTTTCCATTGGCTAGCATAAGCCGAAACATCAACATCATGTGATTAGGGTTTGCTTAGAACAAGGTTTTACCCTTTTAGACCCCTCAAGGGTATTTTGGTAATTTGCCACATGATCACCATCATGGGTTAACTTACTAATCACATAGTCCCTTAATGACCTAGGTTACCATTAGGGTTTAGATTGAATCACCATTGAACTGATTACATCATCAAATGGTTAAGTACAAACCATCACCAATCTCCAAACGGTTTCAACCTTCAAACGGTTTCAACCACCCAAACGGTCTTGAGACCGTTTGGCCCTCAAACGGTCTTGAGACCGTTTGGATCCAAACGGTCTTGAGACCGTTTGGAGGTGAAGACCGTTTGGAAGGGTTGACTTCCAAACCGTTTGGAGCTTCAATCGGTTTGAGGTCGTTTGGACCAATCGACCTTGAGGTCGTTTGAGCTCAAACGGTCTTGAGGTCGTTTGAGCCCAAACGGTCTTGAGACCGTTTGGCCCCAAACGGTCTTGAGACCGTTTGGACCCAAACGGTCTTGAGACCGTTTGGTCCAAATGGGCTCAAACCGTTTGGACCTCCAAAGGGGTCAAAGGTCACCAAAGTTCAAGGATATGTATGTTGAAGCCCTCAATTGGCTAAAGCTATGCTAACCACTTATAAATTGAGCCAATTAGGGTTAGCCTTAACCACTTAGACATCAAATTGACACTCAATTGTAAACCAATTAGGGTTCAATCGTCCTCAATTAGGGTTTCAAGTGGATTGGTCATCAATGTTCAACAATGTGAATCAATTCAAGGTTGAACCTATCAATTGACCTCCAATTGGGCTCAAACTTGGCCCAAACGGTCTTGAGGTCGTTTGGACATCATCCAAACGGTCTTGAGACCGTTTGCCCAAAGTTTGACCAAAATCCAAGTCGTTTTGACTAAGGTTGAAATCCAATTAGGTCAAAATCAGCAATTTTCAACAATGCATCAATTTCCTACAATTGGACCCTCAAACCATTAGATTAACTCAACCCTAGACCTTCAAACGGTCTTGGGTTGTGCCCAAACGGTCTTGGGACCGTTTGGTGGAATCCCCAAACGGTCTTGAGACCGTTTGGGTCCTTCAACCCAAAACTCAACAAGATCTATACTTAGAAAACAGCAATTTGATTGTTTCACTAACCCACTGTAATTGGGCCCTCAATTGGTCAATTACCTTAACCCTAGACCTCCAAACGGTCTTGGGTTGACACCAAACGGTCTTGAGACCGTTTGGATGAGTTCCAAACGGTCTTGAGACCGTTTGCCCATCCATCCTTTGGACTTTAGTGAAAATTCATCAAGGTTTGATCTATTGAGTTGATCATCACATCAATACTTAATTGCAATATGATTTGGTGCCTTTGGACCTTCAATTGATCAACTATACTTGACCCCAGACCTCCAAACGGTCTTGGGGTGACCCCCAAACGGTCTTGAGACCGTTTGGGTGATTCCCAAACGGTCTTGAAACCGTTTGGGCTAAGCAACCCAAAATCTCAACTTAACTCATTGGAGATTCAGCACTAATTTCAATTAGGGTTTGCCCTATTAATCATCCTTCAACTCATGACTCGTTTGGAATTAATCCATAAAATTTGGTGAGTCGTTAACTAACATCATTATGAACAGTAATCCCAAACGGTCAACGTTTAGTCAACCATCTTAAACGGTCTTGAGACCGTTTGCCCAAAAAGGGCAAATTAAACAGATTGCAAATCAGAATTTAATTCAATTCGTTTTGCTAATTGATTTGCTCATATCTCACGATTCCTTTGGAGTTAACCTCTCAAATTTTGTGGGTGATTAACCTATATAATTATGAACAAGATTCCCAAACGGTCTTCGCTTGGTCAACGGGACCAAACGGTCTTGAAGACCGTTTTCCCTCAAACGACCCTGAAACCGTTTGCCCACCAAACGGTTTGAAACCGTTTTGAGCAATAGGTGGAGGTCGTTTGATAAAGTAAAAATCTGTGGATAAGCATAGGAATTAACGCCCTTATCTTCCACCTTAAGAACAGTAGCAGTTCTTCACGATTTTGCTTGCAAGGATGCAAGGGAAGATAGGGAAGAAGAAGATCTATCAACTATATGCATAGAAAAGATGTATAATCGAAGCATAAAGTTTAGAGTTATAAAACCCGCCTAAAGCTTGCTCCTTGAGCTCCAAGCTTTCGAGTTCCAAGACTTTAATGGCTTCCTAGAAGCTCCACAGGTCAGCCAAGGTGAATCCTCCAAGGAAGGTTGAGAAGAGATGGCTTGCACTCCCTTGGTCGTCCTCCTGAGCTCCAGAGCTCTCCTTAGTCGGTTTGAGCAAGGGGAAAAGAAATGAAAGGGAGAGGGTCGTTCCCTTGCTAAGTGAGAAAAGTTGTATATATACTTAGATGAATTTTCAACATAAGAACATATGTTTTCCTCATTTCTCATCTAAGTACTCCCTTTCTTCCTTGCACGTCCCCACATCTTATTTCTAAGGACAAACTCCTTCTACGGTCAAGAATTGAAGGCAAAGAGGATCAGCCCATCACTAAAGCATATACATAAAAGGGCTATTATACATACACCTTGATTATTCAATCACAAGGGTGTTCTTTACTATATGATTATTCACATAAAGTAATCTTTTCATCATTCCTCTTCTAAATGATGCCAAGAGCCATGAAAGATGTTTTAGATGATGTATTTTACAAGTTGCACCCCTCAAATTGGGTAAATTGCATTTTACACCAATTTAGGGTTTTCAAGTACAGGGGTTGCTTCCACAGCTGCACCTTGGTGCTCAAGCTTGGGAAATCCCTTAAACCTCATCATATTCATTCCTATGTTGTCTCCACATTAAAGGAACATATAAACATGTGAAATTTGCAGTTTAACCCCTCTGGTTGGGCAAATTGCACATAGGTCCCCATATTGCAACCAATCACTTCAACATTGGTTTATAAGGGACAGAAAGGGAAACTTATGTTCCATAAAAGCTTTAATTACATACCAAAGGATAATTACAAACTTTTAATTTCATATTTAGGCAAAACACCTAGGGTTAGCTTATAACCCAGGTCAGGGGTGTTACAAATCATAAACCCCTAACAAGGATTTCGTCCCCGAAATCTCAGACAAAAAGAGAAACAGAGTATTCATTAATCATGCCCTCAAGTCTTCACATATTATCTTAATATCATGGAGGTATCATGAATTCTGCCATTCCACACAAGGCTCCTTTCACTAATTCAACCTTACCAATGTTTATGCAGAGCATAAACCCCTAACATATGATGTCTATATTATTGGAAAGAAGAGGCATAAAAGAACATACTTCTATCATCACCCTAGGATATTTATCAAAAGGAACAACATATATATCTAACAAGGATAATATACTCAGTAATCCTTTACAACTCTATGTAATTGGGATAGTTCACATAGTTCTTCTTATCAATTGGAAATGCCACATAGCTTTTCCCTTTTTGATGGGGAATGACACATAGCTCTTCCATTTTTAATTGGGAATGACACATAGCTCTTCCCTTTTTGTTGGTTTGGGAATGTAACATAGCTCTTCCCTTTTTGTCGGTTTGGGAATGACACATAGCTTTTCCCTTTTTGTTGGGGATGACACATAGCTTTCCCCTTATTAATTGGGAATGACACATAGCTTTTCCCTTTTTAATTGGGAATGACACATAGCTTTTCCCTTTTTAATTGGGAATGACACATAGCTTTTCCCTTTTTAATTGGGAATGACACATAGCTCTTCCCTTTTTGTTGGGGATGACACATAGCTTTCCCCTTTTTGATTGGGAATGACACATAACTTTTCCCTTTTTGTTGGGGATGACACATAGCTTTTCCCTTTTTAATTGGGAATGACACATAGCTTTTCCCTTTTTAATTGGGAATGACACATTGCTTTTCCCTTTTTAATTGGGAATGACACATAGCTCTTCCCTTTTTGTTGGGGATGACACATAGCTTTCCCCTTATTAATTGTTCCATATTTCTTATTTCATGATACTCATTAGATTGTATCAGAATGATTGCTTGATCAGGGCAATCAAAAAGATATCAATCTAGGAGTTTCCATACTCACTTTATCATCAATAGATGTATACCTGGCCAGGGTTTACAAATACTGAGATCAAGTAGTATGCACTTACATACTGTCTCATCCCTCACTTTTCATATCCTTATACACACAAGATTTTCCATTCCTATATTTCCTCCAGGAAACATTTCTAAATCTCATCTTTTGACATACAGATAAGAGAGATTATAAAACATTTTAAGGAACATTGAGTGAGATATAAGTTCTCATCTCCCATGTGTTCTTATAGGACTAGACAAAATAATTTCAAAAACAACTATTTTCATATCTTTAACACATAGAAACATGAAAATGAAATATCAGAATGACTTTATTTCCTCTGACCAGCCCGGGACGTCTGTCCACGTCCTCTATTGTTACTAGAAAACTGCCTCCTTTGTGATCCTTGCTGACTCTACCCCTGAGGTTGAGTCATCATTGGATTCCCTTCTGGACAATCTTTTACCAGATGTCCCAGTTGTCTGCATTGATAACAGATTCTAGGTATAGTATAAGGTCGGTGAGGTCCAGACACCGATGTTGATGCTATATTGGAGGCCTGATTTGGAATATAACTAAGATCCCTATCCCTACTTGGAGACCACTTAGTCTGAGAATTAGGTCTAGATGGTGGAGGGTTAGGTATAGAGGATCTAGACTTCTTAAAGTCCATAGATGAAGAACCCTGGAATTGTGGATATCTTTTCTGGGTTTGCCTCTTCTCAACCACAGATCTCTTTATCCTTCGGACTGATTCAACGAAGATAGAGAATCTGTCTCGGTTCTCTAAGGCAGACATTGGGGTAGACATGTCAGCATTCAAACCCCTCTCGAATCTCCTGATTCTCTCTTCTTCTGTGGCAGCCATGTGCGGACAAAACCGCAACAGCTCCATGAACTTAGCTTCATACTCACTAATGTTCATCATACCCTATCTTAGTCTCTCAAACTGAGAGATCTTCTCGTCTAGGAAGGTCTTCGGGAAATATCTTTGGACAAATTCCCGCCGAAAGTCTTCCCACGAGATTCCTATTCCAGGTCTCTTCTGCTCTTCCATGGTCTACTAGTGACCAGCACTTCATTTGAGAAGATAGACAGCATGTCTAACCTTCTCAGCTTCAGGGATGTTGAGGATCCTGAAAGCCCTTTCCAGCTCTGTCAACCACAGATCAGCATCTGCGGGGTCAGCAATCCCATGGTACTCAGTAGCTCCTACATGACGTAGTCGCTCGAACGTCTTCCCGATACTTTGCCCCTCTGGTTGGACAGGTGCCCTAGGTGCAGGCATAGGCAACCTGTCTGTTATATGTATTATGGCAGTCATAAACTGCCCAAACATAGTCTGGGCTGCTGGGTTACCCATATCAGCTGGGTCAAACTGGGGTGGCTCTCTAAGTTGTTCTGGTACAAGCTGTTCCACCTCTGGTACTTCTGCACCGCCTTGAGGTGCACTGACACTACTTTCTCCCACATACTCATCATGTGGCATTGACATCCTAAGTATCTTCTTCTCCTGAGGAGTAGAAGACTCTATTAGATAAGGAAGCAATACTAAAGATAGACTCGACTTCCTATGTCCTATGCCTCTGTAGACTCGGCGAACCTAGAGCTCTGATACCACTTAATTGTGGGCTCCGATCTCCAAACCACGAATTAATCTCGATTTAAACATGTGCGGAAGCATTCGGTAAACAGCGGAAGACCAAAAATCACGAGAAATTAAAACTTTTTGAGACAAGAGCTTGAAACCTCAAACCTTTTCCATAGAAAAAGGATTTAACTGTTTACATCACTGACAATTACTTCTTGAGTAATTATATACAACATGATACAAAACTTCTCAAGAATTCATACTCAAAACACTCCAGGACCTGAGAGTACAGAGGACACATAAGACTGACTCTATACTACACCATGAAGCAGGCTAGATCTCCACCTGAGATAACTACTGCTCCTGATGCTGCTGGGATTGGTCACCTGAGTTCTTGTTCCTCCGTCTTCAACGACCACCTAAAAAGTAGAAGTCTACGGGGTGAGACAATTATACATAATTGCCCCAGCGAGAGTTAATACTCTCCACTAGAAGCTTTATAAGCAAAGTAGGGAATAACTAAAGCAATAATAGCCTTCAAGATATTCACTAGCAGTTTAATGATAAGCAGAGTTCAATCAATATCAAAATATGAGAACCTCTATGCTGTTTAAAGTAACATCAATCAAATAACTCGTAGATAACTCTAACAGATATACTACGTTGTTGATTATGTTTTTAAGGGAGTGCAGGGATGCATCTCACCTCTTCGACTGTGCGGTGGGGAATGATGGACTACATGAATCTACATCAACTCCTCTTACCATTTCTCTTTTTGTGAAGGAATGACAGACTACACGAATCTACATCAATTCCTCTCACTAATTCTCTTAATCGGTTAGGTACATTCAGTATTCTTAACATCTTACAATAACATAGCTATATATGAGAATACTTAAAATGTAGCAGGCCTAACTTTTCACAATCATCAGTTATTTCATCTCAAGTCATCTGTCAAGCATGACTTTGATAACATTTATGGCTCTTACAGCCCATAAATTACAAAAGATGTCACTCACAGTGCATCAACAAGGGTTACTATTCATAAAGCTTAAGACATGCTTTCAATGAATATATCATGGCATTCCATACCTGGATATGCCCATTATCTTATAACAATATGCAAAGCTCATTAGTATAACATGGCATTCCCTACCTGGATATGCCTATCATCTCATAACAACCTGCATGGTTCATTCAACAGACAATAGTAAACAATTCAACAATTAAGGATGCATTCTCAATTATGGTTTCACATGAGATTACCCTCAACTAGGGATTCACATGGAATCACCCTCAACTAGGGATTCACAAGGAATCACCCTCAACTAGGGATTCACATGGAATCACCCTCAACTAGGGATTCACAAGGAATCACCCTCAACTAGGGATTCACAAGGAATCACCCTCAACTAGGGTTAAAAACCCAAAAGTCCTGACAATAGGGTTTATATACATGTCTAGGGTTTCATGATCTCTCTCTTCCTAAGTATCATACCCTTAAACACCACATGAATTATATTCAAATATGAATTCATGTTAACATCATCTCAAATTGATTAGGTCATATCAACCCTTCAATCAAGAGTATACAACTCTGCTTAACATAGTGTATCAGGTCATTGGTTCAGTAAGCAATTAGGGATTCATTCCTTAATTGGTACTAGTCCCTTAGATACTTATTAGGGTTCCAACCTTTGTACCTTATTTGTTTATCATTATTATTCACCATTGGGTCGATGGATCATTTATCATCTTGATTCTCAAGATATTCAATCACATTAGACCTCCTTTACATAAAGCACCCAAATGAATTAGAGTTTCCAATGTTGGTTCCTTCAACCATTCATCAGTTGGACCTACCCTCATACTTCAATTGAGTTAAATAGGTCAACCTTCAACTGGTTTGACCCTTAGTTAACCCTCAACTGGTCATTAACTAGGGTTTTATTCAATTGAATTAGGGATTACTATTCATTTTTCATGTCTTCACCCCGAAACTTAGGGTTTACTATTCACTCCATGGTGAATTGTACTCATTACATCATCATGTAAGAGAAACATCATCATTAAGGCTCTTACTTAGGATTAAGATCCATTAGATATCATAATTAGGGTTTCCATGACCTCACATAGGTGGGTCATTCCCTAATCATGCACATTCATATGTATATGAAGTATCTTACTAGAGTTTCCTCCTTAAAAAGGGTACTTTCTCTCTCTAGGATACTTTCTCTCTCTAGAAATACTTCCTCTCTCCTCTCACTAGTAGATGGTGACAACACCACTCTAGATCAGGTTGAGATAAGTTTCCATTGGCTAGCATAAGCCGAAACATCAACATCATGTGATTAGGGTTTGCTTAGAACAAGGTTTTACGCTTTTAGACCCCTCAAGGGTATTTTGGTAATTTGCCACATGATCACCATCATGGGTTAACTTACTAATCACATAGTCCCTTAATGACCTAGGTTACCATTAGGGTTTAGATTGAATCACCATTGAACTGATTACATCATCAAATGGTTAAGTACAAACCATCACCAATCTCCAAACGGTTTCAACCTTCAAACGGTTTCAACCACCCAAACGGTCTTGAGACCGTTTGGCCCTCAAACGGTCTTGAGACCGTTTGGATCCAAATGGTCTTGAGACCGTTTGGAGGTGAAGACCGTTTGGAAGGGTTGACTTCCAAACCGTTTGGAGCTTCAATCGGTTTGAGGTCGTTTGGACCAATCGACCTTGAGGTCGTTTGAGCTCAAACGGTCTTGAGGTCGTTTGAGCCCAAACGGTCTTGAGACCGTTTGGCCCCAAATGGTCTTGAGACCGTTTGGTCTCAAATGGTCTTGAGACCGTTTGGACCCAAACGGTCTTGAGACCGTTTGGTCCAAATGGGCTCAAACCGTTTGGACCTCCAAAGGGGTCAAAGGTCACCAAAGTTCAAGGATATGTATGTTGAAGCCCTCAATTGGCTAAAGCTATGCTAAACACTTATAAATTGAGCCAATTAGGGTTAGCCTTAACCACTTAGACATCAAATTGACACTCAATTTTAAACCAATTAGGGTTCAATCGTCCTCAATTAGGGTTTCAAGTGGATTGGTCATCAATGTTCAACAATGTGAATCAATTCAAGGTTGAACCTATCAATTGACCTCCAATTGGGCTCAAACTTGGCCCAAACGGTCTTGAGGTCGTTTGGACATCATCCAAACGGTCTTGAGACCGTTTGCCCAAATTTTGACCAAAATCCAAGTCGTTTTGACTAAGGTTGAAATCCAATTAGGTCAAAATCAGCAATTTTCAACAATGCATCAATTTCCTACAATTGGACCCTCAAACCATTAGATTAACTCAACCCTAGACCTTCAAACGGTCTTGGGTTGTGCCCAAACGGTCTTGGGACCGTTTGGTGGAATCCCCAAACGGTCTTGAGACCGTTTGGGTCCTTCAACCCAAAACTCAACAAGATCTATACTTAGAAAACAGCAATTTGATTGTTTCACTAACCCACTGTAATTGGGCCCTCAATTGGTCAATTACCTTAACCCTAGACCTCCAAACGGTCTTGGGTTGACACCAAACGGTCTTGAGACCGTTTGGATGAGTTCCAAACGGTCTTGAGACCGTTTGCCCATCCATCCTTTGGACTTTAGTGAAAATTCATCAAGGTTTGATCTATTGAGTTGATCATCACATCAATACTTAATTGCAATATGATTTGGTGCCTTTGGACCTTCAATTGATCAACTATACTTGACCCCAGACCTCCAAACGGTCTTGGGGTGACCCCCAAACGGTCTTGAGACCGTTTGGGTGATTCCCAAACGGTCTTGAAACCGTTTGGGCTAAGCAACCCAAAATCTCAACTTAACTCATTGGAGATTCAGCACTAATTTCAATTAGGGTTTGCCCTATTAATCATCCTTCAACTCATGACTCGTTTGGAATTAATCCATAAAATTTGGTGAGTCGTTAACTAACATCATTATGAACAGTAATCCCAAACGGTCAACGTTTAGTCAACCATATTAAACGGTCTTGAGACCGTTTGCCCAAAAAGGGCAAATTAAACAGATTGCAAATCAGAATTTAATTCAATTCGTTTTGCTAATTGATTTGCTCATATCTCACGATTCCTTTGGAGTTAACCTCTCAAATTTTGTGGGTGATTAACCTACATAATTATGAACAAGATTCCCAAACGGTCTTCGCTTGGTCAACGGGACCAAACGGTCTTGAAGACCGTTTTCCCTCAAACGACCCTGAAACCGTTTGCCCACCAAACGGTTTGAAACCGTTTTGAGCAATAGGTGGAGGTCGTTTGATAAAGTAAAAATCTGTGGATAAGCATAGGAATTAACGCCCTTATCTTCCACCTTAAGAACAGTAGCAGTTCTTCACGATTTTGCTTGCAAGGATGCAAGGGAAGATAGGGAAGAAGAAGATCTATCAACTATATGCATAGAAAAGATGTATAATCGAAGCATAAAGTTTAGAGTTATAAAACCCGCCTAAAGCTTGCTCCTCGAGCTCCAAGCTTTCGAGTTCCAAGACTTTAATGGCTTCCTAGAAGCTCCACAGGTCGGCCAAGGTGAATCCTCCAAGGAAGGTTGAGAAGAGATGGCTTGCACTCCCTTGGTCGTCCTCCTGAGCTCCAGAGCTCTCCTTAGTCGGTTTGAGCAAGGGGAAAAGAAATGAAAGGGAGAGGGTCGTTCCCTTGCTAAGTGAGAAAAGTTGTATATATACTTAGATGAATTTTCAACATAAGAACATATGTTTTCCTCATTTCGCATCTAAGTACTCCCTTTCTTCCTTGCACGTCCCCACATCTTATTTCTAAGGACAAACTCCTTCTACGGTCAAGAATTGAAGGCAAAGAGGATCAACCCATCACTAAAGCATATACATAAAAGGGCTATTGTACATACACCTTGATTATTCAATCACAAGGGTGTTCTTTACTATATGATTATTCACATAAAGTAATCTTTTCATCATTCCTCTTCTAAATGATGCCAAGAGCCATGAAAGATGTTTTAGATGATGTATTTTACAAGTTGCACCCCTCAAATTGGGTAAATTGCAGTTTACACCAATTTAGGGTTTTCAAGTACAGGGGTTGCTTCCACAGCTGCACCTTGGTGCTCAAGCTTGGGAAATCCCTTAAACCTCATCATATTCATTCCTATGTTGTCTCCACATTAAAGGAACATATAAACATGTGAAATTTGCAGTTTAACCCCTCTGGTTGGGCAAATTGCACATAGGTCCCCATATTGCAACCAATCACTTCAACATTGGTTTATAAGGGACAGAAAGGGAAACTTATGTTCCATAAAAGCTTTAATTACATACCAAAGGATAATTACAAACTTTTAATTTCATATTTAGGCAAAACACCTAGGGTTAGCTTATAACCCAGGTCAGGGGTGTTACAAATCATAAACCCCTAACAAGGATTTCGTCCCCGAAATCTCAGACAAAAAGAGAAACAGAGTATTCATTAATCATGCCCTCAAGTCTTCACATATTATCTTAATATCATGGAGGTATCATGAATTCTGCCATTCCACACAAGGCTCCTTTCACTAATTCAACCTTACCAATGTTTATGCAGAGCATAAACCCCTAACATATGATGTCTATATTATTGGAAAGAAGAGGCATAAAAGAACATACTTCTATCATCACCCTATGATATTTATCAAAAGGAACAACATATATATCTAACAAGGATAATATACTCAGTAATCCTTTACAACTCTATGTAATTGGGATAGTTCACATAGTTCTTCTTATCAATTGGAAATGCCACATAGCTTTTCCCTTTTTGATGGGGAATGACACATAGCTCTTCCATTTTTAATTGGGAATGACACATAGCTCTTCCCTTTTTGTTGGTTTGGGAATGGAACATAGCTCTTCCCTTTTTGTCGGTTTGGGAATGACACATAGCTTTTCCCTTTTTGTTGGGGATGACACATAGCTTTCCCCTTATTAATTGGGAATGACACATAGCTTTTCCCTTTTTAATTGGGAATGACACATAGCTTTTCCCTTTTTAATTGGGAATGACACATAGCTTTTCCCTTTTTAATTGGGAATGACACATAGCTCTTCCCTTTTTGTTGGGGATGACACATAGCTTTCCCCTTTTTGATTGGGAATGACACATAGCTTTTCCCTTTTTGTTGGGGATGACACATAGCTTTTCCCTTTTTAATTGGGAATGACACATAGCTTTTCCCTTTTTAATTGGGAATGACACATAGCTTTTCCCTTTTTAATTGGGAATGACACATAGCTCTTCCCTTTTTGTTGGGGATGACACATAGCTTTCCCCTTATTAATTGTTCCATATTTCTTATTTCATGATACTCATTAGATTGTATCAGAATGATTGCTTGATCAGGGCAATAAAAAAGATATCAATCTAGGAGTTTCCATACTCACTTTATCATCAATAGATGTATACCTGGCCAGGGTTTACAAATACTGAGATCAAGTAGTATGCACTTACATACTGTCTCATCCCTCACTTTTCATATCCTTATACACACAAGATTTTCCATTCCTATATTTCCTCCAGGAAACATTTCTAAATCTCATCTTTTGACATACAGATAAGAGAGATTATAAAACATTTTAAGGAACATTGAGTGAGATATAAGTTCTCATCTCCCATGTGTTCTTATAGGACTAGACAAAATAATTTCAAAAACAACTATTTTCATATCTTTAACACATAGAAACATGAAAATGAAATATCAGAATGACTTTATTTCCTCTGACCAGCCCGGGACGTCTGTCCACGTCCTCTATTGTTACTAGAAAACTGCCTCCTTTGTGATCCTTGCTGACTCTACCCCTGAGGTTGAGTCATCATTGGATTCCCGTCTGGACAATCTTTTACCAGATGTCCCAGTTGTCTGCATTGATAACAGATTCTAGGTATAGTATAAGGTCGGTGAGGTCCAGACACCGATGTTGATGCTATATTGGAGGCCTGATTTGGAATATAACTAAGATCCCTATCCCTACTTGGAGACGACTTAGTCTGAGAATTAGGTCTAGATGGTGGAGGGTTAGGTATAGAGGATCTAGACTTCTTAAAGTCCATAGATGAAGAACCCTGGAATTGTGGATATCTTTTCTGGGTTTGCCTCTTCTCAACCACAGATCTCTTTATCCTTCGGACTGATTCAACGAAGATAGAGAATCTGTCTCGGTTCTCTAAGGCAGACATTGGGGTAGACATGTCAGCATTCAAACCCCTCTCGAATCTCCTGATTCTCTCTTCTTCTGTGGCAGCCATGTGCGGACAAAACCGCAACAGCTCCATGAACTTAGCTTCATACTCGCTAATGTTCATCATACCCTATCTTAGTCTCTCAAACTGAGAGATCTTCTCGTCTAGGAAGGTCTTCGGGAAATATCTTTGGACAAATTCCCGCCGAAAGTCTTCCCACGAGATTCCTATTCCAGGTCTCTTCTGCTCTTCCATGGTCTACTAGTGACCAGCACTTCATTTGAGAAGATAGACAGCATGTCTAACCTTCTCAGCTTCAGGGATGTTGAGGATCCTGAAAGCCCTTTCCAGCTCTGTCAACCACAGATCAGCATCTGCGGGGTCAGCAATCCCATGGTACTCAGTAGCTCCTACATGACGTAGTCGCTCGAACGTCTTCCCGATACTTTGCCCCTCTGGTTGGACAGGTGCCCTAGGTGCAGGCATAGGCAACCTGTCTGTTATATGTATTATGGCAGTCATAAACTGCCCAAACATAGTCTGGGCTGCTGGGTTACCCATATCAGCTGGGTCAAACTGGGGTGGCTCTCTAAGTTGTTCTGGTACAAGCTGTTCCACCTCTGGTACTTCTGCACCGCCTTGAGGTGCACTGACACTACTTTCTCCCACATACTCATCATGTGGCATTGACATCCTAAGTATCTTCTTCTCCTGAGGAGTAGAAGACTCTATTAGATAAGGAAGGAATACTAAAGATAGACTCGACTTCCTATGTCCTATGCCTCTGTAGACTCGGCGAACCTAGAGCTCTGATACCACTTAATTGTGGGCTCTGATCTCCAAACCACGAATTAATCTCGATTTAAACATGTGCGGAAGCATTCGGTAAACAGCGGAAGACCAAAAATCACGAGAAATTAAAACTTTTTGAGACAAGAGCTTGAAACCTCAAACCTTTTCCATAGAAAAAGGATTTAACTGTTTACATCACTGACAATTACTTCTTGAGTAATTATATACAACATGATACAAAACTTCTCAAGAATTCATACTCAAAACACTCCACGACCTGAGAGTACAGAGGACACATAAGACTGACTCTATACTACACCATGAAGCAGGCTAGATCTCCACCTGAGATAACTACTGCTCCTGATGCTGCTGGGATTGGTCACCTGAGTTCTTGTTCCTCCGTCTTCAACGACCACCTAAAAAGTAGAAGTCTACGGGGTGAGACAATTATACATAATTGCCCCAGCGAGAGTTAATACTCTCCACTAGAAGCTTTATAAGCAAAGTAGGGAATAACTAAAGCAATAATAGCCTTCAAGATATTCACTAGCAGTTTAATGATAAGCAGAGTTCAATCAATATCAAAATATGAGAACCTCTATGCTGTTTAAAGTAACATCAATCAAATAACTCGTAGATAACTCTAACAGATATACTACGTTGTTGATTATGTTTTTAAGGGAGTGCAGGGATGCATCTCACCTCTTCGACTGTGCGGTGGGGAATGATGGACTACATGAATCTACATCAACTCCTCTCACCATTTCTCTTTTAGTGAAGGAATGACGGACTACACGAATCTACATCAATTCCTCTCACTAATTCTCTTAATCGGTTAGGTACATTCAGTATTCTTAACATCTTACAATAACACAGCTATATATGAGAATACTTAAAATGTAGCAGGCCTAACTTTTCACAATCATCAGTTATTTCATCTCAAGTAATCTGTCAAGCATGACTTTGATAACATTTATGGCTCTTACAGCCCATAAATTACAAAAGATGTCACTCACAGTGCATCAACAAGGGTTACTATTCATAAAGCTTAAGACATGCTTTCAATGAATATATCATGGCATTCCATACCTGGATATGCCCATTATCTTATAACAATATGCAAAGCTCATTAGTATAACATGGCATTCCCTACCTGGATATGCCTATCATCTCATCACAACCTGCATGGTTCATTCAACAGACAATAGTAAACAATTCAACAATTAAGGATGCATTCTCAATTATGGTTTCACATGAGATTACCCTCAACTAGGGATTCACATGGAATCACCCTCAACCAGGGATTCACAAGGAATCACCCTCAACTAGGGATTCACATGGAATCACCCTCAACTAGGGATTCACAAGGAATCACCCTCAACTAGGGATTCACAAGGAATCACCCTCAACTAGGGTTAAAAACCCAAAAGTCCTGACAATAGGGTTTATATACATGTCTAGGGTTTCATGATCTCTCTCTTCCTAAGTATCATACCCTTAAACACCACATGAATTATATTCAAATATGAATTCATGTTAACATCTTCTCAAATTGATTAGGTCATATCAACCCTTCAATCAAGAGTATACAACTCTGCTTAACATAGTGTATCAGGTCATTGGTTCAGTAAGCAATTAGGGATTCATTCCTTAATTGGTACTAGTCCCTTAGATACTTATTAGGGTTCCAACCTTTGTACCTTATTTGTTTATCATTATTATTCACCATTGGGTCGATGGATCATTTATCATCTTGATTCTCAAGATATTCAATCACATTAGACCTCCTTTACATAAAGCACCCAAATGAATTAGAGTTTCCAATGTTGGTTCCTTCAACCATTGAATTCATGGAACCATTCATCAGTTGGACCTACCCTCATACTTCAATTGAGTTAAATAGGTCAACCTTCAACTGGTTTGACCCTTAGTTAACCCTCAACTGGTCATTAACTAGGGTTTTATTCAATTGAATTAGGGATTACTATTCATTTTTCATGTCTTCACCCTAAACTTAGGGTTTACTATTCACTCCATGGTGAATTGTACTCATTACATCATCATGTAAGAGAAACATCATCATCAAGGCTCTTACTTAGGATTAAGATCCATTAGATATCATAATTAGGGTTTCCATGACCTCACATAGGTGGGTCATTCCCTAATCATGCACATTCATATGTATATGAAGTATCTTACTAGAGTTTCCTCCTTAAAAAGGGTACTTTCTCTCTCTAGGATACTTTCTCTCTCTAGAAATACTTCCTCTCTCCTCTCACTAGTAGATGGTGACAACACCACTCTAGATCAGGTTGAGATAAGTTTCCATTGGCTAGCATAAGCCGAAACATCAACATCATGTGATTAGGGTTTGCTTAGAACAAGGTTTTACCCTTTTAGACCCCTCAAGGGTATTTTAGTAATTTGCCACACGATCACCATCATGGGTTAACTTACTAATCACATAGTCCCTTAATGACCTAGGTTACCATTAGGGTTTAGATTGAATCACCATTGAACTGATTACATCATCAAATGGTTAAGTACAAACCATCACCAATCTCCAAACGGTTTCAACCTTCAAACGGTTTCAACCACCCAAACGGTCTTGAGACCGTTTGGCCCTCAAACGGTCTTGAGACCGTTTGGATCCAAACGGTCTTGAGACCGTTTGGAGGTGAAGACCGTTTGGAAGGGTTGACTTCCAAACCGTTTGGAGCTTCAATCGGTTTGAGGTCGTTTGGACCAATCGACCTTGAGGTCGTTTGAGCTCAAACGGTCTTGAGGTCGTTTGAGCCCAAACGGTCTTGAGACCGTTTGGCCACAAATGGTCTTGAGACCGTTTGGTCTCAAACGGTCTTGAGACCGTTTGGACCCAAACGGTCTTGAGACCGTTTGGTCCAAATGGGCTCAAACCGTTTGGACCTCCAAAGGGGTCAAAGGTCACCAAAGTTCAAGGATATGTATGTTGAAGCCCTCAATTGGCTAAAGCTATGCTAAACACTTATAAATTGAGCCAATTAGGGTTAGCCTTAACCACTTAGACATCAAATTGACACTCAATTGTAAACCAATTAGGGTTCAATCGTCCTCAATTAGGGTTTCAAGTGGATTGGTCATCAATGTTCAACAATGTGAATCAATTCAAGGTTGAACCTATCAATTGACCTCCAATTGGGCTCAAACTTGGCCCAAACGGTCTTGAGGTCGTTTGGACATCATCCAAATGGTCTTGAGACCGTTTTCCCAAAGTTTGACCAAAATCCAAGTCGTTTTGACTAAGGTTGAAATCCAATTAGGTCAAAATCAGCAATTTTCAACAATGCATCAATTTCCTACAATTGGACCCTCAAACCATTAGATTAACTCAACCCTAGACCTTCAAACGGTCTTGGGTTGTGCCCAAACGGTCTTGGGACCGTTTGGTGGAATCCCCAAACGGTCTTGAGACCGTTTGGGTCCTTCAACCCAAAACTCAACAAGATCTATACTTAGAAAACAACAATTTGATTGTTTCACTAACCCACTGTAATTGGGCCCTCAATTGGTCAATTACCTTAACCCTAGACCTCCAAACGGTCTTGGGTTGACACCAAACGGTCTTGAGACCGTTTGGATGAGTTCCAAACGGTCTTGAGACCGTTTGCCCATCCATCCTTTGGACTTTAGTGAAAATTCATCAAGGTTTGATCTATTGAGTTGATCATCACATCAATACTTAATTGCAATATGATTTGGTGCCTTTGGACCTTCAATTGATCAACTATACTTGACCCCAGACCTCCAAACGGTCTTGGGGTGACCCCCAAACGGTATTGAGACCGTTTGGGTGATTCCCAAACGGTCTTGAAACCGTTTGGGCTAAGCAACCCAAAATCTCAACTTAACTCATTGGAGATTCAGCACTAATTTCAATTAGGGTTTGCCCTATTAATCATCCTTCAACTCATGACTCGTTTGGAATTAATCCATAAAATTTGGTGAGTCGTTAACTAACATCATTATGAACAGTAATCCCAAACGGTCAACGTTTAGTCAACCATCTTAAACGGTCTTGAGACCGTTTGCCCAAAAAGGGCAAATTAAACAGATTGCAAATCAGAATTTAATTCAATTCGTTTTGCTAATTGATTTGCTCATATCTCACGATTCCTTTGGAGTTAACCTCTCAAATTTTGTGGGTGATTAACCTACATAATTATGAACAAGATTCCCAAACGGTCTTCGCTTGGTCAACGGGACCAAACGGTCTTGAAGACCGTTTTCCCTCAAACGACCCTGAAACCGTTTGCCCACCAAACGGTTTGAAACCGTTTTGAGCAATAGGTGGAGGTCGTTTGATAAAGTAAAAATCTGTGGATAAGCATAGGAATTAACGCCCTTATCTTCCACCTTAAGAACAGTAGCAGTTCTTCACGATTTTGCTTGCAAGGATGCAAGGGAAGATAGGGAAGAAGAAGATCTATCAACTATATGCATAGAAAAGATGTATAATCGAAGCATAAAGTTTAGAGTTATAAAACCCGCCTAAAGCTTGCTCCTTGAGCTCCAAGCTTTCGAGTTCCAAGACTTTAATGGCTTCCTAGAAGCTCCACAGGTCGGCCAAGGTGAATCCTCCAAGGAAGGTTGAGAAGAGATGGCTTGCACTCCCTTGGTCGTCCTCCTGAGCTCCAGAGCTCTCCTTAGTCGGTTTGAGCAAGGGGAAAAGAAATGAAAGGGAGAGGGTCGTTCCCTTGCTAAGTGAGAAAAGTTGTATATATACTTAGATGAATTTTCAACATAAGAACATATGTTTTCCTCATTTCTCATCTAAGTACTCCCTTTCTTCCTTGCACGTCCCCACATCTTATTTCTAAGGACAAACTCCTTCTACGGTCAAGAATTGAAGGCAAAGAGGATCAACCCATCACTAAAGCATATACATAAAAGGGCTATTATACATACACCTTGATTATTCAATCACAAGGGTGTTCTTTACTATATGATTATTCACATAAAGTAATCTTTTCATCATTCCTCTTCTAAATGATGCCAAGAGCCATGAAAGATGTTTTAGATGATGTATTTTACAAGTTGCACCCCTCAAATTGGGTAAATTGCATTTTACACCAATTTAGGGTTTTCAAGTACAGGGGTTGCTTCCACAGCTACACCTTGGTGCTCAAGCTTGGGAAATCCCTTAAACCTCATCATATTCATTCCTATGTTGTCTCCACATTAAAGGAACATATAAACATGTGAAATTTGCAGTTTAACCCCTCTGGTTGGGCAAATTGCACATAGGTCCCCATATTGCAACCAATCACTTCAACATTGGTTTATAAGGGACAGAAAGGGAAAATTATGTTCCATAAAAGCTTTAATTACATACCAAAGGATAATTACAAACTTTTAATTTCATATTTAGGCAAAACACCTAGGGTTAGCTTATAACCCAGGTCAGGGGTGTTACAGGTAGAGACCTCCATTAAAAGTAGAGACCTAGCACATCCTTTGAGGATGATGGTAACCCTAACCCTAAGTGAGGGTTAGAGAGAGCTATGACATGATGAGTTAGATGTCATGGTAGACCAGGTGTTTGGATATACATGCCTTGGATGCCATATGAGCCCTGAGAGGTTAAATGATTAAGTACCTATGGCAACCCAACCCTGGGAAGGTTCGTGCATGTTTGAGTGAAAGATAGATCCTTCGGGGATGAGGTTAGAGAAGAACCTATAGAAACCTTATGGGTTGTTGCAGGTAGGGTATAGCTTGCACCCAGAGTACGTCAGTGGACTGCAGTAGGTTGAAACCCTATCCAGTATGCATGATGGATGGCTTATGGGCTGAGCATAAAGGGCTAGGTATAATCTTGAACCAAACATGAGTTGGGCATAGGCTTGACCCATGAAGAAGTATACCTATGAGCTTGATCCTTCATGGAGAAAGGACCTCTAGTAGTAAAGGTGGATGTGGATTCAGCTCTACAGAGTGAAAGCAGGACCCAAGCAAGAAGGTTGAAAGCCTAAAACCCCGAAACTTGAGGAATAGTGGGGAGTCAAGAATGATGCGACCTAAGTGGATGATAGTGGTTGCCTTATGCTTGAAATGTAATGATTTTATGAATTGGACTTAATTAAAAAGGTTATATGATTTTGCTTCAAACAATTGATTACTTTGCAAATATCCCTTTTGAAAGGAATTTCATGATTCCTCTTATTAGATTGATCCATTAAGGGATATAAAAGAGAAGAATGGAGGAAAAGTAAAAAAATAGAAAAGGATACAAGATAATTAAGCAAAATAATTATGAGAAATACATGGAAATCTCTAGTAAGTAGCATTAATGGCCACAATGAAACAAATTACATTCATATGTTATTTCTAATAAAAGAAATAGGAAAAGAGGAAAGGAAATGAAAAATAATGAGAAATCCTTGCAAAAGAATATTTTAATAAGAAAGGTAATGAGAAATAATGGATGTAGATACATCTAGAAGGGTAATAAATATCCTTAAAAAGGAATTTTGATATAATAGAAATTCTTTGGGTCCATGGAGTCCCAATAAATAAGATAAAGGAAAATAAAATACATGATGATTTGAATAATTAAAGGATTAGTCATCTCGTCAAAAGAGGCATCTTTTAATGGTTATGGAAAGGTGCTAATGTGTGCCTTGCCTTTGGATACCTTTCTTGTACACCAAGGGAGAAATGATAAAGGAAACAAGAAGGAAGGATATGTGTGTAATATAAATCCACGTTCTCTCAAAAAGGAAAAGGGAAATAAAGACTTTCCCTTATAAACTATGAGGTTCCTTCGTCTCCCTTCCTTTCATTCTATGTAAGAGCCATTAGGGCTATCCTGAGGTATGTATATATAGAGGCCATAACAGCCCTTTCCTCCAAGGATGACTACCCTTCTTGGGAGATACACCCTCATCTCCTTCCTCGGCATCTCTTCATCTATAACCCTAACTTAACGTCTGCCAAACCATCTTCTTCTAGCCTAAAGCCTGCTCTACAAGTAGCAACGCTGCCTTATGCCAAAGAGACCGAGGTGGGCAGATCCCTTCCTGATCAAAAACAATGCATGGACAAGGGAGAATTGCTCCGTCATCTTCCTAGGACATGGGAAGAACCCATCCGCAGACCCTGACGCATGGAAGGAGGTGACGAGAAGGTTGCTACGCCTTCGTCTTGCACCGCCCTAGGGCGGAATCCTCCAAGATGTTCCCCAGGGTGGTTGACTCCTCACCATGAACTCGCTGTCAAGCAGCTAGTGCGGGCGACGGAGAAGATGGAGTTTCCATCCGCACACAAAGCTTCAAGCCACAGGAGAGGCGGATGATCAATGAAGGATGAGAGTGATGGGGAGGTGATCTATAGGCATGTAGTAATGGCGGTTGATGGTGGAATTAGGCTGCGGAAGGTGCTACAAGCCTCACTTCGGCAGGCGTCAGGATTGCCGAAGGGTACCTCTGATGTATGAAGTCGACACTGAGATAACATTAGCAATCTATTAGTGTCCATGCGGAGGGAGAGAGAGGAGCGACCAATTGCGATGATCCGTAAGTCGGGAAGGAAGAAACCTTGGGGACAACCCCCTCAACTGTGAGGCCTAGCACCGAAGAGCACCCAGTGCCGGAAGCACAGCGTTCCTGTGTTCATGCGAAGAAGACGAGCCAGGAGGACGGGGACGCGATCCAAGTGCCTGGACTGGGTGGCTGGGCTGGCCGGTTCAGAGGTAGATTGAACATGATCATTTCCCACTCAACCAGCTAGACGCGTGTCCCAAGTGGCGTGGCCCAATTGGAGGCCGCCACATCACCCTTGACAATGGTAAAAAGGTTTAATCTTTCACAAATTATAGAAAATTCTAGGAGTGTATGAAAATAGCAAATATATATCAAAATGATCGGAAAAATGAAGGGAATACAAATAAAATATGTTTGAAGTCTCATTATGCTCGCTGTTCTAAAAATAGGATCATATATATGTTAAGTGAAGATTTATAAATGGAAACCCTAGATTGGATATTAAACATGTTAATTACATTAAAAGCCCTTCTTTTATGCCCTCATCTAATATTGTTTAAACAAGATAAGAAATGAAGGTGATCATGTTAATGATGTTGAAAAGATAGGGTTTCCAATGTGTATAACCATGTTTATGAGAATTAGGTTTTGGAACTAAGATATGGTAGTGAACATAAATTGGATGTAAGTGATCATAACAAATATATATGTGGATATATTAATTAGGGTTACACACGATGTCCAATTTGGAGTAATAACTTTAACAAAGAATTGTGCCTTTAATTGAAATTAGGGTTATATGTTGTTAAAAGATAACCTTAATATCTTTCATGAAGAATAGATGAGATAAATAGGGTTTGTAAGAAATCGTATACAATTAGGGTTTAAAATAGTAAAAATGAAGTGGAACCCTAAATGCAAAATGAAACCCTAAAATGGATATGGAAACCTTAGGAAGCAATTTCAAGTTGAATTGAAAGAATCTTGATAAAGTGTGTAGTAAATAGAGTACATGTGTTTTTCAAGATTCTTAATTATGTAGTCAAATTACTTGCTTGGATTTCTTTCTTGGTTGGAATTGATATTAACTTGAGAAATCTACTAAACAGGTATGTGGTTACACTTATGATTATCCCAACTAGTTTTCTGAGGATTTTATCGACGTTTTCCTCATGGCTTAAAATAACTGTGGATGCTTTTATTTCATGCAACTATAGAGTGACTATGACTATCACTATGAATATACATGTATAACTGGCTAGATTCGGGTCCACCTCTGTGGCTTGTAAAGGTTAAAAAGGGGTAACTTAGAGTAAGGTCTAGGTTATCGTGGGTTAGAAATTGGGCTACCAAGTGTAGTGCCATGAGACCCATTAACATGCCATGAGTTAAGGAGTGGGCTACTTACGAGTAGTGCCATGTGACTCAACCCTAGAAACAGGTTCACCTATAGGTGGGACCATGAGGGGTTTAATGGGGATCTACCATAAGGAAGGTAGTATCCAGGTCCACTGTAGGGATAGCACAGAGGATAGGGTACACATGGATCGCGGAGTTATATTTAAAATGTAATCTTGGTTGTTAAATAATTAATTGAATGATTATGGTGTTATCATAGTTGCACGTTTATTATTTCCCCCACATACCAACTTTATGTTGATCGACATTTTGTTTGTCAGCGTTTTAGGTACAAAGATAAAAGGACAAACAGTAAATCGTCATATTGTGAAATACATGAATTAGAATTTCAAGGAGGATTAGTTAGAGTAGAATCCATAAGTGGATAGAAGTTTAGAGATCCAAGTTTTCAAAAAGGTATGCAAAAGTTTATTTTCTTACATGTTTCTAGTTTAGTCTTTTAAAATTTAATAATTGTTCTTGGTTAATTGCCAAACCTTTGATCTGGAAATTATGTGTGCAACTTCGACCTCTCGGTCTCCCTTCATTGGGGGTTACCGAAAGTTGGGGTCGTAACAATATCTCACCCACTAGGCCGCCGATAATGGTCATGACCGATAAACATATCCACCCACTCACAAACTGATAGGGGTAAAACCCTAAGTACCACAAATCGATAGGATGTCTCTCAAGACACCCACAAACGATACAAGGCCTCTCCAAGACACTCAAGCCTGAGACAACACTTCTAGGTGCAAGGCACACCTCAAACATGTGTCCAAAGCATCACCAAGGATGTCATCACACAACAAAGGTCCAAACAAGGTGCCCATATCTTTCTCTTTCCTTTAGATTATGGCAAGAGAGAGAAGGAACAATCTATAGGTGGAAAACTTGCACATCAACCCCTATCCTGGGTAAATTGCAATTTGCACCAAACCTCTCCACAAAACACAAGTATCAAGCTCAAACATGACACTCAAGATTCCAACATGCCCTAATTACATATCAAATGATTAGAGCAAGGAGCTAAGCAACATGCATAAGCAAAACAAACAAGGCTATCCCAAAATGTGGGTCAGGGTCCTTATAGGCTTGAAACCCTAATATTTCCTTATTGTGCATCATAAGGGTTACAAACCCTAACTTGACATCTCTGGTAACCTAATTCATCACATTACTCATGTTAACTCATTATATTAAGATACATCAGATAACATGGATTAGGATCATAGCAAGACATAAGCATTGGTTTATTGACCCAAATTTGTTATATGTATGACTATTGACATAGAAACCCTACATGTTCATCATCGTTATTTTAATGTCCCACCAAGCACGTACACACACAGATATATATATATATATATATATATATATATATATATATATATACATATATATATATATATATATACATATATATATATATATATATATATATATATATATATATATACATATATATATACATATATATACATATATATATATATATATATATATACATATATATATGCGGAAGCAAACACTTTGTTGTCCATAACATGGTTCACCTGTCTTGGAGGAACACTAAAAAATATGATATTCAATAGCAACAAGATAAAAAAACACCATGCATTAATTGGAAATAATTGTTATTGAAAATGGAAAACATAAATTGTCTCATCTTGATTCAAACCTAATACATGTAGACTAAATAGATCTAAAGCATGAACTAAAAATTAAACTAGTTTGTCTATGGAGTGGTAGATGGCACCCCACCAAGCTAAAGTCTCCTTGATGTTAGCTACTCTGAAGGGCTCGCTTTAGTTCTCCTTTGCTCCTTGATCTGGGGACATCTCATCCCATGACCAAGAAAAAATAAAGACAAACATCAGTAAGCAACACTATACACATTATAAGAAAAGAAATTACATATACTAGACTTGAGAGAAAATCTTGATATGAATTTGACTTTAGCTTTCTTGAAATTTAGTTTAATGGCATAAATAAAATTTAAAATAGGCACTCTTTGTGATTTGCCCTGTTAAGAGCACACTATTGGCACAAATTCCCATGATTTAGCTAAAAATCCCATAAAGACCCCTTGAGGTCCATGATTGGCCATGGAAGCCTATAATTGGCACAAATTCCCAAAATGACCCCTTGAGGTCCACAATGGCTCAAGAATATAAAACGTAATCAAATTCTTATAAAATGATCATTAAATTGAACATCAAATCTTTAACATAATGGATTTTCTCCCTCATGATCTTAACATTACATGATTTACATGATCTTTCTTCAATGTCTTAAGTATTACATGATCACAACATTAAATTAATGAGAATTTGTGATAAACATAGGACTTTATGGATACAAAAAACAACAGCTAGTACTATAATTAGAGACATGATCATTATCTTAATTTCATTCATTAACTTGGAATTTAAAGCATAATGATAAATTCATACATAACATGCAATTCAACCAAGGTATATATGTATAGTGGAATGACCCACTTACCTGGAGCAAAGAAAATCTTAACTTAGTCTCCCTATTCAACATGTTTCAAATTATATATAACTTTATTCACCATCCTAAACCCTCATTTAGGTCTTTTAAGAAAACATTGTCAGATATGATAGAATTAGCGTTTGAAAACTTTGAAATTGGATTCTACTCAAAAAATCCTTTCCTATGACTATTTTTGCAAATTTTTTTTGATAACCTGTTGATTTACTGTGATTTTCTAAACAACTAACCAATAAGATGTCACCAAAAATCCACACAGGAAAAATGATTATCGATATAGCCAGCGGGCCCGACATAGCTGGCCCACTCAGAGCCACCCACTTGGCTAGGGCTCACACACGTGATCGACTATTCAATTAGGCGATTAAAATTTGAAAGTACCCATGGGGGTGTGTGAAAGCTGAAAAGAATTTAGGGGTAAAATGGGAAATCACTACCCAAGGAGCAACTAGACTCTGAAATAGAGGAGGGAACAAAGTCCCTTCCTTATCTGGGATCTCTAAGGCATGAAACCCATTAAAATTTGGGGTCTCTAAGTTCGTGAAACCATGAGGAAGGTGAAACAAACTTCTTTTGGGATCAAGATAGTGCAAGCGATGAGATAGGAGAAAACTAGGAAGTGTTGCACTATGAGTCCAAGTGAGATTGGACTATGGATAGGGAGATGCGTTAAGGGAATTAGATGAGTCTGTGTGCCGCAGGACATTACCTCAATCGTCAGATTCTACCAAGAAAAGGAAAAGAGAGAAAAGATGTGTGTGGCAATGAACTATAGTTGATAAAAAGGATAATATTGTGTGTGACATTTAGATATCTGTGACCTAGATTAAACCTAAAAATAATCTAAATATTCTATCAATTATTCATTCAAACTATATACAACCTTTCTTAATTTGTTTGGAGGGTCAAACAAAGTTCAATGTGATCCACAAGATAATAAAAGGGTGTATAATCTTCTTATATGATTAGATTTAGTTTTGCTTACCTTTTTTCCATTAGCTCACATATGTCATTATCTTAGGGTTTATGAATAAAAAATATGGAATAACTTGGATTATCCTTCCTTAATGAGTTAAATGAGCCAAAAATTTGAGGTTTACGAAATATTTCATTAATTTTGGATATTTTGCATCAATGTGCAGGATTTTGAGATTAAAAGTTGAAAATTTTCACTAAGGACCCTATATTGATTTTATTTACAAATTTGGGATGTTATGATTCTACGCACCTTAAGTAAATTTTGTCTTCAAAAATTTCATGGTATACTACCCTCCTTATAATTTCACTTATCCCTTTCATGATTTGCATATCTCTTTATAAATTCATACGTTAAACATTTAAGGCTGGCAAAAAAATATGAATTAAAGGTTACCTTGATCATCATTTTCTAAGTCCATGGCAACATTCCTGGAGTGCTTTTTTTTTTTGGGAAAGTCAAGCGATAATTTTATTCATCTTGCTCACCTCGTGCAAGCATATTCAAAGGAAAATTACAAATCTTACTTATTTGCATAGAATTAAATATGGTAGTACTACTACCATTACAGTAATGGATCTGTCCAGTATCAATGACATCCTTAGGGGGGATATCATAGTGCCGGACTCCAATGTTGTTTTGAAAATGGACCTTAGCCAAAGCATCAGCTGGGCCATTGTGCTTCCTCTCTGCATGGTAAATTTTGGCAATGTCTTCCTGAATCAATTGGATCTCCCTTATCATATTAGCATAACGAGGATATCTTCTATAGTCACCTTGTAGCATGTTCCTAGATGTCATACAATCAGTAACCATAGTGGTGTCGTGCAACTTACTGAATTTAATGAGCTTAGCAGCAAGGGCAATGGCCATCAACTCTGCCTGTAGGGGGCTGTCTGCTGAGATCAGTTGGCCTACTCCTCCCTTCCATTGGTTGTCTCGGTTCTGTATAACCACAACTATAGCGCCTTTACCTTTCTTCCAGGTAGCGTCTACATGCATAGCTAATTGTCCCGTGGTGTGGGGAACAGATTGTGCCGGTATAGCAGAGTTCTTCATGGCTTTCTCTCTATACCAAGCTTCTCTTGTCCTTCTGGTTTCCAGTAGAATTCTATTAACTTGTTGTGTAGCTGGTGTTTCTTTAGCTTCAAAGACCTCCAAATCTTGTTGTTTCCAGATCACCCAACAAGCTATAAGAAACATATTTCTGGTTACCTCGTCTGAGCGAAGTCCCTGACTGATCCATTGCTCAAGATTGTTTGAAGACTAGAAATTCGCTGACACGGACGCGACATTCGCAGGCATGGACACAACGTGTAAACATTGCCAAATAGGCTTCACCTTCTCACAGTCTCTCAAAGCATGTAGACTGGTTTCGCCAGCTGTGTTGCAGTGGCTACATATAGCGTTGGTGGTCATCCGCCTTCTTCTCCATTTCCAATTAGTGAGTAGGGCACCATTAGCAGCAATCCACATGAAGACCTTTACCTTTGCCGCCACACGGGCACTCCATATAATTGGCCATTGTCCTGGGCGTTTGACCTTAGAGCTCGCCCACAGAGTCGTATAGGCCGACTTGGCCGTATAGCTGCCTCCATTGTTGAGCTTCCAGACACACATGTCATCAGCCTCGGTGTCGACATGCAGTTGAATGTTGTAAATATCCTCGGCTACATCTGTAGGAAGCCAATGCTTGAGGAATTCTCGTTCCCACTGACCTTCTAGGTTCATAAGGCTGCTCACATTCAGGTCTCGAAGGTCCTCTGAAATGGCACGTATAACGTGATCCTCTAGACGATTTCCGCTCGGGAGCCAGCAGTCATACCATACATTGATGTTGTTCCCACTCATAGGGCTAAGGAATGTATTTGCTTGCATAAAGGATTTCATTTGTAGCACAGTTCTCACCAGGCGAGACAAATTAGAGGTTGCCCCTGGGTTGCTTTTCATAAGTTTTCCATGCATGGCCGTGCACCATATAGTTTTCCTTCCGCACCAAATATCCCAGCTGTGCCTAAGAAGGAGCACTTGATTCCAGTCCCGCATGGCTTTGAGGCCCAGGCCTCCATGAATCTTTTTGCTTGTAAGTTGTTCCCAAGACACAAGGTGTGTCCCTCTCCTGCTACACCCTCCACTCCAAATAAAGCGTCAGATTTCTCCATCGATTCTGTCGCAGAGTTAGAGAGGGAGCTTTGAAGTTTGCATAATGTAAGTAGGAATGGTGGTGAGTGTGCTCTTGGCAAGGTAGATGCGTCCAACTAAAGATAAGGTCTGAGCAGCCCAGGAGTTAACTCTATTAGTAACTTTATCCAGCACTTCACTGTAGGTCTTCTTGTTCACCCACGTATGGAGGATCGGGACCCCTAGGTATCTCCCCAGGTCCTGAGTTCATTGCAGCCTGCTGCGATTACAGATTTGGGTGGCTTCCTGATGGGAAACACTCTTGGAGTAAAAGATCCTTGTCTTCTCAGCCGATATGGCTTGACCCGAGGCCAGCTCAAACTCCTTGAAGCAATGCAGGATTGTATCAATGTTGGTAGTATTGGCTTTGGCAAACAAGAGTATGTTGTCAGGAAAACAAAGGTGAGCAATTCACGGGCCATTTCTGCCCAATTGTATGGGATGCCATCTTCTAGTAATGACACACTCTTCAATCATTTGACTTAAGCGTTCGATACAAAGAACAAAAATATAAGGGCTCAAAGGATCACCTTGTCTTAGACTCCTCCTCAGTCTAAAGTTGTTCGAACTTCTACCATTCCATATAATGGTAGAGCTACCACTAGTGATAGAGCTCATAATATACTTAATCATGCAGGTGGGGAGGTTCACCCTTTTCAAAGTATCCTCAATGAAGTTCCAAGCCAACCTATCATATGCTTTCGTGAGGTCGATTTTGATAGCCATCGTCTTCTTATATTTCTTTCTTTTCATGGAGTGTATGATTTCCTGGGCTGCAGAGATATTATCAGAAATCTTCCTACCCGGGACGAAGGCACTTTGCGCTGGGTTAATCCATACCGGTAGCCATTTCTTCAGTCTTTCGCCGACGACCTTTGAATAAAGTTTAAGGATGGTGTTATTAAGGTAAATAGGGCGGAATTGGCTTGTGAGTTCAGGTCTGGGAACTTTGGGAATAAGGACAACAGTGGCATTACAAAGTTGTTCGTTTAGAATTCTAGAACTCAGAGCCTCCTAGACAGTCTTGCATATAGAATCTTGAAGGATCGGCTAGTTGGATATCAGAAAGTGTGTAGTTGTGCCGTCTGGACCAACTGCTTTATAGGGGTCCATTGATTTCCGAATTTCATAAATCTCATCCTATTGAGCTTGTTTGGCCAAACTGTTGTGTTCAACATCAACCAGAGGAGAGAACCGCGTAGGGATTTTGTCAATGTGCTGCTGACTGGTATTGCTATTAGAGGTGAACAGGTCTATGAAGTAATCTGTGACTAGCTTGAAGATATCATCCTCATTCGTAATCCATTCCCCAGATGGACTTTTGATAATTTGGCACTTGTTGGACCTTATCCTTTGGTTCACAAAGGCTTGGTAGAAACGGGTATTGGAATACCCTTCTCTGAGCCAATTGACGTGGCTTTTCTGCTTCCAATCCTCCTCTTCTTGTTTAAGAATGAGATTGAGCTCGCCCTCCATCTGAGTGTAGATATTGTCAGTGATTGCATCATAACTAACCGCTAGATTCATTTGAAGGGTGTTAATGTTTTGTAGAAGCCGATCTTTAGTTTCTCTCTTCTTCTTGTTTTTCTCTGAATCCCAGTCACTAATGTGTTGCCTGGCGAGTGCAACAGCCTCATGAAAAGGGAGACTTCTACGCCAGTTTCGTTCAAGGCAGAGGTTGAAAGAAGGATCTTGTGCCCAAGAAGCCCTGGTGACAAACCTCTTCTTGCTATACGAGGTAGACCGAGTTTGAATCAAAAGAGGGCAGTGGTCTGATTCAACCATAGGAAGGTGGGTCAGCACAACCTCCAGGAAGGAGTTGAGGAAAACATTATTAGCCAAGCCTCGATCAAGCCTGCTTTGTTTGAGACCATGCCTGAAAGTGAACTTTTGCCCGAAGAATCCTAGGTCCGTTAGGCCTGCTTCAAGAAGAGTAGCTAAAAAGAGCTGGGCCTCACGATGGTTATAAGTCTGGTAGCCAACTTTCTCAGACGGAAAAATGGTAGTGTTGAAATCGCCCGCGACAATCCACGTTTCAGAGAAGCTATTGCCCATTTCACTGATGTGTTTCCAAAGAAGATTGCGGACCTGAATATGGGGGTTAGCATAGATGAACGTAGCAATGTAAGACTTATTCACTCGACAGGTTATAAACTGGCAGTGTGTTTTGAGAATCTTCACATCACATACATCAGGGATGATCTCGATCACCTCATCGACCTCTGGGCTCACTGCCGTGTGGTCCGGTGTTTTATTGGCTTGCTCGCCTTGTACATGGCCTTCTATGGGTTGTTGGAGTTGGTTTTTGATGTCCCTTAGGACTTTCCACTTCTGTTCAGCTGTCTCAATAGTTTCCACTGTCTTCTTCTTCCTCCAGATTTTAGGGTTCTTGTGTCCCGCAGGCTTTTATGTCGGCTGCTTTCCCTCTTGGCTGGTGTTCATGTTTGCTTCAGTCGGCTCATCTTCTACTATCAGATCATTAAAGCGGTTCCTCGTCCGGGTGGTACAGTACATAGACATTCTAGTAGGCTGATGTTTCCCGTGGTATCCCCGTCGGTGTTTCTGTGTTCTCCACTGATTGTCAGAGTTTGTGATAGGTTCGTCCGTAGCTGGGGGTGGATTATTTCGGTTAGCTTCCGACTACCCAATCTCTGCGGAGCATTGCACAGATGTATGGCCTTCTTCGCCGCATGTTGCACATTGAAACGGGAATCCTTCATATTCTACTTCAAAGTCTAAACCATTGATAACAATATTGGCCGTCAATTCTGACGTGGTGTCTAGTTCGACAACAAGACGAGCGAATTTGCTTCTGGTACGTTTAATGTTGTATTCGTCCACCTTCACCAGCCTGCCTAGAGCCGTGCCTATACAATTGAATATTTTTTGTACGTACAGATGTAGAGGGAGGTTCAGGATCCTGACCCAGCAGACGATCTTCCTCGGTAGATCAGTTGAAGGAATAAAGGAAGGGTGCCAATCCGACACGATTAGGTTACATCCGAAGATTTTCCAAGGACCGCCTGTCATGGCCATGTCGTAATCCTGCCGCCATGAAAGTTGGATGACGAAATAATTCAGGTCCAGTTCATATATGTTATACTTTCCTACTAGGCTCCCCATGGCTCGTAGCCGATCTCTTCGGGTCATATACCCTAGTTGGGTCCCCATGGCCTTCACAACGACATCATATTGCCATGGCCTGACAAGGAACTCTTCATACATAGGGTCGATCATGATTTCTGGCTGTCCATCGGAAAAGTAAAGGTTTACCGCCTCCGGATCATATTGATCTTCGAACAACTTGTTTAGGAAGAGGTCTGTTGATCCGTTCAACGTTGTACCAGTAGTGGTTCTGGATCTATTCTGCCCCCATGCGTTTGCAGTTTGAGGTATCGGGGGGCTGGGTCTCCTGGGTGCTTCCTAAAAGAGGTGGGAAAAGTCCCAATGGATATGTACCTCCTACTGCTTCCGGGGTGATCGCAGCGCCGCTGTCTTCCGGTTTTTCCCCGCTCTGATTCCCTAGCTGGGATGACCCTCGCATGCCTCCATAATGGAATTCTATTCCCATATTCGGGATACAGATCTTCCCTGCGCTTCTGGCGTCAACGCCATGTTGCGCATCAGCGCCACCACTCCTCGGTCTTCCTAGACTTCTAGAACATCCTTCGTGGCTTTGTTCATGTTGTGGATTGCGGCTCGTCATAGTCCCATTTTCCAGTGATTTCCTAGTCCCTGTAGAGATTGTACCATCGACTTCTCCTGGATCGCCCACTGCCTCTGCCCCCACTCTGCTTCCATGCCCTAGATTGTTCTGATAAAACCACTTAATCCTAGAGTGCCTCTTAGGTGGAGGGTCTTGGTTCCTATACTGATTTGGAATTGGATCTTTCTGGAGTAGCTTTAGGCAACTCGACCTCAGGTGTCCATTCTCTCCACAGTAGAAACATGCCTCATACCATGGTTCTTCTTACATGTTGGGCAAAAGGACTTCTCAACTCCTACAGCATGCCCATGTGCCTTCCTCTTATGGTTGTTAGGGGTTTAATGTTGGTTGTTCTTATGAGGAGTTTCCTTCTTGTAAGAACATATGGGGTAGTCTTCAAGCTCTAGGGTTTCATCCAGAATTGCCTGAAGGATCATGTGGCCTCTTCTTGACAGGGTGAAGAATAGGTCGGGCTTGAGTCCTCAGATGAACTTCTTTGTTCAACGTCACTCATCATAATCGTAACCATACTTCTATAGGATCCTGAACTTCATGTCATACTAGGTCATCATCATGTCACCAACCTGAGCTAGATTGGCAAACTCTAACTCCTTCATCTCTATCATGGCTTCAAACACGTAGTGCTCCTGGAAGGCTTCAACAAATCCTTCCCATGTGAGTCCAGGTGCATTTTCTGCCCTTGAGTTGAGGAAGTTCTCCCACCACGTGCGGGCTGCTCCCTTCAACATATGGGTTGCAAAGTGAACCCTAGACTATTAAGGACAGTGTAGGTCACGAAAACAATGCTCCATGCTCCTAATCCATTCTTCTCCCTTGGTGACAACATCATCTTCTCCTTCTGTAGGAAAGGAGTGAGGCTTGATCTTCAAGAAGTTCACTAAAGTCAACTCGTGGTGTCTGGGTTGATGTTTTCCTTATCCAATGGCATTGATGAGCATTTGGACTAAGTCCTCTGAGGTTTGCTTAGGGTTACTTCCTGGTCTACGTCCCTCACTATAAGAGCTAGCACCATTGTTATCCTTTTGCCTTGTCAGATTTTGTATTAGCAATCTAGAAAAACAAGGTATACCTAGAGTTAGAAAATGTGAATTTTTAGCGTAGTGGACATATAGTCATTGCTCTGTTTCCTTATTGTAATGCCCCTCCAAGAACACACACACACACACACACACACACACACACACACACACACACACACATATATATATATATATATATATATATATATATATATATATATATATATATATATATATATATATATATATATATATATATATATATATATCAATGGAAGCACACCCTATGTTGTCCATAACATGGGTCACTTAAGTTGGGCGAACATTACATAATAGGAAATTCAATATCAACAAGATAAATAAAACACCATGCATCAATTGGAAATATAGATTCATACAGTGTTCTTGAAATGGGATAACATAAACTATCTCATCTTGATTCAAACATAATACATGTAGACTAATAAAATCTAAAGAATGAGCTAAAAAGTAAAATAGATAATATATGGAGTGGTAGATGGCACCCCACCAAGCTAAAGTCCCCTAGATGTCAACCACTCTAAAGGGCTCACTTTAGTCCTCCTTTTCTTCTTGATCTAGGTACATCTTGTCCCACAACCATGCAAAAATAAAGAGTACATCAGTAAGCGATACTATACCCATTATAAGAAAAGAAAGTACATATACTTGATTTGAGAGAAATATTAATATAAATTTGACTTAAGCATTCTTGAGATTAAGTTATTGACATAAATAAGAATTGAATAAGTAAAATATGCACTTTGCATGATTTTCCCACTTAAGACCCCATAATTGGCACAAATGCCCATGATTGGGCTAAAAAGCCTGTAACGACCCCTTGAGGTCCATGATTGGGTATGAAAGCCCATAATTCATACGAATGCCCATAACAACCCCTTGAGGTCCATGATGGCTCGAGAATATAAAACTTACTCAAATTCTCATAACATGATTATTAAATTGAACAATAATTTTTTTACATAATGGAATTTCTCCCTCATGATCTTAATATTACATGCTTTACATGATCTTTCTTAAATGGCTCAACCATTACATGATCATAATGTTAAATTAATGAGCATCTGTGATAAAATAGGACTTTGTGGATATAGCAAACAACAAGAAGTACAATAATTTGAGACATGATCATTATCTTAATTTCATTCATTGACTTGGAATTTAAAGCATAATCATAAATCATACATAACATGCAATTCAACCAAGGTACATATGTATAGTGGCATGACCCTCTTACCTAGAGCAAAGAAAATCCTAACTTAGTCTTCCTGTGCTTTAGTCAAATCCTAGGTTTCCTTGGAATTAACACGATTCATATTAAATATCACTTTAAACATCACCCTAAACCCTAATTTAGGTCTTTTAAGAAAACATGGTTAGAGATAATGGAAATAGGGTTTAAAATATTGAAATCGGATTCTACTTGAAAAATCCTTTCCATAAACTATTTTTGTGAAAATCTCTGATAACATATTGGTTTACTGTGTTTTTCTAAACAACTAATCAATAAGATGTCACCAAAAGTCCACACAGAAAAAAATGATTATCGATATAACTAGAGGGCCCGACTTTGATGTCCTAGTCAGAGCCTCCCACTTGGCCAGGGCTCACACATGTGATCAACTATTGAATCAAGCGATTAAAATTTGAAAATTCCCATGGGAGTGTGTGACAGCTGAAAAGAATTTAGGGGTAAAATGGGAAATCATCGCCCAAGTTTTGTTCATCATCTTCATAGTGACGAACAACATCAGGTAGACAAAAATGTCACTCTATCTCAACGTAAAAATTTGGAATCAATAAACATCATGAGAAGATGATCGTGAAAACTTCCTCGTCATCGCCTTACCAGATTAAGAGAGATCACAAACAAGTCATGGGGTCGTCAGGACGGTCCAAAACCCATTGCCACCATAAGTGGCTAGCCAACCAAAATTAATGCTTTGCCAAACCAAACCATCAATACAAGATCAAAACTTTCAATAAGCTTCAATATCGATTATAAAATCTCCCGGTGAAGCTCTTTCCGGGGAAAGCAGAGGGTGAAGCGCTGAGAAATCGTGGAATTTCAATCTGGTGAATGATATAGATGAAGGGGGAAAATGAGGATACATGTGCACATGATGAAATTGTGTGTAAAATAAGCTTCAAGGGAACTTTAGCAACCAAACGATGACCTCCTAGCATCTTGGTGGTCGGAGAAGCTAGGTCAATGAGTCAGCTATTACTTCCCTACATGGCTTTTACGGGTATCAATGGAAGGGGTAGAAGAGAGTGATGCAAGGGTGTAGTAGGGTTTGTGGATGTACAAAGGTCAATTTGAGGGTTCTACTTACAAGTTTTTGGCTGGAGGTAAGTCAAGGAGCATCTGGACTCTAAAACTGAGAAGGGAATAAAGTCCCTTCCTCGTATGGTATCTCCCAGGTATGAAAACCTATAAAATTCAGGGTCTCTGGGTTCGTGAAACCATGAGGAAGGTGAAACTGACTTCTGTTGGGAACGCGACAGTGCAAGCGATGAGATTGGAGAAAACTGGGAAGAGCTACATTGTGAGTCCAAGAGAGACTAGACTCTATGTGGGGGAGATGCGTACATGGCATCAGATGAGTCTGCGTTCTGTTGGATATTACCACAATCATCAAATTCAGCCAAGAAAGGAAAAAGAGAGAAAAAATGCACATGTCAATGAACTATAGATGAGAAAAATGATAATATTGCACGTGACATTTAGATATCAATGGCCTAGGTTAAACCAACAACTAATTTAGATATTCGATCAATTATCCATTTGAACTATATACAACCTTCCTTAATTTGTTTAGAGGGTCAAGCAATGTCCAATTGACTTCAAATGTTGAACACAAGCTAATAAAAGGGTCTAGAATCTTCCTATATGATTAGATTTAGGTTTTTCTTACCTTTTATTCATTAACTCACATATTTCATCATCTTAGTGTTTACGAATAAAAAATATGGAATAAACTGGATTATCCTTCCTTAATGAGTTAAATATGCTAAAATTCGAGGTTGATGGAATATTTCATTATATTTGGATAAATTGCATCACTGTGTCGGATTTTGAGATTAAAAGTTGAAAATTTGCATTACATACCCTAAACTTTTTACAAAGTTGGGATGTTACATTTATCATTGTCATTGACCTAATCCACTATAATACATTGGTACCTCAAGGGTAATCAATAGTGTCACTTATATCACAAAATAAATATATGTATTGATGTGAGTAATATATTAATCAAATATAAGGTTGCTTTGTATTAATTACATCATAATCTTGCATTTTCTATACTTTTGAAACTAGATGCATATTTAGACTCTAAAACTATTTTATTCAAATTCTACTCTTTTTTCTTATCAATATCATATATAGTTTTGATAAACTCAGTCATGTAACTTAATTTCTACGATTATTCTAAATAAAATAGTTATGGGCCAATCAAAAGAGGCCATGTTAGCAATATAGGCTTTATTCATTTGCCATGTGGGTTCCAGGTGGACCAATGGGTTCGAGCTACATTGGCAGCTTGTCCATGTAGGTTGGGCAATCAAGATAGGCTATAGACTTTTCTGTCAATGTGTAGTGAAATAGATGTGTATATTAGACAAATGACCCTAAAGGTCATCTTTTCCCTTTCCATGAATCATGATGATGCTCCAGCCATGGCTGAGGTCAACCCAAAGGTTTTCTCTTTCCTGTGAGGCATGGTGGAGTGCCCCGAAATTGGAATCATGTCAGGGTGGACCTGGAAGACTCGAGGAGCTAATTAGTTGAGCCTTGGGGGGCTGGGAGGGCAATCCCAAGATTAGCAGGTCATAACAACTACTGGAATACTAGTATTTTGAGAAAGAAGGAACAATTACCTTCTAATTCTTTTCTATTGAAATAAGGAAAGATTTTCCGCATTCTCATGAGCATCTTGCATCCTCGTTGTGGTTTAGGGTGGTCAGAACCTCCGAGCATCATCTTTTGTAAGTACAAGGCTCACTGGAGAAGCTAATAGGTTGGCAGTGACCTTCTAGGGTGTTTGGGGTGTATCTTAAGGGACCACAAGGTTATAGGGATTGCTACAAAGCATCTGACCTCCTATATATAGGTGTATACTACTCAGAACTTTCTGACGCTTGAAGCCTAGAGCCAACACGCTTGAGATTTGGTCATTACTGTGTCTCTCAATGATAATGGCATTCCTCCAGGTCATCATTTTGATTCTTGATCTTGAATTCGATGGGACTTATCTAGTGGAAAAGACCCAAAGACTAGAGAGAACGAAAAGGGGGAAGAGGCTAGCCACTATTGGGCTCTGACTGGAGGAAAATGATGACACACCATCTGCTTGATCAATTATCATTGTCTAATATGTGTGGTCTCATCCCCTGTTACCCGTCCAAGGTCCTATATTATCCAGACTTTATGGTCACACATCATTTCAAAAATATAATCATCATAATCCTCCTCTTTATTCAAAATGTAACAAAATTTCTAAAAAATCATATAGGCCACTAGGATTATATAATGGATCCCAAATTTTAGGAGTACCTCTATTGTACTATTATCCAGGTTTGAGTAAAGTTTGGGCTCAAACTAGGTACGTTAAATAACTTTTCTTGCTAATGAAGTATTTACTTCATTTAGGCACTTAGGTTATAAAATGCCCATAATTATCCCAAATCTTGGATTTATTTATATTTTTTCATTTTCTCATATGATTCTAATTAGTAGGACCTAAATACTTTCATTTGATATCCAAATAATTAGAATCTAGGTAAAAGACTAGATAATGCTCATTTAATTATCTAGGTTACTAGGCACTCTGGAATATTCTAGAAACTTGCTCATTATCTCTAAATTATCTCACCAATAAATTCAAAATATATTTTATGTATCATTTATCTATGAAATCCACATTTTTATCTATCCTAGATCCCATGGATCTATTTGCCTCTCAGATAGCCTAGTTAGGCCTAGATTGGATTTACATGGCCCATAACTAATACATAAGCACTCCAATGAGTCCACAAGCCTAATTGCCTTTCTAATTATGAGATTAAGGCATATTATCTCAACTGAAGCTTCACATAGGCATACAAGTTCCACATTACATTATTTCTTTTGCCCCAAGACTTTATGGGAGCCTTAGATTCAGTGTTCATCTTTGTATAACTTGGATTATATTAAAATGGGTCTCAAAGCATTATTATTGAACTCATATCTTAGAATCCAAATTGACCCAATTTGAGGATATTACATCTATCTCCATCACTAATTTGGTACTGGAGTTGTCCAGTCATGGTCAAATGTCGATTCAAATTAAAAAAGTTGATTTGAATATTTGTTTAATGTGATAGAAGGTTATCAAATGCGTATTCAAATGCCTCCACATGTGACTATTCATGTTTTTCTTTCTTATAGGAACAATGTGCTATAATATTTAGGAAATTAATCTATATCGTCTTACATGCCACAAACTATAATCACACTACCTGAGGCTATAAATTAGAGAAGAAGTTTGTAGAAGAGAAAAATACAATGCCTGTCAGCTAGAGCATGCAAATAATTCATTGTCCATGATTTCAAACACGGCTCTACCAACATAGACTGACAAAGTCCAGGGCATATGTAATGCAAACAATTAGAAATTTTTACATGGTATGGACTTGAACTAATTTTTAAATCAAAATATGAAAATATATATATATATATCTGTGTGTGTGTGTGTGTGTGTGAAACATGTTTGAGATATGATTTACTTTAAGGGACTTTGACATGTTAAAAATGAAAACATTAATATCCTTAAATTTCTTTCCAAAGGGAAACCCCTTTGAAGGACATTTAAATAATTTAAGAATCAACATTACGTTAAGATTTATTTTTGAATATGCAAGTCCCACTTTAATATGAAATATATATTTATAAATTGATTGATGTTCAAACACACATCACTTTTCTTCCTATTTTCATGCTAAACGAAGTTCATACTTTGTAGCAATAAAAAAATCAACTAATTGTGAATGTTTGATATTAGTTGGTAGAGAAAATACATTTATGAATATGTAGTATTTTTCACATAGATATTATATGCATGGATTACACAAATGCTTCATATGTCATGCAATAACAATAAAACTGAATATTTCAACACACACCTTCTCTATAGAAGGGATATTAGATTCTACAAGACTTGATCATATTTAATTTTTTGGTTATCATGGGAAAAACCAACAAATGGCTATGTTACACCTCATACCTTCTATCTTATGTATCAACTAATTATAAGAATGTCATATTTTTATGTGGTATATACATGGAAATCGCTCCGCAAGTAGTATGAGAAATATCAACAACTTAAACTCATTAAACGAGTGTTGTAACCACTTCCATTCATCAAATTAAACATATCCATGACGAAGATACCAACAAATTAAGTAGACCATGATCTCTGATTTGGTGCATTCATTCCCCGAGCAAGGTCAAGACTTTCCTGTGGCTATTAGCACGTGAAGAGATAATGACTAACGCTAGGAGGAAACAATGATACTTCACAAATAATGAAGTATGTCCTAGATGCAAATGTGTTGAAGAGATCACATTACATGCACTCAAATCCTACGCTTTGCAATGGATGTATGGATAAAGCCCGGGTATTCACGACCTTCCATCAATATTGCAGGAACCAACTTTGAGGATTGGCTGACACTGAATATGAAAGGTAGTGATGAACAAAAAACAAGATTTATTGTCTACTATTGGGTGAACTAGAAAGCAAGAAACATGATAGTATTTGATAACTTCCATGTGAGTACATAAAGACAAATTTTCTAGATCAACACCTTATGTGCTAGCATTGCTGAGGGTTGGAAACACCAAGGGAATGCAAATAGGTATGAGGATGGTGAGTTACCAAGCATGACCGATTTTCCGAATGGGGGTCATGTCCTCAAGACAGACACAACTGTTGAGGGAATTGAAAGGGTGTCACAGTAGTATCCATCGACCCTGTAGGGAAATGGTGTGGTGGAGTAGCCCGAAATATCAGTATATCTTCTATAGTGGAGGTAGATTTAAGGGCCATTAAACTTTCTCTTTAGGTTGCCAAAGAGGGTGCCTACCCTCAAGTTATTATCAAGACAGATAGTGCCACAACTGTTACTTCCATAGAAGTAAATGTCGATCAAATCAATTCCTATTCCCTTGGGTTTAACAAATAAGGAGGGATTTGGAAGTCATAGAAAAATTATACATTATCATGTTACATAGAGACTGTATTGGACTAGCTGATTCCCTAGCTAAGCATCACATTAAAAACAACCAGGAGATTTGTATATATACAAATCCTCCCCTTGACCCTATGGGTCATCCCTTCCCTTTATACAATGGTTTTGAGAACACATTACACTAAACGAAATTAATCAAAACAAAAAAACATGATTTCAACATCTTCCAAATGATCAGAAACATTTGCATAAAAGCCTTACAACTTTTGGAATTTCATACAATGCTCAATATCATTTTCCACTACTCTGTAGCCATAGCTACAACATAAACTATACAAAGGAGCACTATCCACATATCCAAATATCAACATGGTATCAAAAGATTGATTCAATCAATACATCATATATAAACTTTTCACTCAAACCTGAGAGTCCATGGACGACACTAGGACACATTAGATAACTAAACAACCATGTCTAGGGCTCATCACCTCAGATTCTTCTCACTATTATGATATTTCTATTGTTGTTGATCACCTAAAAAAGATGTGGTGACCCGTGAGGTATGACCTAGTCCTAGCGAGAAATATATCTCTCTCCAACAGATATTGATTACATCACATCAAATAATAAATCACTGAGCAGTTGGAGTATTTAATAGACAATTGAGCAGATTGAACAGTTCAAGCATGCTAAACACATAAATCAAATAAGGTTAGCAAAAAGAATGATTATCAATGTATGTATATATATATATATATATATATATATAGGTAACAGATAAATCTATTTATTTTATTGGATATCTACTCAAGTTTCAGAAGATTGCATCTCATAACAATCGTTATCATTAATCTGACTATCATCATATGCCTTAATGGGCTATGCTCCTTATGGGATGGGGCTGAGCTCCCCAGGTTGGGCTTGGTGCAAGCCTTACGAGTCTCCTGGGTTACCAAAAAAATCATCATATTCCTTGCTAACAACACAAGCAATCTAGAAGCATAAGCATCTTTGACATCATGAATAATTCTAGTAGCATAACATGTCTATCAATATCGGCATTTTTAATAAAGTGAACAAATCTACAACATAAGTGGAGGTAACATCATAAGCACAACTAGCTACATAAGCATGTTTAGCAGTTTAAGCATTTCTAATCATAGAGGCATGGCTAGAAATATTAAATAGAGGTAGCAACATAATCTTAAATATCAATGTCAGTATATTTGACAACATGAGTTCATTTACAACATAAGCACATCTACAACATAAGCATTTCTATCATCTCTAATTATATTATAAATCATCTCTATATAAGAAGAGAAAATAAGGGTTATAATCCAATGTGAGGCATTTTGTATAACCCTAAACAGATATGCTACATGATTGTATTACATATTTTATTACACCCTGGGGAGTTTGAGTCGTACCACTCAAAGTCCAACCGACCCCTACGAAGGGCTATTTGGTTTCGTACAAGATCTAGGAGTGCCGATATCCTAAGATCTCATCCCCTCAGTCAGTATGAGTAAAAAGGTAGTGAGATATCCATCAATGCTTCCACTACAGTGACATATAGTCAAGATGCTAACAATTAGTCTGCCCTTGGTACATGTTACAACACTAGAAAGCAGGCTCACACATGGTCGTTCTTTAAGAGGCATCTTGTAGTTAAACTACTGCCTTTCACATATCATGATATCTGAGACATGAACACAGTCATCCTCCATAGCCTACAATTGTAGATGACAAGGATATATCCTCAACTTGCCACCTACATATACTTAATAGTATGTGCTCTGAGTTTCCCTTAAGAATACTCATTTCACCATCCAAAAAGTTTTGACACTGAAGATGGTCCTATGACTCAAGGAACTACATGATTATAGTTTCACTTGATTAGTTATATCCAATTGGGTTAATTAAGGATGCATCAAACAAGTAGACATACAAGCCCTATTTCATATCTAGCAAACATTTCTATATAACAACTTCAGAAGATATAAAAGATATGAGACATTTTATCTCATGTCAACATCACATGGAAGTATTCACCTCCCAATCAATAGATTATATATATCATCAAATCATAATAGCATGATACTATTATCTTTCCATTCATGAGACTATACTTGTCATCATACTATCACATGATATAAATCCTTAGCATAATATCACATGGTATCAACCCTTATCAAAATAAGAGGATGACACCTCATTCAGGGCTCAACCATGCCCTAAGGACATCAAGACCATCATATCATTTCCTACAAGTTCATTATTATCTTTATATGCCTTATAAAAGGCTCAACAAACGTCACCACTCATGTGAAAAACATGCTCAACGTAATTTGCATTAAAGAACTAAAGATGTTCACAAGATAACATTATAGGATTACCTTAGCAATTGAGAGCATTCCTTTATTATACAACATATAAGGAAGCTATATAATTGGCCATCATTATACTTATAGTGTATCATAAGAAAACATAGACTGTGAAACTATGATGACCGCCAATTAAACACATTAGAGTTTCACACAATCATTGGGATGGATATTCCATCATTTTATTAATCATTCTAAAAAGGATAACATGATTAACCACCATTTACTTCTTACATTAGGGTTGGGTTTATCAAAGCAGGTCACATTAAAGTTATAGTTCAGCATTCATTCACAAACCTTAACCCATAGCATCCCTATATAATCTTGGATGCATAAAGGCACATCATCATCATCACATTCCATTCCATTTTCAAGTATGGCTCCACACATAACTCGAGATGAAACCATTAGGTGATAGTATACTAGAGTTACACAACAATAAGGGGGACTCCATTTTTCTATTATTCCACTAATGAAAGCTTATCATAGTTAATCACCATCACCTAAGTTCATTAGAATTAAGTATAACAAGCTATATCACATTTGGGTTACATCACCTAATGTCATCATTGATTGATAGCATCAATAGAGAATCAGACCATTGCTTATTGAGATTACAAGAGAGACTAACAATGACCTAAGGTGTGACTATCAGTTCACACCATTGTTCTTCACCCATGGTCACTACCTTCGCTTGTCATGAAGACCACACCATCGGGTCATGTGTTTAGAGAAGAAAACAACCTAGAAACCCTAATATGGACCATCGGTTGATAGGTGCTTAGCACCATAGGTGGTGATACCAACCTAAACTAAATCATATAATTCCTTATGAAGAACGTGAGCATGATTACAGGTTCATCTAATACTCTAAACAAAACACAAAACACCATAAAAATTGAAATCCCAAAGAATTGTAGCCTCTTAATGCTTAAATCACCATTTTTATGCAAGAACATGAGCTAACAAGCTTATGGTAAACAATATAAGTAAATCGGGTTATAAAAATAGCCTCTACTTAGAAGAGAAGACTTCTAGCAGTAAGAAACTCAAGCAAAGAATGAAGGAAAATCCAGATTTCAAATTTGATCTCGGCCAAGTAGGCACTTTTTTCCACAATGAAGTAAAACCCTAGAAGAAGAAGCAAGAAAGGAAGATTCTTGAGTTCTAGAGCAACTTATACCATGGAAAAGAAAGGTTCAAACCTAGATAAAGGTAGAAGAAATATGAACAAAGAATGAAATAGAGGAAAGAAGGAGACACTTACTTCTTTTAGTCAAGATCATCAAGAAGGAAGAAAATTATAACCCTAAATGCTTCTAACAAGAAGATCCACAACTTATTCTTCCTTGGACAACATCTGCACGGCCAAACAGAGGAAGGATGATTCTCCTAGCAGGAGGGAAGTGGTAGAGATAAAAGTTTTTGTTTGGATGCTGATGGATAGGTATATAAATCTTGGAGGATACGGTAGAGAAGAAGCATGAAGAGTACAAGTAGCTCCCCATGTGTCCATGGCCTTAAACTATTAAGGATATACAAGAAACAACACAAACAGATGCCTCTCCATTCATGGAGACCTAATTATGCACCTTTTTTGAATTTCCAAGCCAAACAAATAAACCATTGGTTGATAGCTCCTAAAGGTATCTCATCCATAAAGAGGTATACCCTAAAATACCCTTGAAGAAAACACCTTCAAAACAAGGTGCAATTGAGCAATCCATGGCTCAAAAAGATCAATAATGATAATAGAACATTCAAGGAACATAATGCAAGTGCCAAATTGCAATGAAATCCTCTCAATTGGTTAAATTGCATAAAAGTCTAAAATGTGCGTGAAATTGCATAACGTGCACAAACATTGCCCAAATTGGACCAAATTGGAATCTTAAGATCGTAACATGATACCAAAACATATCACAAGGTTAGATTCTGGTTTTAAGAATTCAATTATGGTAATTAAGCATGTTTAACCATTCAGGCAAGGTTAGTGGTCTCATAATGGTAGAAGTTCTACCAAGTTTAATTTTTCAGTAGGAACTGTTTGTAACCCACAGTTTATCCATGTACGAGGACGTATTGAATAAGATAACCTCCTAGATTTTCCAAAAAAAAAACAAAGTAAGTGGAGTATACCTCCCAATTCTAGGAATACGCTTGTAAGATAGAAAATATTAATAAAGTTGAGATGGCTAATTCAACCCTTCCTGGCATAGAGAGGAATCTACATTTCCAAGAATCAAGCTTGAGTTTAATCTTATCCACAATGGGAGTAGACATGACTTTGTTGAGTCTTCCAGTGAAGATTGGTAGCTCAAGATATCTCACAGGAAGCTCAACAACAGACACATTATTATGGCAAAGAAAATCACAGCTAGCACCCTTTCTCAAGAAAATACTTCTCTTTGAATTATTAAGTTTGAGTCCCGAAATGCTACCAAACTTAAAGAGGATATCATTGATACATGACATGTTACTTTCACCAGCTTTAGCAAAAAGCAAAAAGTCATAGGAAAAAATAAGATGAGAAATAGAGAAGGAAGAGTTCTTCACAGGATAGAGGGGAGACAGTAAATTTTTGTTCACATGATGATCAAGAATAGAGTATAGGCCTTGCATGTCAATTACAAAGAGGTAGGGGGAGAGGGGATCACCCTTCTTAACCCCATTTGTAGCATAGAACCTTCTATCTGGAGAACCATTGACAAGAACTTGGAAGAAGGTAGAAGAAAAGCAAATGTCAATCCATGATAGCCAGCACTGTGGAAAACCCATCTTCTTCATAAGAAGGATAATATAGTCTCTTCTCACCGAGTCAAAAGCCTTGGACTGGTCAGATTTAAAGCACAAATTAGCACATCCTTTATTGTTGAAGGAACCTAAAATCCAATTGTCAAGGAGAATTGCATCACATATTCTTCTGCCCTTAACAAAAGAGGGTTGATTCATACTAATGATGTCTGGCAGAATATATTTCACCTTGTCAGCTAAAATCTTGGTAATAACCTTGTATATGATGTTACAAAGAGAATTGGGGCAAAACTCTTTAATAGATTCAGCTTCTTTGACTTTAGGAATCAGGACGATGAAGGATCGATTACGTTCCCCAAGAAATTTAGAACTGGAAAAGAAGTTAAGAATAGCCTTAACAACATCATCTCCAACAATGTCCCAACATTCCTTAAAGAAATACACATTAAAACCGTCGGGCCCAGGGTCCTTATCATTCTTCATATGATTAATCACTTCTTCAATCTCACCTCTAGTCACCCATCTCCTTAGGAAATCAAACTGAGTAGGAGTAATAGACAGAAGAGTCCAATTGTCATCCCATGCTATACTAGACTTTCCAGCAAATTTGATGGTGGATTCAAAGTAAGAAGAAATGTGTTCATAGCTGACAACATGATCCGAGCAAAAAAATCATCAATCTTAAGTTTAAGAATGTTGTTCTTCATCCTTCTAGTCTTTAGATAAGCATATAAATTTTGTGTATTTCTATCTCCTGCCTTAAACCATTGGACCCAAGACTTTTGTCTCTAAAAGCTTTCCTCATTTTTGTCAGCCTTAACCTCTTCAACCCTAAGTTTATTTGCTAGGGTTTGGATGGAGGCGTCACCAGGATCAAGATCAGCTAACTTTTGAAACTCCTGATCTTGATCTTCTAATTGAGAGGCATGAGAAGAGAAGTTCTTAACAAAATCCTTATTCCACTATATAAGAGAGAACCTTCTAGAGTGAAGCTTCCTATATAATTTGTACATGGGGGGACCAATTGGATTAATTTCCCATGCTTCTTTGACAATGTCTCTAAAACCCTTCTAAGAGGATTGAGAATTTATGAATCTAAACAGAGAATAAACTTTTCCTTTCCAGTACAAGGTGAATATGAATAGCTTTATGGTCACTAACTGTGTTAGATAGCACTTCCTCTGAAACATTAGGAAAGACATTACGAAAATCTATGTTATAAAAAACACGCTCTATCTTGGAGAAGGTGCTAACTCTATTCTTATTTTTACTATCCCATGTGAAGTAGGGCCCCTTAGCTGGTAGCTCAATGAGATCAGTGTTGATGAGAGTAGCATTAAAATAGTCCATGCCACATCAGATGGTGGTGACTTCCCCAATCTTTAACAAGAGAGCTAGACAACATTAAAGTCACCAACAATGCACCATTATTTATCAACAGAACTTGAGATAGAAATGAGGTCATTCCAGAGATTCATTTCTCACAAGATCATCATTAGAACCATAGATAGCAGTGAAATGAAGACAGGAATTGTCATACTCAATATCACAGTGTATCTATTACTCAGAGGCTAAATATTTAGAAATATTTATACCAAAATTTCTCCAATGAAGAATGATTCTAGTATAGGAATAGAAGGCAACATTATCAATGTACTGAGCATCAGACCAGAAATCCTTAACAACTGAGCTAATATTGTTGACATTGATTCTAGATTTAATCAAGATGAAAATATTGGTGATCCAGTCTCTCCACTTCTTTCCGGATGTGGGGGATTTTGTTACCATATCCCCTCACACTCCACACAACAATAAAGAAAGGCCTGCCCATTAGGAAATTGAGTTTTGTCCCTTTCCGCACACACATGTTCCATGTTTTCTTGTTTAGAAATGTTTGCTAAGTTATGAAATATAGTTCATATGGAAGACATAACATTTGAATGATTGATGATTTGTTTAAGTATCTGGGAAAGGTGAAGTCAACAAGAACAAGAGCATGTAATCTAGCAAATTTAAGGCATTCAAAATAAAGAGTAAGGCTATCAGTTCAAATTGGTTTTCCTAAGACCGATCCAATGTAGAAGAACATCTCCCCATCCCAATGTTCCAGCGGCAAGTGATGAACCTTCAGCCAAATCGGAATCTACGTAAGCTTCAATATCTCCATCGAATTCCCCGTCGACCATTTCTTGAGTATTAAGGGTTCTGCTACCACAAACCATTGCCCACCTTCTAGAGCAGTTTCCATATCATCGTCATTGGAAAAAAAGATAGGAAAGAAACCCTTACCCCTAGATCAAACCTCAATAGAACCCTGATGCATTTCATTTTACACACAACAATCACTAGGAAAAGGCCTAGAGTTTAACCTTCTAACCAGGTTGTCAACTTGGTGGAAGTACCAAGTGAACTGAGTATAGATAGGTATCGATCCCTAGAGACAGCGATGAAGATGGTTGACTTTAAAATCTGATTTTGAGAGCAAGAATGTAAAACTTGTTTGGAGAGTTTGTTAAAGCTAAAATAAAAAATTAAAGATGGTGTTAAAGAACAACTAATCAAAAGAAGGAAATATCAAAGTTAAAGGATTTTGCCACCCTAGCCAATGTGAAACAAGATCAAAGAAATTACATGATAAGAAAGATAAAGGAAGGTATGTGAAACATTCGTAAATTACTCACAAAAGATGAACTCCTCGTTAACCCATTGGTCCTGACATTCACAGATCCTAGTTCAATCATCCTAATGGGGACTTTTATGAGGTCTCACCCAAATCCTCATGTAATCAATTTGGTTGTTCTAAATCTTACATTACATGGTCGCGCCCACCAAGATTAACAAGCGATGAAAATGAGAGATCACTTCGCTAAAATCGTCAATTTCCAAACTCAAAACCATTTATCTAAAAGTTGAGTAAAAACTTTGATCCAATCATCAAATGGCTAAGGGACTACTCCCCTCACATCAGAAAGAAAACTATTTGCTATCCATGAGAGTGGAATAAAGAGAAGGAAGGAATGAAACCATAGACCACTGAAAAGAGAAACTCCAAAGAGATCTTTGTTGTGCCAGTTAAATGGCTTGATCCCTTAACCCTTTGTTCCAAGAGAAAGAAAAAGAAACAAAAATAAGAGACGGAACAAGATCTAGATCTAGAATGAAGAACAAGAATTAAAACTAAAGAACAAGTACGTTGAAATAATTTTTCTTTATTGATACTAAAATGATTACAATACTAGAAGAAGGATATGTTCTATAGAAATTGGAATGACAATAGAATGAAGATTGAATGTTTTTACAAGTGTAGATTCCCTCCTTTTATAGGAGGGTAAGAGGATAGGGGAAGAGATGGAGATGGATTTTTAAATTTTCTAGATCTGGTCAAATAGAAAATTGATTGTCTTTAATTATCTTGACCATGTAACTCTCTTTAATGCAGATTCTCATAGCAGCGATTTCAGACATATTACTCTCCCATAAAAGCAAATAAGAGGTGAAAATAATATGATTTTATTTTAAGAAATTAAATTCCTTTTCTAATGAATACTTGTACACTCAATTTGGCGTTTGGACACAAAAGTTACGTCACTTTTGGTGACGAGTATACATGAATTTCAGGACTGCTGCAAATTGTGTAATTATGTTCCCAGATTATTTATGCCATTTTTCTAAAAAATCCAAGAAAATATAATTAAAAATCCAATTAAAGAGAAAATTCTAAAATAACACAATTAATTATGAGAAGAAAAGAATAAATAACAAAACAATCCTAAACAAATATCAAAAATATGTAAATAAAAGGGATAAATACACATTTATCAAAAATACCCCAGACTTGAATCCTTGTTTGTCCTCAAAAAAATAAAATCACAAATTATTCTAATTTATACTAACAACATGTATATCCTCACCCTTGTAACATTACTTTATTCCTTACCTCTAAATTTGGCCAAGCAACCCAATCTCCTAAAACCACAAAACAAAAAATTCTATATTTCCCATAAAAAACAAATATCATAACTTGTTTCTAAATCAGGATTTTGTAGAAAAACATGCTTCATATTACTTTTTCTTTGACACACTCATTTTATTATTGTATTGTTTTATGTGAGTTGTTGCACAATAACATGTTGAGATTGGGGGGTGTGAAAACAAAGAAGGAAGTGATGAGTTTTTTTGATCCCTTCTCTATTCGACCCGGGATTTAAGTTTGTGGAGTTGTGGCTACATTGTTCATAATTTTTTCATATGCACTTTTGGCATCTTTTGATGGTACACCCCTTTGTGGGGTATTAAATTTTTGATATGGGAAGCATGCCACCGCGGACTTGATTTTTATCTGGTGGTGATCCCTTACTTCTCTTTTTTTAGAAAGAAAATAATAGGGAAACAAAAGGTGTCCTTGTGCTTATAACTTCACACATTTATTTTCTATTTTTTTAAAGAGTCATTACATTAGAAAGAATATTCATGTCAATCACATTATACAAGATTTATATCAAGTTAATCTACAGTTTAAAAATAGAGAATATTTGTGTTTGGTTTTGATTGATTCCATATGACTTGCCAACTTTTCCAAGGAGTGATGGTATTTTGGGGTCCTAGGTGACATGGTGGTTTGCGAAATGGCAATTTTTAATTTTTTTTGCAAAATATTTACTAAATTCAAAGGGGTACAATGATAGATATCTATTCATATTTTCCAACTAGATAAGACCATTTTGCAACAAAAGAAATAAAAACTTGGCCGACTAGATAATGGCCATGAACAAAGCAACTATATACAAAACAAATAAAAAGGTAGAAATAATGCAAGAATAAAAAAGATAAGGGGATGGAATAGAAACATACCAACCACTTCCCCCCCAGACTTAGATTTTTTCTTTTACTGAGCAAAATCAAAACCCAAGATGTAGGGAAGAGAAGAGCGAGGATTTCCAGGTGGCCCTGGTAGCTCAAAAAATATCCAACTGAAAGGGATGTGTATGAGGGCTAGGACCTTTATTTGAGGAGCTTCATAGTGTACCCTATGATAGGGTAATCAGGGAAGCTCATTGGGGTGCTCATATTTTCTTTCACCTCGCATTACCTCCAATAAGATCCACAAATCTTCCTTCGATAGAAAGGGAAGTGTTGAAGATGGATGTGGATTGAGGGAGGCTGGCGGGTACCCGACCAGTAATGTCGGTAGAGTAAGATGTACAGAGTCAGGTGGAGGATGTGGCTCAGGTTTTCCACCATCATAATGACCTGCATATGGGAGAATTGATGTTGATACAAAAGATTTCAAATATATACAAAAGTATTTTTTTCTCGTAGAAAACAATACCATCAATATTGGGTTTGAATATAACATATGGATCTAATTCTTTTGTTCAAGGGGTCCCCAAAGATTCAGGAGGGATGAGGACATCTTCCTTGCAAACAATATAAGGGGGTATATGGGAGTGTTCCAAGGGTGGTATATTCTTATGTGGAATGAGAATTGGCTGTGTTAAAATCAGAGGAATTATTTTGTCAAAGGGGGTTGGATGCTCATTATTCAAAATAGACTCAAAAAGGGGATTTGGTCTCTGATATCAATTGGGTTTATGTTAAGGATGGGATGGCTTGTTGGATCTTCAGATTGACTCTCCTGCTTTGACTTTTTATATTCAGGTAAAAGAGTCTCTAAAGGAAAGGTAGGGATACCAATGTGTCCTCATCAGACACAAAATATGGCTCCATGGTTTGTGTTATTTCTTCAGAATCAGACATATATGACACAAAAATAGGACGATTGTCATCATATTCGGGAAGAACTATCTTAGGATGCTCAAGCTCTACATGGGAGTTTGTTATTGAGCCTCTAGTAAGGTAGCTAGCATGGCTTGACTGGATTCAATTTTTGCTTGTCCTTCTACTGCCATCTTCTCTAGGGCCTTAAGTTTCCCTTCTTATTGAGGATTATATAGGATATCATAAATAGGTCCATTTATCCCAAAATTGTATTGTTCATACCCTCCAAAATTATGTTGATCATACCCCCCCTCAGAATATGGATAGAAAGGTTCCCCGCAATGGTGCTAAAAAAAAATTGGATTCACAATGTACCCACCAAGATGAAAGAGCTCGTAATTAAAAGGGGTGCTACCATAAGTATGGGGTAAAGTCAGGAAGGAAAGAGATGCATGGTGGTAAAGACCACAATAATAACATTGTGGGGGATATTGGGATGTCCACTCCATTTGAAAAGTGTTCCTTAAAGATATGTCAATTAACACACCATACGAGAAAGATAAAAATAAATTACAAGAAAAGGGGGTTAGTAAAAAATTACAAAGAGAACTAAAAATTGTAAATTCTAAGAAATTATGGTATAAACTAAAATTATGAAAAACATAAACTACAAAGCAATATTGTTGGAATGGAAACTCAGTAGAAAGAGGAGATACACTTCCGGAATCATGCTCTGAAGGAAAAATGAAATTAAAAAAATCTAATAAAGAAATTATAGAACAAGGGTAAAAGTTACTGAACAGACTAAAAAAATTATGAAACAAAAATAAATTATGGAACAAGATTAAAAAATACAAAAAAAACTAGAAAGCAGTACTGCCGGAATGGAATCTCGACAAAAGGAGGAGATACACTACCAGAATGTTACTCGGTAGGTAAAAAACATATGAAAATTAAAAAAAAAAAGAAATTGTGAAATAGAAGATATAAAACAAGACTAAAGTTATACAAGTTAGAGATATATGAACAAAACTATACAAGATATACAAGCAACCATATCTGAAAAATAACCTTGTCATCCTCGGCAACAATACTGAATTGATGCGCACTGTTGTACACACAACAATAACTAGGACAATGCCTAGAGATTAACCTTCTAACCAGGTTGTCAACTTAGTAGAAGCACCAACTCAACAAAGTATAGATAGATATGGATCCCTAGAGACATCAATGAATATGGTTGAGTTTAAAATCTGATTGTGAGAATAAAAATGTAAAACTTGTTTTGAGAGTTTGTTAAAACTAAAATAAAAAATTAAAAACGCTCAATTAAAGATCAACTAATCAAAAGAAGGAAATACCGAAGATAAGGGATTTTACCACCCTAGACGATGCAAAATGAGATAGAAAAAAGTATGTGATAAGAAAGATAAAGGAAGGTATGTGAAACATTCATAAATGACTCACAAAAGATGAACTCCCTGTGAACCCATTGGTCCTGGCGTTCACTGATCCTACTTCAATCATCTTAATGGGAAATTTTCTGAGGTCTCATCTAAATCCCCATGTAATCAATTTGGTTGTTCTAAATCTTGGGTTCCATGGTCACATCTGCCAAGATTAGCAAGCAATGAAAATGAGAGATCACTTCATTAAAGTTGTCAATTTCCAAACCCAAAACCATTTATCTAAATATCAGGTAAAGACTTTGATCCAATTATCACATGGCTAAGGGGATGCTCCCCTCACCTCTATAGGAAAACTACTCACCAGTCATTAGAGTGGAATCAAGAGAAGGAAGGAACGAAACTATAGACCACTGAAAAGAGAAACTCCAAAGAGATCTTTGTGGTGCCAGTTAAATAGCTTGGTCCCTTAATCCTCTGTTTTAAGAGAAAAAATATGAAACAAAAACAAGAGACGGAACAAGATCTAGATTTAGAATGAAGAACAAGAATTAAAACTAAAGAACAAGTACCTTGAAATAAATTTTCTTTATTGAAACTAAAAAGATTACAATACTAGAATAAGGATTCGCTCTATACAAATTGGGATGAAAATAGAATGAAGATTGAATGCTTTTGCAAGTGGAGAGTCCCTCCTTTTATAGGAGGAGAAGGGGGTAGGCTGCCTTCAAAAGAGGGGGGAAAAAGAGAGGGAGACGACTTTTTGAATTTTCTGGATCTGGTCAAATAGAAAGTTGATTGTCTTTAATTATGAATTTTCTGGATCTGGTCAAATAGAAAGTTGATTGTCTTTAACTATCTTGACCATGTAACCCTTTTTAATATAGATTCTCATAGCAGAGTTTTTGAACGTATTTTTCTCCATTAAAAGCACAAAATTTGTCCAAATAATAGGATTTTGGTTTGGGAAATTAAATTCCCTTTCTAATGAATACTTGTACACTCAATTTTGAGTTTGAACGCAAATGTTATGTCACTTTTGGTGATGGATATACATGAATTTTAGGACTGCTGCAAATTGTGTAATTATTTTCCAAGATTATTTATGCCATTTTGCTACAAAACCCAAGAAAATATAATTAAAAATCTAATTAAAGAGAAAATTTTCAAATAACACAATTAATTATGAAACTAAAAGAATAAATAACTAAGCTGGATGCGAGCTTCATTCCTAGGAAGTTAAATACTGTTGTTGATGCCTTAGCTAAGCACACAGCACATTTCAATTCGCCCTTTTCCTTTTCTCGAACTAAGCCGGTTTGGCTCAATCTTGATATTGATGTACTCATGAACCCAATTTTAACCTGCATTAGAGAGCGGGATAAATAAGAACTTCTCGATTTTCCAAAAAAAAAAGAATAAATAACAAAACATTCCTAAATAAATATCAAAAATATGTAAATAAAAGGGATAAATACACATTTATCAAACACTTGATGTTCCAGATCTTTGCTAAATGGATAACCAAGGTATGCTAGTGAGTCTTAAGCCCTACAATATAACCAACCACTGCTCTACTCCATCTCTCCTTGTTCCTCTCTGCTGTGTGACTAGGATAGATCAATTTGCCATTCGAGAGATCACATACCTTCTTTTCCAGTTTCGTCTGAAGAGAAACCCTACCTGATGTTGTGGCTTACGTCTAAGATTTCTTCTCCTTCGCTATTGAGATTTCAGTAGGATGAGGACCAAGCCCACAAACATCGTCTAGCAGAGCGACACCAGGATCGACGGCAGGTACAACAATGGGTGTGGCTGTGCTCGAACCTGGGATTGCCTCACCACTCGTCTCTCTAGTTGCCTCTCTATACGCCCACTCACTTAACATTGTCATTTACAAACTCAAGGTGTTTATTCTATTGTTGTTCCCTTGGAAAAGCATGGTTAATCATGGTGAAAGAAATTTCTTTCAAGACTCCACTAATTATTTAGACATATATGTAAAAAGGCATTCTAATAAATATGGTTCTTACTTGTGTAGGGTGTTTTTATAAAAAAATTATCCCTCCCCATCCTGATAACCATGTAATTTTAAAGAAGGTGATCATGTTTTGCTAAAGATCGGGCATATTAGAGACTTGGACAAGAACAAAGGAAAGCTTAATCCTTGGTTTGGGGGGGGGCTTTGAAATTTTGGAGAGTCACCATCTTTCTCTAATGCCTCAGTATAATGCAATGCACAATGTGTTTCATGTATTTAATAAAATTCCTTATGTGAACGATCCTAGTCACATTATGAACCATGAGACTCTAGAGCTGAAAGAAGATCTATCATATGATGAATTCCCAATCAAAATTCTTGATTCTAAGACAAAGGAGCTTCACGATAATCAGCACATTGATACAATGAATGTTTTATGGACCCACCATGAATGGACTATGGCTATCTGGGAGATGAAGTCTGAGACTGAGTAGAAATATCCATACCTCTTCCAAACTACTTGAATTTTGATGGAAAATTTCCTAATAGGAGGGAAGAATGTATAAAGTGAGTTGTTGCATTATTTTATCTCTCTCTTACAAATTTAATGATATCAATAATTTCTCATAATTAACTTGCCAAAATGCCTTCATCTTGTCACTCTAATGTTTCTACCATGTGGGTATATAATAAAATTGTAAATGCATATTTGGGTGATGCATGCATGTTAACAACTACAAATTCATATTAGATACAACATTTGAATTTAAATCTCAATTTTCATCATATTTAGAAATCTACATCACAGGGATCCACCAAATATAGCAAAATGATTGGGTGTACCAATTAAGAGTTATGGCCATTTCATTTTCAATATATTATTTCAGTTATTAGATGATTCACATCAAAGTGGGGTAAATCAAACCTTAGGTGTGACACATTTATGTGTCCTATGGCAACCCAAGAATTGTGGCATGGGATGCCATACATTGCCTTATAATCCCATCTGCTTATCAGAGATTCAATGATGCTGACCTCATCTTGAACATCCGCAACTAGAGGTTGTAGCAGCTACATCAAAACGTAACATATCACACTCTCCCTTCAGCTGTCTAACTTGGTCCTGCAAATCCAAGCTTTGAGGAGAAATCCACTTGCTAAGATGAGCCCAACAAACACTTGCATTTCACCCTTCTCCCTCAGATAAAGGAGAACCACCTCCCATTTTTCAGCCCCTCTCACCGGCGTCGCTTTCAAATTTAGGATTTTTTCACCCCCCATGTCTATTCAAGACCCCAACACCTTTGCCACTCTACCTTTACTCCTTCCACAACCACATTCTTTGTGAGACCACCCAATCACCACCTACATAACCATTGTCTTCAACCTCCAATAACCTTGGTATCCCAGAATAGGAGCCTTTCCCATAGCAATCTAGCATACCCTCCCCATCTTCGAGCCTCATTCGACCACTGTGGCATCTCAACCATCCCTCAACTCCCTCCCACCTCTCAAATCTCCCTTCCTTAGATGACCTATCCACCCACCTCAGTGACTCATAGCTATAGAAGGAGTCATGGATCCGGACAGTGTCGGACTAGTGCGAGTCTACCCCATGAAGACAATCACACCCTCAACTAGGTAAGATCAGGACCACTATACTCACCAACCCTCACTAGAATCAACTCTAGGAGTTGCACAAACAAGACAAATCATGAGCAGGCAAAGAGGAGGATGCCTCTAAGGATCTAACAAGGAGCCAACTAGTCCATTCAGGAGGCTCTAACTCAACAAAGAGGATGAGTCAACAGTGGTAAAGTTAGGATGGTTAGACTAGCCACACAAATCTACGGTGGACCTATCAATGAATGCCACCTCATCAAGGAGGACTATGAGTCATCGAGCATACTAAGATAGGGATCAATCTGTATATAAGAAATCTATTTCACTTAGAAAAATCATTGTAATTGATAGAAATATCATATGATAATGAAATTTTATGCCAAATTATAAGAAATACAAGAAATCCAAATCAAATGATGTCATAAATTAGATCCAATCACTTTTTATAAAGTGATGGACTAAAGAATTATATGAGTTGTTACTTTTGTTTTTAAAAATTAAAGTGATGGAAATGATGCCTATAGTCTAGAATAAGTGATATTTGACTTTTAAGTCTAAATGTTATATCTGCTACTTTTCGATCATGTAACCATAATTAGTTAATCACTAACAATTTGAATCCTTTCAAAACCCTAATATTAATACCTCTCTCTAAGTGATAAAGATAGTTATCATTCAAACAAACCCATATCCCTAGATATGTCCCGATAACCTGATAACAAAATGATCTCAACAAATAAACTCTGTCTAATCATAAAATTATCATAAAAATCTTGATTTAGTCTAAAACCTAGTCTTGGGTCATATGAACTCATAGTAATGATGTAACCTCAAATTACTTTTAGGGTGATCCATTTCGCATCATCTTAGTAGACATTTTGGAATGAAGATCTGATAAGATCTTGTACATGAGACATAAAAGTACACAGATAGTTTTCTTGTGTGAAATAAGTACCAAATATTGGTTGTCTTAATTGTGAATGATTCTTGGATTTACTATGCTTATAGTATGATGTTTTCAATGACAAGAAGAGCACTAATTGAGAGATAGATAGAAGCTACTAAGTGAGATATATCTCTCTCAGACACACACAATCTCTCTCTTTTCTGAAATGAAGGTCACCACATCTGCATATCTCAAGGGGCGGGGAGGACTCACATAAAAGTTTATAAAGTGCTAACACACTTAGTAATACAATTGCATCAAAACATGTTTTAATGTATGTGTTTCCTTGATTATTGGCTTGAACAATATTTTTCTTTCTATTTGCTTCTTTTTTAGATTAATTCATTTATTCAAGCTTATTAGTGTGTATTTTACCCATGTACACAACCCCTATAGATGATCTAGAGTTTCACATATTTTCTAGGTGCAAAGAATACCTAAACGAAGCAAAAGTACCTAAAAGCAATAATGATGCATATTGGAGGGTTTACAGTTAGATATATGTATTTTTATACTTCTTTTACATAGTTTACTTCATTTTAATTCCTAGTTGATATATACGATTTAGTCTATCCTATGTACTAACTTTTTTGTATCTAGTTTTTCCTTCCTATCAATAAATGTAAACATTGTCTTATCTACCATATATGAATGATGTGGTTGTGTGGCAATATGTGAGTGTGTTAACAAGATCCGGTTTCCATTTATTATAGAAGATGATCAGAAATCCTCATGTTTTCTCTCTTCACATCTTCTTGGTATGAATGCATGCATATTGACAGAATAACACTTCCCAAAGTATGTTTGATTTGGGGTCATCATAAATAAACTGCATTTGTCGAAGTCAAAGGCAAAAGTAGACATTATTAACAATAGTTTTCTGTTGTACTTCATATCCCTCTCAATATTTTAACTTCCTTGACGTCTTCATTGATCATATAATAATTTTACATTCAAATATGAGTTAATTCAATTATTTACCTATAACAAATCAATTTTCATATCACGTGTACAAGTAGACATTGTTTTAATTGATTTTGGATGATTAAAAAAATATAAATATAAATCGTAATCTACAAGAACCAGTACAGAATGTTTATGAAAGAAATTTTCATTACATTTTTATAGAAGGAATTCTATTACATCAAAATAACCAACAAGAACTTGATACCATGACACAATATATACAATTGTAGTCTCAAATCTAGGACAATGTGGACGGAGAGCCACCAAGAAATCCTCCTAAAGTTGTAGTTGTATCCTCTAGTCTTGAACTCCTTGTCAATCTTAGTACATGGAATTGTCTCATCTCAGCCGTGAAAAAAAGGAGAACTACAACTAGAGTAAGTGACATAAAATTCTAGTTATTGTAAGGGAATAATCACATAATGAGAACTAGTAATTTAGAACTAAAGTGAACTTCATTTAATTATATCTATTATCATTTTGTGGACACTATTATACAATAAGTACCCTTCTATGATGTGATGTTCCTTTTGTTGCACTGTGTTCCATCTATGGTAAGAAATGCCTTTTGTGACACCAAGGTTCCTTCTATGGCACAAACTGCCTTCAATGGTGAAAAAGGCTTCTATTCTATGTATTTCAGTAGTTATGTTTTGTGAGGAGTTATATTGTATAATGTTACATTATTTTCTGGTGTCTTTTTCATTTCTTTTCTTTTCTTTCTATTTCTTATTTTATCTAAATTGTTTTCACATTTGTGATTATGATTTTGTTTTTAATTCTTATCTTATGTAATTGAGATAAATTGCGAAAGTATGTATTATATTGTAGCACTCAAACTAATTTTCTAAATTACATATTCACATTCTATACATCTATGTTCTAGTATGATAATAATGAATCAAAATGCTAGATATACATGCATATTTTTCTATTCTAAGTTTTGATAAACCAAATTCATAATTCTCGATCTCAATTAGGAAAATATTCTGGTAAATGTGGATTATTTGATGTTGTTATCTTGAAGCATTATTGAATTTAAAAAGACAATAAGAAATGAACATACTAATATAAATGCTAATATTCTAAAATCCAACCAACATATTTATTCTAACTTCTAGAAACTCATGTAAGAATATCTACCTGAGTCTAAACTGGAGAAGTATATGTCGAAGATATTTGAGGCAATAAAAAAATTGCATAGGTGGGAAGTATCTATAAATTTGATTATTGACTATACTTTTAGAGGAATTTCTAAACATTATATTAGACTTTTAGTCTAATCATGTGTATATAATATTAATACAATGGATACAACCCAATTACCTTGTTTGAAGTGATTTGTAATGTGGTTGCATGTCATCGATCCAAAGACAAGGTACATATGATCAAAAAAAATTTCTTAGTTCATTTGTATTCCCCTCTTTCCATTTATAAATCTTGAAATCCATCACCCTAACATCCTAAATAATGTTTGGGTTTGTTTTGACTAAATCGAACTTATATTTAGAACTACTTCTCATTTTATGTATTACATTAAAACAAAAATTGCATATCAATATATTGATGTACCAGTAATATTCTTATGCACTAATATATGAGTTTTATATGAAGAACTAAGAGAAAATCTCAAACACACTAACACACTCTAACACCCTCAATTGTGTGAAGACCCAAGGACTTTATCGTTACAAAGCCATTCTTGCATGTGGTCCTACCTCACCCACTACAGGGGACATTTTCATTTATTTTAATGTAGTCTTCCAAAACTCTATGACACATTTTGTCTTGGGCATACATTGCATTTTAGTTGTGGGAGAATGCATTCTGGGCATTACTCCTTCTATTGGCACCTTCCCTTCTTCATACGGAAATCAACACCATCATTTAAACTGGTCACACATACAAGAACAAATCCTAGAGGCATGTGGTGATCCTATCTAACTAGAAATGGGCGGTTGATATCATGTCAAGAAACATTCCACCTGTTGGGAAGCTCCACCCCCTTTGGAGAAAATTTTGTGGCTCTAGCTAGAATATGTATTTGATATGCCTAAACTGCGCATGAATAATGCAAGCGTAGGTGTTGAGTAGTATAGGCTAATGAGGGTCGAATGACAAACTTAGGCAAACGTATTCCAGAGACTACTACTAACTATAAAATAATCATCTAGGCCTAGAAAAGAGTGATTGGTTTTTTGTCTATAATTAATTTTAAGAATGGATAAATAAATTAATTGGACTATGATCGCAGATGGATGGATACCTTAGGATTTTCACCACATTTTAAATTGCATTTAATTCTATTTTATTAGTAATCATTTATCATTAAACCTGGACCAAGGGACATGTAGCAAGTATTACCCACCCCTATATCGTAATACACTACCTATACTAAAACAAATCCCACTCCCACAGAGATTTGGGAATTAGATATGTGCATTAAGATATCTTTGGATTATTCCCTTCACACCCTTAAGCCGTCTCAAAAGGGAAAGTATACAATGTGCAAATCTATGATTTGTCCAACCCGTACTCCCTCTCCCAAAGTAACTAACAGTATAAGCAATTAAATGTGGTGATAAAACAAAGACAATTCAATAAGAAATCATAGATTTATGTCCATAATTTAAGAATATATATATATATATATATGTATGTTTGTATGTATGTATATATATATATACATATATATATATACATACATACATACATATATATATATATATATATATATATATATATATATATATATAATCATAGAGGTGAATTACAATGCAAAACTAGGTTAAACCAGGGTCCTAACGATCAAGCTGATTAGCTCTGTATGATTTTTGTCAAAAAATACATAGAGGAAGAGGGAGGCAAAGAGCTAAACATTAGGTTAATTAATTAAAAACCCTAGAGAAATCGGTCTGGACAATCCCCTTTGTGAATTAATCTGTGCATTATCATTGCTATCATACAACACATACCCCACAATCTGAACATTGTGTCAGATTCCAATGCAAAACCCTCATTATTTTCATTTGCTATATTTCCTTTTACACCATCAAACGTACTTTCCTAGGAATGGATGTTAATGTTTCTTTTGATATTCTTTGGCCTAAAGTAGAGAGCATGATTAATAATATATAAGCTCTATGGTTCACAAAAGAAGGTACTCATATATACTCCCATATACTAAACTTAACGATTTATAGAATTCAATTCAACACATTCTTCATTTTAAATACACAAATTAATTACATATTTTCTCAAAATTAGTCATTAATTATCTTACATAATGGTCACTTACACCCATGAATTAAATTATATATTATTATATATGAAACTACATCGAAACATTGTAAATACTAAGGAAATCATATACTATGGTTTAGGTAAAAATCTCACATCATTTCATTATCAGTCAATGGGTAAAATTCTCCTAATGACATTATTAGTGTGTAAATAAAAAAAATAGTTAAAATATCACATAAGAAATCGTTCTTTAGAATAATGAGTTACATATCAAAATACCCTTTTAGAAAATATTTATTACTTTCCAAAGTCATTTTCTATTATTAATATGCATAATACTAAAATCATATAAGTTTTGGTACACAAAATATATTAATTCTTATACTTCAAAATCAAAATTTTAAAGCAATTTTGTAACATTTATACTGAAATTTATTTCTAATGGTATCATTTACACAAGGAATGAATAACCACATTTAAGTTATGATATTTCAAAGTCACATTAGTCTTGATTGATATTAGCCATTGAGTCTAAATCCAAAGGTTGTGGTCCATGAACACTCCTTTCTTTTTCTCTGTTGGTCAAAAATGTTTTGTGGGATCCACCTCATTATTGTCTTGTCAACCTGTGTGCGGTTGCACCTTCTACCTTCACCTCTTGATTATTGAATAGATAACACAAAGATGTTGTGGTGAGGTGGATCTCACCTCTCATAACATGAAACAACATCAATCGATGGCTCCCATCATCGACATGGTTTCCTATGTGTAGGTGACACCATCATGATTCCTAGGGAAGTAAGGATTGAAAAACACTAACATGACTTTTCTTTGTGTTGTCACATAACTTATCCCTATTCATTCTATCTCTCTTTCACCTACACACAAACAAAGAATAGGATAACCCTAATTCTCATGGAGTCAAGGCCGTATATAGTCGCATCTTGATAACAATCAGGAGAGAACCCCTCCTCACAAGGAAAAGGTGTCCCCCGGTCCAAACTGGATTGAGAGTCACTCTCCCCTAGTTAATTTTCCTTTTATTATTATTTTTATGTTATCTTTTTAACCATATTTGACTATAAATTGGGATCTACAAATAATGTTGGAAAATTACAAAACCATTTATCTTGAATTATATTTTAATATAAGAATATTTGATCTCGAATCAGACCGAGACTCCTATCCAATTATTAACTTTAATTATCTTGACTTGATAATAATTGTAGACATTATCTTCACTGGAACTATTTATTAAAAATGATCTTAAAGTTCCCAATAAATTCTCAAAAGTGTATTCCATAATTATATGTAAATTTTACAAAATTTAAGTCAATTCACTTATATTTTCTCACTTATGATAAAAACAAGTGTCTTTTAATTATCTTCATTATTTGAACTAATTTACCATAATCATGTCTTTCTTAATTTAATATCTAGACAACTTCAAGACTCCCAAAATTCAAGTCACTTCCTAATCATATTGTAATAAGAATGTAACATATTTTATTTTTATATTTTAAAAATATCTTTATGATTGTATGAAAATTTTGCATAAAAGACCCATATGTTCATAACTTTCCATTAAAGTGCTTATTTTAAACCTAGTGGAACATATCAAATCTTGTGATGTTAGAATACTAAACACCTTACAAGGAACTTCGTCATCAAAATTTGATTCTACTCTATTCTACCCACCATAGGTTCATAGATTTACATTTACATTCTACATGCTCAACTATGATGGAATTATCAGACATTGACATACATTCTAGCATTCTAGCATATATGCAATCAGGTTTAGGTGAAGAACTACCTAAAAATTTCCAAGTCAACTCTTTTTTCAGTCACCTCTTTGTATATGCCATCCGATCACATATCCATATGTGGCATGCCTTATCATACTTTTCGTAACACCTCAATAGCGCACATATTGAGTATTACATGTACTTGAAATGGTGAGACAGGCATCATAAGTGTAACATCCCTGACCTGGATTATAATTTAACCCTAGGTGTTTTGATTAAGAGAGATGATTATATGTTTAATCTTATCTTGTGAAAAGTAATTAGGGCTCATGAGAAACTTATGTTTCAATTTTGGCCCTGTTTGAACAAAGTTGAAGCAATATTTGCTTATTTTGGACTAAAGTGCAAATTACCCAAGTTGAGGGGTTAAATTGCAAATGTTGCATGATAAGATGTTCCTCATGTATTTAAGGATCATTAGAATGAAGATGATGCAAATATATGGCTTGTGGTAGCCTGAGTACCAAGGAAGAGCTGATAAAGCAATGTTTGTGCATTAAAACCTAGTTTTGGTGTAAAGTGCAATTTACCCAAAATCTAGGGTTCAATATGCAAATTACCACTTCAATAAGGTCCTTAATGCTTCTTGGCATCATGTAGAGCAAATAAAATGAGAGGGGCGCCTCATTTGAATAAAGTTGGAGGAGTGAGAATCTTGATATTAAAATAATCAATATTTAATCCTTATTGAAACCCTGATTCGATTTAGGGAAAAAATGAATGTATTAATTAAAGGGCCTTCAACCAAAATTAAAATGGATGGATTCAGATGTGTATGTGACGTCCTTCAGCCTTGCAAGGACCACGAAAATATCCAAGGGAGTGGATAACTCACACACAATTTTATAAGAAAAAGAAATATCCACTCACATATGGATATTAATATAATATGAATTGAGGTGCTTAATTTGCTTTTCTTTAAATCATGGATAACTGAGAGGAATAAGAGTCAAACAAGATAGCCTCGTCCATAAGAAAGATAAGGGGAAAGAGGCGGCCACATTTTTGGGATTAAATGATTTTTTTATAAGGCACTTTCTCTCTCCTTGAATTTCTTATAAAATGACCTTTTACAAGCTAAATGAAAGGCTTTTTCGACCCCACTTCTTATCCTTTCTTGGGAAACGACCAAGGGAGCTTGGGAGGATCAGGAGGACGACCCCCAACCTGTTGGTAAGGTTCTTGATCCATTTCACCTTGATTCCATGGTGGAAATCAAAAATAAATTATGGATTTCTTCCAAATTTGATCTCCTCTTCAATTCTAACCATTCCTTTTCACTCAAACCTTGAGGACGAGCCTTGGAACGGTGAAAGGAGTTGCATCCACTATTGTTTCCGTGAGAACGGAGCTTTGGAGCTCAATTGTAGGTGGGTTTTATAACTTGAACCCTTGATTTTGTTATTGCATTCAATTCCTTATCAAATAATGATCATTTTCATATTTACAATAATCGATTTGGTTGATTGATGCATTCACCATGGAAAAAATAGCAGGTTTCGTGAGTGTATAGGTTGAATATGATAAGCACACACCTCTACAAATATCCAAAGCAAACGTTCTTGTTTGGTTTGCTCAAACGGTTTCCCAAACCGTTTGGGAGCAAACTATTTCAAACTGTTTAGAAGCAAACGGTTTCATCAAACCGCATAAGACCAAACGCTTTCAAAACATTTTTGGGGAAGTTGACAAAGGGTTGAACGTTTGAGATTCCTGTTCCTAATTATGTTGGTTGATAACCCACCAAATTTGATGGATTAATTCCAAAGGAATCATGAGTTGAAGGCTAATCAATTAGGCAATCCTATTTGGATTAAGTCCTGATTTTCAACTTGATTGATTTGACATTTTGGGTTATTTAGCCCAAACGGTTTCAAAACCGTTTGGGGATCACCCAAAAGGTCTCAAGACCGTTTTGGGGTCAACCAAGACCGTTTGGAGGTCTAGGGTTGGATATGGTAAGTGTTTGAAGGACAAAAGATATGGTGTTAACCCTAATCGGCTAAGTGCTGATTTTGCATTGAAATGAGTTGATGTTTTGGGTTGATTGACCCAAACGGTTTCAAGACCGTTTGGGAATATATATACATATATATATATATATATGTATATATATATTTGTATATATATATATATATATACACACACACACATATATATATATATATCTATATATATATATATATATATATATATATATATATATAATATATACATATATATATGTATATATATATTTGTATATATATATATATATATATATATATGAAGTAGCTCTGGAAATTTTGGCGGCGATCTAGGGCTCGCTTCACACGCAACGCTCCAGCCTAGGGGAGGGGGTCTGGCGTTAGTGTGAAGCCGCCACCGTCTCCCCCCGAGCATCTTCCTCGACTTGCCTCTCAGTTTTGGGTCTGTATGAAGGTGCTTTTCCGAGCTTCTCCTCTCATCCTCCCTTGGCGAATGCCATGCGTTCCGGCTGTGGTCGGGCCTTTTGCAGCAGTGTGTGTCTCGAGGGGGGTGTCGCACTTTTCTCTCTGGCTTTTCTTCACAGATCTGCATAGGGGCTGAGCCGGGTAGCTATTTGGAGGTCTCCGATTGTCGGATCCGGTGGAGGCGGGTTTGCCTTCTTTTTTTCTTTGTTCTTCCTAGTCTCTTTCTCTATTTGAGTCTATCTGTGGTGGTCGTTTGTTGGTCATGCCTCAGTTTACTTCTTGGGCAGATGGTGAGCTCGGGCGCCCCTTGGTGCTTCAAGTAGAGGAGGAATAAGATGGGTTTATGCTTCGTGCGGGTCTTCTGCCCCCTACTCGTAGTGGTGGTTGGGAGTGGTGGTGGGGTTCCCGACACCCTCTACTACCCACTGGTGTATCCCCATGAGCCATCCTTCCTCTGTATCTACATTGTTGGGATTTCGCCTCCTTCCCAGGTCTCCTGGTTGGTGCACCCTTAGTGCTCAACTTTTTTCCTGTGTGAGCGTTGTGTTGTTGGGTGGCTCCTTGGTCGACTTATATTTCTTTTTATTTTCTTAGCTGGTAGTTGTGTTTGTAGTCCAGTTTTGTGTGGTGTTGTGTTTCTGTTGTTACATTGTGGTCTATCTCTTTTTCAAGTGATCATTCATTGTCTTCATGATGGTAATCTCTACAAGAAGCTATGCAAACTCCTCTCTTCATGTACTCATACCTCTTGTAGATTGATGAATTCCATCCCAGATAGCTATTTTAGACAACCACTACAAGAGGTGGACGGTGTTGAAATGTACCTATCACATCCCAATCTGAGCCTTGTACTACGTCTTTCCTAAAAAAGGAGTTGCCTCTTGGTTACTTGATGAGAGATGTCTATCTTGTAGATGTCGTATGGCTTACTTTTAATGTTATTGAGCTATTTTAAATATATATATATATGTTATCAAGCTCAAGGAAAATGAATCTGAAATTATCTTTAACCATTTAGTCTTCCTTTATGAGTTTTGTTCTATTATCCACTATTACCACTATTTCTCATGTTAAATAATTTAATATCACATTATCTTGTTTAAAGAGTTATAATTAACATTCAACGTAGTGTAAGATTCATCAAAGAAAGAACCTATTGAATCAAGCACCTTCCTCCCAAAGGACGCCAGTGTCGAAGTCGTCCACCAACACCGAAAACCTCAGTGTCTATGGCTTACTCTTTTGTTGCTTTTGCTGATGCGACATTCGACCGAAACTCTAAGAAGGCGAGCGCAGGTGTTCACATTGTTGATAACTCATGATGTTGCATGGGAGGCATGGGGTCACCTTTCTTTGCATGCTCTGTACTGGAAGTTGAAGCTCACACTATTCTTCTTTCTAGCAAGTTATGCCAGGAAAAGGGCCTCATACATGCAGTCATCCTTTCTGATTCCACTACATCAACCAAATTACTCACTAGTGATAAGTCGCCTGCCCCAAAGCTCCAGGCCTACTGGAGGAAATTTCAACCCATCCAAGCACATTGTCTGCTCGCCTTACAGTATGTTCCACGGGAGATGAACAAAGTCATGGATGCAATAGCAAAACACTCTCTCTCCACGTTTCGTAGTTGTAATTTCAATTCTGTTAAGCCCCACTGGCTTTTCCAGGATATCCATGTTAACTTGAACGATGTTTTGGCTGCACTAGAGAGCAGTATGAATAATAACTAATTCTCTAGTTCCTAAAAAAAAGAGTTATAATTTATCTCTTTATCTCTACCTTGATCCCTAAAGGCTAAGGAATGTTCCAGAATGAATTCATTTTATCAATATGTCACGTAAGTGGTAAATTTTCACTTTAGGCCCTGATTGAAACATCTATTGAGGTATTTGTGCATAAACCCATTCATTGGGATAAATGGTGATCAATTTCACCCCAAACCACTAATAATTCCACAATCTCAACATCAATGACAAAAAGTATAGAAAGGAAAGGAAAAGCATGGGAAAAGGGTCAAAACGAGAGTATACCTGAATTTCAGTTTGTTACAACACCTCATTAGTGCATTGTACCATGCCACATGAAATTGAAAGGGTGGGACAAGCATCATAAGTGTATACTTATGCTAATAAGATTCCTTCTACACTGCTACCATAGCTTGTATCCCATAATAAAAACTTGTGAGAAAGTGAAAGTGCATGTTATATACAAATCTATAGATAACATTTAAAGTGTGATGAATCTAGGTAAATAACTCTAGTTCATATCTCAACATCTATTTTTTGACATGGCCTCTAGACTGGACTCTACTTGTATTCACTAGCATTTTCTATAAATTATGCTACTAATGGTCTTTCTAAATATGTACTTTATTTTCACTTGACTTCTAACGAGGCAATAAAATCTAAAAATATGAGAAATTTTTGTTGTCCATCTACATTATTGCTTTGATACCACACCGTAACACCCAATTTTCATATCACATGAGAGAAAGACGTACACTTCTCTTTTATTTTTGAGAGAGTCACAAACATGTTGTATATCAAAATAATAATATGGAAAAAATGTCATAGATTGTGTATGAAAGAAATTCTCATTATATTCTTAGAAAATGTATTCTATTTCATCATCATGTACAATAGGAAATTGACACAATGACACCACTTTATGATTCTAATGTTGACATTAGGACTATGTAGATGGTGGCCCATCATGTTAGGTTTTTTGGAAGGGGAGAAGTGGAATAAAAAACATTTCCTTTCATTTATACCCTAGTCGTCGATTTGTTGTAACTATAAAATTTTAGCGAACAATGTTGACCTAAGTACTACACACTGTCCATATTTTGATAATGACATAACCATTGCATTCATATGTATCTAATATGTTTTTTTAAGATTGATTTCTGGCATTAGGTACTTGAAAAGGATCAAATCACTCAAACCCTAGCTTGGTTTAGTTCAAGTCAAAAGAAATGCAAATGCGCCTTTTGGAAAACACTCCAAATCACTTTAGATTAATTGTGTAATCATTTGTATTGATGATATGACTTGTAACTAAATGAGAAGACACCAAGGACACTTAATTTGAATGTTTGATCACTTAAATATCATTTTGTAAAATTCATCACATGCACTTCATCAATCAAGTTACAATCTTGACTGATCCTTAATGGATTTTGAGAATGATACCAATCGGTCAAGTTGCCTATCAACTTAAATCGACCAGAGGTCTCTCTATCAAAGATTGACATAAGTGGATCAGTCGAGTTGCCACCAAAGCAAACTCGACAGATGGTTCAAATCGGTCTTGTTGTATAGTGGGATCGGTCGAGTTATCTTTATTTAAAATTGTCCAATAGCACTGTATTGAAAATGTAGAGAAAGTGATTCGAACTGTTGGAGAGTTGTAAATCTAAAAATTATATTCATTGTAACCCTCCAAATGGCTAGAAAATGTTCACAAGTGTTCCCACACTCTAGTGGTCACCCCCAAAGATAAATAGGACCCCTTAGAGTTCATTCCAAGTTTACTTATTCATTCTGTCAAGGTCCTTGTTGAGTGATGTTAGTCCACTTGAGCTCATTTTTGTCTCCATCTTGCACTTCAGTTCATCCAAATGAGTGAATTAGGTTGTGTGTGAGAGAGCTTCCTCATTGTACACTTGTACAATCTCCCAAAGCCTCTCCTGATAAAGAAATGGGAGATGTTTTCCATGTGTCCAATTTAGAGCACTATGTGAGGTACCCCGACCATGTGCTGAGCAATGAACCTCGTGAGCCCTAAGGGAGGCTGAAATGGCCTGAGTCACCTGTGTAGTGTATAGACGCCAGGATGAAAGAACTCAGAGAAAAGAATAGGTGATGATAAAGGTTCTTTGAGAATGCCATGAGTACGACAAATCCACATAGGGGCCAATGATGGACATGGAAAAGTCTTATCCTGAATTGTTTGTTTGCTTGTTTGAATTTTGAGGACAAAATTCCTATAAGAGGGGAAGGATGTTATAACCCCAATTTTTGGGTACAATTAGTAAGAAATGTGATTTCTCGTATTAAGGATAATTGAACAAATAATGATGTGATTTGTTTTGAATAGATGGATTCCTTTCACAATAGCCTTGACTGGTTGCTTTGTGGGCTTTATTGGCTATTGGGCCCAAATAACAAAGAAAATTCAATTGGTAATGAATAATTGAATATGTGAGGAAAGAATAATGTGGAAACCTCTAGAAGTCAAATCCAAAAAGGATTTCGTACCTCTTGAGTTACTTGGGTACCAAGGAGTCCAAGCTTGTAAAAAGAAAGAAATAAGAAAAGAAAAGATTAAATAAGTATTGCTTTATGAAGAAAGAAATTGAAAACATTGATGAAATGTGGAAATTATGTGGAATTATTTTTGATGGAATTTTTGTATTACAAGGACTCCTACTAATAAAAGGAATACCAATGAGGAAAATAAAAGAGAAATAAAGAAGAAATCCTCAAAAAGAACTATTTTAATGAGAAATAAACAAGATAATGAGAAATGAGGAAGAATAGTGCATTTAGATGCATATAGAAGGATAATAAATATCCAATAAATAGGATTTCGAGATAATAGATTCTTTGAGGTTCAAGGAACTCAGAATCAAGAAATAATGATAAAAGAAATAAAGAAGAGATAGGAAATATGATTAATATGATGATAACTTGCATATTAAGAAAAGGAATTGAATCCTTATGTTAATGACACCAAAGTTTGCAGGATGAAAGACAAGACTATAATCGAGATTCCCTCAAAATTTGGGAAAGAATAGGGTAACCAATTGAGAGATATGATTTTTCCAAAATCCCATTGGAATAGGAATAAAATTCGATTTTATTTGGGAATTTGTTTCCCTTTGTTCTTGCGCGTGTGATAAGGGCCCTTGGATCTCAATCCAAGGGGCACAATCATCGTCCAAGTCCCAAAGGGACAGGGACTGTAGCCGCATGAGAGGGATTTTTTTCCCTTGATTGTGTGGTCTCTGATGCATGTGCATCTTTGGAAAGACTCTCTCTGAGTCCGGGAGAGCAAGGGGATGTGTTCTAATCCTAGTTTGATGGGTTTTCAACTTGATCTCGCGAAACGCCCAATTGGGATGGTTGACCAGTTCAGGTGGGATTGGGTTTCCTCACAGGGGTTCCCCGTACCCTATAAAAAGGGTACCACTAGATCCCTTATGGAGTAGCGATCGTGTACAGCCGGTTTTCTTTGCCCATTGTTCCCTCTGTACCCCGATTGGGTTTACTCCGATGAAGTCTCTTCCACGGCACCGCCGTACTTCTTGAGCAAGGGAGAAGATAGGGGCAACGTTCAACGGTCGTCCGATCAGGGAGCCCGATGTCCCTTCAAGAGATCCAACGGCCCGAGCTCAGGTGACGTGAGCACGAGCCGTGAGTGGGGGTATCTGACGAGGATCGTCCGATCGACGGACTACCATGGACTCAAACTGGTCCCACGACCAGTAGAGGGAGGTGGGGCATGTTTCAGGAATAGTGGAGATGTGTGACGCAGAGCGTTGGATCCAGAAGAGGACCACAGGCGTATTGATCCAACGGCCACCAAAAAAACGGTATTTTTGTCTCTCTTCTAAATAATCCAGAAAATAGTTTTCTTGCGAAAATGATAGAAATAACTAGGAATCTCGTATGACAAAACTTTATATATGAAAGTTGTGTAGAAAAATACAAGAAATCTGATAAAAATGTTTTCAGAACCTCATTCCACTCTGGTTTGTAAAATTTCCATAATTGGCTAATAAAGTGTATTAAGAATTAACAAGAAACCCTAATTGAAGATTAAGGGTATAATTTGGTACATCAATGGGACAAATTGATAAGGTTGACTCTGTTGATAATGAAAGTGGTCTAAATTATATGTTTTGAATACAAAGATGGCTTAAATAGAGTTGTAGTTCATAAAAGAGGCTAAGTTATAATAAAAACCCTAATTTAGGGAAAAGGAAATAAAAGCTAAGTTATTTTGAATTAAGGGAGTAATTAAGATCCTAAATTGTTAAGAGTGCTACAATGAGAAATTAGGGGTTTTGATAGATTAAAGATTATAATAATGAAAGAAGAAGCAAAACCCTAATTTCCAAACGAAACCCTAAAGTTGGAATTGAAATTCTAAATAGTATAATAGGAATTGGATAATTATTAATAAAAGGAATTGGTGCTTTTATTTCAGGATTTCTGTTCAACCTTCCTTGATTATTAGGGTTTCTCTACATACTTGAATCTTTCTTGAAAACTGCAATTAAAGGTATGTGGTTACGCTTATGAATAACCGTTCTAGTTTCACGATGATTCTCGAATGTTTTACCGGATGCTTTAAATAAACTGTTGGATGAATTTAGTTCATGCAAACTATAATGTGGCTATGACTATCACAAAGGATATATGCCTACAAGCGCAGATCATGGTTCTCTCTGTGGCATAATAGCTAACCTAGTACATGGCTGCCTATGGGTAGGTCCATCAGGTTAGAGAAAGGACTAGTACATGGCTACCTATTGGGTAGGTCCATCAGGTCTATGGATGACCTAGTACATGGCTACCTATTAGATAGGTCCATCAGGTCTATGGATGACTTAGCACATGGCTACCATGGAGGTAGGACCATCAAGTCACATTGTGTTAGATATTGGGCTACCTTCGGGTAGTGCCATGCGACTCTATTACCTAAAAGAGAGGTGAAATCTATGTCCACTGCAGGGACAGCCCAGAGTTCGAGAATATGTATGGATTGAGTTGTATGGCTTAAAATGTAATCTTGATTGTTAAATGATTAATTGAATGATTATATTGTTAATAGTTGAACATTATCTATTTCCTCCTCATACCAGCTTCGGCTGACCGACATTTTGTTTGTCGGCATTTTAGGTACAATGAAAAGAAAAAAATAGTAAAGCGACACCTTGTGAATTCAAGAATTAAAGAACAAGGAGGAATTAGATAGACTAGTTCAGCCGAGGTTAGAAGTTAGCTTGTTCCCAACTTTTCAAAGGTATGCAAAGAAAAATTTTATTACCATTTTCAGTATAGTCTGTTAGAATTTAATAATTGTTTATGGTTATATGTCGAACCTTTGATTCGGGATTAATGGGTGCGGCTTCAACCTCTTGGTCTCCCTTAATTGGGGGTTAGTGAAAGGTGAGGTTGTAACATTACTCGTTCCAAATCTAGGGTATTAGGGTCTCATTAAGGAATAGAGGTACAAACCGCAATTCCATCGCATAATATTTTATTAGAGTTATTAGTCCAAATTAGACAACATGTGTAACCCTAATTAATATATCAAACAAATCTGCTCGCTATGATCACTTAGACCCAATTTACACTCACTAACCATATCTTAGTTTTAAAACCCTAATTCTCATAAGCAAGATTATACACATTAAGGATCCTACATATCATTATTAGCATCATTACCATCTTAAATCACCATTATGTTAATAAACGTTAGATAACATCTCAAATTAACAATATTTACCGATTTAAGCATCATAATTAACCATCACTTTAATGTATATTGTACTACTTTTGGAATTAGGATCAGAATTAGGTCTCAATGATGTTTTATTTGTATTACTCTTCTTTTCCTGATCAAATTTATATATAATATTATTATATTTCAAGTTACCAATCATTTTCTAGAGTAAATGCAATTGTAGAATTTCTAAGCCAATAAGGAGACGCCACATCATGAAATGAGTTCCCTTTTATCTTCTCTTGCGTTGCCTTTAAGAACTGACTCGCGAATTCTTGTTGGGATCCAACTAACCGACGACTTGGGTCCAAACTTTCATCCTCGCAAGTCGTGAGGACCTACTGAGCCCTGCCGCGCTCGTCCCACAGACGTTGTTGCTCAAGACGACGTCGGTGGGAGCTCCAAGCCCCGAAGAAGCTTCCTTCTTCTGCATGCGAGTACTTGACCCAGTCCCAGTAGGAGCACATCTAGCATCATAGGGACCTCATCCCTTCCTCCTCTGCGCGCCTATAGGTCCGCGTATCCCCGGTCAGTGATTCAGGCCATAGAGCGCCATCGCTGGCTACACTACTGCCTTCTCCGCAACGCCATCCGCTACTACTCTCGTTTAGGATCCTATGCCTTTTTCTCCGGTACACTGACGCTCCCTGGTGCGTTATACAGTTTGCCGGTTCTGCCTACCCTCTCTCCCTCGCGTAGGGTGTGGTGGCTGTCTGGGTTCGTGCGGCACAACAGCCAGAGCACCACCACCTTAGGAGCATCTCTTCTCCCATGTCCTCTTCCTTTGACTTGTGCATGCTAGGCCCGAGGCCACGCTTGGACATGCAGTTATGTCCACCGCTACCTTGGTCTCCTCCTTCGTGCCACCTGGATGATCTTCGATACTACTGCTTCTCAGCAGTCAGGGTTCCACCCTCGAGGGTTGCAGTCCCAAGGATAAAAGGGGTGGAGTCCATGGCGCTGCTGGTATGGCTCCATTTCGAGCGTCGCTGGTTTGGATCATGCGAGAGGTTGTGATTGCTTCCCATGGAAAGGTCAAAATAGAGCAACTTGAAGCTTATCATCCATTGTTTCCCTTTTAGCTCATTGGGTTGACATGCATCTTGCCTCACAGAGAACCCTAGGATGTCTTGGATGAGGAAGGGCGTAGAACAATGAGTAACAGTGGAAAATCAACATCCAGGATGGACAACTAGGGGTAGGGTGTTCCTAGTGGCAAGAGGGCTACGTATGATCTCTTTATATAGGCACATTACTTAAAACCCTAAAGGATTCCTAAGTATCATGAAAGGAAGGGAGAGAGAGGTCAACATTTCCCTTTCTCACAAACTCATACGTAAGATAATTGTGGATTTGTGTTTTACTGATATGGGAAGTATTTCTATTCTCATTAACTTGACTATATACTCCCTTCCATAGACTTCTTTTACGATTTTCCTTTCTTTTCTCTTGCCATACAAGCAAGTTGCCCAAAGGAAGATATTCAATACTTTTCCTGTACGTAAACACATATGTCTACGACCCAAATCTACTTATTGGATACACAAAAGCCATTAAAGAACATATGGAAGTACATGAAACTTTATTGGGTACTCATTATGCATCTATACCCATTATTTCTCAATATCTTGTTTATTCCTTATAAAAATATCTATTTTGAGGATTTCTCTTTATTTCTCTTTTATTTTCCTCATTGATATTCCTTTTAACATTAGGAATCCTTGGAATACGAAATTCCATCATGGATAACTCAATTCCACCTCTTTCCACTTATTTTCCACATTTTATCATTGTTTTCAATTTCTTTCTTAATAAAGAAAAATTTAATTGATCTTTTCTTTTCTTATTGCTTTCTTTTTACAACTTTGGACTCCTTGGAACCCAAGGAACCCAAGAGGCTCGAAATCCATCATTGGATTACATTCTTTTGCCTTCTAGAGGTTTCCACATCTCTCTTTTCTCAAAAACTGAATTATTCATTTACTAATTGAATTTTCTTGTTATTTGGGCCCAATAGGCAATAAAGCCCACAAACAATCATCAAGGCTATTGTAAACGAACTTCATTTATTGTGGGTTCATAAAGAGTAGTAGTGTTCCGAGGTTTCGCCAACCAACTCTTGTAAAGTAGCCATTCTGAGTGGCGGATAGTTGAAAAAGAGGAAAGAACCAATCACGGACCTACGGAAAAGCATAAAAGAAATACAAGACGATCGTCATTGATGGTTGGATAGCGGGCCTTTCCCTACGGGCCAATACTGCTTCGGTCACTGCTACAAATTCCTTTGTTAACCAGAATCAAACAAAACAAATTATATCATTATTTGTCCAAATATCTTTAGTTTGAGAAATTACATTTCTCACCCAATGAACCCAAAATCAGGGTTGTAACATCCTTCCCCTCTTATAGGAATTTTGTCCTCAAAATTCTATCAAGAAAACAAACAATTCCGGATAAAACTTTTCCATGTCCATCATTGGCCCCTATGTGGCTTTACCGTACTCATGGCACTTTCAAAGAACCTTTATCATCACATATTCTTTTCTCTGAGTTCTTTCATCCTGGCATCTATAAACTGCACAGGTGACTCAGGTCATTTCAGCCTCCCTTGGGGATCACTAGGTTCATTGCTCAGCACGTGGTCGGGGTACCTCACATAGTGCTCTAAATTGGACACATGGAACTCATCACACATTACTTTATCCTGAGGGGTAAAGTCAACCATAACCTTCTCCACCAATCCATCACAAATGAACCAATGTATCAGGGACCCATCTTTCTTAGTTGTAGTTCAGAGGGGTCAGATTTTTCATGTCACATATTTCCCACAGTGAAATGCATGTCAGTCTACTTTGCATCCGCTCACGACTCTTCTCGTCTCTAGGCTCCTTTCAGCCATTGTACGATCAAAGCGACTTCATCTACACACATTGTGGTCCTTTTCTAACCATCACGTGGTCCTTTCACCAACATCACCTTACTGAAGTGGTGGCCGACACAACCTCCTTTACTGAGCTTCTTTAAATCCTAATAGTGGCTATGGTGGTTATCATCACATCTTTCTTAGGACAAGGATTGTCTCTAGATATCACCATGAATGAGCACACATGCTCTCATTAGACCCTTTTAGTCTGGATTATACTAACCATTAGTTAGGGATGATAAACTGTACTAATATTGAATTCTTCATGTACCTTCTTCCACCTTTTGGAAGGGAACCTTTAGGTCAAACTCAAGAACCTTTGAACTCACATCATGGTGTCGTTGAACCATCTCTCTCATGGGTAGTTCAATCATATCTGTCCCTCGATAGATCTCTTTCTTTCTCATGTCATCTAGGTAAGGCGACCTACGATAACCCATATTGCATCTCAACCTTCTTTGGTTCAGGGGGACTTACAACATCCATAGTGATGAACTCCCTCTCTCTTTGGGGGACTCTTTATCCTCTATACAGTGCACTAGGTTACCAGTGTTCATCCTTCACCTTCTGTCATGCATACCACATGCATCCTCATCTCTAGCATCCATAGTACTACTACCACTCATTATCTAAGAAGTACCATGGTATATGGTGATCTTAAAATCACAATTTCCTGTATGTCATGATTCCTCAAGATCGATTCCTCAGAAACCCTAAACCACTCTCATCAGGGTTTCATTATCTTCCTATCTGAAGAAAAGTATCTGAGGTTCTACCACCATCCTTTTATTACATCAAGGATTAGGATAGCTAACCAAACAACCATTAACTTGTTCAGCAGATCTCATTACATCTGAGCATTAGCCAAACCCATCTCCTTTCCAAACTTAGGGTTAGCCTAACAACCTATTCTAGCTTCTAGCCAAAGTAGTCACATATATCTCAACCAGAGCATCCATTACCACTTCACATCCTTAGGTATTAGGTAACATTGAAAACATACACTTCCATGTATTTCACTTATCATCTCAAACTCAAACTCTAAGTCTATCTTCATTGAGAACACTTTGATCTCATCTTCTTAGTGATCAAACTCAATCTTGTATGACTCATATCTCATGATAAGCACACCGTCATAAGGTGATTACCTTAGTACTCTTACTATTTGTAAACAATTCATGTATTATTCACTCCACAAGGATATGTTATCATCTCTATCCTCTTACCTCATAGCAACATTCCAACTCATATCCATCTTTTATCCTTGGTGTATGGCATGCATACTGTCCTATCTCTCACTCCCATAATAAGAGGAAATAAGCATTTGGCGGCCGTCCAAATACAAAGTTCTACCTATTCCACGAGTAGAGATGGTACATCCCACATTGCCAGTACACCTTCAAATCTAAGTTGAAACGTGCAACTTATGTCTCTACATCACAATCATATTGATATCAAAGTTACCTCCATGAAAAACTCGTCTTGAAACTTCTGATGTTTACACATAATCCTTGGTCATCTCCTCTAGGTCTATAGGGTTCCGGCTCTTTTGGGGTCATCCCTCTTCCCTCATGCATCAAGAGAGTGCCCTACTCATCTGCCCTTTGGGTCCCATGAGTTCATGAAGGTGATCAATCTCCTAACCCATGGCCCTCAAACAATGATAGTTGTTACCTCCCGACCCTAAGGTCATGTGCAATTGGGGAATTAGGCAACTCCTACTTCCATTGGTCTTATCCCTACCTGACCCTAGGATAGACTTAGGATTCTATTATAGTACATGTTCAACTTAGAACCTTACCCAAGCCTTCATCATCTCTCTTTCTGCATTCAAGGGCTGACTTTCATCCTATCATAGGGGTCATGGTGACCTATCTACCTTGGTCAGGCCCCATACCGGATACTTCCATGGTAACACATCCATATGCACTTAGAGATGGTTATCTATGGGTCTACAAGTTCATTCTCTTACCATGTACTCTTCACTGAGCTTCTCAAGACCTTATGAGACCTCTTTAGGTTTTCACAAAAACTGGGGTACCCCCTTCAAAAGGGTCCCTCTCCCAGGATGGGAGGAAACTATCTCTTGACAACAAGGTCACAAACTCCCTTAGGTCTAGGGTTTACATCCATATGATTAACCCTAGTAAGTTATTAAGGCACAAGCAGACCACTAAACCAGGCTAGGTCACACTTATTCTCATCCTCAACCTTGGGTCAAGATCATACCTTCCCTTGTCATCAACTCTGTTGTGAGGGGCTCATCGAACATACCTTAAACTTAAGGGGCTTCCTTTTTCCTCTATACATGAGGAGTACCATGCTCGAAACTATAGCAACTAAATTCTCGTCATGAGCATTAGGTACACCACTTCCCCTCTTAGGCCTAGGAACCCTAGGTTCACTTTTTGATGACCAAATACATGCTTAATCTATTAACCACAAATCAGGCATGTATAAGGTATAACACACACTTCCTTAACCCTTTTGTATGAGTAACACCTCGAAGTTGAGTCCTCCTCACGGTCATCCAACAAGGTACAAGGCCTCACATCTTGCTTACTAAACCTCTCTAGGTCTAAGGAACTCTTCTTCTCATCTACACCATAGGTATAGAGGTACCTGTCGACTCATCCTCTCTCTAGGGTTTGGTTCCTCTCATGGAAACCAATACATCATCAACCTCTACGGATCAAGCATGTGGCGACCACTATCATCCATTTAGGTCGCATCATCCTCAACTCCCTATTTTTCCTCATATCTCAGAGTCTAGGATTCCAACCTTCTTTCTTAATTTCCTATTCTCTCTCTAGAGCTAACCCTACAACCAACCTCACCATTAGAGGTCCTCTCTTCATGAAGGATCAACCTCAAAAGCATAACCCTACATGATGAAGCCTATGTTCAACTTATGTTCACTCAAGGTTATCCATAGCGCCTTATGCTTGTCACATAAATTATCCATCAAACTCTCCTAGCCAGGGTTTCAACCTATTTCTTGGACTACTGATACATTTTGGGTGCCTATTATGCCCATATAAGCTCATGGGGTTTCCATAGGTTCTTCTCTAACCTCATCAATGAAGGAGCTATCCTTCACTCTAACATGCATGACCCTTCCTAGTGTTGGGTCGCCAGAGGTACTAGGTCATCCAACCTCTCATGGCACATACGTCGTCCAATGCATGTCTATCCAAACACCTGGTCTATCATGACATCCAACTCATCGTGTTGTCTCCCTCTAACCTTCACTTAGGGTTAGGGTTAACATCATCCTCAGAGGATGTGCCAGGTCTCTACTTGCAATGGAGATTTCTATATCCAAGACTAACTCTCCTTATTTATCCTCCTGACAAGAATGCCTAGCCTCAGGTCTCTTCTGAGGGCATGACAACTTATGTCATACGACCTAAGCATGTATCTATCCTTTAGTTTGTGCTTAATCTATTAAGCTTATATCCATGACATCTTATTTACATGCTTTCCTTTAATTTGATGGAGGAATCCTTAGACCTTATTAACCTTACCCATACCTCGAGAGGGTGAGGAGAAGAGAGAAAACCCTAATCCTTAAGGTCCTTAATAGAATTTGTAATGAGAAGCGATGAATAAGATGAGAAAGTCCTAAAGGTATCATATTTCGATTCATACCCTAAGACTTTGGCCAGGCAGTCACATGGATCCGGTAGTCCTCATATTCCAACAAGCGGTGCAGAGGAAAATTTTGCCAGCCCCAGGTCATGATCCTTTTCTAGACACCTCCGACTTTTGGATAATCCTCTAAAAACTCCCTTGGGTTCTATGGAGTTTATAAAATTTAATAATTATTAATGGTTAAGTGAGGAACCTACGCTCTAATACCAAATGTTACGACCCCATCTTCCGATAACCCCCAATTAAGGGAGTCCGAGAAGTAGAAGCCGCACTCATAATTTCCGGATCAACGGTTTGACAATTAACCAAGAACAATTATTAAATTTTAACAGACTAAACTGAAAAGTTGTAAGAAAATAAACTTTTGCGTACCTTTTTGAAAACTTGGATCTCTAAACTTCTATCCATTTATGGATTCTACTCTTACTAACCCTCCTTGTATTTTACTTAATGTATTTCACAATATGATTATTTACTGTTTGTCCTTTTGGATTGTACCTAAAACGCCGACAAACAAAACATCGGTCAGCCGAAGCTGGTATGTGGGGGAAATAATAATCATGAAACTATGATAACAATGTATTGCAGCCAATTACCATTTAACAAACAATTTTACATTTTAAATATAACTGCGCGATCCATGCATTTCCTATCCTCTGCGATGTCCCTGCAGTGGACCTGGATACTACTTTCCTTATAGTAGGTCCCCATTAAACCCCACATGGTCCCACCCATAGGTGAACCAGTTTCTAGGGTTGAGTCACATGGCACTACCCGTAAGTAGCTCACTCCTTAACTCATGGCATGCTAAAGGGTCTCATGGCACTACACTTGGTAGCCCAGTTTCTAACCCACGATAACCTAGACCTTACTCTAGGTTACCCCTTTTTAGCCTTAACAAGCCACATAGGTGGATTCAGATCTAACCCAGTTATATATATATTCATAGTGATAATCATAGTCACTTTATAGTTGCATGAAATAAAAGACATCCAACAGTTATTTTCAAGCAACCGATAAACACATTCAGAAATCAACCTAAAACTAAAGTGATTATTCATAAGAGTAACCACATACCTTTTCCATGCAGAATATACAGTTATGCTTCAAGTAGATTTAATCAACCAATCAATAGATCTGAGCAAGCAAACCAAGCAATTGATCATTTAATCTTCACGTATGTAAATCCTAAATTGTCACCATCACATATTATCCCACGTAACCTTACTCGGTCCAAATCTAGGGTATTAGGGTCTGGTTAAGGAATAGAGGTACAAACCCTAATTCCATCGCATAATTTTTTATTAGAGTTATTAGTCCAAATTAGACAGCACGTGTAACCCTAATTAATATATCAAACAAATCTTCTCGCTATGATCACTTAGATCCAATTTACACTCACTAACCATATCTTAGTTTTAAAACCCTAATTCTCATAAGCATGATTATACACATTAAGGATCCTACATATCATTATTAGCATCATTACCATCTTAAATCACCATTATGTTAATCAACGTTAGATAACATCTCAAATTAACAATATTTACCGATTTAAGCATCATAATTAACCATCACTTTAATGTATATTGTACTACTTTTGGAATTAGGATCAGAATTAGGTCTCAATGATGTTTTATTTGTATTACTCTTCTTTTCCTGATCAAATTGATATATAATATCATTATATTTCAAGTTACCAATCATTTTCTAGAGTAAATGCAATTGTAGAATTTCTAAGCCAATAAGGAGACGCCACATCATGAAATGAGTTCCCTTTTATCTTCTCTTGCGTTTCCTTTAAGCACTGACTCGTGAATTCTTGCTGGGATATAACTAACCGACGACTTGGGTCCAAACTTTCATCCTCGCAAGTCGTGAGGACCTGCTGAGCCCTGCCGCGCTCGTCCCACGGACGTTGTTGCTCAAGACGACGTCGGTGGGAGCTCCAAGCCCCGACGAAGCTTCCTTCTTCAGCATGCGAGTACTTGACCCAGTCCCAGTAGGAGCACATCTAGCATCATAGGGACCTCATCCCTTCCTCCTCCGCATGCCTACAGGTCCGCGTATCCCCGGTCAGTGATTCAGGCCATAGAGCGCCATCGCTGGCTACACTACTGCCTTCTCCGCAATGCCATCCGCTACTACTCTCGTTTAGGATCCTACGCCTTTTTCTCCGGTACACTAACGCTCCCTGGTGCGTTATACAGTCTGCCGGTTCCGCCTACCCTTTCTCCCTCGCGCAGGGTGTGGTGGTTGTCTGGGTTCGTGCGGCACAACAGCCAGAGCACCACCACCTTAGGAGCATCTCTTCTCCCATGTCCTCTTCCTCTGACTTGTGCATGCTAGGCCCGAGGCCACGCTTGGACATGCAGTTATGTCCACCGCTACCTTGGTCTCCTCCTTCGTGCCACATGGATGATCTTCGACGCTACTGCTTCTCAGTAGTCAGGGTTCCACCCTCGAGGGTTGCAGTCCCAAGGATAAAAGGGGTGGAGTCCATGGTGCTGCTTGTATGGCTCCATTTCGAGCGTCGCTGGTTTGGATCATGCGAGAGGTTGTGATTTCTTCCCATGGAAAGGTCAAAATAGAGCAACTTGAAGAAGATCATCCATCGTTTCCCTTTTAGCTCATTGGTTTGACATGCATCTTGCCTCACAGAGAACCGTAGGATGTCTTGGATGAGGAAGGGCGTAGAACAATGTGGAACGGTGGAAAATCCACATCTAGGATGGACAGTTAGGGGTAGGGTGTTCCTGGTGGCAAGAGGGATACGTATGATCTCTTTATATAGGTACATTACTTAAAACGCTAAAGGATTCCCAAGTATCATGAAAGGAAGGGAGAGGGAGGTCAACATTTCCCTTTCTCGCAAACTCATACATAAGATAATTGTGGATTTGTGTTTTACTGATATGGGAAGTATTTCTATACTCATTAACTTGACTATATACTCCCTTCCATAGACTTCTTTTATGATTTTCCTTTCTTTTCACTTGCCATACAAGCAAGTTGCCCAAAGGAAGATATTCAATACTTTTCCTCTACGTAACCACATATGTCTACGACCCAAATCTACTTATTGGATACAAAACAGCCATTAAATAACATATGGAAGTACATGGAACTTTATTGGGTACTCATTATGTATCTATACCCATTATTTCTCAATATCTTGTTTATTCCTTATAAAAAATATCTGTTTTGAGGATTTCTCTTTTATTTACCTCATTGGTATTCCTTTTAACATTAGGAATCCTTGGAATACGAAATTCCATCATGGATAACTCAATTCCACCTCTTTCCACTTATTTTCTACATTTTATCATTGTTTTCAATTTCTTTCTTAATAAGGAAATATTTAATTGATCTTTTCTTTTCTTATTTCTCTCTTTTTGAAACTTTGACTCCTTGGAATGCAAGGAACCCAAGAGGCACAAAATCCATCATTGGATTACATTCTTTTTCCTTCTAGAGGTTTCCACATCTCTCTTTTCTCAAAATCTTAATTATTCATTTACTAATTGAATTTTCTTGTTATTTGGGCCCAATAGCCAATAAAGCCCACAAACAATCATCAAGGTTATTGTAAACGAACTTCATTTATTCAAAAAAAATTATGTCATTATTTTTCCAAATATCTGTAATGTGAGAAATTACATTTCTCACCCAATGAACCCAAAATCAGGGTTGTAACAGTCACACATGTAGAGACTTGAAGAAGTTATTCCACAAGACATCAACAAGGTGATATGAAGAAGAAAAATGTACAACATCTTAGTGGTCAATCCAGATCAATTATTGATCTTTATGGTTTTCTGGGAGGTCAATTTCGGTCTAGATCTGAGTATATAAGTTCTTCACGGAATAAGAGTTGTCTATTTGTTGGAAAACTAGTTTGTGTAAAACTATAATCTTTATCCTTTCCATGTATTTTTTTGTTGGATTGGAGGGCTCTAGAGAGGGGCTGAATAGATCTATAAAACTTTTACAATAGTAGTTAGACCTTCAATTTACTTCAAATAGGCGTAATTGCAAATAGTCATTTTCTGGCAATCTAAACATGCACAACAAGGATGATAAAAATTGACACAACCAATTGGACAAGTTGTTTTAGAGTGCTTCGACTCTCCAAACTAGGAGTGAGTTCATCCACAACGTTGAGAGGTCAAGATGTAGGATTTTTAAGCTTGTCTACTCCTTATATTCACTTATAAGAGTTACAACAAATGACCTTCCATTTCAAGGACAAGGATACCCAACTTCCCTTTAAGGTCAAGAAAGCCAACAACCTTACAATCAAGGTCTTACCAATCAACGAGCTAGTCATCTACCTCACAAATGTCTTACCCACTCTGGAAATAAGCTAGATGCCTTCACCAAGGTCTTCCCCTTCAAGCAACGAGTCTTTGGCGTCGAGGCTTTACCCACTCAGCTCCTTGGATTTTCCACCTTGATCTTCTGCTTCACTCGAAGAAGCTTTAAGAAAGCTTCTTCTACAGCTCGAAGAAGCGGGAACCTCCTCCTCCACTTGGAGAAGCCTTCATCAACATGATCTTGAAGAAAACGATTGGGAAGGAGAGGCTTTGAGAGCTTTTACAAATGTACAATAAGGAAGCTCTCTCACACACAACCTACCTCACTCATATGGACAAATTGTAATGCAAGCAGGAGAGAGAAAGGAGCTCAAGTGGACTAAAAGCACTCAACTATGGCAAGTCCTTGAATATCATGAATGAGCAAACTTGGAATGAACTCCAAGGGTTCATATTTATAGTTGGGGGTGCCCACTAAAGTGTAGGAACACTTGTGAATGCTTTCTAGTCATTTGGAGTGTTGCAACATATATTATTTTGATAATTGCAACTTTCCAACAGTTATAATCACTTTTTCTACATTTTCTATACAGTACAATCGGTCGAGTTTCAATAAAGATAACTCGACTAGTCCCACTATGAGACAATACGAATTTATCCAATACTCAAGTTTATCCTGGTGGCAACTCAAACGATCTACTTGAATCAATCTTGGGAAGAGAGATCGTCGATCAAGTTCTATAGATAGGAAACTTGATAGATCAATGTCATTCTCAAAATCCATCAAGTATCGATGGAGATTATAACTCGACCGATGAAGTGCATGTGATTAATTTTACAAAATGATATTCAAGTGATCAGATGTTTGAATTAAGTGTCCCTAATTTTTTCTCATCTTAGTTACAAGTCATATCATCAGTATAAATGATTAGACAATTAATTTAAGGTGATTTGGAGTGTTTTCCCAAAATGCACATTTGCATTTCTTTTGACTTAAACTAAACCAAGCTAGGGATTGAACAATTTTGATCCTTTTCATGTACCTAATGCCTTAAATCAATCTCAAACTAACATTTTAGAAACATATCGATGGAACGGTTAAGGCAATATCAAAATATGGACAATGTGTAACACTTAGGTCAACATTTTCCCCCTTATTGATAATGACAAACCATTCCTCAACATATTGTAAAGGATATGAAAATTAAACCTTTACCATTGAGAAAGGATGTGAGAGTTAAAGCCTTTACCTTGTGAACTTCAAAGGGATAAATGATTGAACAATGTGAGTTTCCCTCCCTCAATTCATGCTAACTTAAGCCTACATGGTTAGTCTATCAACAAATAGCCATAGCACATATACATACTATATGGTCCTCTAGAAAGTCACATGATATGTAGATAATTGACAAGTAAGGATCATATTAGCATTAAAAAAATATGGTTGAGATCACTTCTCCCCCTTTGTCATCTCAAAAGGAAATGAGGTATAAGAGCTAAAGACACATCTTCTCCACAAGCACATACTAAAACAGTCAACCACATATAGAAGACATCAAACATAGACAAAGAAAGAGAAACTAGCAATCGAATGTCACAATCAAAATATGGGATAACTACCACAAACTCATAAGATAGTAAACCAAAGAGTTATAGTACAAAATATTAATATTACAACACTAAAACATGTTCTCACAGAACATGCAATAAACCAACAATAAAATAGTAATATGATAAAATAGTAAGCCTCAAATACAGTTCCCAAATGTCTTAGTACATAAAAGTCTAAAAATATAGATATGATCAGAACCTAATGACTAAAGAACTAAAACAACTAAGAAACATCTATGTTATCTATGCCAAAGGAATCATCATCAACACCATCATCCCCGACCTTAGGCTCGTAGTCCTCATCACCATATGAAGGTGCAAGAGAGATGACAACATAACCAGAGGCATCATCAACACCATCATCAAAACCAACATCAAAAACATCATCCTCAGTGCACTCATCATCATCGGCAACATCCTCAGCAGAATGGTCAGGCATCTCCTCATCGGTAGGAGGAATGAAACAATATACGGGCCATCTGGTAGACTACTCCTCCCAAGACATGCCAAGGCAAGCAACTCATGTTCCTACATGAAGGTAAAAGTAGAGTTCCCAAGAATGGAAAGTAGGGTAGCAAGAGGGATAGCAGGTAGAGAAAGACGAGGAAGCATTGTAGGGGTAGGGGCAGGTCCACCATAAGAAACATGAGTGACAACAGAAGCAGTAGGTGGTGGAGTTGGGTAGAAGGGACTATATGCAAAGGAAACATAGTGACAACCTGGGTATGGCTTATAGGAACGGTAGGGATGGCTACGTGACATGTTCATGGTAGACATGATCTAGCACAAGTCCTGGTGGAGGTGGTCCTGTACCTGAAGGTTGTACGCTTGCTGGTGTATCATGTCACCCATGAGGGCTTCATTGGACACCAAGAAAGAGGTGCACTTAGGTCAAGGTGGTGGTGGAGGTGGATGGGCCTAGTTAGAGTTAGAGGTGGATGCTCCAGGTGTGGTGGAAAGGTAGACATGAAGGTCTTTTTGACCGTGGTTTCACTAATGCAAACTCCTTTCTGAATAGATTTCTAACTGAGATCATGGAAAAGAGATTTCTTTGTATCAAAAGCAAAAAGGCCACATATCAAGGTAGGGTAGGGTGGGTGGGTATCGTGTGTGTTCTTCCCCGAGTTAAAGTAAGTCATGTGATGTAGAATGTATCATGAACACTTGACTCCAACATTCTTTAAGAGATAGTACATGATCATAGCATTGTTCTCTACAATTTCCATTTGATTATTCTTTGGGTGGACATTGTATTTCACAACTATGAGTATCATATTCTTGAGAGCGAGGGAAGAGGATGGAAAGATCAACTTCTTCCTATAGGGTACATGAGTCTTCTTCCAGAATTTCTACATATCAGGGAGAGTAAGATCAAAAGCGCTTCTATAAAGCCTCAAGGTCTAAAAGTTCAAAATAGTCATGATATTCCTTCCTCCATGTTTTGTGATGTCAGTTACATTGAAACAAATATTCAAGGAATCTTCAAAGATTGTGAATTTTGTCCCGATAATCATAGAAGTGAGGATTACCTAGCTATTGGGTGGTGGCACTATAGTATCATAGTTCCATGAATAATTGCCATAGAATTCATGGACCACCTTGGTGCTTGTGATGGAGTTTTGATATCATCTACGTTCTACACATAGAGCACCTAGGTGATGGGTATGGAAAAAATTGACAATCTCTATGATAACCTCCTTTGTTTTGGGATGAGGCTCAAACAAGGCTCTAGAAGGAAAGGGGTTCCAAGGAAGGATCTCCTTGTAGTGATTGAGAGCTTGGAAGGAAACAAAAGAGGTGTCATTAGAAGGATATGAGCAAAGAGTTGGAGGAGGATGGGGTAGAACCAATAGGGGCGGCTCTCTTTCTTCTTTTGGATACCATGGGGTCGGATTGAGAATCAACAACAACCAAAATATGGATATATCCTCACCAACAGGTCATCTAAGAACCTAGGATGGGTGTGGGAGAGGAAAGAAAGGCTAAGAAAGGAAAGGGAAGGGATGTGAGAACCTAGGGTTGAAGGTTAAGGGAGCTGGAGGTGGGAAATCAATTGGCTTTTTTATAGTTGAGAGGGAGAAATGTTTGTCGAGCCCTATTTAAGTTTGCTCTAGCTCAGTCATTGGCCGAGTATTGAGTTTGAGAAACTTGACCAATCGAACTGTTCATAGAACCTTCAGCCAAGGGATCTGTCGAGTTGGCAACTCGACCGACGGGTAGCCTATCTAAAAACTTAAAATTTTAATTCCAAGCCTCTTTAGACTGCTAATACAATTTATTTATTTATCCTATTGTGCATTTTAGAAATATTGAGGCACAATTCACTCATCATAGGGTACTATTTTGTGGTCAAACAAGTGTTTGTGAAAAATATCCAAAATGAATAAAATAAGGCATAGAAACAAGGTAATTTTAGCACAAATCAAGCAAGAGGTGATCAATTTGAAGAAACAAACTTATGGGTAAGAGAACAACTAGCTAGAAGGCATGTTATTGTCATTAAGAGAAATTATAAGAACTTTTGATCTAATAAAAGAAAATTTCTCTCTAGCTAGAGGTTTTGTGATGTCTTCCAGTTGATTTTCTATGTCAACATGCGTTATATAAATATCTTTTTTGGAATGTGGTCATGAACAAAATGATGACGGACCTCTACATATTTAGCTCTACAATGCAATATAGGATCGTAAGACAGGTTAATTGCAATAGTTTTATCACAATATATAGGAGAAGCATCAAAATGAATGTTAAATTCTTGGGTCATTTGCTTCATTCATAGGACTTGGGAACTACAACTTCCATATGCAATGTATTCAACCTCAGTATTTTAAAGAGCCACAATGGTTTGTTTCTTAGAAAACAAACAAACTAGGCATGATCCTAGGAATAAGTAAGTGCCACTTGTGCACTTTTTATCAATCAAGCATCCTATGCAACCCACATCACTATAAGAAGTAAGAGTAAAGTCGCTTGAGTTAGGATATCATATTAAAAAATTTGGGATTTTGACTAGATACCTTAAATTCCTCTTAACAGTTATAAGATGTGATTTCCTGGGACTTGATTGAAAGTGAGCACACAATCCAACACTAAACATTATTTCAGGTCTACAGGCAGTTAAATAAAGTAAACTTCCAATCATACCTCTATAGAGCTTCTCATCTACCTTTTCACCTTCTTCATCTCTATCAAGCTTGGCGGTGTGTGACATGGGGTGTCCATCGACTTGGTGTTCTCCATCCCAAAGCATTTAAGTGGCTCACTTGCATGCTTGCCTTGGTTGATGAAGTTACTTTCCTTGGTTTTCTTGATTAGGAAACTGTGGAAGAAAGTAAGCTCCCCCATCATGGTCATCTCAAATTCACTCTGCATAAGAACACTAAACTCCTTGCAAATATCAATATTAGTTTAGAAAAAAATGATGTCATTAACATAAATTTGAATGATCAGAAAAGTGTTAGAAGTGTTCTTTAGAAAGAAGGTTGAATTTTCTTTGCCCATGATATTTCTATTATCTAACAAAAAGTTCCTTAGTTTCTCATACCAAGCTCGAGATGCTTGTTTGAGACCATAAAGAGCTTTTTGCAATAAATAAACATGGTTATTCAAGTTATCATGGTTAAAGCCTAGAGGCAACATGCACTTCCTCCTTAGTTGTACGATTCAAAAATGCACTTTTAACATCCATTTGATAAAGAAGAAAATTCTTGTGATTGCCTAAAGCAAGAAACATCCTAATTGACTCCAGTCTTCCTACATATGAATATGTTTCATCAAAATCTATACCTTCCTGTTGATTGAAGCCTTGAGAAACTAACCTTGCTTTGTTCCTTACCACTTTTCCACTTTCATCAAGCTTGTTGCAGTAGACCCATTTGGTGCCAATGATCTTTCAATCATTTGGTCTTGGTACGAGAGCCCACACTTGGTTCTTCTCGAACTACTCCAACTCTTCTTTCATGACTAGGATCCATTAATCATCTTTGAGAGCTTCTTTGATATGTTTTGGCTCCAACATGGAGATGAATAAGCAATCTACTTGTTCTTTGTTGTAGGCAGCTCTCATCTTCTCCCTTTCAAAAGGATTTCCTATGATTTGCTCTTTAGGATGATGATTTGCAAAGCAGGGTTTGAATCCTTCTTTTTGTTCATTCTTTACTTCTTCATCAACTAACACCTCCTTTCCTTTTTCAACAATGTTGAGCTCTTTCAAGAGAGGAATCACATCATCTACAACATTATCATTAAAAATATACTTGGAAATAGAGGGGTTAATCTGAACAAATCTAACATTTATATATTCTTCTACTTTACATAGATCAATGGTATAGACTTTATAAGCCTTATTGGTAATGCTATAGAAAAGAAAGAAAGCCTTGTAGGATTTCATATCAAACTTGTCGAGAGAATCCTTGGTGTCCAAAACAAAACAATGACACCCAAACACATGAAAGAATTCAAAGGAAGGCTTTCTACGACACCATAGCTCGTAGGGGTTTTTCTTCAAAGAAGGATGATTAAAAACCCAATTTAGCACAAAACATGAAGTGATAACGACTTCGAACCAAAACTTCTTTGGAGTATCATACTCTAGAAGCATAGTCCTAGTCATCTCCTATAGTGACCTATTATTTCTCTCTGCAACCCCATTTTGTTAAGGCGTTAGAGGTGAAGAAAAGTTTAGTGCATGTCCAGATTCCTTACAAAATCGTTCAAACCAATCATTTGCAAACTCTCCCCCATGATAATTGTGGATAGAAACAATTCGACAAGAAGCTTCTTTTTCATATCATTTGCAAAAAGTCTAGAAAACATTGTGAGTATCACTTTTTGAAACTAGAAAGAAGGTCCAAGCTTATCAAGAAAAATCATCAACAATCACAAGAAAATACTTGCTACCACGAAGCGATTGGGTACACATTGGTCCAAATAGATCAATGTGAAGAAGCTCAAGAACTATCTTGGTGCTAAGGACTCCTTTGGATTTGAAGGGGGACATTGTTTTCTTTTCTTGTCTACAAATTTGGCATTCCTCATCCTTTTCAAAATCCAATTCGGGAAGTCCCTTCACCAAGTCCTTTTTTCTCAACTACTTAATTTGATACATTTTTTACATGACCAAGCCTTAAGACATATCATTACAATTGGAAACAAGACATCTACCAACAATAGGCTTAATAGCGTGAAGAACAATAACATAAAAATTTCCATTTCCAGTTCTCTTATATATGACATTGTAGGAGAGGGAATCTAGAAGCAATAATTCTAAAGAAGTAAATAGAACAAAATAACCATTATCAGAAAGTTGACTAACACTCATTAAATAGTGATGTAGGCCATCCAGAAGAACTGCATTCTTGATTCAAAGTGAATCACCTACGTGAACCTCACCTATTACCATACCCTTGTTGTTGTCCTCAAATGTCACTGGTCCTCCTTCCTTCTTGATGAATTCATTGAAATGGCTTATTTCACCCGTCATGTGTTTTGAACAACCACTATCAGCAAACCCTTCGCCTTTTACCTTAAAAAAGGAACATAATCGATGCCCAATCCAAACTTTGGGATATAGGGTTAACTTGGGTACCCACATCATACTTGGGTTGGTTCCATTCACCCTATAAGAATAATAAGTGGAATAGTGGTCATCACTCCTACAAAACCATAGGATTCTTTTGAGCCGAAAGACTTTCCATGGAAGATTGGAGTTCCTTTCTCTTCTTTTTGCCTTTGCCATTGCCTTTTGAGGCACCCTCGTATCCTAAACCACTCACACCACTATGTTTGGGCTCTCATTTGTGATTATCATTAGGGACTTCTTCCCTTTGAGGAAGGTTTGCAAAGTGGATCTCATTTGTGATTATCATTGGTAAGAGTGACAATAGTAGAAGACAAATGAGCAATATCATCATTACATGTAGCCGGTCAGCCTCTAAGAGGAGGGATTAAATTAAATAAGAACTTCTTTCCAATAAAATAGAAGCAACTTCATTTCTAGACAAATCAGATCTAGAAGATAGATCATTAATTTGAGCAGGAAGCCTAGATTTTTTAGTTCTATGAAAGATAAGATCATCAAGATAAATTCTATTTTCATCCTTAGTGGTTTCACAAGCAGGCTAAAGATCATTAATTTCCATTTCAAGAAAATCAAGCTTATCTACTAGGGCTTGGTTTTCTTCCTTAAGACTAGTTATGTTCTTAATGTAGACACCATTATCAACTTCAATTCCATTGTATTGGAGCTCAAGATTGGGAAACTGCCCTTGCAAGGAATCAATGCTCTCAAGATGTAACTTCTCATTTTTATGAAGAATCTCAACTTTAGCATACAAATCATTAATGATCTTACCAAACCTCTTCTTCTTAGATTTACATCCGGAGTAAGAAGAGTAGGTAGCGTTAAGCATATCAATAAGAGTTTCTTTGGATAACTCATGCAAGCTTACCTCATTTACCTCACCAATGTCTTCACTTGTAGAGGCCATGAGTGCAAAATGGCATACTCCTTCATTGGAGCTTGAGTTACTACATGAGTATTCCTCCCAAGCTGCATGAGTTGTATCATTGCTTCTTTTATTCTTCTTATCCTTCCTCTTATACTTGCCTTCCTTGTTGTAGTCATCCTTCTTCTTGGGGCTTCTCTTATGGTGGCTATTTTTGCCCTTTGGGCATTCATTCTTGTAGTGCCTCATTGGTCCACATTCATAGAACCTAGGAGTTCAGGATGTGGAAGACTTTCCCTTGATGTGTTTTTCCTTAGAGTAGTTTTCTTCATGATCACTAGCGCCATCATATTCACCTGAGGAGGGAAGAGATGACCAAAGAGCAAGTTGTCATTGAAGAATTATTTCCTCCACTTGAGCTTAGAATGCATTATCTTTTATCTTCTTTGATTCGTTCTCAACTTGCTTGTCATCTTCTTCATGCTTGTAAAGCCTTGTCTCATGAGCTTGAAGGTTGCTAATTATCTCCTCATTGGCTAAGTCTTCAAGACTTCTAACTTTTTCAATTGAAGTCTCCTTAGGTTTTCATCTATTGGGAAGGGATGTAAGTATCTTGGAGTTGATTTCGCATCTATCCTAGTGGTGTCCCAAAGTTGCAAGCCTGTTGACGTTGGTGTTGAGCCTTGATTACATGTCTGCTACTCTTTCCTTCTTGCCCATCTTGAAGTTTTCAAGCAACCGATTGAGATCTTGGACTCCTTGACTTGTTGTGTGCCCTCATATGTGATGCACAACTTGTTCCAAATCTCATGGGCTCTGTCCCAAGATGAGATCTGATTGAACTTGGAGGGAGTGAGGGAAGCATAGATGATGCTTATTGCCTTGGAATTAACCTACAACTTCTTGACTTTAGCTTCATCCCAAGTACCTACATCACTGAATGTGTCCTTGTATGGAAGAGTAACCACCTTCCATATGTTGTTCTTGGTCCCGTAAAGGAAGAACGTCATCCATAATTTCCAATGGAGGAAATTGGTGTCGTCAAAGATGAGAGGCCTCATGGAGAAGCGTCCCTCTAAGTTGAGGGACCCAAGTAAGTCTCCCTTCTTCTCATCTCATGGGAGATGTGACAGAGAAGACTGCAGCTTTGATACTACTTGTTGGATCGAAGGGCACTAGAGGGGGGTGAATAGAGCTTCAAAACATGCACAAAAATAGTTGGACATTCAATTTACTTCAACTAGGAATAATTGCAAATAGTCAATTCGATGGCAATCTAAACAAGCATAGTAAGGATGAGAGAAACTAAAGCAACCAATTAGACAAGCTATTTTAGAGTGGTTCCACTCTCCAAACTAGGAGAGAGTCAGTCCACTACCTAGAGAGATCAAGCTCTAGGATTTCTTAAGCTTGTCTACTCCTTATATTCACATATAAGAGTTACAACAAATTATCTTCCTTTTCTGGGACAAGGATACCCAGATTTCCTATAAGGTTAAGGGAGATAACAACCTTACAATCAAGGTCTTACCTATCCAAGATCTAGTCTTCTACCTCATAAAGGTCTTACCCACTCTTGGGATCAGTTGGATACCTTCACCAAGCTCTTCCCCTTCTTGCAATGAGTCTTTAGCCTTGAGTCTTTTCCCACTCATCTCCTTGGATCTTCTGCCTTGATCTCCTCCTTCACTTAGAGAAGCTTGAAACATCTTCTTCTATAGGCTGAAAAAGCATGAACCTCCACATTCACTTGGAGAAGACTTCATCAACATGATCTTGAAGAAAGGGATTGCGAAGGAGAGGCTTTGGGAGCTTCTACAAGTGTACAATGAGGAATCTCTCTCACACACAACATAATTCACTCATTTGGATGAACTGAAGTGCAAGATGGAGACAAAAATGATCTCAAGTGGACTAAAATCACTCAACTATGGAAAGGAACTTGATAGCATGAATAAGCAAACTTGGAATGAACTCCAAGGGGTCCTATTTATAGTTGGGGGTGACCACTAGAGTGTGGGAACACTTGAGAACACTTTCTAGCCATTTGGAAGGTTTCAATGAATATATTTTTTATATTTACAACTCTCTAACAGTTTGAATCACTTTTTCTACATTTTCAATTCAGTAGTATTGGACATTTTTAAATAAAGATAACTCGACCGATCCCACTATACAACAACACCAATTTAAACCATCCATCGAGTTTGCTTTGGTGGCAACATGATTGATCCACTTAAGTCAATCTTGGATAGAGATACCTCCGGTCAAATGAAGTGGATAGGTAACTTGACCGATTGGTATCATTCTCAAAATCTATCAAGGATCAGTCAAGATTGTAACTTGACTGATGAAGTGCATGTGACGAATTTTACAAAATGATATTTAAGTGATCAAACATTCAAATTAAGTGTCCTTGGTTTTTTCTCATTTAGATACAAGTCATATCATCAATACAAATGATTACACAATTAATCTAAAGTAATTTGGAGTGTTTTCCAAAAGGCACATTTGCATTTCTTTTGACTTGAACTAAACCAAGCTAGGGTTTGAGTGATTTGATCCTTTTCATGTACCTAATGCTTGAAATCAATCTTAAACAAACATATTAGATACATATGAATGCAATGGTTATGTCATTATCAAAATATGGACAATGTGTAGTACTTAGGTCAACATTGTTCACTATCATTTTACAGTTACAACAGATCGACGACTAGGGTATAAATGAAAGGAAATGTTTTTTTATTCTACTTCTCCCCTTCCAAAAAACCTAACATGGTGGGCCACCATCTACATAGTCCAAAAGTCAACATTAGAATCATACAATGGTGTCATTGTGTTAGTTTCCTATTGTACATTACGATGAAATATAATACATTTTCTAAGAATATAATGAAAATTTCTTTCATACAAAATCTATGATGGTTTTTTGATATTATTATTTTGATATACATCATGTTTGTGACTCTCTCAAAAAGGAAAGAGAAGTGCACATCCTTCTCTCATGTGATATGAAAATTGGGTGTTACGGTGTGGTATCAAAGCAATAATGTAGATGGACAACAAAAATTTCTCATATTTTTAGTTTATATTGCCTCGTTAGAAATCAAATGAAAATAAAGTACATATTTAGAAAGACCATTAGTAGCTTAATTTATTGAAAATGCCAGTGAATACATGTAGAGTCCAATCTAGGGGCCTAGTCAGGAAATAGATGTTGAGATATGAATTAGAGTTATTTACCTAGATTCATCACACTTTAAATGTTATCGATAGATTTGTATATAACATGCACTTTCACTTTCTCACAAGTTCTTATTATGGGACACAAGCTTTGGTAGCAGTGTAGAAGGAATCTTATTAGCATAACTATACACTCATGATGCTTCTCTCACCATTTCAATTGCATGTGGCATGGTACAATGCACTAATGAGGTGTTGGAACGAACTGAAATTCAGGTTACTCTCTTTTTGACCCTTTTCCCATTCTTTTCCTTTCCTTTCTATACTTTTTGTCCTTGATGTTGAAATTGTGGAATTATTCGTGGTTTGGGGTGAATTGATCACCATTTATGCCAATGTATGGGTTAATGTACAAATACCTCAGTAGATGTTTTGATCAGGGCCTAAAGTGAAAATTTACCACTTATGTGACATAATTAATAAAATGAATTCATTCTAGAGCATTCCTTATCCTTTAGGGATCAAGGAAGAGATCAAGAGATAAATAATTACTCTTTAAACAAGATAATGTGATATTGAATTATTTAATATGAGAAATAGTGGTAATAATGGATAATAGAACAAAACTCATAAAAGGAAGACTAATTGGTTAAAGATTATTTTAGATTCGTTTTCCTTGAGCTTGATTTGCTTTGGAGACCAACTTTCATAATTTTGATATAATAATATGTATATCAATTCTATTTGGAAAATAAGTTTCACCAAAAATATCAAATAAAATGTAAAATGGTTCAAAAAGAGAAAAATGATCTTCGATTCATAATCTACACACTAAAAATAGCCTTCGGGTGAATTTTCTTGTAATTTGGATTATCTTTAATATACATGCGTACATTAGGACAAAAGCCCAAAATATTAAAAAATGAGCAAAATAATTTCAAAGGATAAAATTAATGGCAAATTTGTGTTCCACATGTTTTAGTTTACTTGAGGGTGAAGTTTCAACAAATTTGGAGAATCATATGTTGGGTTTTAGGGGAGGCAGAGAAGGCAGCGGAAACAAAACAAATTCTCCTCCCCAAACCCAAAACAAGGAAACACGTCAACGTCTATACAATAGGAAAGGATGGTTTGTGGAATAATACCTTGTCCCGAGGATTTCTCGGCAAAAATACCTCAAGGCTTGCGTGGTCTTCACCTATGATCTTGGACGGTGTCTGTGCATCTCCTAGTCGCACTAGGACTGATGACTCCTGGTCTCACTGGGACTGTCGGGATTGACAACTTTCCTCCGAGTGGAAGAAATCTCCCGCCTATGAAGTAGTCCACACGGACCACCTAGAACTCCAATCTCCTTGTCCCACAAGGAATTGGAAGGAGTCACACCGTCCAGTCAGTGTACTAGTCACTGACACACTCTCCTGCCACCAATCACTTTCTGCAGTTGTCTTTCCCTTGTTGTGCCTCCCTTATCGGGTAGCACTTGCTCGGGCTCTCTCGATTACCAAAACCAGAGAGAACGACAACTTTACAGAGCAACTGGTTGCACTAAGTTGTTCTTAGAGAAGCCCCCAATACCCCTATATATATAGGAGGGTCATGGGACAGGGTTCTCTATCCCGGGCAATGTGGGACTAAAGCAGGAGTAGAAGGGTTCGAGATTTTCCGCAAAAACAACCAGCTGCGCAAGATGAACCGATCATTTCATTTCTGAAACAGACGGTTGGGGACCTGATCCGGTCGGTTGACACCTCAACCGATCAGTTGGGACCCATGAAACGATTGGTTCACTTCTGAACCGGTCGATTCGTGGTCCTGGTCAGTTCCCGATTGACTTTCCATCTTTTGTTTCCAATTGGTATCAAATACCAATCCTTGTTCCAATCAAATTAGGCAAGTGAAACGAAAGGAATATTTCTCACCAATCCTATTTTCCCAACTTGCTCAGTTGCATCAGTTGAACCGATCATTTCAACACTTGAAGCAATCATTTCATCTTGTCCATGAGCCGATCGACTCACCACCTGAGCTGATTAGTTCACCAAGCTCAGTCGATTGGTTCATCACATGAACCGATCGGTTGGGAGTGCAGATTGTGCAGAATCAGTCAATTGCAGTTTCAATCAATCAGATACTCCAATCAATGTGTCCAACACCTTGAACATTATGACATTGAGCTATCAATTAGTGTTTAATTGAACTACTAAACTCCTTTAGTAATCAATCTAAACATTGTTTGTGGACAAAACTCCTCTTCCAGGTTAAATCCTATGTGTGTGACCCTGAAGGTCCATTTCACGTTGGCACTGAAAGTCCATAACACTTATGACTTCACAAGCAAAGAGTGGTTCCTAGTCACACATCAGTGCTACCCAAGTGAAATAGAAAGTTGGAGAACAACTTTCAATCTTACAATCCATGAATGGTGTTGTAGTGAATGTATATTTCCTTTGTCATTGATATCCCGAATGAACTCGAGGCATGGAACAGTGATCCTGTCAACGTTCATTCACTTTCTTGATCTCAGAGTAGATTAGAAGAGATATGTATGACATCAATATCACATACTGATTCACACATGCGTGCACGCCTTTCTCAATCCTACTCATCAAGTGGCCATGGATATCAAACTTCCTCAGGAGGGACAAATCCGATATCTATCACTCACCCCTCAGAAGCCCCATGTGTCAAAGCCACCCAATCATCACCTTTATAACAACCCATGTTTCAGGACTGCATTTGATGATGTCAAAGTGTGCCCAACGACATGTGTTGCATGTAGTGATTTCAGGTCAAAGAATCACACTCACCACCATCACTGTGAGTACTGACTATGACTACAATATCATGGTTCCATGTGTCAAACTCACGGTGGGTCTGTCCGGTACACTTGTTCTCTAACAAGTACCTATGTGTTTGGTTTGATATCTCTATATCATGACTAATGGGATTCTGTCATCAACCAACACCACAATCTAGTCTTGTGTGTCATTGCTGCCTATCTACCTTCCACAATGAAATCCGACTAGGGACATAATGAGAATGTACAAACTCTTAGCATCTGTATGATCTCATCATTCATGTCCTTAACCTAAAAGCATACATCATTGAGTATTGTCAGTCTCTAGACATTCAATCTGTTCTATCACTATCTCATATGACAGAACCAGAAAGAATTGGAAGGTTGCCTTTGATGTTTATCAAATCAATCTTAATGTATCCCACCAATCATCTCATGATTGGCTCTCATGGCATACATACCAACAGACTCCCACTTGCATTGTGAGCCAGTCACCCTTAAATCATATTCATAGTGATCTTCAAACATGTCCCACATGTTACTCTGCTCTAGTGCGAACATAGGGAGTAATGGCAACACCTTGCCAAAGTCAGTATAAATTGCATGTCTCTCATCTCTTCATTGTATGTCACACGTATGAGATGGAGTTGTCGTAATATGCGATCTAGTATTCCTTTTCTAACCTTTAGCCACATTGCATGATCAAGGATTCCATACTTGTCATCAATGAGAAGAATATCTATAAGTTCATCTCATGAACTTCCAGATCCATATAGTATCCACTGCTGTTCTCCAACACATAGATACTCGGCATTTCCTTTTAAATGGTTTTATTGGAACACTTCCAATTATTAACAAACTTTCACTTTTATATATCCTATATATATTTTGCGATTAATTTTCTGTCCTTTCGGAAGTTTGCATCAATGTAACTCTTTACATTGAACTCTTCCTTATCTCCATAGAACTTATACTTCTCAAGTACTTATCAAGTTCTCATGGTATTTCAGTAACCCTTACTGTAAGTAGACAGGCATCCACTCGTCATGTCCCTCATACGAGTTATCAGGATGAGCACATCATATTGCCATGTCCTACATACAAGATGATGAATGCATTTTGTTCTTGCCATGTCGATACATGCAAGATAATGGGATGATTACATACATGATAGATCCATATCTATTCTTAGTATTCCCATTCTTCATAAGAATTGGACACTTGGCCTTGGGATACTAACTCCATGTAACATGGACAAGTTTTCTCCCACTGAATCTGTGCATACTGAACCCTTCAGTACAGATTGCCAATATATGTTTTCTCCTTTCAAGTCAAGAGGTTTTCGAGAACTCTCTCTATAGATCTCTATTCCTATCACATAGGAAACATCTCTATCTTCCTTAAAGATAATTTCCACTTTTGGATTTCCATTTTAGAACATTTCCATTTCACATCAACATGTGGAATGTGAACACGCTCCCACTAAATCACAGATCCCTTCTTTATCTTTGACATATCAGTTAAACCCTTTGACTATATCATCAATGTAAAGATCCAATTCTGAGTTGCTTGTACTCAATCAATCACATTGATTAGTCCATTGTAACTTATAAACTTTTGGGGTTTTTATAGGAGGCAGAGAAGCAGCGGAAACAAAAAAATTTTCTCCCAAAACCCGGAACAAAAGGAATCGCGTCAACATCTATATGATAGGAAATAAGGTTTGTGAATCATACCTTGTCCCGAGGCTTGCTCGACGACAATACCACGCACCTTGCGCGGTCTTCACCTCCGGTCTTGGACGGTGTCTGTGCAGCTCCTGGTCGCACCGGGACTAAAGAGTCCTCCTCCTACCGGACTGTCGGATGACAGTTGTCCTCCTGAGCGGCAGTGACCTCCCGCCTCTGAAGTAGTCCACACGGACCACCCGGAACTCCACTCTCCTTGTCCCACAAGGAAGTGGAAGGAGTCGCACCCTCCTGTTGACGTACTAGTGTTGACTAGTCATCAACACACTCTCCTGCTGTCGACTGCAACTGCAGTTGTCCTTCCCTTGCTGCACCTCCCTTTGCGGGAAGCACTTGCTCGGGCTCTCTCTCGGTTACCAAAACCAGAGAGAATGACAACTCTGCAGAGCAATCAACTTGCACTGAGTTGTACTCTGAGAAGCCCCCAATACCCCTATATATATAGGCGGGTCATGGGATAGGGTTCTCTGTGCCCGACAATACGAGACTAAAGCAGGAGTAGAAGGGTTCGGGATTTTCCACAAAAAGCAACTGTCTCGCAACCTGAACCGATCGGTTCACAAGTGAACCGGTCGGTTGGGGACCTGAACCGATCGGTTCACCACTGAACCGATCGTTTGGGACCCTTGAACCGATCGGTTCACTCATGAACCGGTCGGTTGGGGTTCCAGGTTGGTTCCTGATTGACTTTCTTTGTTTCTTTCCCAATTGGTATCGAATACCAATATAATTCCCAATCGAATTGGGCAATTGAAACGAAAGGAAAATTCTCACCAATCCTACTTTCCCAAGTTGCTCGATTGCACCAGTTGAACCGATCGGTTCAACACTTGAACCGGTCGTTTCACTCTGTGCATGAGCCGATCGGTTCAACAATTGAACTGACCGGTTCAGCAACCTCAGCCGACCGGTTCATCACATGAACCGATCGGTTGGGAATGCAGATTGTGCAGAATCAGTCAAATGCGATTTCCATCAATCTGATACTCCAATCAACTCGTCCAACACCTTGAACACTATGATATTGAGCTATCGATTAATTGAGTGTTTAATTGAACTACTAAACTTCTTTAGTAATCAATCTAAACATTGCTTGTGGACAAAACTCCTCTTCCAGGTTGAATCCTATGTGTGTGACCATGCACGTCCATTTCACGTTGGCAGTGAAGGTCCATAACACTTATGACTTCACAAGCAAAGAGCGGTGCCTAGTCACACATCAGTGCTACCCAAGTGAAAGTAGAAAGTTGGAGAACAACTTTCATCCTACAATCCGTGAATGGTGTTACAGTGAATGTATAATTCCTTTGTCACTGATATCCAGAATGAACTCGAGGCATGGAACAGTCATCCTGTCAATGTTCATTCATTTCCTTGATCTCAGAGTAGACCGAGTGAGATGTGTATGACATCAATATCACATATTGATTCACACGTGCATGCGCATGCCTTTCTCAATCCTACTCATCAAGTGGCTAATGATATCAAACTCCCTCAAGAGGGACAAATCCCATATCTATCACTCACCCCTCAAAAGCCCCATGTGTCAAAGCCACCCAATCATCACCTTTATAACAACCCATGTTTCAGGATTGCGTTTGATGATGTCAAAGTGTACCAATGACATGTGTCGAGTGTAGTGATTTCAAGTCTAAGAATCACACTCACCACCATCACTGTGAGAGCTGACTGTGACTACCAAGTCATGGTTCCATGTGTCACTCTCACAGTGGGTCTGTCCGGTACCTTGTTCTCTAACAAGTACCTATGTGCTTGGTTTGATATCACCATATCATGACTAATGAGATTCTGTCATCAACCAACACACAATCTAGTCTTTAGTGTTATTGATGTCTATGGTTATTTCCACAATAACAACCGACTAGGGACTAAACAAGAATGTATACTCTTAACATTCATATGATCTCATCGTTTAGGTCATGAACCTAAAAACATATGTCATTGAGTAATACAATCTTTAGACATCTATCATGTTACACCATCATCTCAGAAATAGTTTAAACATATAGATTGGAAATTGCCTTTATTATTATTCAAATCATTTACAAAGTATCCCATTACAATCATCATATGACTTACTCTATGGGCATACATACCAACAGACTCCCACTTGCACTTAGAGCCAGTCACCAAGGAAACGCAGTCCTTGTGACCTAGCATGACCATCATGCTTCTGCTGAGAAAGGGCCTTAGTCAGTGGATCAACTATGTTGTCTTCAGTTGGTACTTTGCAAATCTTCACATCTCCTCACTGTACGATCTCTCGTATGAGATGGAAGCGCCGCAGTATGTGCTTGGACCGCTGATGTGATCTGGGCTCCTTATCTTGTGCAATAGCTCCATTATTGTCACAATAAAGCTCAATTGCATCACAGCTACTGGGAACTACACCAAGTTCAGAAATGAACTTCCTGATCCACACAGCCTCCTTTGCTGCATGCGAAGCAGCAATATACTCGGCCTCTGTAGTAGAATCGGCAACTGTTTCTTGCTTGGAACTCTTCCAGCTCACAGCTCCATTATTAAGGCAAAACACAAATCCTGACTGCGATCTGTAATCATCTTTATCGGTTTGGAAGCTTGCATCGGTGTAACCCTTTACAACCAACTCTTCCTCGCTGCCGTACACAAGAAACTGATCCTTAGTCCTTCGCAAGTACTTGAAGATGTTCTTCACAGCTGTCCAGTGAGCATCCCCGGGATCTGACTGGTACCTGCTCGTCATGCTGAGAGCATACGAGACATCTGGGCGTGTGCACAACATAGCGTACATGATGGATCCAATGGCTGATGCATATGGGATCCCATTCATACGCTCCCTCTCTTTACAAGATTGGGGACATTGAGCTCTAGAGACGGTAACTCCATGTAGCATAGGGACGTTGCCTCTCTTTAAGTTCTCCATGCTGAACCGCTTCAGCACCTTATCAATGTACGTGCTCTGACTTAGTCTGAGAAGCCTTCTAGATCTATCTCTATAGATATTAATTCCTAGAATGTAGGATGCTTCTCCTAAGTCCTTCATTGAGAAAGTTTTCCCAAGCCAAGTCTTTACCTTCTCTAAGGCTAAGACATCATTCCCCATCAAAAGTATGTCATCCACATACAATATGAGGAATGTGGTCGAGATCCCACTAACCTTCTTGTACACACAAGGTTCATCTTCATTTTGAATAAAGCCAAACACTTTGACTTCTTCATCAAATCGAAGATTCCAACTCCGAGATGCTTGCTTCAATCCATAGATTGACCTTTGCAGTTTACAAACTTTATTGGCATTCTTTGGATCTACAAAACCCTCAGGCTGTGTCATATACACATCCTCATGAATATTCCCGTTAAGGAATGCGGTTTTAACATCCATCTGCCAAATCTCATAGTCATAGTAAGTTGCAATAGCAAGCATGATCCTGATGGACTTAATCATGGCAACTGGAGAAAAGGTTTCGTCATAGTCAACACCTTGAATTTGTCGAAAACCCTTTGCAACCAATCTGCCTTTATAAGTTTGCACATTGCCATCCATGTCGGTCTTTTTCTTGAAGACCCACTTGCACCCTATGGGTTTTACCCCTTCGGGTGGTTCCACCAAAGTCCATACTTTGTTGGAGTACATGGATTCCATCTCGGATCTCATGGCTTCAAGCCATTTCTCAGAATCTGGTCCCTCCATAGCCTCTACGTAGGTAGTTGGATCATCATCTATGATCAACTCTCCACCTTCCTGAGTCACAAGGTATCCAAACCTCTCAGGTTCAAGGCGAGTCCTACTAGATCTACGAGGTCCTTGTGTTACTTGAGGAGAATGAGATTCCACAACACCTTGTGAATCTCCATTTTCCTCTCGTACATCTACCGGTTCAATGTTTTCTTGTTGGGCTTGAACCTCTTCAAGTTCTATATTCCTCCCACTGCTTCCTTTGGAAATGAATTCCTTCTCTAGGAACACAGCTGTCCTGGCAACAAACACTTTGTTGTCAGTAGGGTGGTATAAGTAATATCCCCTCGTTTCCTTGGGGTATCCAACAAAATAACATTTATCAGATTTGGGTCCAAGCTTATCAGGAAACATTTTCTTGACGTAACCTTCACAACCCCAAATCTTCAGAAAAGACAAATCGGGACGCTTCCCGTACCATATCTCATATGGTGTCTTTTGAACCGACTTAGATGGTACAAGGTTAAGCATAAACGCGGCGGTTTCAAGAGCATGACCCCAGAAAGAAATTGGAAGATCAGCAAAACTCATCATTGATCGCACCATATCTAACAATGTGCGATTCCTTCTTTCAGACACACCATTATGCTGTGGTTTTCCTGGCAGAGTCCATTGTGATACAATACCACGGGCTCGCAGAAGGTCCTCAAACTCCTGGCTCAAGTATTCTCCACCTCGATCAGAACGAAGTGCCTTAATACTCTTACCAAGCTGGTTCTGTACTTCATTCATGAAATCCTTGAACCTTTCAAGGGTTTCTGACTTATGTTTCATTAGGTATACATAGCCATACCTACTGAAATCATCAGTGAAGGTAATGAAGTACTGACACCCATTTCTGGCATTAGTTCTAAAAGGCCCACATACATCAGTATGTATGAGTCCTAATAGATCACTAGCTCTCTCACATTTACCTGAAAAGGGAGTCTTGGTCATCTTGCCCAACAAACAAGATTCACATGTCTCTATTGATTCATAATCAAAAGAGTCTAGATAACCATCTTTATGGAGTCTAGAAATGCGCTTCTCATTTATGTGCCCTAGACGACAATGCCAGAGATATGTTTTGTTTGAGTCGTTGAGTTTTTGCCTTTTGGTGTTTACGTTGTATACACTTGTCTCCAAGTCCATCAAGTATAGACCATAATACATAGGGGCACTGCCATAAAAGATCCCATCTTTAGAAATGGAACACTTTCCATTCTTAATAAGAAATTCAAATCCATCTTTGTCCAAACAAGAGACGAAAATGATATTCCTATTTATGGCAGGTACATAATAGCAGTTCTTCAACTCTATTATTAGCCCACTAGGTAGAGTTAACTCATAGGTTCCTACGGCACTGGCGGCAACTCTTGCCTCATTAGCAACACGTAGTTCAACCTCGCCTTTCCCCAAAGGCCTACTTCTCTTAAGATCCTTCACATTTGAACAAATGTGAGATCCGCATCCGGTATCAAGTACCCATGATGAAGAAGTAGTAAAGTGAATCTCTATAACGTATACACCAGAAGTAGAGATCTCTATCTCTGACTTCTTCTTCCATTGTTCCTTCCATCCTCTCCATGTAGAAGAAATTGGTTTGGCGAGAGAACACTTCTCTCCCTTACCTTCTTTCTTCTTCACCAACGCATTAAGCGTACATAGAGTGGATTCTAAGGCTCCTGGTATATCTGGATTGTGCAGAACACTTCTCACAGTCCTCAACCAGTTATGGAATTTATTCTCAATTAATTTGCCCATTTTAAAAGATGATTCTTTTTCCATTCTACAAGAGAAAATTTGCATTTGTCAAAACCCTTTTGATTTGATTTGAATAAAATTTGACGATAGTTAATTAGGCCTTTAATTAATTACTGCTCCCACTATTTTGACTCAAATTGATAGCCCTCACTATCAATTCGGAAGATTGCAGCGTACAATCTTCTAGTGGGTCAAGATCCTGAAATCCTCTGAGCCATGGACCAGCTAGGGCTGTCACCCACAACTCAGATCTCTCAGGTAGGCAACTATTGCCAATTGCATCATATGCAACTCTTGAAAGATGTCATATGCAACTCCTTGCAATGATCATCTCCATGCCTCAAGGTGCTAGATCCTATCTAGGTCACCTTGTTAAGTCCGACCCAAAGCCAACACGATGAACATGCACCCTGCTAGGGCAGACCCACACATTCATCCTTCACGCTTCCACGAGATAGACGGTGCACCACGCTAGGGCGTGCCCACACTTGGTCGATCAAGCTTTTCACGTGTGTCGCATTTGGAAGGCATCTAAAACTTAATATTTAATGAGGGATTTGGTTTTTATATACATATACATATCCAATCACCACAATATATAGTATGTATCATATACATGCTATATCCCACAAAAACATGCATAAACGATAAAAAGCAATGATTATGGCCATCCTATTTGTGATTCCTCGAGCCAAGAGGAATCACGGTCATCTAGGTCTACATCACATGCAACCTGTACAAGATGAAATCTGTGCCTGCCTTTCTGGGTTTGATCAGCTCATCTCCATGACTGATCGGCTCGCCATCAGGTTGGTTGCTCGGGTGCCACCAGCCGATCGACTGGCGCCTCCAGCCGATCGGTTCACCGGTCATCGTGCATCTCCTCAGGTCGCCACCTGCTCATCTCATTCCTCGAACCGTCTGTCTGGATCACCAACTGATCGGTTCACTCCTTGAACCGATCGTCTTCAGGTTATCCGCCGTTATTTGACATAACATGAAATAAAATCTATCCTATTTACATTTGAATTGAGAAACCCCGAGTTACATTCGGGGGGAGCAAAGGTAGAAATAGAACTCTCGAATTATTTCGAGTTACATCAGGAATATGAGAAAGGGAATCGGTGCGCAGACCGAGATGCAAGCAACCACACAAACAACCACACACAGATATAGGGGATTATAGGCCATAATCATGCTACACATCCACCACAAAACTCGTTTAAGGGCGACGCGTATCGAGTGCATTAATATTACATATCATATATGTATATTAGGGATTTGTGGATTGGACATGTATAAAGCCGATATTATTCGCATCGCATGCAATAAATAAAGGCGACAAACCAAAATCGATCACATCGATAATCCTAAAATATAGAGAGGTCGACCTGGCTCTGATACCACTTTTGGGGTTTTTATAGGAGGCAGAGAAGCAGCGGAAACAAAAAAATTTTCTCCCAAAACCCGGAACAAAAGGAATCGCGTCGACATCTATATGATAGGAAATAAGGTTTGTGAATCATACCTTGTCTCGAGGCTTGCTCGGCGACAATACCACGTGCCTTGCGCGGTCTTCACCTCCGGTCTTGGATTGTGTCTGTGCAGCTCCTGGTTGCACTGGGACTGAAGACTCCTCCTCCTACCGGACTGTCGGATGACAGTTGTCCTCCTGAGCGGCAGTGACCTCCCGCCTCTGAAGTAGTCCACACGGACCACCTGGAACTCCACTCTCCTTGTCCCACAAGGAAGTGGAAGGAGTCGCACCCTCCTGTTGACGTACTAGTCGTCAACACACTCTCCTGCTGTCGACTGCAACTGCAGTTGTCCTTCCCTTGCTGCACCTCCCTTTGCGGGAAGCACTTGCTCGGGCTCTCTCTCGGTTACCAAAACCAGAGAGAACGACAACTCTGCAGAGCAATCAACTTGCACTGAGTTGTACTCTGAGAAGCCCCCAATACCCCTATATATATAGGTGGGTCATGGGACAGGGTTCTCTGTGCCCGGCAATACGGGACTAAAGCAGGAGTAGAAGGGTTCGGGATTTTCCACAAAAAGCAACTGTCTCGCAACCTGAACCGATCGATTCACCACTGAACTGATCGTTTGGGACCCTTGAACCGATCGGTTCACTCATGAACCGATCGGTTGGGGTTCCAGGTTGGTTCCCGATTGACTTTCCTTGTTTCTTTCCCAATTGGTATCGAATACCAATATAATTCCCAATCGAATTGGGCAATTGAAACGAAAGGAAAATTCTCACCAATCCTACTTTCCCAAGTTGCTCGATTGCACCAGTTGAACCGATCGGTTCAACACTTGAACCGGTCGTTTCACTCTGTGCATGAGCCGATCGGTTCAACAATTGAACCGACCGGTTCAGCAACCTCAGCCGACCGGTTCATCACACGAACCGATCGGTTGGGAATGCAGATTGTGCAGAATCAGTCAAATGCGATTTCAATCAATCCGATACTCCAATCAACTCGTCCAACACCTTGAACACTGTGATATTGAGCTATCGATTAATTGAGTGTTTAATTGAACTACTAAACTTCTTTAGTAATCAATCTAAACATTGCTTGTGGACAAAACTCCTCTTCCAGGTTGAATCCTATTTGTGTGACCCTGCAGGTCCATTTCACGTTGGTAGTGAAGGTCCATAACACTTATGACTTCACAAGCAAAGAGCGGTGCCTAGTCACACATCAGTGCTACCCAAGTGAAAGTAGAAAGTTGGAGAACAACTTTCATCCTACAATCCGTGAATGGTGTTACAGTGAATGTATAATTCCTTTGTTACTGATATCCAGAATGAACTCGAGGCATGGAACATTCATCCTGTCAATGTTCATTCATTTCCTTGATCTCAGAGTAGACCGAGTGAGATGTGTATGACATCAATATCACATATTGATTCACACGTGCATGCACATGCCTTTCTCAATCCTACTCATCAAGTGGCCAAGGATATCAAACTCCCTCAGGAGGGACAAATCCCATATCTATCACTCACCCCTCAAAAGCCCCATGTGTCAAAGCCACACAATCATCACCTTTATAACAACCCATGTTTCAGGATTGTGTTTGATGATGTCAAAGTGTACCCAACGACATGTGTCGAGTGTAGTGATTTCAGGTCCAAGAATCACACTCACCACCATCACTGTGAGAGCTTACTGTGACTACCAAGTCATGGTTCCATGTGTCACTCTCACGGTGGGTCTGTCCGGTACCTTGTTCTCTAACAAGTACCTATGTGCTTGGTTTGATATCACCATATCATGACTAATGAGATTCTGTCATCAACCAACACACAATGTAGTCTTTAGTGTTATTGATGTCTATGGTTATTTCCACAATAACAACCGACTAGGGACTAAACAAGAATGTATACTCTTAACATTCATATGATCTCATCGTTTAGGTCATGAACCTAAAAGCATATGTCATTGAGTAATACAATCTTTAGACATCTATCATGTTACACCATCATCTCAGAAATAGTTTAAACATATAGATTGGAAATTGCCTTTATTATTATTCAAATCATTTACAAAGTATCCCATTACAATCATCATATGACTTGCTCTATCGGCCATAACCACGCTATACATCCACCACAAAACTCATTTTAGAGAGACGCGTATCGATTGCATTCATATTACATATCATATATGTATATTGGGATTTGTGGATTTAGGATTGGACATGCATAAAGCCAATTTTATTCGCATTGTATGCAATAAATAAAGGTGTGAAACCAAAATTGATCATATCGATAATCCTAAAGTATAGAGCAGTTGACGTGGCTCTGATACCACTGTTTGGGTTTTAGGGGAGGAAGAGAAGGCAGCGGAAACAAAAAAAAATTCTCTTCCCCAAACCCAAAACAAGGAAACGTGTCAACGTCTATACAATAGGAAAGGATGGTTCATGGAATCATACCTTGTCCCGAGGCTTGCTCGACGACAATACCTCGCGGCTTGCATGGTAGGCGAAGGAAGCGCCCACCCAGCAAAACAAAACTTGGTGGAATAAGGGGACCGACCCCTTTGAATTCCACGCCCTTTTGAGGGCGAAGTTTGATCGAGGATTGGCGAGGAGAGGTGGAAGAAAAAGCTATGGATGGATGACAGAGTGATCTTCACCTCCGGTCTTGGACAGTTCTGTGCAGCTCTTGGTTGCATCTTAACGACTCCTGGTCTCATCGGGACTGTCGGGATGGACAACTATCCTCCGAGCGGCAGAAATCTCCCGCTTCTGCACACAGACCACCTGGAACTCCAATCTCCTTGTCCCACAAGGAATTAGAAGGAGTCGCACCCTCCTGTCAGCGTACTAGTCACTGACACACTCTCCTACCACAAATCGCTTTCTACAGTTGTCTTTCCCTTGCTGTGCCTCCCTTATTGGGTAGCACTTGCTCGGGCTCTCTCGGTTACCAAAACCAGAGAGAACGACAACTTTATAGAGCAACTGGTTGCACTGAGTTGTTCTTAGAGAAGCCCCCAATACCCCTATATATAGGAGGGTCATGGGATAGGGTTCTCTATCCTGGGAAATGCAGGACTAAAGTAGGAGTAGAAGGTTCGAGATTTTCCACAAAAACAACCAACTGCACAACCTGAACCGATCGTTTCATTTTTGAAACGGTCGGTTGGGGACCTAATCCGGTCGGTTGACACCTCAACCGATCAGTTGGGACCCATGAAATGATCAGTTCACTTCTGAACCGATCGGTTCGTGGTCCTGGTCAGTTCCTGATTGACTTTCCATCTTTTGTTTCCAATTGTATCAAATACCAATCCTTGTTCCAATCAAATTGGGCAAGTGAAACGAAAGGAAAGTTTCTCACCAATCCTACTTTACCAACTTGCTCAGTTGCATAAGTTGAATTGATCGTTTCAACAGTTGAAGCAATCGTTTCATCCTGTCCAGGAGCCGATCGACTCACCACTAGAGCCGATCAGTTCACCAAGCTCAGCCGATCGGTTCATCACATGAGCTGATCGGTTGGGAGTGCAGATTGTGCAAAATCAGTCAATTGCAGTTTCAATCAATCTGATACTCCAATCAATGTGTCCAACACCTTCAACATTATGACACTGAGCTATCAATTAATTGAGTGTTTAATTGAACTACTAAACTCCTTTAGTAATCAATCTGAACATTGTTTGTGGACAAAAATCCTCTTCCATGTTAAATCCTATGTGTGTGACCCTATAGGTCCATTTCACGTTGGCAGTGAAAGTCCATAACACTTATGAATTCACAAGCAAAGAGCGGCGCCTAGTCACACATCAGTGCTACCCAAGTGAAATAGAAAGTTGGAGAACAACTTTCAATCCTACAATCCGTGAATGGTGTTACAGTGAATGTATAATTCCTTTGTCACTTATATCCCGAATGAACTCGAGGCATGGAACAGTCATCCTGTCAATGTTCATTCACTTTCTTAATCTCAGAGTAGATTGGAAGAGATATGTATGACATCAATATCACATACAGATTCACACATGCGTGCACGCCTTTCTCAATCCTACTCATCAAGTGGCCATGGATATCAAACTTCCTCAGGAGGGACTAATGCCATATCCATCACTCACCCCTCGAAAGCCCCATGTGTCAAAGCCACCCAATCCTCACCTTTATAACAACCCATGTTTCAAGACTGATGATGTCAAAGTGTGCCCAACGACATGTGTTGAGTGTAATGATTTCAGGTTAAAGAATCACACTCACCACCATCACTGTGAGTACTGACTGTGACTACCATGTCATGGTTCCATGTGTCAAACTCACAGTGGGTTTATCCGGTACATTTGTTCTCTAACAAGTACCTATGTGTTTGGTTTGATATCTCTATATCATGACTAATGATATTCTATCATCAACCAACACCACAATCTAGTCTTGTGTGTCATTGTTGCCTATCTACCTTCCATAATGACATCTGACTAGGGACATAATGAGAATGTACAAACTCTTAGCATCTGTATGATCTCATCGTTCAGGTCCTTAACCTGAATGCATACATCATTGAGTACTGTTATTCTCTAGACATTCAATTTGTTCTATCACTATCTCATATGACTTCACTAGAAAGAATTGGAAGCTCGCCTTTGAGGTTTATCAAATCAATCTTAATGTATCCCACCAATCATCTCATGATTGGCTCTCAGGGCATACATACCAACATCCTAGAGTCAGTAATGCATGTGGAAAGAGAAAATGAGATTAGTTAATTTAATACACAAAAGTCTTCAAAAGGGAAATCTAATTGCATATTCAGATTCTACATACTCGAATTAGCTAAGGTGTCAAATTGCATTTAATTCGGAGTTTGTTTACACCCTCAAATGAGGAGAGAGAAAAGGTTTTTATATATATATATATATATATATATATATATATATATATATATATATATATATATATATATATACTTTGATCTAAATATGATTAGGAATACCCATAAATTTCATGTCTATATGACTTTCACATGCAATCTGGATCATTTCCGCCACCCAACGACTCCCAATCATCTCCTAGCTCACAGCCTCTATGGAAATAGAGTTGAGTTTGTTCGATTTTCAAACACTGACATCTTTCTCTATTATCCATCTTTTTCCATGCTTCTTTTTCCTACGAGTTGCAAATTAGATTCCTCCTTTGTCAAGCCATTGATCATGTAATTTCATGGTCAATTTAGAAAACACCCAAATTCAGTTCGCAATGTCTCGAACCTCCCACACCCACAAAACCCAGAACCAACCCACACCTATGAATATTAGTACCCCTGCCTCTGTTAGCATCCATGCTACTCTTCTCTCATGTCAATTTTCTCTGAGCTTATTCGTTCAACCATCTCTGACTAGAACTTTGTGTGGGGTTTGCAACACTTTGCCCTGGTCCTCGACTCTTTGGCAGTGCAATTAGTAAGTGTAGTTGAATTCTACTCTTTATTTCTTTCTGTTGTTTTGACAAATCCCGAAGTATCGTCGTTTTTCCTAAATCTACCCCAAGCTCTAGCCTACTGCTCGAACATCAATGGTGTTTGGGTGATAGGGGAGGAATCCCCACACCTATGTTCCCAATTCTGACCTCCTATTTTCTTCTTTCAGTGCTTTCCCTCACCAAGGGTAGATCAGTAATTTTCCCCTCATTTTCTTTTGTTTGGGGCGAGTCTCACTGGACTTTGACCAGGTGACTTGGATGCCTCTGATTGTGCCAAGTTAGCAAGCACCAACCCCACTCATTCTCCCTCTTGTGACCTCTCTTTGATTATTTGGAGTTTTCTGATTGGCCCAACTTGTAAAAATCATATCTTTGAATCCACTTGACCAAAAGTTAACTAAAAATATGTTCTAAAATAAAAAAATGTGTTCTTTCTAATAAAAATGGTTTCAACATATGATTTCCATGTTTTCTTGTAGGATAACTTTTGGATAATGAATTTAATGCATAAAATCCATAAAAATTACAACTGAATCTTATTAATTCCAAAATGAACATAAAAATATGTTTTCTTGATAATGAGAACTTAATCAGTCAATTGGTGAGATTTTTAGAGTAAAAAAAGGTCCAAATTAGGGTTTTTCTACATTAAGGTGCATTATATGCTCTAACACATGTTAATAAATGAAAACAGGCAAAGTTGAACTTGGGATTATCTAGAAGTAGTAAAAGTTGATAATTAAACACAATAAGAGAGGTATGTGCATTTTTACACCCTAAGTTTGAATATTTTAAAACCAAACCTTATTTTTCCTAATGAGGTATTTTATGAACCCTAATCTCTCCATTCATATTTCTTTTTCTATATTTGCCTCAAAATTAGTATTGAATTCTATTTCTAGGGTCTTGTACCCCACTGCCATGTTCCAAATAATTGATGCTACTACTTGCCATAATTTATCTTTAGCATATTCATTTTATTAGACTATTTAGGTAATGTATTGGTACTTTTTTACAACCACCAATAAATAGGGCATGTATTATTTCTCCCTGGGGAATGCGTTATTCTCCCCCTTATAAAATTGTTGTAGGTGACTGAAATGTGTTATTCTTACTCACATATTGGTTGAGGTTAGGAAGGTGCCTCAATCGTACTTAGTTAACATAGAAACTAATAATGATGCATGCAAATCTTTTACTATTTTCTTGTTATCACAAGCATTTATTTGATTTTCCCTCATACTCTTGATCATCTACATCTTTAGATGGAATCTTAGCCTTTTTTTCCATGTTATTTTTTTACCTTTTGTCCTTGTTCACTATTGACACATACGTTGTTTTCTTCTCTTGCTGGGTGATCCCAACCACCTAGGCCTAGTATCAGAGTGCACAACCAGAGCTTGGAGGCCTAGCCTAGGATTAGGATAGAGAGTAAGTGGCTTTCAACATGGACCCGACTCATGTAATTGATGTTTGGAGACAAACTTGTAAAGGTTTATATTTCCCTCTATCTAGACCCTTATGTTGTAAAATCCATCTAAACCCTACATGGGAGATGATGATGTACCTTTGTAAATTGAATATAATCATTACTTTTATTCTGTTGCTATACACTTTGGTCTTTTGTATAACATTATATAATGATTTGAAAATTTTACACCTATTCCAGTATATATTTTGAGTATATTTAGAATGGATGATTCATTCTTCAAATTTTTGTAAGGAGTGGATCCCCTCTAGGTCCCACTCTTCACAACATGGTATCAGAGCCCATGGTAGTCAGAATCTAACAATGGAGTGGATCACCTCTAGGTCCCACTCTTTACAACACGGTATCAGAGCCCATGGTAGTCAGAATCTGACTATTTCAATTTTGTTTCCAAAATTAGAAACCTTATCTTACATAGTTCCCCTTTAAGTGACATGTTTGCCTAAGATTTGACCCATTATACTCTTGATATGATTAAATGTTCATTTTAAATCATATGAGTTTCATATTAGAAATATGATTAGTTAACCTGTATGTGATGATTCTGTTAGGTAACTACTAGGGTATAAGTTGAAAACAAAGGTTTCTAGAAAGGATTAGGGTGCGGGGGCTAGCAATATTGTCCTCCACCCACTAGCTTGGTTTATGAGGACTCCCTTATTCATATGATACCTACCTGGCCTGAGCTAATACTGACTTTTCAAAATAGCATACCTATAGGTAGGACATCTATGTTGAATACTCCTGGGAACCTTGTATGTTGACCTTGTCACTTGTGTGAAGATGGATACCCGATATAGTTCCATTATGTCCCATAGAACCACATGTTTGGGCAGTTTATCCCTAGAACCTAGACCTTGAGGTTGAAGTTTTAGATTCTATACATTGTTTAGTTAGACTCACCCTTTTATCTCTAGTTTAGTTTGAATTGGTAGGTCAAACCTTTAAGGGGTGGAGGGATAGTAATATTGCCTCAATAGATCATGGATATGTTTATTTCAGAGACAAAATCCTTTTTAATGGGATGGGGTCCTTAACATACCAAAGTCTATCTGCTCTAACTCTAGAATCCCTAACTCCATGATTAGGAGGTTAGTGTGCTTTATCCTTAAAATTGAGCAAACAAGTTATCGTTGAAACCCCACATGTTTGTTTATATACTAAAGAACATATAATAGTCATGTAGTGAATGGTTCATATTTTTGAACCCCAATTAATATTTAGTGCAAATAATATAAGTAACTCACATATTAATTTTAATTTTGGGAAATCATGATGCTAATCATTTCTTGGAGTAACAAATGTGCACCAATCTTAGACTTCATTTATACTAAGAAACTATAGGTGAAGTATAATGATCATGTGGGCCTAAACACTAAGTTGTAACCATCTAACTTTAATGTATGCACCCTCGATGGCTTTCATGATACATTAGTGATGTTACGTGTCAGAATTAAATAACATACTTTGATACACCTAAATGACATATAATCATCTAATCATATATTAATCAAGTTATCAAATATAACTCTTATCACCTTGTTCTCAAATACACACCTAATTAATCTTCTAATCATAACTTGGTTATGTGAAATAATACATTAATATGTAATATGTTCCACCTTCTTCACTAAAATACATATAATGACTTCAATATGGATAGGAGGTAATTGGATTCACACAAGTATGCATAATTAATAATTGGAAGTGAATAAATATGACTAAATAATTTATGAGGACATTAATGTGAGTATGAAAAGTAATATGAATTATTTTAATATAGATATAAGTAATTAATAGGATATTATTTGAATTAATTGTAGACTTCATAACAAATTGGATAAAATGTATTCTATGCAAAATAATCTGATATAATTCAATATGGTGATAATACAAGGATAATGGAGTCTAAATCCAAATTAATAAGGACAATAATTGAGAATATTAATGTAAACATTGATAAAATTGAGTATAACCCTAATTGTGCTAAAACTCTTGATGACATATATAATAAATGTCTATTGTTTCTTGCATAACAATTAAATGTAACTCTTTTGGCATAAAAGTTGATATAATTGGGCACAATTAAAAGAATAATAATGATAATGTGATATCCTAATAAATATAATGCTAATAAGACAAAATTGTTGATTGTGTTATATCTCATAATAAGAAATTTTAATAGTGGAATCCTTTATGATCAATAAGCACCTGACCCATGAGGAGCTGCCTATGAAGATACTAAATTCCCAAGTTAATAAGTTCAAGAACAAGGAGTTGAGTTATTGAATGTTATGGTAGAAGTTTTATGGTTTGAACCTGGGAGTTAGAGATGAGAAGTAACATACTAACCCTTCCTCTTTGATTGAGATTTAGGGTACAAAATCCTTTTTAAGGAGTGAAGTGTCGTAATGAACTGAAATCTAGGGATATTCTCTTTTTGACCCTTTTCCCAAACGTTTCCTTTCCTTTCTATCTTTTTGTCCTTGATGTTGAAATTGTGGATTTATTAGTGGTTTGTGTGAATTTGATCACCATTTATGCAAATGTATGGGTTTATGCATAAATACCTCAATAGATGTTTCAATCTAGGTCTAAAGTGCAACTTTTCCATTTATGTGATATATTGATAAAATGAATTCTTTCTAGAACATTCCTTAGCCTTTTGTTAGCAAGAAAGAGATAAAGAGATCAATAATAACTCTTCAAACAAGATAATGTGATATTGAATTATTTAAAATGAGAAATAGTGGTAATAACGGATAACAAGCCAAAACTCATAAAAGGCATACTAATTGGTTAATGATAATTTTAGATTCGTTTTCCTTGAGTTTTTTTTTACTTTGAGGCCAAGTTTCATAATTTTGAGATAATAATAACTATATCAATTATATGTGGAAAAAATATGAGTTTTCTGCAAAAATATCAAATAAAATATTAAATGACTCCAAAAGAGAATCATAGATTCATAATCTACACATTAAAAATAACCTTTGGTTGAATTTTCATGTAACTTGGATGATCTATAATATACATGTGTAGATTAGGAGAGAGAAAGTATGTAAAAGCCCAAAATATTAAATAATAAGAAAAATAATCTCAAAGGATAAAAGGTATGGAAAATTTGTGTTCCGCATGTTTAGTTTGCTTGAGGGTGAAGTTTCATCAAATTTGGAGAATCCGAGAGTCATTAATGGATGAGGAAAGAGAAAATGAGATTTGCTAATTTAATGAATCAAAAATCTTCAAAAGGGAAATCTAATTACATGTTCAGATTCAACATAGTCGAAATAGCTTAGGTGTTAGATTTCATTTAATTTGGATTTTGTTTACACCCTCAATTGAGGAGAGAGAAAATGTTACAAATATATATATATATATATATATATATATATATATATATATATATATATATATATATATATCACTTTAATTAAAATATGATTTGGAATAACATTAACTGTCATGCCTATATGATTTACACAATCTGGACCATTGGATCTACAATCCAACAACTTCTAGTTATCTCCTAGATCAACAAAGTTGAGTTTATTCAAAAAAAAAATATTGGTGGGGGGTACCGAGATAATTTATTCATCCTGCTCTCGGGTTGCAGGAAAAATAGATGAAGTAGTTATTACATGATTCACCCGTTGTCCATTCTAGAGCTCAGCTTGTATGACCTCAGGGCATTGGGGCCAGGCAATGGGTTCCTTCACATGACAGACCACCCATTTGACAAGGAAGTCAGCTAGGTCATTCGATTCTCTTTTGATGAATTGGATATGAATAATAGGCTTCAACACCTTGAGATCTTCAAATCTAGTGAGGAAGATCTTATACATAGGCATGTAAGTTTCTCTAGAAGTTAAAACAGACCAAGCCAGTTTACTATTAGTTTCCATCAGTACATGCTCTGGTCTGTGGATTACTACCTCAATACCCCTGCAGATTGTGAGAAGTTCCACTTCCAGGATCGGGTAGGCGCTGGTCGGCTGCGCACCCGCCATGAGCCAATGTTGATGTGAGTTCTTCACCACAAAACTTGTGGCCGTATGATTTGCGTGTTTACGAACTGAGCCATCGACATTGATTTTAACGGTGTTCCCAGGGATTGGTGCCCATCTTGATGTTGGTGTCGGGTTGTACGCGAGAGTTTTGGGCCTGAAAGCAAGCAGGCTACAGTGTACTTTGGCTGAGATGGTTGTTGGAAGGGATAGTGGAGGACGTTGTGTGCCATTGAAGACCCACTCGTTCTTTTTTATCCACAGGTGTTCTGTTAGCATGGCAAACTAGGTAGATCTTATACGACCCCCAGTTGTGTGCTTCAAATTATGGCGAAACCATTCTAACAAGGTATTCTCTGGTTCAAATGCAACTTTGTAGGACTTGGTAATGCCATCCCTCACCTGTTGTACGTAGGGTTAGTCTTTGAGGACATGGATGGTCGTTTCAGTAGTATGTCTACATCTGGGACATTTGTCATCCCTGATGAAGCCTGTTCTGAAACGGTTGAGGTTCATCATCAGGCCTTCGTGGAGGGATTTCCATAGGAACACCTTGGTGCATTGTGGCATCTCTAGTTTCCAAATGGTGGTCCAGTTGCCAGGGGATCAGATACAAACTTGGATATCTTGCTCGATTCTCCATATTTTCCACATTTCTTTTGTCTATGAGTTGCAATTTATATTTCATTTCTGTCCAGCCATTACTCACACGATTTCAACATGAATTTAGAAAATTCCTAAAATCAATTTGCATCCTCTCGAACCTCCCATACCCACAAACCCTAAAACCAACCCACACCTATAAATATTATTACCCCAATCTCCATTAGCATCCATGCTACTCTTCTCTCATGCCAATTTTCTCTGAGCTTATTCGTATAGCCATCGCTAACTGGAACATTGCATGGGGTTTGTGATACTTCTCCCTAGTACTCGACTGCTTCGGTGGTGCAATTAGTAAGTGCGAGGAGTTCGTGAAACCCTACTCTTTCTTTCTTGTTGTTTTGACGAATCACCAAGTATCGTGGTTTTGCCTAAATCTACCCCACGCTCCAGCATTCTGCTCGAGCAGAAATGGTGGGCGGGTGATAGGGGAAGAATCCCCCTCCTATTTTTCCTATTCTCCCATCCTATTTTATTCTTTCGTTGTTTTCCCTAGATAAGGGTAGAACGGTAAATTTTCCTTTTTTTGTTAGGGGCAAGTCTTGCTGGCCTTTGACTAGGTGACTTGACTGCCCTCCGAGTGGGCCAAGTCAAAAAGGCCCGGTCCCACTCGTTCTCCTTCTTGCGAGCTCTATTTGATTATTTTGAATTTTTTTATTGGTCCAACTTGTAAAAATCATGTCTTTTAATCCACTTAACCAAAAATTAAGTAAAATTTGCTTTGAAATCGGAAAAATGCATTATTTCTAATTAAAATTGTTTCAAGGTCCGATTTTCATGTTTTTTTGAAGGATGAGTTTTCGAGAATGAATTTAATGCATAAAAACCATAAAAATTACAACATAATTATATTAACTTTAAAATTTACATAAAAATATGTTTTCTTGATCATGATAATATAATAAGTCCATTAGTAAGATTTTCAAAGTCAAAGTATGAGTTTTTCTAAAAAGGTGCAAAATTAGGGTTTTTCTACATTAAGGTGCATTATATGCTCTAATACATTTTAATAAATGGAAATAGGCAAAGTTGAACTTAGGATCATCTAGAAGTGGTGAATTTGATAATTGAACTCAATAAGAGAGGTATGTGCATTCTTACACCCTAAGTTGGGATATTTGCAAACCAAACCCTATTCACCCTAATGAGGCATTATATGAACCCTAATCTCTCTATTACTATTTATTTTGCTATATTTGCTTCAAAATCAATATTGAAATTATATTTCTTGGGTCTTGTACCTGACCGCCATGTTGCAAATATTTGATGCTTCTACTTTCCATTATTTCTTTTTAGCATGTTGATTTTATTAGACTATTTAGCAATTGTAGTGGTACTCTTGTACATGCATATATAGGGTATGTATTATTTCTCCCTGGGGAATGTGTTATTCTCCCCATTATAAAATTGTTGTAGGTGACTGGAATGTATTATTCTCCCATACCTATTGGTTGAGGTTAGGTAGGTGCCTCAATCCTACTTAGTGAAAATAGTCAATATTAATAATGCATGCAAATGTTTGACCTTTTTCTAGTTATGGTAAGCATCTATTTGATTATCCATCATATTCTTGACCATCTTCATATGTGGATGAAATCTTAGCCTTTATTTCCATGTTATGTCTTTAACTTTTGTACTTGTTCACTATTGACACATACCTTGTTTCTTTTTCTAAATGGGTTATCCCAACCACCCAAGCCTAGTATATGAGTGCGCAATAAGAGCTTGGAGGACCAGCCTAGTATTAGGATAAACAGTGTGTGTCTTTCAGCATGGTCTTAACTCATGTAGTTGATGTTTGGAGACAAACTTGTTATGGTTTACATTCCCTCTATCGAGACCCCTATGTTGTAATATCCATGTAAACCATATATGGGAGATGATGATGATGTACCTTTATTAAATTGTTACCATTACTTTTCTTCCCCTGATATGCACTTTGGTCTTTTGTATACCATTATATAAAGACTCAAAAAATGTGCACATGTTCCAGCATACCTTTTGAATATGTTAGGAATGGATATTTTATTCTTCAAATTTTAGTAGGGAGTAGATGCCCTTTGGATCCCGCTCTTTATAGGTGATAAAAAGTGTATGAAAAGGCACACCATCTTTAGATATATGACTAACTAGAAAATACTAGGAGGTAGCAAAAAACCAAAGTATAAAATATATATGAGGTAGGTGGTCACCTAAACCTAATTGTGTACATACTATAACCCTAAAGTACACATCAAGGTCAAATATTCCAACATAGATGAGTATATTGAATATCAAGGTATATCTACGATCCTAATATGAGAATACAGCATTAGTGGAATCAAATTTCAAGGAAGAGATTCTCTTAAAGGTTGCTAGTAATGTAGCATCCCAAGTTACATGTTCCATAACATTTTAAATGTGCAGTTAAATACAAATATACAAACATTAGGGTTTCTTATGAAAATTTTCCATATAATGTTATATATTTCTTAAAATATGAAATAAAATGTATTCTAGGTTTATTACAATATGACCAGGAAGTGTCTTGAATTTCATGAGGTTTGAAGTTGTCCAACTATTTAATTAGTAAATACATAATAATTTAAAAGTGGAGATATACAAGTTAGATTAATTTAAAATTTCTACATTTTACATTTAATATTGGCATATAATTTCAAGAATTTATTGGGACATTTATTGGCATATAATGTTATAATTTTATCAAGTTTAGATATTTATACAAAATAACTTAAGTGGATTTTGGTCTGATTCAAGATGAAATATGAGACATAATGACATTTAAGTCAACAAAAGAAGTTTCATAATATTTTGAGAATATTTAGAGATCCATATTAATAGTTAAAGATGGGTAACAAGATAAGTGAAAAAGAAAAGAAAGGAAGAAAGGAAATTGACAGGTGAAGAGTGACTCCCAGTTTATTATAGACTAGGGGATGCCTCCGCCTTCTCTAGAAGGTTTAGGAGGCTATAATTCTCCTTGATTTACATGAGAATTAGAGTGTTTCTATGTGAAAAGGAGAGAGAGTGACATATAATGAAGAAGATGAAGTGATGTGGTAGCACAAAAGAGAAGCAACATTAGGGTTTTCAACCCTCACTTCCCCTGGCATTAACACTATGACCCACATTGAGGAGCCATGTCAAAGGTGAGGGCATGATATTCCTAGAGATTTGTGTCATGATCGGTGCGATCCACCATGCTAGATCATAGTCACCCCGACTAGCCAAGAATTGAGCAGGACATATAAGAGGAGCAACCACTGATAGATCGCTGCCCCAATAAGGAGACGGATCCCAAGGAAGAACTAAGACCAAGAAAGAAAAAGAAAAGGAGTGTGTGCACATGATACACACTGTGATTTCAAATCAATGGATGATATCAATCGAAGCTCAAGTATATTTAAAAACATAGCTTGAGATGGGGTTATATGTCCTAGGTGTAAATGGTATTGTTAAAATATCCTTCAAAATATAATTTTTGATGTATGAAAATTAATATATTTTGTAGCCAAGGTAGGTATGGCTACATGACATGTTCATGGTAGACATGATCTGGCACAAGTCCTGGTGGAGGTGGTCCTGGACCTGAAGGTTGTACGCCTGCTGGTGTATCATGTCACCCATGAGGTCTTCATTGGACACTAAGAAAGAGGTGCAATCAGGTCAAGGTGGTTGTGGAGGTGGAGGGGCCTAGTTGGAGGTAGACGTGGATGCTCCAGGTGTGATGGAGGAGGTAGGCTAGAAGGTCTTTTTGACTGTGTTTTCACTAATGCAAACTCCTTTCTGAATAGATTTGTAATTGAGATCATGGAAAAGAGATTTCTTGGTATCAAAGGTGAAAAGGCCACTGATCAAGGTAGGGTAGGGTGGGTGGGTACCACGGGTGTTCTTTCCTAAGTCACAGAAGGCCATGTGATGTAGAATGTATCGTGAAAACTTGATACCAAAATTCTTTAAGAGACAGTACATGATCATAGCACTATTTTCTGCAATTTGCATTTGATTATTCTTTGGGTGGACTTGTAGTATGAGTATTGTATTCTTAAGATCGAGGGAAGAGGATGGAAAGATTGACTTCTTCCTATAGGGTACGTGAGGCTTCATCAAGAACATGTGGACATCAGGGAGAGTAAGATCAAAAGTTCTTATATAAAGTCTCAGGGTCTAAAAGGTCTAAATAGTCAAGATATTCCTTCCTCCATGTGTCGGTCACGTCAGTTCCATTGAAAAAGATATTCAAAGAATCTTCAAAGATTGTGAATTTGGTCCTAACAATTATAGAAGTGAAGATTACCTGGCTATCGGGAGGTGGCACTATAGTATCATAGTTCCATGAATAATTTCCATAGAATTCATGGACCGCCTTGGTGCTTGTGATGGAGTTTTCATATCATCTACGTTCTACACATAGAGCACCTAGGTTATGGGTATGGAAAAGATCAAAAATCTCTATGATAACCTCTTTTGTTTTGGGATGAGGCTCAAACAAGGCTCTAAAAGGAAAGGGGTTCCAAGGAAGGATCTCCTTGTAGCGATTGAGAGCTTCGATGGAGAGAAAAGAGGTTCCATCAAAGGATATGAGGCAAGAGTTGGAGGAGGATGGGGTAGAACCAGTAGGGGATTTTCTCTTTCTTCTGTTGGATACCATGGGGTTGGATTGAGAAGAAACAACAACCAAAATATGGAGATATCCTCACCAACTAGTCATCTAAGAACCTAGGATGGATGTGGGAGAGGAAAGAAAGGCTATGAAAGGAAAGGGAAGGGATGTGAGAACCTAGGGGTTGAAGGTCAAGGGAGTTGGAGGTAGGAAATCAATTGACTTTTTTATAGTTGAGAGGGAGAAATGTTGGTTGAGCCCTATTTAAGTTTTCTCCAACTCAGGCATCGGTTGAATTCTGAGATTGAGGAACTCGACTAGTCGACCTGTTCATAGAACCTTCAGCTAAGGGATCCGTCTGTTTGGCAACTTGACAGACGCGTAGCTTGTCCAAAAACTTAAATTTTAATTCCTAGTCTCTTTAGAGTGCTAAGTAAATTTATTTATATATCCTATTATGCATTTTAGACATATTGAGGAACAATTCACTCATCATAGGGTACTATTTTGTAGTCAAACAAGTGTTTGTGAAAAATATCCAAAATGAATAAAACAAGGCATAGAAACAAGGAAATTTTAGCACATATCAAGAAAGAGATGATCAATTTTAAGAAACATTACCAATTCTAGTTCCCTTATATTTGATATTGTAGGAGATGGAATCTAGAAGTAATAATTCTAAAGAAGTAAATAGAACAAGATAACCATTATCCAAAAGTTGACTAACACTCATTAAATAGTGATGTAGGCCATCCACAAGAAGTACATTCTTGATGCAAAGTGAATCACCTACATGACCCTCACCTATTACCATACCCTTGTTGTTGTCCCCAAATGTCACTGGTCCTCCTTTCTTCTTGATGAATTCATTGAAATGGCTTATTTCACCCGTCATGTGTTTTGAACAACCACTATCAACAATACCTTTGCCTTTTACCTAAAAAAGGAACACAATCGGTTCCCAATCCAAACTTTGGGATATGTGGTTATCTTGGGGACCCACGTCATATTTGGGTTGGTGTCATTCTCCCTATAAGGACAAAACTGTAGAATAGTGTTCATCACTCCTACAATGAACACAAACCATAGGGTTCTTAGAGCCAGAAGACTCTCCATGGAATATTGGAGGTCCCTTTCTCTTCTTCTTACCTTTTCCTTTGCCTTAGCCTTTTGAGTCACCCTTGTATCCTAAACCACTCATACCACTATGTTTGGTGGAGTGATCCAAGACTTCATTTAAGGACTTCTTCCCTTTGAGGAAGGTTTGCAAAGTGGCTCTCATTTGTGATTGTGATTGGTAAGAGTGACAACAGTAGAAGACAAATGAGCAATAACATCATTAACATGAAGTAGGTCAGTCTCTAAGCAGAGGGATTTAGTTAAATAAGAATTTCTTTCCAATGAAATAGAAGCAACTTCATTTCTAGGAAAATCAGATCAAGAAGATAGATCATTAATTTGAGCAGGAAACCTAGATTTTATCAGTTCTAAGAAAGACAAGATCATCAAGATAAATTCTATTTTCATCCTTAGTGGTGCACAAGAAAGCTTAAGATCATTAATTTTAGTTTTCATGCAAATCAAGCTTATCTACTAGGGCTTGGTTTTCTTCCTAAAGACTAGTGATTTTCTTAATGTAGACACCATTCTCAACTTCAACTCCATTGTATTGGAGCTCAAGATCCAAAAACTACCCTTGCAAGGAATCAATGCTATCAAGATGTAACTTCTCATTTAGATCAAGAATCTCAACTTTAGCATATAAATCATTAATGATCTTACCAAAGCTCTTCTTCTTAGATTTACATCCGGAGTAAGAAGAGAAGGTAGCATTAAGCATATCAATAAGAGTTTCTTTGGATAACTCATGCAATCTTACCTCACTTACCTCACCAATGCCTTCACTTGTGGAGGCCATGAGTGTAATATGGCATTCTCCTTCATCAGATATTGACTTACTACAACAAGATTCCTCCCAAGATCCATGAGCTGAATCTTTGCTTCTTTTATCCTTCTTATCCTTCCACTTGTACTTGCCTTCCTTATTGTAGTCGTCCTTCTTCTCGGGGCTTCTCTTATGGTGGCTGTTTTTGCCCTTTGGACATGAATTCTTGTAGTTCCCCATTGGTCCACATTCATAAAACCTAGGAGTTGAGGATTTGGAAGACTTTTCCTTGAAGTGTTTTCCCTTGGAGTAGTTTTCTTCATGATCACTAGAGCCATCATCTTCACTTGAGGAGGGAAGAGAGGACCGACGAGCAAGTTGTCATTGAAGATTCATTTCCTACACTTGAGCTTCGAATGCATTGTCTTTCATCTTCTTTGATTCATTCTCGACTTCCTTATCATCTTCTTCTTGCTTGTAAAGCCTTGGATCATGAGCTTGAAGGTTGTTAATTATCTACTTGGTGGCCAAGTCTATAAGACTTATAACTTCTTCAATTGAAGTCACCTTGGGTTCCCATCTATTGGGAAGGGATGTAAGTATCTTGGAGTTGATTTCACATCTATCCCAGGGGTATCCCATAGTTTCAAGCCCGTTGACGATGGTGTTGAGCCTTGATTACATGTCTTCCACTCTTTCCTTCTTGCCCATCTTGAAGCTTTTAAGCAACCAATTGAGCATGTAGATCTTGGTCTCCTTGACTTGTTGTGTGCCCCCATATGTGATGCACAACTTGTTCCAAATCTCACGGGCTCTATCCCAAGAAGAGATCGGGTTGAATTCGGAGGGAGTGAGGGAAGCATAGATGATGCTTATCACATTGGCATTGACATGCACCTTCTTGACTGTAGCTTCATCACAAGTACCTACATCATTGATTGTGTCCTTGTATGGAAGATTCACCACCTTCCACATGTCGTTGTTGGTCCCCTGAAGGAAGAACTACATTCATAATTTCCAATGGAGGAAATTGGTGTCGTCAAAAACCAGAGTCCTCAGGGAGAAGCGTACTTCTAAGTTAAGGGACCCAAGTAAGTCTCCCATCTTCTCCACTTGTGGGAGATTTGTCTGAGATGACCGTAGCATTGATACCACTTTTTGGATCGAAGGTCTCTAGAGGGGGGTGAATAGAGATTCAAAACATGCCCAAAAATAGTTGGACCATCAATTTACTTCAACTAGGATGAATAGCAAATAGTCAATTTGATGGCAATATAAACAAGCACAACAAGGATGAGAGAAACTAAAGCAACCAATTGGACAAGCTATTTTAGAGTCGTTGCACTCTCCAAACTAGGAGAGAGTCAGTCCACTACCTAGAGAGGTCAAGCTCTAGGATTTCTTAGGCTTGTCTACTCCTTATATTCACATATAAGAGTTACAAAATATGACCTTCCTTTTCTGGGACAAGGATACCTAGCTTCCCTTTAAGGTCAAGGGAGACAACAACCTTACAATGAAGGTCTACCCTATCTGAGATCTAGTATTCTACCTCACAAAGGTCTTACCCACTATTAGAAATAGTTGGATGCCTTCACCAAGGTCTTCCCCTTCTTACAATGAGTCTTTGACCTTGAGTCTTTTCCAACTCAGCTCCTTGGATCTTCTATCTTGATCTCCTCCTTCACTCATAGAAGCTTGAAACACCTTCTTCTATAGGTTGAAAAAGCATGAACCTCCTCATTCACTTGGAGAAACCTTCATCAACATGATCTTAAATAAGGGATTGGGAAGGATAGTCTTTGGGAGCTTTTACAAGTGTACAATGAGGAAGCTCTCTCACACACAACCTAACTCACTCATTTGGACGAACTAAAGTGCAAGATGGAGACAGAAATGGGCTCAAGTGGACTAAAATCACTCAACTATGTCATGGATCTTGAATAGCATGAATAAGCAAACATGGAATGAACTCCAAGGGGTCCTATTTATAGCTAGGAGTGTCCACTAGAGTGTGGGAACACTTGTGAATATTTTCTCGCCATTTGGAGGGTTGCAATAAATATAATTTTTAGATTTACAACTCTCTAATAGTTAGAATCACTTTTTGTACATTTTTGGTACAGTGCTATTGGAAAATTTATATAAATTTAACTCGACCGATCTCACTTTGCAATAAGACCAATATAAACCATCAGTCGAGTTTGCTCTGGTGGCAGCTCGACTGATCCACTTAAATCAATCTTGGGTAGAGAGACCCCCAGTCGAATTAAGTGGATAGGTAACTCGACCGATTGGTATTATTCTCAAAATCTGTCAAGGATCAGTCAAGATTGTAACTGGACCGATGAAGTTCATGTGATGAATTTTACAAAATTACATTAAGTGATCAAACGTTCGCATTATGTGTCCTTTGTTTTTTCTCATTTAGTTACATGTAATATCATCAATACATATGATTACACAATTAATCTAAAATGATTTGGAGTGTTTACCAAAAGGAACATTTGCATTTCTTTTGACATGAACTAAACCAAGCTAGGGCTTGAGTGATTTGATCCTTTTCATGTACCTAATGCTTGAAATAAATCTTAACCAAAGATATTAGATACATATGAATGCAATGGTTATGTGATTATCAAAATATGTACAATGTGTATCACTTAGGTCAACATTGTTCACTAACATTTTACGGTTACAACAAATCAACGACTAGGGTATAAACGAAAGGAAATGTCTTTTTATTCCACTTCTTCCCTTCCTAAAAACCTAACATGGTGGGCCACCATCTACATAGTCCTAAAGTCAACATTAGAATCATATAGTGGTGTCATTCTATCAATCCTGTTGTACATGATGATGAAATAGAATACATTTTATAAGAATATACTGAGAATTTCTTTCATACACAATCTATGATGGTTTTTTTGTATTATTATTTTCATATACAACATGTTTGTGACGCTCTGAAAAAGAAAAGAGAAGTGTATGTCTTCCGCTCATGTGATATGAAAATTAGGTGTTACGATGTGGTATCAAAGCAATAATGTAGACGGACAACAAAAACTTCCCATATTTTTAGTTTATATTGCCTCGTTAGAAGTCAAGTGAAAATAAAGTACATATTTAGAAGACCACTAGTAGCATAATTTATAGAAAATGCTAGTGAATACAAGTAGAGTCCAGTCTAGAGGCCCAGTCAGGAAATAGATGTTGAGATATGAATTAGATTTATTTACCTAGCTTCATCACACTTTAAATGTTATGTATAGATTTGTATATAACATGCACTTTCACTTTCTCACAAGTTTTTATTATGGGAGTTTAAATGTTATGTATAGATTTGTATATAACATGCACTTTCACTATTTTCCATGATAAGAGAATAAAGGGAGTTTTGGGATGACTAGCACATTGAAAACTTCTATTCCTATTTTACACGGTGACCAAGGTGGTGCACCACATTCTCCCTCATCTATGTGGATGAAGTAGAGGCTAAGTCACACATGTAGAGACTTGAAGAAATTATTCCACAAGACAACAACAAGGTGATATGAAGAAGAAAAATGTACAACATCTTAGTGGTGAATACAGATCAATTATTGATCTTTATGGTTTTCTTGGAGTTCAATTTGGGTCTAGATCTGAATATATAAGTTCTTCACTGAATAATAGTTGTCTACTTGTTGGAAAACTAGTTTGTGTAAAACTATAATCTGTATCCTTTCCATGTATTTTTTTTGTTGGATTGGAGGGCTCTAGAGAGGGGGTGAATAGACCTACAAAACTTTTACAATAGTAGTTAGACCTTCAATTTTATTGCACGACAAGGATGATAAAAATTGACACAACCAATTGGACAAGTTGTTTTAGAGTGCTTCCATTCTCCAAACTAGGAGAGAGTTCATCCACTACATTGAGAGGTCAATATGTAGGATCTTGTAAGCTTGTCTACTCCTTATATTCACTTATAAGAATTACAACAAATGACCTTCTATTTCAAGGACAAGGATACCCAACTTCCCTTTAAGGTCAAGAAAGCCAACAACCTTACAATCAAGGTCTTAACAATCAACGAGCTAGTCATCTACCTCACATATGTCTTACCCACTCTGGCAATAAGCTAAATGCCTTCACCAAGGTCTTCCCCTTCAAGAAATGAGTCTTTGTCCTAGAGGCTTTACCCACTCAGCTCCTTGGATCTTCCACCTTGGTCTTCTGCTTCACTCTAAGAAGCTTTAAGAAGCTTATTCTACAACTCGAAGAAGCAGGAACCTCGTCCTCCACTTAGAGAAGCCTTCATCAACATGATCTTGAAGAAAAGGATTGTGAAGGAGAGGCTTTGAGAGCTTTTACAAATGTACAATAAGGAAGCTCTCTCACACACAACCTATCTCACTCATATGGACGAATTGCAGTGCAAGCAGGAGAGAGAAAGGGGCTCAAGTGGACTAAAACCACTCAACTACAACAAGGCCTTGAATAACATGAATGAGCAAACTTGGAATAAACTCCAAGGGTTCATATTTATAGTTGGGGGTGTCCACTAAAGTGTAGGAACACTTGTGAAAGCTTTCTTTTGATATTTGCAACTTTCTAACAGTTAGAATCACTTGTTCTACATTTTCCGTATAGTACAATCGTTCGAGTTTCAATAAAGATACCTCGACTTGTCCCACTATGAGACAATATGAATTTGACCATTACTCAAGTTTATCTTGGTGGCAACTCAACCGATCTACTTGAATCAATCTTGGGAAGAGAAATCATCGATCGAGTTCTATACATTGGCAACTTGATAGATCAATGTCATTCTCAAAATTCGGCAAGGACCAATGGAGATTATAACTTCACCAATGAAGTGCGTGTGATGCATTTTACAAAATGATATTCAAGTGATCAAACGTTTGAATTAAGTGTCCCTAATTTTTTCTCATCTTACTTACAAGTCATATCATCAGTATAAATGATTAGACAATTAATTTAAGGTGATTTGGAGTGTTTTCCTAAAATGCGCATTTGCATTTCTTTTGACTTGAACTAAACCAAGCTAGGGATTTAACAATTTTGATCCTTTTCATGTACCTAATGCTGAAATCAATCTTAAACTAACATATTAGATACATATGAATGGAACAGTTAAGGCAATATCAAAATACGGACAATGTGTAACACTTAGGTCAACATTCTCCCCCTTTTTGATAATGAGAAACCATTCCTCAACATATTGTAAAGGATATGAAAATTAAACCTTTACCATTGAGAAAGGATGTGAGATTTGAATCATTTACCTTGTGAATTTCAAAGGGATACATGATTGAACAATGTGCGTTGCCCCCCTCAATTCATGCTAACTTAAGCCTACATGGTTAGTCTATCAACAAGTAACCATAGCACATATACATGTTATATGGTCCTCTAGAAAGTCACATGATATGTAGATAATTAACAAGTAAGGATCATATTAGCATTAAAAAAATATGGTTGATATCACTTCTCCCCCTTTGTCATCTTAAAAGGAAGGGAGGTATAAGAGCTAAAAACATGTCTTCTCCACAAGCACATACTAAAACAGTCAACCACATATAGAACACATCAAACAGAGATGAAGAAAGAGAAACTAGCAATCGAATGTCACAATCAAAATATGGGATAACTACCACAAACTCATAAGATAGTAAACCACAGAGTTATGGTACAAAATATTAATATTACAACACTAAAACATGTTCTCACAGAACAGACAATAAACCAACAATAAGACAGTAAGATGATAAAATAGTAAGCCTCAAATACAGTTCCCAAATGTCTGAGTACATAAAAGTCTAAAAATGTAGATCTGATCAGAACCTAATGACTAAAGAACTAAAACAACTAAGAAACATCTATGCTATCTATGTCAAAGGCGTCATCATCAACACCATCATCCCCGACCTCAAGCTCGTAGTCCTCATCAACATCTAAAGGTGCAACATAGATGACAACATCACCAGAGGCATCATCAACACCATCATCAAAACCAACATCAAAGCTATCATCCTCAGTGCACTCATCATCATTAGCAACATCCTCAGCAGGATGGTCAGGCATCTCCTCATGGTAGGAGGAATGAAACAACATACGGGCCATCTGGTAGACTACTCCTCCCAAGACATGCCAAGGAAAGCAACTCATGTGCCTACAGGAAGGTAAAAGTAGAGTTCCCAAGAATGGAAAGTAGGGTAGCAAGAGGGATAGCAGGTAGAGCCATACAAGGAAGCACTCTAGGGGTAGGGGAAGGTCCACCATAAGCAACATGAGTGACAACGGAAGTAGTAGGTGGTGGAGTTGGGTAGAAGGGACTATATGCATAGGAAACATAATGTCAACCTAGGTATGGCTTGTAGACAAGGTAGGGATGGCTACGTGCATGTTCATGGTAGACATGATCTAACACAAGTCCTGGTGGAGGTGGTTCTGTACATGAAGGTTGTATGCTTACTAGTGTATCATGTAACCCATGAGGGCTTCATTGGACACCAAGAAAGAGGCACAGTCAGGTCAAGGTGGTGGTGGAGGTGGAGGGGCCTAGTTGGAGCTAGAGGTGGATGCTCCAGGTGTGGTGGAAAGGTAGACAGGAAGGTGTTTTTTACCGTGGTTTCACTAATGCAAACTCCTTTCTGAATAGATTTTTAATTAAGATCATGGAAAGCAAAAAGGCCACAGATCAAGGTGTGGGTACCACAGGTGTTATTCCCTGAGTTAAAGTAGGTCATGTGATGTAGAATGTATCGTGAACACTTAACTCCAATTTCCATTTGATTATTCTTTGGGTGAACATTGTAGTTCACAACTATGAGTATCCTATTCTTGTGATCGAGGGAAGAGGATGGAAAGATTGACTTCTTCCTTTAGGGTACATGAGTCTTCTTCCAGAATTTCTACATATCAGGGAGAGTAAGATCAAAAGTTCTTCTATAAAGCCTCAGGGTCTAAAAGTTCAATATAGTCATGATATTCCTTCCTCCATGTGTCACTGACATCAGTTACATTGAAAAAGATATTCAAGGAATCTTCAAGGATTGTGAATTTTGTCCCGATAATCATAGAACTGAGGATTACCTGGCTATTGGGTGGTGGCACTATAGTATCATAGTTCCATGAATAACTGCCATAGAATTCATGGACCGCCTTGGTGCTTGTGATGGAGTTTTGATATCATCTATGTTCTACACATAGAGCACCTAGGTGATGGGTATGGAAAAAATCGACAATCTCTGTGATAACCTCCTTTGTTTTGGGATGAGACACAAGCAAGGCTCTAAAAGGAAAGGGGTTCCAAGGAAGGATCTCCTTGTAGTGATTGAGAGATTTTAAGGAGACAAAAGAGGTGTCATCAAAGGATATGAGGAAAGAGTTGGAGGAGGATGGGATAGAACCAATAGGGGCAGATCTCTTTCTTCTATTGGATACCATGGGGTCGGATTGAGAAGCAACAACTACCAAAATATGGAGATATCCTCACCAATAGGTCATCTAAGAACCTAGGATGGGTGTTGGAGAGGAAAGAAAGGCTAAGAAAGGAAAGGAAAGGAAAGAGATGTGAGAACCTAGGGTTGAAGGTTAAGGGAACTGGAGGTGGGAAATCAGTTGTCTTTTTTATAGTTGAGAGGGAAAAATGTTGGTCGAGCCCTATTTATGTTTGCTCTAGCTCGGTCATTGGTCGAGTATTGAGTTTGAGTAACTCGATCAATCGACTTGTTCATAGAACCTTCAACAAAGGGATCTGTCGAGTTGGCAACTCGATCGATGAGTAGCCTATCTAAAAACTTAAAATTTTAATTCCAAGCCTCTTTAGAGTGCTAATTAAATTTACTTATTTATCCTATTGTGCATTTTAGAAATAATGAGGCACAATTCACTCATCGTAGGGTACTATTTTGTGGTCAAACAAGTGTTTTGTGAAAAATATCGAAAATGAATAAAATAAGGCATAGAAACAAGGTAATTTTAGTACATATCAAGCAAGAGGTGATAAATTTGAAGAAACAAACATATGTGTAAGAGAACAACTAGCTAGAAGGCATGTCATTGTCATCAAGAGAAATTATAAGAACTTTTGATCTAATAAAAGAAAATCTTTCTCCAGCTAGAGGTTTTGTGATGTCTGCCAGTTGATTTTCTGTGTCAACATGCGTTATATAAATATCCTATTTGGCAATGTGCTCATGAACAAAATGATGATGAACAACTACATGTTTAGCTCTACTATGCAATATAGGATCGTAAGATAGGTTAATTGCACTAGTATTATCACAATAGATAGGAGAAGCATCAAAATGAATGTTAAAGTCTTGGGTCATTTGCTTCATTCATAGGACTTGGGAACTATAACTTCCATATGCAATGTATTCAACCTCAGTATTTGAAAGAGCCACAATGGTTTATTTCTTAGAGAACAAATAAACTAGGCATTATCCTAGGAATAAGTGCCATGTGTGCACTTTTGATCAAACAAGCATCCTACACAACCCACATCACTATAAGCAGTAAGAGTAAAGTCGCTTGAGTTAGGATATCATATTAAAAAATTTGGGGTTTTGACTAGATACCTTAAATTCCTCTTAACAGTTATAAGATGTGATTTCCTGGGACTTGATTGAAAGTGAGCACACAATCCAACACTAAACATTATTTTAGGTCTAGAGGTAGTGAAATAAAGTAAACTTCCAATCATACCTGTATAGAGCTTCTCATCTACCTTTTCACCTTCTACATCTTTATCAAGCTTGGCTGTGTTTGACATGGGATTGTCCATCATCTTGGTGTTCTACATCCCAAAGCATTTAAGTGGCTCACTTGTATGCTTGCCTTAATTGATGAAGTTACTTTCCTTGGTTTGCTTGATTAGGAAACTGAGGAAGAAAGTAAGCTCCCCGATCATGGTCATCTCAAATTCACTCTCCATAAGAACACTAAACTCCTTGCAAAGATCAATATTAGTTTTGACAAAAATGATGTCATTAACATAAATTTGAATGATCAGAAAAGTGATAGAAGTGTGCTTTAGAAAGAAGGTTGAATCTGCTTTGCCCATGATATTTTTGTTATCTAAAAAAAAGTTTCTTAGTTTCTCATACCAAGCTCAAGATGCTTGTTTGAGACCATAAAGAGCTTTTTGCAACAAATAAACATGGTTATTCACGTTATCATGTTTAGAGCCTAAAGGTTTTGCAACATGCACTTCCTCCTTAGTAGTACCATTCAAAAATGCACTTTTAACATTCATTTGATAATGAAGAAAATTCTTGTGATCACCAAAAGAAAGAAACATCTTAATTGACTTAAGTCTTGCTACATATGAATATGTTTCATCAAAATCTATACCTTCCTGTTGATTGAAGCCTTGAGCAACTAACCTTGCTTTGTTCCTTACCACTTTTCCACTTTCATCAAGCTTGTTGTAGTAGACCCATTTGGTGCCAATGATCTTTCAATCATTTGGTCTTGGCACGAGAGCCCACACTTGGTTCTTCTCGAACTACTCCAACTCTTCTTTCATGGCTAGGATCCATTCATCATATTTGAGAGCTTCTTTGACATCTTTTGGTTCCAACTAGGAGATGAATAAGTAATCTACTTGTTCTTTGTTGTAGGCAGCTCTCATCTTTGCCCTTTCAAAAGGATTGCCTATGATTACCTCTTTAGGATGATGCTTTGCAAAGCGGGGTTTGAATCCTTCTTTTCTTCATTCTTTACTTCTTCATCAACTAACACCTCCTTTCCTTTTTCAACAATGCTGAGCTCTTTCAAGAGAGGAATCACATCATCTATAACATTATCATTAACAATATACTTGGAAATAGAGGGGTTAATCTGAACAAATATAACATTTATATATTCTTCTACTTTACATAGATCAATGGTATAGACTTTATAAGCCTTATTGGTAATGCTATAGAAAATAAAGAAAGCCTTGTAGGATTTCAGATTAAAATTTTCGAGAGAATCCTTGGTGTTCAAAACAAAACAAGGACACCCAAACACATGAAAGAATTCAATGGAAGGATTTCTACGACACCATAGCTTGTAGGGGTTTTTCTTCAAAGAAGGATGATTAAAAACATGATTTAGCACAAAACATGAAGTGCTAACGGCTTCGGCCCAAAACTTCTTTGGAGTATCATACTCTAGAAGCATAATCCTAGTCATCTCCTATAGTGACCTATGATTTCTCTCTACAACCCCATTTTGTTGAGGCGTTAGAGGTGTAGTAAAGTTTAGTGCACATCCGGATTCCTTACAAAATCATTCAAACCAATCACTTGCAAACTCTCCCCCGTGATCATTGTGGATAGAAACAATTCGGCAAGAAGCTTCTTTTTCATCACATTTGCAAAAAGTCTTGAAAACATTGTGAGTATCACTTTTTGAAACTAGAAAGAAGGTCCAAGCTTATCTAGAAAAATCATCGACAATCACAAGACAATGCTTGTTACCACGAAGTGATTGGGTACACATTGGTCCAAATAGGTCAATGTGAAGAAGCTCAAGAACTGTCTTGGTGCTAAGGACTCCTTTGCATTTAAAGGGGGACATTGTTTTCTTTCCTTGGCTACAAATTTGCAATTCCTCATCCTTTTCAAAATCCAATTTGGGAAGTCCCTTCACCAAGTCCTTTTTTCTCAACTACTTAATTTGATAAATTTTTACATGACCAAGCCTATGGTTCCATAAAGACATATCATTCCAATTGGAAACAAGACATCTTCCAACAATAGGCTTAATAGAGTGAAGAAAAATAACATAAAAATTTCCATTTCCAGTTCCCTTATATATGACATTGTAGTAGAGGGAATCTAGAAGCAATAATTCTAAAGAAGTAAATAGAACAAGATAACTGTTATTAGAAAGTTGACTAACACTCATTAAATAGTGATGTAGGCCATCCACAAGAAGTACATTCTTGATGCAAAGTGAATCACCTACATGACCCTCACCTATTACCATACCCTTGTTGTTGTCCCCAAATGTCACTGGTCCTCCTTTCTTCTTGATGAATTCATTGAAATGGCTTATTTCACCCGTCAAGTGTTTTGAAAAAGCACTATCAACAATTCCTTTGACTTTTACCTAAAAAAAGGAACATAATTGATGCCCAATCCAAACTTTGGGATCTGGGGTTAGCTTGGGGACCCGCATCATACTTGGGTTGGTTCCATTCACCCTATAAGGATAATAAGTAGAATAGTGGTCATCACTCCTACAAAACCATAGGGTTCTTTGAGATGAAAAACTCTCCATGGAAGAATGGAGGTCCCTTTATCTTCTTCTTGCCTTTGCCTTTGCCTTTTGAGGCACCCTTGTATCCTAAACCACTCACACCACTATGTTTGGTGGAGTGATCCAAGACTTAATTTAGGGACTTCTTCCCACTGAGGAAGGCTTTCAAAGTGGCTCGCATTTGTGATTATCATTGGTAAGAGTGACAATAGTAGAAGACAAATGAGCAATATCATCATTAGCATGCAGCGGGTCACCCTCTAGGTAGAGGGATTTAGTTAAATAAGAATTCCTTTCCAACAAAATAGAAGCAAATTCATTTCTAGGCAAATCAGATCTAGAAGATATATCATTAATTTGAGAAGGAAGCCTAAATTTTTCAGTTCTATGAAAGATAAGATCATCAAGATAAATTCTATTTTCATCCTTAGTGGTTTCACAAGCTAGATAAAGATCATTAATTTCCATTTCAAGAAAATCAAGCTTATCTACTAGGGCTTGGTTTTCTTCCTTAAGACTAGTGATGTTCTTAATGTAGACACCATTATCAACTTCAACTCCATTGTATTGGAGCTTAAGATTGGGAAACTTACCTTGCAAGGAATCAATGCTATCAAGATGTAACTTCTCATTTTTATCAAGAATCCCAACTTTAGAATACAAATCATTAATGATCTTACCAAACCTCTTCTTCTTAGACTTACATCCGGAGTAGGAGAGTAGGTAGCATTAAGCACATCAATAAGAGTTTCTTTGTATAACTCATGCAAGCTTACCTCACTTACCTCAGCAATGTCTTCACTTGTAGAGGCCATGAGTGTGAAATGGCATACTCCTTCATCGGAGCTTGAGTTACTATAAGAGTATTCCTCCCAAGCTGCACGAGTTGTATCCTTGCTTCTTTTATTCTTCTTATCCTTCCTCTTGTACTTGCCTTCCTTGTTGTAGTCATCCTTCATCTTGGGGCTTCTCTTTTGGTGACTCTTTTTGCCCTTTGGGCATTCATTGTTGTAGTACCTCATTGGTTCACATTCATAGAACCTAGGAGTTCAGGATGCGGAAAACTTTCCCTTGAAGTGTTTTCCATAAGAGTAGTTTTCTCCATGATGACTAGAGCCATCATCTTCAACTGAGGAGGGAAGAGAGGACCGACGAGCAAGTTGTCTTTGAAGAATCATTTCCTCCACTTGAGCTTAGAATGCATTGCCTTTTATCTTCTTTGATTCATTCTCCACTTGCTTGTCATCATCTTCTTGCTTGTAAAGCCTTGTCTCATTAGCTTGAAGGTTGCTAATTATCTCCTCATTTTCCAAGTCTCCAAGACTTCTAAATTCTTCATTTGAAGTCTCCTTAGGTTTTCATCTATTGGGAAGGGATGTAAGTATCTTGGAGTTGATTTTGCATCTATCCCAGTGGTGTCCCAAAGTTGCAAGCCCGTTGACAATGGTGTTGAGCCTTGATTACATATCTACTACTCTTTCCTTCTTGCCCATATTGTAGTTTTCAAGTAACCAATTGAGCATGTAGATCTTGGACTCCTTGACTTGTTGTGTGCCCTCATATGTGATGCACAACTTGTTTCAAATCTCATGTGCTCTGTCCCCAGATGAGATCTGATTGAACATGAAGGGAGTGAGGGAAGCATAGATGATGCTTATTGCCTTGGCATTAACCTACAGCTTCTTGATTGTAGCTTCATCCCAAGTACCTACATCACTGATTACGTCCTTGTATGGAAGAGTCACCACCTTCCACATGTTGTTGTTGGTCCCATAAAGGAAGAACATCATCCATAATTTCCAATGGAGGACATTGGTGTCGTCGAAGAATAGAGGCCTCATAAAGAAGCGTCCCTCTAAGTTGAGGGACCCAAGTAAGTCTCCCTTCTTCTCATCTTGTGGGAGACGTGACGGAGAAGACTATAGCTTTGATACTACTTGTTGGATCGAAGGGCTCTAGAGGGGGGTGAATAGAGCTTCAAAACATGCACAAAAATAGTTGGACCTTCAATTTACTTAAACTAGGAATAATTGCACATAGTCAATTCTATGGCAATCTAAACAAGCATAGCAAGTATGAGAGAAACTAAAGCAACCAATGAGACAAGCTATTTTAGAGTGGTTCCACTCTCCAAACTAGGAGAGAGTCAATCCACTACCTAAAGAGGACAAGCTCTAGGATATCTTAAGCTTGTCTACTCCTTATATTCACATATAAGAGTTGCAACAAATTATCTTCCTTTTCTGGGACAAGGATACCCAGATTTCCTTTTAAGGTTAAGGGAGATAAGAACCTTACAATCAAGGTCTTACCTATCCAAGATCTAGTCTTCTACCTCATAAAGGTCTTACCCACTCTTGGATTAGTTGGATAGTTAAGGGTGATTAACATTGAGTTCTTCATGTACCTACTTCCACTTTATGGAAGTGAACCTTTAGGTCAAACTCAAGAACCTTTGAACTAGCTTCATGGTGTAGTTGAACCATCTCTCTCATGGGTAGTTCAACTAGATCTGTCCCTTGACAAAACTCTTTCTTTCTTATGTCATCTAGGTAAGGCGATCTACCATAACCCATATTGCATCTCGACCTTCCTTGGTCCAGGGAAGACCTATCACAACATCCATAGTGCTGAGCTCTCATTCCCTCTCAGAGATTCTTTTGTCCTCTATATCGATACACTTGGTTACTGGGGTTCGTCCTTTACCTCCTGGCTTACATGGCCATAAACCACATGCAACCTTATCTTAAGCATCCAAAGTGCTATTGCCATTTTCCATGGTGTATGGTGATCTTCAATCATGATTTCCTGTATGTCATGATTCTTTCAAGATCGATTCCTCCGAAACCCTAAACCACTCTAGTCAGGGTTTCATCACCTTCTCTTCTAAAGAAGTACATCTGAGGTTTTACCACCATCCTTTCATTGCATCCAGGACTAGTCTGGCTAACCAAACAACCATAACTTTTCAATGTATCTTGTTACATCTGAGTGTTATCCCAACACCTCTCCTTTTTGAACTTAAGGTTAGCCAATCAACCCTTTCTAGCTTCTGGTCAAACAAGTCAGATGTATCTCAACCAGAGCATCCATTACCGCCTCTCATCTTTAGGTATTAGGTAACATTGAAGACATACACTTCCATGTATTTTACTTATCATATTACCTCAAACTCCATGTCTATCTCCATTAAGAACACTCTCTGATTTCATCATCATGGTGACCAAACTCAACCTGGTATAACTTGTAAGCTCCACTTAGCTCATGCTAAAAAAAAACATCCTCATAAGGTGACTACCTCATTCCTCTTAGTGTTAGTAAACCATCCATGTATCATTCACTTTACCAGGGTAGGTTATCTTCTCTACCCCCATTTCTCGTGGAAACATTCCAACCTACATCATCTCTTATCCTTGGTGTCTGGCATGCGTAATGTCCTATCTCTCACTCCCATAACAAGAGGAAATAAGCATTTGGCTGCAGTCCAAATACAGAGTTCTTCCTGTTCCAAGAGTAGAGATGGTACATCCCACCTTACCAATACACCTTTAAATCTAGGTTGCAACGTGCCCAATATGTCTCTACATCACAGACATCATGATATCAAACTAGTCTTGAACCTACTGAGGTTTATATCCTTGGTCATCTCCTCTAGGTCTATAGGGTACCGACTCTTTTGGGGTCATCCCTCTTCCCTCATGCATCAAGAAAGTGCCCTACTCATCTGCCCTTTGGGTCCCATGAGCTCATGAAGGTGATCAATCTCCTAACCCATGGCCCTCAGACAATGATAGTTGTTACCTCCCGACCCTATGGTCATGTGCAACTGGGAAATTAGGCAACTCCTACTTCCATCAGTCTTATCCCTACCTGACCCTAGGATAGACTTAGGATTCTCCATTACAGTATATGTTCACTTAGAACCTTACCCAAGTCTTCATCATCTCTCTTTCTGCATTTATGGGTTGGCTCTCATCCTTCATAGGGATTAGGGCAACCTTCCTACCTTGGTCAAGCCCCATATCGGTTACCTCCATGTTAACACATTTATATGCAATTAGAGATCGATGTCTATGGGTCTACATGTTCATTCTCATACCATGTACTTTTCACTTAGCTTCTCAATATCCTATGAGACCTCTTTAGGTTACTTAAACCAACAAAACTGCTATACACCCTTCCAAAGGGGGTCCCTCTCCCCGGATGGGAGGAAAACTATCTCTGAGGTCACAAAAGCTCTTAGGTCTAGGGTTTACATCCACACGAGCCTACTTAACCCTAGCAAGTCATTAAGGCACAAGCAGATCACCTACTGTACCATGCTAGGTCATATGGGTTCTCATTCTTCAACATTAGATTACGGTCATACCTTTCTTTATCATCAACCTAGTTGTGAGGGGTTAATCAAACATACCTTAAACTTAAAGGGCTCCCCTTTTCCTCTATACATGAGGGTACCATGCTCGTTTCTATAGGAACTCAACTTCTCATCATGAGCCTTAGGTACACCACTTCCCCTCTTAGGCCTAGGAACCCTAGGTTCACTGCATGCTCTGTCTCCTAACTACAAACCAAGCATGAAAAAGGCATGACACGCACTCCTTGTCATCCTTCAACTCAAGCAACACTTAGAGTTGGATTTTCCTCAAGGACAAACCATAAGGTACAAGGCCTCATAACCTGTTACAAATCCACTTCAGGGTATACAGAACATCTTCTTCCTTTCTCAGAAGGTAAACACTTACACCCTAGGCACATAGGTGCCAGAAACCTCATCCTTCCTCTAGGTTTGGTCCCTCTAAAGACCACCAAGGTATCATCAACTTTCAGGGATCGATCATGAGGTATCCACTATCATCCATTGTTCAGGGTTTTAGGCTTCCAACCTTCTTGCTGGGTTTCCTGCTCTCTCTAGAGCTAACCCCACATCCAACCTCACCATTAGAGGTCCTTTCTTCATGAAGGATCATCCTAAAAAGCATGCTCTACGTGGGTGAAACCTAAGTTCGAATTTATGTTTGTTCAAGATCATCCCTAACCCTTTGTGCTCCCTCATGATTCCTTATCCAGGGTTTAATCCTACTGCCAGCATTATGGCATGCCCTAGGTGCCATCTATGCCCTACTTGCACACGCCCATAGGGTTTCTAAGGTCATTCACTAACATCATCATCTAAAGAGCTATCCTTTACCCTAGCATGCATGACCCTTCCCAGGGTTGGGTTGCCAAAGGTTCTAGGCCACCCATGGATCCCAAAGGCATGTCCTTTTAAACACCTGGTCCAACTCATCTCTCTCTAACCTTCACTGAGGGATAGGGTTAGCATCATCCTCTGAGGATGTGTCAGGTCTCTACTTGAAATGGAGATCTCTATCGCCAAGACTAACTTATCCTCCTGACAAAAAGGTCTAGCCTCAGATCTCTTCTGAGGACATGACATCTTATGTCATACGACCTAATCATGTATTCTATTATTTATTTGGCACTTAATTTGTTAAGCTTATGTCCATGACATCTTAATTACATGCCTTTCATTAATTTAGTGGAGGATTCCTTAAACCTTATTAACCTTACCCATACCTCAAGAGGGTGAGGAGAAGAAAGAAAACCCTAATCCCTTAGGTCCTTATCAGAATTTTATGATTAGAAGGGATGAATAAGATGAGAAGTCCTATAGGTATCTTATTTTGATTCATACCCTAAGACTTTGGCCAGGCGGTCACACGAGTCCGGGAGTCCTCGTATTCTGACTAGTGGTGCGGAGGAAAATCTTGCCAGCCCCCGATCGTGATCCCTTTCTAGACACCTCCACCTTTCGGATACTCCTCTAATAACTCCCTTGGGTTCTATGGAGTTTGTAAAATTTAATAATTACTAATGGTTACATGAAGAACCTAGGCTCTGATACCAAATGTTACGACATCACCTTTCAGTAACCCCCAATTAAGGGAGACCAAGAGGTTGAAGATGCACCCATTAATCTCGGATCAAAGGTTCGACATATAACCATCAACAATTATTAAATTCTAACAGACTATACTGAAAATGGTAATAAAATTTTTCTTTGCATACCTTTGAAAAGTTGGGAACAAACTAACTTCTAACCTCAGCTGAACTATTCTATCTAATTCCTCCTTGTTCTTTAATTCTTGAATTCACAAGGTGTCACTTTACTATTTATTATTTTCATTGTACCTAAAATGCCGACAAACAAAACGTCAGTCAGCCGAAGCTGGTATGTGGAGGAAACAAATAATGTTCAATTATATTAACAATATAATCATTCAATTAATCATTTAACAATCAAGATTACATTTTAAGCCATACAACTCAATCCATACATATTCTCAAACTCTGGGTTGTCCCTGCAGTGGACATAGATTTCACCTCTCTTTTAGGTAATAGAGTCGCATGGCACTACTCGAAGGTAGCCCAATATCTAACTCAATGTGACTTGATGGTCCTACCTCCATGGTAGCCATGTGCTAAGTCATCCATAGACCTGATGGACCTACCCAATAGGTAGCCATGTACTAGGTCATCCATAGACCTGATGGACCTACCAAATAGGTTGCCATGTACTAGGCCTTTCTCTAACCTGATGGACCTACCCATAGGCAGCCATGTGCTAGGTTAGCTATTATGCCACAGAGAGAACCATGATCTGAGCTTGTAGGCATATATCCTTTGTGATAGTCATAGCCACATTATAGTTTGCATGAACTAAATTCATCCAACAGTTTATTTAAAGCATCCTGTAAAACATTCGAGAATCATCGTGAAACCAGAACGGTTATTCATAAGCATAACCACATACCTTTAATTGCAGTTTTCAAGACAGATTCAAGTATGTAGAGAAACCCTAATAATCAAGCAAGGTTGAACAGAAATCCTAAAATAAAAGCACCATTTCCTTTTATTAATAATTATCTAATTCCTATTATACTATTTAGAATTTCAATTCCAAATTTAGGGTTTCTTTTGGAAATTAGGGTTTTTCTTCTTCTTTCATTATTATAATCTTTAATCTATCAAAACCCCTAATTTCTCATTGTAGCACTCTTAACAATTTTACGATCTTAATTACTCCCTTAATTTGAAATAACTTAGCTTTTATTTCCTTTTCCCTAAATTAGGGTTTTTATTATAACTTAGCCACTTTTATGAACTACAACTCTATTTAAGGCATCTTTGTATTCAAAACAGATAATTTAGACCACTTTCATTATCAACAGAGTCAACCTTATCAATTTTTCCAATTGATGTACCAAATTATACCCTTAATTTTCAATTAGGGTTTCTTATTAATTCTTAATACACTTTATTAGCCAATTATGACACTTTTGCAAAACGGAGTGGAATGAGGTTCTGAAAACATTTTTATCAGATTCCTTGTATTTTTCTACACAACTTTCATATATAATGTTTTGTCATACGAGATTCCTAGTTATTTCTATCATTTTCGCAAGAAAACTATTTTCTAGATTATTTAGCAGAGAGACGAAAATACCATTTTTTTGGTGGTCGTTGGATCGATGCACCCGTGGTCCTCTTCTGGATCCGACGCTCGGCGTCACACGTCTCCACTATCCCTGAAACATGCCCCGCGTCCCTCTACTGGTCGTGGGACCAGTTTAAGTCCACGGTAGTCCGTCGATCGGACGATCCTCTTCAGATACCCCCACCCACGGCTCGCGCTCACGTCACCTGAGCTCGGGTCGTTGGATCTCTTGAAGGGACATCGGGCTCCCTGATCGGACGACCGCTGAACGTCACCCCCATCTTCTCCCTCACTCAAGAAGTGCGGCGGCGCCACGGCGGAGACTTCATCGGAGTAAACCCAATCGGGGTACAGAGGGAACAATGGGCAAAGAAAACCATCCGTACACAATCGCTACTCCATAAGGGATCTAGTGGTACCCTTTTTATAGGGTACGGGGAACCCCTGTGAGGAAACCCAATCCCACCTGAACTGGTCAACCATCCCAATTGGGCGTTTCGTGAGATCAAGTTGAAACCCCATCAAACTAGGATTAGAACACATCCCCTTGCTCTCCCAGACTCAGAGAGAGTCTTTCCAAAGATGCATATGCATCAGAGACCACGCAATCAAGGGAACAAAATCCCTCTCATGGGGCTACAGTCCCTGTCCCTTTGGGACTTGGACGATGAGCCGTGCCCCTTGGATTGAGATCCAAGGGCCCTTATCACACGCACAAGAACAAAGGGAAACTAATTCCCAAATAAAATCGAATTTTATTCCTATTCCAATGGGATTTTGGAAAAATCATATCTCTCAATTGGTTACTCTTTTCTTTCACAAATTTTGAGGGAATCTCGATTACAGTCTTATCTTTCATCCTACAAAACTTGGTGTCATTAACATAATGATTCAATTCCTTTTCTTAATATGCAAGTTATCATCATATTAATCATATTTCCTATCTCTTCTTTATTTCTTTTATAATTATTTCTTGATTCTGAGTTCCTTGAACCTCAAGGAATCTATTATCTCGAAATCCTATTTATTGGATATTTATTATCCTTCTAGATGCATCTAAATGCACTATTCTTCCTCATTTCTCATTATCTTGTTTATTTCTCATTAAAATAGTTCTTTTTGAGTATTTCTTCTTTATTTCTCTTTTATTTTCCTCATTGGTATTCCTTTTATCATTAGGAGTCCTTGGAATACGAAATTCCATCAAAAATAATTCAATTATACATCTTTTCACATAATTGCCACATTTCATAAATGTTTTCAATTTCTTTCTTCATAAAACAATACTTATTTAATCTTTTCTTTTCTTATTGCTTTCTTTTTACAACCTTGGACTCCTTGGTACCCAAGTAACCCAAGAGGCACGAAATCCTCTTTAGATTTTCCTTCTAGAGGTTTCCACATTATTCTTTCCTCACGTATTCAATTATTCATTACCAATTGAATTTTCTTTGTTATTTGGGCCCAATAGCCAATAAAGCCCACAAAGCAACCAGTCAAGCCCACAAAACAAATCACATCATTATTTGTTCAATTATCCTTAATACGAGAAATCACATTTCTCACTAATTGTACCCCAAAATTGGGGTTATAACAAGTAAGGTTACGTGGGATAATATGTGATGGTGACAATTTAGGATTTACATACGTGCAGATTAAACGATCAATTGCTTGGTTTGCTTGCTCGGATCTATTGATTGGTTGATTGAATCTACTTGAAGCATAATTGTATATTCTGCATGGAAAAGGTATGTGGTTATGCTTATGAATAATCGTTTTAGTTTCACGGTGATTTCCGAACGTGTTTATCGGTTGCTTGAAAATAACTGTTGGATGTCTTTTATTTCATGCAACTATAAAGTGACTATGATTATCACTATGAATATATATATAACTGGCTTAGATATGAATCCACCTCTGTGGCTTGTAAAGGCAACAAAGGGGTAACCTAGAGTAAGGTCTAGGTTATCGTGGGTTAGAAACTGGGCTACCAAGTGTAGTGCCATGAGACCCTTTAGCATGCCATGAGTTAAGGAGTGGTCTACTTATGGGTAGTTCCATGTGACTCAACCCTAGAAACTGGTTCACCTATGGGTGGGACCATGAGGGGTTTAATGGGGATCTACTATAAGGAATGTAGTATCCAGGTCCACTGCAGGGACAACGTAGAGGATAGGAAATGCATGGATCGCACAGTTATATTTAAAACATAAAATTGTTTGTTAAATGGTAATTGGCTCCAATACATTGTTATCATAGTTGCACAACTATTATTTCCCCCACATACTGATGTTTTGTTTGTTGGAGTTTTAGGTACAAGCCAAAAGGACAAATAATAAATCATCATATTGTGAAATACATTAAGTAAAATACAAGGAAGATTGGTCAAAGTAGAATTCATAAGTGGATAGAATTTTGGAGATCCAAGTTTTCAAAAAGGTACGCAAAAGTTTATTTTCTTACAGCTTTTCAGTTTAGTCTGTTAAAATTTAATAATTGTTCTTGGTTAATTGCCAAACCTTTGATCTGGAAATTATGGGTGCGGCTTCTACTTCTCGGTCTCCCTTAATTGGGGGTTATCGGAAGATGGGGTCGTAACAGTGACTCAGCCTCTACTTCGTCCACATAGATGAGGGAGAACGTGGTGCACCACTTTGGTCACCATGTAAAATAGGAATAGAAGTTTTCAATGTGCTAGTCATCCCAAAACTCCCTTTATTCTCTTATCATGGAAAATAGTTCTTAGGAAACTTATTCTCTCTCTAAGAGAGGAGTTTGATGAACAACTTGTCAAAAGAGTTTCTTCTACCTTTTTGGACATGCCCTCTTTATATAGTAGAGTGATGGGCTTGGAAAACCCTAATTAGAATTCCTTTCTTATTCACGATCGCAAAAATATCCCAATACTAAAAACATGGATTGGAATATCAATTTTTTGTTTGAGATACTCTATCAGTCGACTAGGTTCGTCTAGATCTAGATCTTATTGTAACTGACTACCCAAAAGAATACTCATTCATACAAGTGGGTCGCTCCATATCCGAATCCAATTTGGTTTCCATTATAATACCATCATTGTTGAATTCCAATTGGCAAGTTGGGTTTCCCAATCGGCCAATTGACCCAGTATCGTGGAAAATTCAGTCGTCTAACTGACAACCAATTGATCCATTCACCCAATCAATCCAGTCAAATGACTAGACATTCCATTCTCCTTATTGCATAGGGAATCAATCTATTTATGATTCAGAACCATTCTAATCACATGTTTGATTGTGAACTTCAATTCCCTTATCCATATTTATGTCTGTGACCCGACAGGTTCCTAATTACATTGATAGTGATATTCAAAACCTCAATATTAGTTTCTAGAGACACATCATTGCCACCCAAGTAATAGGAGTCAGTTCAACCAATAAATTTATCAATGTTTACATGGAAGTATAATCCCTTTGTCACTAATATCTAGATCAAAAATGACGCATGGAATGGAATCCTATTAAATTTCAATCAATGCTCCTTAAACTAGATAATACTATTGAAGATAATGTGAGATCAATATCATATATTGACTAACATGAGATTAAGCATGCATTTCATCATTTTACTTATCAAGAGGCTGGGATATCACTCCAAAGAAGGGACAAATTCCATATACATCACTCATAGTCATCCTCATGTGTCACACTGCACCCAATCACAACCTTTTTGGCAACACTTATTCAGACCATGTTAAGCTAGTTGTCAAAGAGAACTAAACATGTGATTACAATAGTGAGTTCAGGTGTAAGTATCATTGTCACCATTGGGACATGGAGATATTACTCTAACATGTCATTACATGACTTAAATATGTCACTCTCAAGGTGGGCTTATGTAGTACAACTTTTTCTCTAACAAGTACCCATGTATCTGAGTTGATAGCCAATATAGTTACTAAAGAGACATACCCATTACTCACCATACATGATATTATTTCTTATTATCATTGTCCTATAATATCCAAAATATAAATGAATAGGGACATAAAAGAATGAGTACTCTTATTATACATATGATTTCATGTATAGGTCCTCAACCCAAACCATATATGATCGACTCAAACCATTCTTAGAAATTATGAGACTATTATATCTCAATATTGAAACAAACTTAATACTTGAAATTTGTTCCATTAGTAATTAAAGAAATTACAAAATATCCTTTTTAAAATCATCATATGATGGCTCTTAGGATATATAGCCTACAATTTCTGTAACATACCAAAACCTAGCATCTTGACTATAGAAATCCTAATCCCATGATTAGAAGGGTGTTGTGCTTGGTGCTATAGACCTAGCCAAACAAGAATAATTTTATAGACTTAACTAAGATATGAATAGGCATGTAATCAAATATGACCTAATGCTCTCATATCAATATTGAAATTGACAAAGGATACATAAAATATGTCACATGTGATGATATTGATTAAGGAATGATATGGGAAAATAATATGCACAAGAGAGTTATGTGTCCATGATAGAGAACAATGTTACAATATCCAAATAAATATATAATTAATAAACCTAATGAGATAAAAGATAAATATATGGATTTCAAGCATAATGATTTTAATCCTTTTAATTGTAATGTGAAGATATGGGACACAGTTCGATGAATAATTGAAATAATAATGAAATAATATGATAACTAAAATATAACATGACACAAATATTAATTTTGTATAACTCATAAAAGGAAACCATAAAAATGAAATCTAATGTGAAAATTGTGTTCCTTGGGTCCCAATTATCTTGGAAGCCAAGTTTTTCCTTATTTTCACAATAATGATTATCCTAATTTCTCTTCGGAAAGAAATTATGAGTTTTTCTCCAAAATGTCAAATAAATCATTTTTTAGAGAACTAGTCAACTTTATTCATCGTACCCAATATGAATAGACTCTCTAAAAACTACATTACATGCTGACACATTATTGGTATTTGAATAAACCCTACATTCCTCCACTTTTAAGGTATTGAGTATACCCGGAGGTGGATCCTCAATCCATTGGGGATTGGGATGGTTGTTTCTGAAGCTTTTCACAAACTCATCAGCTACCATTTTCTTCAGTCTATAGATGTAATCGACTATGAATAGCTACATCATCTCCCTTTGTATCATACCACTGATCTTCTCATAACATGGATAGATATTCCAGTCCCCTTCAATCAGCTTCACTGCCTTCTTATAGTCTGATTCAACATCCACTCTATCAAATCCCCTCTCTTTTGCAATTAAGAGTGCTCGGTATATACCAAGTAGTTCTACCTATGTCACATTCTTTGCTAATATTTTCTCCACAAAACCTCCTCTTCATTTGCCTTCACTATCTCGGATTACTACAATTATAAGTGCACCTCCTTTCTCCATCAGTACATCTATATTGACCTTGAAAACTCCCTGACTTGGGGCATCCCATGTTCTTGTTCGATCTTCCTTGTCTTCCAACCTCTTTGTTTCACCTGCCTCTTTGTTCAATATCCAGTTGTACGATATATAGCTAACCTAATTTGAGTCTATCCTTGGAACCCTTCAAACAGATGAATATTTCCGTTGTTCCATATATAATGACATGTTGTTAGAAACTGAATTGTATCATCTTCATTACCTCCCAGATTCTTGTGCATACATTCGATGGTGTTGACTCCTACCATCATATTCATGTACTTTGAAACTGTTACTAGTCTATCCCACACAGGCTTGGAAAATTTATGATCATGTAGTGCATGTAATAGTGCCTCTTCAGCTTCATGACACCTACTGTAGACCTGTCACAGAACCGGAATCCCAGTCCCATGAAACAAACGTATACCAAAGGAGAAATGCGAAATCATAAAGCTTAGCACACATGAACAGATAACAAGATACAAGCACCAACACAGTCTCAACATTCAACAAGTATAAATTATACAAAATCCATTATATTCATGAATTCAGTTACATATTTCCAGAGTCAAGGTACAAGTCATTCATGTGCACTAAATCTAGATCTTACAACAAGTACACCTAGCATATCTCACCAAGCTCATCAACCTTCTAGCCATCTCTGAACCTAAAAACAACATACGAGAAATGGGTCAACACACGAGGTGTTGAGTATGGGGCAGAAAGATACACATATATATAAGCTTTGAATAATTTTGAAAAGATTTCAAGACTAAACAAACAAGAATAAACACGATAATTGTTTAACAAATGTGAAATCATATTTTATGTCATTTCACTCCATTATACCAACAATATCAAGCATGTTTAAGGCCTTTGACCATCTTCCAGTCGGAAGGGTCCGTAAGGGTGGTCAAGATTAGCTAACCATTTTATACGAGAGGGGCCTCAAGGACGTAACCAAGACTTAATACTTTATCAACTATATTATAATGGAGTTTTATATATATATATATATATGTGTGTTCAAGTTATAAAACTGACGAAGCAAACATCGAGTACGACATATCAATACTACATGTCAATATTTGAGCAAATAGACAAACAAGCATACGATATATGTCTTTTCAAGCAAGAAAGCGATAGTCATATAACTAGATAAGGCCCATACTCAACTCCTCGTGCGTTGACCCATTTATTGTAAGTTGTTTTTAGGTTCAGAGATGGCTAGAAGGTTGATGAGCTTGGTGAGTTATGCTAGGTGTACTTGTTGTAAGATCTAGATTTAGTGCACATGAATGACTTGTACCTTGACTCTGGAAATATGTAACTGAATTCATGAATATAATGGATTTTGTATAATTTATACTTGTTGAATGTTGAGACTGTGTTGGTGCTTGTATCTTGTTATCTGTTCATGTGTGCTAAGCTTTGTGCTTCTGCATTTCGCCTTTTGTATACGTTTGTTTCATGGGACTGGGATTCCGGTTCCGTGACAGATGGTATCAGAGCATGAACAATAACTACACCAAACATTACTCACATGAAAAACAAACTAAACTCACCTTACATCTCAACCCTAGAAACTTAATGAAATATCCTTGTGGATTAGGTTGACTTAGCCTCTAAGTTAGAACCTAGATGTTCTAGAACTAGGTTTAGACGTGTGTAAGTTACCTCCCTAGACATGATTCACGACATGTGCTTAGGATGTCTACACAAGTATGCACCATGTTCTTTCTAGTTCTCTAGGTGTCATGATACTATACTGCCTAATGAGTGTGGTAACTCTTTTTGGTTTTAGTTTTATTCGAATGGAGTATGGTGGTTTTCATCGAATGTTTCGAAGTTGGAGAAAATCTATTTTAAGTACTAGTATATGTACCTATGAAAAATGTTACCACACCCAGAAAGGCAGAGAGTATCTATGTAACCTAAGAGAAAGAGATGTAACATCAAGTCTAGATGAGAGTTTAGATGATATTTTTAGTATCTAGAGTTGTCTAGAGACATGATAAATGTTAGGCTAGTGAGTAGCATAGATAACCTTAGATAGTGATGATAATGATAATAATGTTAATGTCGATCTCAATGTTGATGTTGATGTTGATGTTGATGTTGATGTTGATGTTGATATTGATAAGACCCAAGTTTGACCTTGAGATGGCCAAGTAGTTTGATGATATGGAATGAGTTTGACCATGCAACCCTAGCTAGACCTAGCACCTTGTTGATACTTATGGCTTGGTTGATGTGCTAAACATGGTTAGTGGGTTGGCATGCTTGCTTGTACCTAGTTTTGTACATGTTGAGATATGATATGTGATATACAGTTTGAGACCAACAGGGGCCTCAATCTCTTTACAAAGGAGGACCTCTAGTATGGGACATATGAATAAGGTGACCTTTTGATATGAGTCGACCCACCTCGGGAGAAGGTTAGAGACCTAAACTCCAAAATATTTGAAATGTTGAAAAATATGAATGATGAAATACTTGATGACGAATCCCTAGCTAGAATACTTCTAAGTATATGAGTTGAGTGACCTAATGTGTGGTTTTCTTGAAATGTTGAACCCTAGATTTCCTATGAAAATATCTAACCCTAGAGAAAGAGGCAATTGAAAATTTGATGATTGATATATATATAGGTGAGGGAGATGTCCCAAGACCTAAGATGATGTATATGATGTGTGATATCCATGATGAGCCTCATACTGAGGTTAGTAATTGTATATAAAGGAAGCTAGTGGTTACCCTTGTTTAAAAAAAAATGGGTAGAAATTTTTGTTATGGATAGAAGTTACGGTTAGTAAGTCTTGTTGGATATATATATATATGTCTTAGCTTCAGTGACTTGAGCTTGTGGAACTCTTTCTTGATACAAGTGAGAAAGTTTCAAAACCTCGATGTTGATGATAATATTGTTCCTCGAATGATGCTCGATACATGAAAGAATCTCACTTATGTTTAAAAACTCAATATGTGCTAGATAAGTCACTCACATAAGCTAGACCTAATATGAAATCATACTATACATAAAATATGTAGCTTTGAAATCATGAACTTGATATGATGATGTCTAGATATCTTAGCTTGAATAATCAGGGGAAACATGTCTAATATCATACCCATATGAAACTATATCAACTTTATATAATGACTCTCTTAGGGTAATAACTTGAATAAAAAAATGAATAAATTGCTTAATTTCAGATCCAAAAATGAGAAATGATGAACATAATTGATTAGATTTGGTAGAAATCTAAAGTAAAGATGAGAAACACTCGATGATAGTCTCGTTTGAAAGTCATAACCATGAACATGGCCGTTTGAGAATTAATAACATAGATTTTGATATTACACCTTGTTCTTATTGAAGATGTGAACAAAAACCCTATGTATGGATACTAGCCGATGGGAAAATCCCAATTCCATGATGATGTTATAGTATGATGGAACCATAAGTAAATGTGTATATCATCGATATGAGTACACCCTTGATAATTATAGCCTAAGTTTGCACCCCATTGTGGGGAATGCCTTGACAACCATGGTTGAATGACCAGACCCGATGAACCCTGACTTGACTCTTAACTATAATCGTGGATGAATTTCGAGGATGAAATTCCTTGTAAGGAGGGAAGGATGTGACAACCTCAATTTTCTCTCTCCTCTATTGTGCTCCTTCTCTCTCGTCAAGAGTCTCTTACTCAATTTGTTTTTTTTTTTAATTCATAATTGGATAGTCATGTGTTTCTGTTTTGGCCACTACCATGGTCAATTTGACAATGTGTAACTTTAACTGGAGTTTTGAACTAAGTATCTTGCTCATTTTATATCACCAACTTTCAATCAAAATTTGAATTACTTCATTTTAACTCTCCTTGATACGAATGTTTCATGTTCTATAGGATTTGAATACGAGTCCAATGGCCCAAAAATCACCTAAATCTGAGTTATAAATCACTACATATGGTTATTTGAATGTTTCCATCTAATGTATTATTTTATTTGAGTTTTGCAACCTTTTTAGGCCCAAATCAACAACGTGGCCCAAATTGCCTTTTCCCCTCCCCTTCCTCTTCAGGAAACCAGTGAGGTGGCTAGAAAAAAAAAAGGGGGGGGGGGGGTTCTCCGCCTCCACCAAGTTTGAGTAACAGAAGGGAACCATATCTCGCAACCCTAACTTGCCAAGTATACAACCCTCTCATCTAACCCAAGCTCCTCCCCCTTATTTTGCCTTTCTCCTTACTCTTCTGTCCTCTCCCTCCTGCTCTTCTCTGCCTCCTCAGTTACCAGCATTGATGAACCCACCTACATGTTTCTACCTCGGCCACCTCGGGAGTTGCTGAAGGGCAGGGATGAGCCCGCTGAGCAGCTAGGTCATAGACGGCATGCCCTAGACCCCCGACCACACCTTGTTCTTTTGCCTTACAGGCCTGCGCGGGTGCAGCAACCACCAGTAGGATGGGGCGCCACTCCTCCGTTCTTGCTCTGTTACGACAGAGGGAACAGAGGTCGCGGGGCGATGACGGGGCGAGACCTGTGCGATTGACTGGCCGCCGGATCTAGAATCCCCGAGCCCTTCTCCTCCCTCACCGGCTATGCTGCTCAGGTGCAGCAGCCACGGTTCCATGGACAAACCTCGTCCCCACCATGGCAATCCCACAGCCCTCTTGGTTCGTTTCCGGCGCTGCCCAACACCACCAGTTGCCTCGACGCCGCCCCTCCTATGCCCATCTCGGGGGCCATGGCAAATCGAAAGCGGGAGGTGTCTCCCCTATTCCAGCACTAGAACAGAGGATCGCAAGGAGGGGGAAGACGCCCGCTTGGTCTTGAACCAGCAAGGCCGGACCCAACCAACAGATCCATGGGTGTCCAAGGCCCAGTATGCATGGGAGGCCCAACTCTGAGGTAGAATCCCTCTCCTCCCAATAATTTTTGCATACTTCAAAAATGAATACTTTGTACTTTTCTTTGGTCAAATCCCACACATAATATATGAAAATTCATCTACTAGACAAGATCTACACTTTGGTCTTGGTCCCAGACTCTAAATCCAATGTTAGTTTTCCTTATTACCTAAAAATACTAGGTTTAGTCATGTTGAGTACTTTCAATGCACCCATATGATAAAACTTGAACCTTTAATGATCATTCATCGACCTAATCATGAAGTCAGAATCTTTAGTGCATCTTTGATCTATATGAGGGTCCTACTTTCCCTATTGCTCATAAATGACCTCAATTGTACATATGTACCTACTTTGGACTATAATGTTGAATGTTGCCTAGATTGCTAATGTTGCTTGTAATGGACATACACCTATTTTGGAATATGTTCTTATGACCTTATGTTGCTGATATAAACCATCCCTTATGCTTGTCTCTTATTCATTGATGATCTTTGACCTTGTTTACTCTATTGTGAGTCTTTTGACCCTAGCATACATGTAAATGCCTTAAACATTGAGATGATCATAGAAAGTGCATAGAACGTAATAATGTCATGGAACTTGAACCACACCATCATGATAACCTCTAGACTAGCACAATATCATATAATGAACCAATAAGCAACTGGTAACCTAACTTGGCAAAAACCCTAAAGATGAATCTAATTAGGGTTAATAATAAGAATCTAATGTGTATATGTAATCTTGTTGTCAATCAGGTTTGGCATGTGGCTAGATGATGAAGGATAAGTTAGGATATTAATCTATGAATCAGGTATGGGCCTTATCTAGTTATATGACTATCGCTTTCTTGCTTGAAAAGACATATATTGTATGCTTGTTTGTCTATTTGCTCAAATATTGCCATGTAGTATTGCTATGTTGTACTCGATGTTTTCTTCGCCGGTTTTATAACTTGAAAACATATATATATAAACTCCATTATAATATTGTTGATAAAGGGTTAACTCTTGGTTACGTCTTTGAGACCCCTCTCGTATAAAAGCGTTGGACAAGCTTGAGCACCCTTACGGACCCTTCCAACGGGAAGATGGTCAAAGGCCTTAAACATGCTTGATATCGTTGGTATAATGGAGTGAAATCACATAAAATATAGTTTCACATTTGTTAAACAATTAACATGTTTATTCTTGTTCGTTTAGTCTTGAAATCTTTTCAAAATTATGCAAAGCTTATATATATGTGTATCTTTCTGCCCCATACTCAACACCTCGTGTGTTGACCCATTTCTCGTATGTTGTTTTTAGGTTCAGAGATGGCTAGAAGGTTGATGAGCTTGGTGAGCTATGCTAGGTGTACTTGTTGTAAGATCTAGATTTAGTGCACATGAATGACTTGTACCTTGACTCTGGAAATATGTAACTGAATTCATGAATATAATGGATTTTGCATAATTTATACTTGTTGAATGTTGAGACTGTGTTGGTGCTTGTATCTTGTTATTTGTTCATGTGTGCTAAGCTTTACGCTTCCGCATTTCACCTTTGGTATACGTTTGTTTCATGGGACTGGGATTCTGGTTCCGTGACAAGACCCCATGTTTAGTCAAGTGTGTATCCTTTCTCCTTGCTTTAGTGAGTAAGGCTCCATATTCAATCATTCAGGTGACATACCGTAGTCGACTTGGAACTTTAAGTTTCAATATATTCTCCCAATCCCTTTGTACCATTACCTCCTTACTTTTCCTTACGAGTTCATAGTCTGATTTGTTAGTGAATCTACTACAACTTGTATGGTTCCATATCTAAATGTCCTTCCCCTTCTCAGTATGCGATTGGATTTTCTTGATTGCCTCCATAATAGCATCCTCGAACAACTCCATTATGAATGTTTCGTCCCAGTGACCATCATCACTTACCAAGCATCTGACTGATAGTATACCTATTAAGACAAAGTCCTTCAGAATTATCCCCACCTTGACCCATCAATCAAACCAGATTGTTGTATGTTTCCCACTTAACATACTCATCATTGGATTTGTCACAGCTATTGTGATCCCTTCAAATAAATCATTGAATGAGTTCAAAAGTGGAAACAAATCTCAAATTCATAATCTATATGTTAAAACTACCTATGTATGAATTTTCATCGAATTTGGACAACCTAAAATGTTGCAGTGTAGTTTATGAGATAGAAAGTTTGTGAAATACCTAAACATTAAATAATGTAATAAATAAACCCAATAGAGAATTAATGGCGAAATCATATTCAATAGGTTAGAGTTTACTTGAGGGTGAAGTTTCACATTAATTGAGTGAATCTAGATTCCCTTAATACATTAGGAAATAGAAAATATGATTTCTTTTAAAAAATATATATATATCAAAAGTCTCCAAATGTGAAACTAATGTCAAAATCATATTTGCTTGTTTTAATTAGCCTAGGTGCAAAATTTCATATTAATTGGACAATGTTTGGACTCTCGATTTGATTTGGAAAGACTTGACATAAATATATACATCACTTTAATTGATGGTTTGATTTTTGCTAAGGTCTGCATTATTTTTCCTATCACGATCTTTTTTTTTGAGATTACTACTTCCACTTTTAATACCGACCCTTGATTCTCAATCCGACGATGTGCCCATTGTCCTCTTCCTTCCCCCCCATTCCTTTTTCTGTCTGTAGTGATTTTCCGTGCTCCTTAGTTCTCACTTACTTTTTCAATCTAGATCCTTCTCTTCTTTCCCACATGTGCTCTGATTTCTTCCCCTATGTCTTCCTCTTCTCTTCTCAAATTTGATGACTATATAAAACCTAGAGTTTTGGGGACTCCGTACCATCATCTCACCCAACCTCCCTTCCACTCTATTCTTCCCCTATTTTTTCGTTTCCTTGCCATATCCTCTAAGTTGTAAGTTTTCGGACCACTGAGACACCATCCAAAAACCTTCACACTAACCCATGTGCTATTTTATTCCTCCGAGTTTTCTTCTGTTGTCCCTACATCCTACTCCCCTAACTCCAGCTTCCAGCATCAGTCTTTAGGATCTCATCACTGTTTTCAAGGGTGTCGAAGAACCTAGAAGATGATTAGAGTGCTTCAAGGAGGTCAGTTTCAAGTAATCATACCTTTAATTTTCCAATCTCACCACAATTACAAGTTTTCCCATTTTCATTTGTGGTAGGTTATGCTGACCCAATCTAGAAGTCAAGTTCATCATTCCTTTCTTTTTCTTCACGTTTAGCCATTCCACTCGATGTCGAGTAGTTTACAAAGGATTGTTTCACTATAAGGTTTTGCCTATATGGCTCCTCGAGTTCCTCCAACTGCCTAGTAATGGTGGAAATATGAGCTCATGACCATGGGCACCTCGTGGCATGGGTAGAGGGTCTATGGTTCCGACGGAACTCCACAAACACGATCATGCATTTCCCTCTCGCTTTGGCATTGTTTACATGCTTCCATCACTCTGGGAACTAGGCGAGCAGGCCATAGTTGTCATCTCTATGGTTTCAAGTCATAGGTGCTTGAAGGGTGATGAATCCCCTTTGGTTATTCTCTCATTTACCCTTCTTGTTCCTTTCCCATTTTTGTTTTCAGCAGGGGGAAAATCGTTCTTTTACCTCTATTTTGGAGTTTCTATCTGCATAAGCAAACTTGCTTTGTTGATTGTCAAGCTAGCTGAGTTGTCCACTTCTAAGTGGGCCAACACAACACGTTTGACCGCTTACTCGATTAGAATTGTTGGTGTGGATTTCTTGAATTATTTAATTGGAAAATTTTTGAAAATTTATAGCGAATTATCAATAGATCAGAAAAATGACATAAATATTTTATAAAATCAAAAAATTATAATCTACCTAATGGTGCCCATTTCATCACGTAATCTTATGTTATAAAAAGGTAATTTTTATGGAGTTTCTTAATTGGTTTAGTTTTTCTAAAAATCATAACTAATATTTTATAAGTCAAAACATAAAGTAAAATATGCTTTGAACTCACAAAAATGTAATCTAAAATATGGTATGGTTATCATATCCTAATCTAATAATAATAAAAGGTAGATTTTCAAGGTTTATGAAATTAATGTAAACCTAACCTAATTCTACATATATATTTAAGAGGTGCTTTGGTGACCCAGGCTTGGACCAAGGACTGATTTTGAACTTGTTTAGTCTTTGAAGTGAGGTATATTTGCATCCACAATTATTATGTATTGAGTAATCATCCTTAATTAACACAATTTTCATATCCCACAATACCTCTCTTCTGAGAATTTAGTCCATGTGAAATATTGAACTTGATACGGGTTTTATGATCATCCAACTTTGTTGGACTTTCTTTTGACTCCAACTTATACATTTATTCTTGATGAAACCCTAATTTTGCCCCACTTATGTGGTTGATGTGTCCATTTTTGTGATGGCAACTTTGTTTATTGTATAAAAGACTACACTTTATTCTTTCCTCCACATTTATTGCATGTTATGTGATTCATTAGCCCTAGAGTAGTGTAATTAATTGGTTTTTGGGTTGTGTGCCTTTATCATATTTTTTGAATGGAGGTTGTGTTCCCCATACTCGGTTTTTGAGCCCACTTTTACATATATTGGGGAGATGGTTGTGTTCCATACTCAATCAGGTTTTAAGGTTGGGAGCCTTGGCTGCCATTCTTATTTATATTCTTCTAGTGTTATGCTTATCTCACATGCATGCATGTTGATATTATTATTATGGCTTTTGTGCCCAAAGATGTATATGTGCTTGTGAGGCACAACTCTTATGTTTTGTTAATGGCAAGTGTCTCTTTTATCATATGATTGTAATTCATTTGTAGTTCTTTCTTCTTCTATGGGAAGCATTGTTTATTTGATGTCCTTTATTCCATATATTGGTCAATTATATTTTAGTATTTACATGCGAACCTTATGTTGATGTCAGATTCTTTTCTCCTCTTGTTGGGGTATTCTTTCAACCCAATGTGTAGGACATGGAGGACATGGCATGCTGACATGGACCTAGATTAAGGAGTTGATGCTTGGAGACAAACTTGATATGGTATAGATTTCACTCTAAATAGATCATTATGTTGTATCATGTAAACCCTATAAGGGTAATAGTGTTGTACTTTTGTAAATTTGATTATAGTCATGAAATTTTATTTTGTTGCTATACTTTGATCTTTTCTATATGATCATTTAAGATTTGAAAATTTTACACCTATTCCAACATACATTTTGTGTGTGTTTTGGAGGGATGGGGTATGTTCTCAAATTAAGTAGGGAGTGGATCCCTAGTCAGATCCCACTCCTTATAATCTCCCACAAGCACTAGAAACACACACTCATGAACCTAAGTCCAATCAATCTAACATGAACATCATGCTTCTTTAGTGAAAGTGATTTAAGCAGAAGACTGGAAACATTGGTTTTAGTTAGTACTCTACAAATCTTAATATCTCCTTGATGTATGATCTTTCACACTAGATTTTAATGTCTAAGTATGTGTTTGGACTGTTGATGCAATCTGGGATCCTTAGGTTATACAATATCTCCACTACTGTCACAATAATGCCCTATTGCGTCCTTAATAGTTGGAACCACAACAAGTTCACTATTGAACACCTTGATCCTTATCGCTTCCTTTGTTGAATTGGAAGTAGTGATGCACTTGGTCTATATTTTGGAATCAACTACTATATATTTCTTAGAACTGTTTTAGCTTATAGCTCTATTATTTAGAAAAATACAAATCATGATAGTGGTCTTTATTTATCCTTGTTTGGAATCATTCATTAGCGTTGCCTTTTACAACTAACTCTTCCTCACCTTCATAAATTATGAAGTAATCCTTAGTTCTTATCAAGTACTTAAAGATTTTCTTTACAATGATCCAGTGACCATTACCAAGATCTGAATGGTACATGTTCATCATTCTCAAAGAATATAAGACATCTAGGAGTGTACATATCATCTCATACATGACAGATCCGATTGTTGAGGCATATTGAATCTTATTCATGCATTCCTTCTCTTCCAAGGTCTAGGACATTGGGATTTTGAGACGCATTCCATGTAATATTGGTAAGTTCCTCTCTTAGAATCATGCATGCTATACCTCTTCAGAAAATTTTCAATTTATGCACTTTGCATTAAGCAAATAAGCCTTATATATGTATGTATGTATGTATCTATATATATATATATATATATATATATATATATATATATATATATATATATATATATATATAGGCCATTCATTCATTGCCCGCGCGGGTAGCCTGGATTTTGGCTACCCGGTAGCCCAAAAAGTAACTCTCCTGGCTAAGAAAGTAACTCTACTGTAAAAAAAGTAACTATGGTGTCAAAAAAGTAACTCTGTTGGCCAAAAAAGTAACTTTGTACAAAATATATAGCAGATATATATAAGGACGGGTTTTTTTACTTTGGAGGGGCAAATGATATTATTTTTGGCTAAAATTTTTTGGAGAGCTTAAAAAAATAGTCCTCTACAATTGCGAAATTTTTTTTTGAAAAAAAATGATTGGAAGGGTGGGCGGGTAGCTACCCGCGCGGGCAATCAAGATGGGCCCATATATATATATATATATATGTATATATATATATGTATATATATATGTATATATATATATATATGTATATATATATGTATATATATATATATATATGTGTATATATATATATATATATATATATATATATATATATTGATTTCTAGAATATAGGATGCTTCATGTAAGTACTTCACAGAGAAGGTTTTTCCCAACCAAGTTTTAATCAATTGTAGAGTCATGATGTCATTTACATACAATATTGTAAAAATAATTATGCTCCCACTAACCTTTTGTAAACTCAATTCATTCTCATTTTGGATAAAGTAATTTTTTTACACTCTCATCAACATAATGATGCTAGCTTTGAGATGCTTGATTCAATGTATAGATTGACTTATTTAGCTTAGAGACTTTATTGGCTTCATTTGGCTAGATAAAACCTTCAAGATGTGACATGTACAAATCCTCTATAAGATAATTACCATTAAGCAAAGTAGTTTTGAGATCCATATGCCAAATCTTTGTCATGATAATCTACAATCGCAAGCACCATTATGATGGATTTAACCATAGGAGTTGGTGAAAAAGTTTAATCATAGCCAACACTTTAAACTTGTTTATAACCTATTTCTACCAATCAACCTTTGTAAATTTCTACATCACAATCCATGTCATTCTTATTCATGAAGACCCATATGAACCGATGGAACTTACCCCTTTATAGGGATCAAACATGGTTCATACCTTGTTGGTATACATGGAGTCCATCTCAGATATCATGGGTTCAAGCTCCATTTCTCAGATTTTTGTCCCTCAATAGCCTCATTGTAGGTTTTTAGCTCATCATCCTCGATGACTAACACATTGTATCGCAGAGTCACTAGAAATCCTAAATCTTTGTCTCAATATGTTCCCTACTACACCTTCAATGTTATTGTGTTAATATAGAAATTGAGGTTCTACAACAATTTGTGGTTCCTCTTGTTTCGTAACTATCTCCATAGGTTTAATGTCAAATTGTTGGTCTCAAACTTCTTTGACTTCTTTTTTCCTCCCACTAGTTCCTCTAGAAATAAAATCCTTTTTTAAGAAAACCATAGTTTTAGCTACAAGAACTATGTTGACAGATGGAATTCTGAATTAGTAATCATTACTTTCCATAGTGTTTCCAACAAAGATACATTTCTCCTATTTGGGTCCAAGCTTATCAAGGAACTATTTCCTAACATAAGCTTCACATCACCAAACTATCATGAAAGACATATTAATATGTTTCCCTTTCCGTATCTCATATGGTGTCTTTTCAACGGATTTGGAAGGTACTCAGTTAAGTGTAAAAGTGGCAGTTTCACGACCGTGTGCCCAAAAGTAAATCGGAAAATCTGCTAAATTCATCATTGATTGTACCATATTAAACAAGGTTCTTTCTAACACAACATTATGTTTTGGTGTTTCAGGTATAGTTCATTGTGGTATAATACCACAATCCCTCAAAAGGGACAAACTCTTGGATCAAGCATTTATCACCTACATCTGATCAAGGTTCTTTAATTCATTAGTCAAGTTTATTTTGTACAAAAAGCACTAGTTTAACTTGAGGAGGTGGTGAATTAGTAGCAGTAGGTGGCAGAGCAGCTTTGTTACCTATTCCATTAGGAACTGCAGACTTATTGGTAATTCATTTGAGCTTTTTAAATGATTTTGAATTGTGTTCATAAGAAACACATCCAGATCTACAGGAGTCATCGAAAAAAGTGATGAAATACAGATATCAACCTCTAGAATTTGTAAAGAAACATCCACATGCATCAATATGTATGGGTCCTAATAATTCAGTATCTCTCTCGTTGATTTAAATGAGAGGTGTTTTGGTCATCTTTCCTAATAAAAGAGACTTACATGTATCTATTGATTCAAAATCAAAAGAGTACAAACTACCTTCCGTATGGACTCCAGAAATGTGCTTCTCATTTATGTACAATGAACAAAGTGCCTTAGGCAAGTTTTGTTTGAGTCATTGAGATTTAACTTCTTGTTACTTATGTTATATACATGTGTCTCAAGATCTAACATATAAAAACAATAAGACACATGGAACTACCATTAAAGATCTCATTTTTGGATATGGAATTTAACCATTCTATATTAATAATTCAAAACCCCTTGTCCAAACAATATACAAAATAGTGTTCCTATTTTTGGAAGGTGCAAATAGTAGTTCTATAACTCTATTACAAGCCTAATGGGTAGAGATAAACAATAGGTTACTACATAAATGGAAGATACTCTTGCTCCAATTGCGAGGCGTAGTTCACTTCTACTTTCTTCACCAATAATCTATGTTCCTATAAAGTGATCAATGTTTCCATGACTATATAAACCCTTTGTCATAGATATACCGATTGAAATCGGGGCAAGTAATGTCATCAACTTAACATCAATCTATGTTCATTAAACCAAAGAAGACTATTTGAGAAATTGTAAGCTCAATATCATATATTGACTCACATGAAAATGGCCATGGGTTTGATAATCTCACTTATCAAGTTGTCGGGATATCACTCCAAAGAAAAGACAAATTCTATCCACATCAGTCATAGTCATTCCCCATGTGTCACAATGCACCAAATCACTACCTTCTTCGCAACCCTTATTCAGAGCATGTTGGCCTTGCGGTCAAAGAACACTAAACAATGTTTTTACAATAATGACTTATAGTGTAAGTATTAGAGTCAAAACTGTCACATTGAGATATTACTGAAATGTCATTATAAGACTTACAAGTGTCAATCTCAAGGTGGGCCTATCTAGTGTAACTATTTCTCTAACAAGTAACCATGTATCTGATTTAATATCCAATATCATCACTAAAGATACATAGACATCAATCACCAAACATGTTATTATTGTGCATTATTTCTATCATATAATATCCACAATAATAACTAACAAGGGACATTAAAGGAATCAATACTCTTATTATACATATAATCTCATGTTCAGGTGTTCCACCCAATCCATATGCCATTGAATGAAACACTATATGACATTATTGGGTTTATTTATTATCCTAATATCGAAACAAACATAACAAGTGGAGTTGAATTTTATTAATAATCAAATGAAATACAAAATATACCTTGGAAAATCATTTCATGATGGCACTCAGGGCATATGACCAAACACCAAGCAATCCTCCTAATGTTTTGGTTGTATCCTCTGGTCTTGACCTCCTCTTGAATCTCAATGTGTAGGAACATCTCATCACCAACCACACACGAATGAAAAACTACAATTGGAGTAATTAGCATAGAATTCTGGTTACTAGAAGCAAATCATCACATAATGAAAACATGTAATATACAACTACAATTAACTTCATTTAACTACTCTTTTTTTTCTTTGGTGGCCAATGTTATACAATAACTCCTCTAATGTGGCGTGATGCACCTTCTTTGACATATGTGCCTTCTATGGCAAGCAATGCCTGATGTGATACCTTTGTGAAACAAAGCATGTTCAATGCATGAAGTGTCATCTATTTTTTGCACCACAATACTTCTGTTTTATGAGGACTTATTATATAATATTAAGTTATGTTATGGTTTGTTTTTTCTTTCTATTTCTTTTTCAATATTTCTAATTCAAGTTCTACTTTGACTTCTATTTTTCATTCTAGTATGTTTCTCAAGTATTTGAACTCAATTGTTTCCATCTCAGCCACACTTCAAATTCATAAATATTTGCAGGCACAAACATCATTCTTTTCTTCCTATATCACATTCAAATTCACACACAAATATGCACTTAATATTCAATTCACACTCACAAAATACATATCAACATTAGCTACTATCCCCGATTAGTCACAATGTTATCAACATTCAATTCACACTTGCAAAATACATATAAAAATCTAACATCCAAGTTCAAACTACCAAAACTATCAGTCAACCCTCATTTTTTTGTTCAAATCCACATTTTCAATGAAGCAGGTTACCCACTACTCACGTAGGTTATTCAGTTGCTCCAATATATAGGGGTCGATCTTCTCAAAAATTGCAAAGAGAACGAGATTTGTAATTATATTTTATTGTTTGTAACAGGACTAATTCATTAAAATAGTATCCAAGACTACTAACTTACATTCTTTATATATTTGATTTGTTCCATGTGATTGATAATCACCTGCATATACAACATCACATAATATGGACATGCCAAACAATTGTCTTGTATAGGGGCATGTAAATTACAATTACATTAATAAATGCATTCAAGTAGAGTTAGTCATATATTATGAAATTTGAATGAGAAGACTATACATCAACACTCACCCAAGTTACTAATTTCTTTTTCTTATCTACCTTCCCTCCACCATCATGGAATGCTTTCACACCCCTATAAATGAAATTAAAATATATGTTGCATTAATAAACTATCATTAGCAATATAAATATTAACAAAGAGAATGGGCACCGAGAAACTATACTTACAAATGAATCGCGAATTTCATTGGGTGTCCTACATTTGGTGACAATTTTTCACCTGAAAGATCAAAGACATACACCCTCCAAGTATCGGGAACAATCACTAACAATTGCCAATGCATACCTCTGAGTGAATAGAAAGCAAATAAAAAAAAATTAAATCTCACAACAAAATTGTATTTATATATAGGTTTAACATATAAACAACAAAGTCAAAAACTTACTTAAGATTAAAGGGAGCAAAGGTGAGATTCTTGGAAGTACCAATATACTGCATCGTAGTAGTCACGTATTCTTTGATGTCACTTGGATATCTCTCTACATCGCTAATCAATGATGGCATTAGAAATCCCACATTTTCTATTTTGAAATTGTGAGCCACATAATACAAATGATTGAAATATATTATATAACCAATACTCACTATATTTGTAAGAAATAATTAAACAATTTTCACATATGATGTGGTATTCTCATTGTATCCAATGTTCTATCACTGTTTTGTTCATCCAATCGTACTTCAATACCTCAGAAACATATGTCAACACTATATCCGTGTCCCATTGTACACTTACCATATCCTCTTCAAGGTTTATCATAATGGTATCTATTTGGTCTATAGTGTCAACATATGGCAGTGAGGGTCTAAGGAGTTGAACATCTCTTGTGGAATAAAATGAGGGGGCAGATGCTTCAGAACCTTAAGGGGATTTTTATCTATTATAGGATGCATGTATGTATTCTAATAGCTATTAATTATTTTATATATGTTGCAATATATATTTATAATACCTGAAAAAATATAATGAGTCATTTCAGCCAGTCAATAAAGTTGCCTTCTACCTCTCCGACTGTAGTGCCATCTGGGTGCTTGTATGGGAGAGGTATCTTACTCATTCCTGGAAAGACATGTATTACTCTCACACAATAGTGATCACAGGGAAGAGGAATACCATGCACCACTTCGGTGTTATCATCCCCAGCATCTACCACAACATTTCCTATTGGAACATCGACAAAAAGACGACATCATCTGGTCTTGTACATTTTTATGAAATACAAAATTAAATTTGACAAACACAAATATGGACTTGAAGTATTAATTTAACACAAGGTAATATAAATGGACTTGAACTGAATCGTACCTCGGTTTAGCCATGTGGGTCTAAAGGACTAAACTTAATACACTCTGTTGGTGAGTAATGAAGTAATTTTGTGACTACTAGAGTAGCTGGTTTTAGCATCACTTGAGAAGCTATGTATTTCTTTAAGGTTGCATCTACAATTCTCTACACGTACTCTACATCTACTTCCCCTTTCTTGGGTTGTTTGTGCTTTTGCTAGGATGTGCCAAAAATTGATTTTATCCCATACTGATTCAGCCCTATTTTAGGGCCTCATATTGTGTTATATTGCTCTTCAATCACATCTATACATGTTAGATTACATGTCATTCCCCCTAATATGCTTATTTGTATAAAATGCACTGATGGACATTATTTGCATGTTTTTTAGGCATTTGGACCATGCTTGATGGAAGAGAGAGAGAAGGGTCGATCCTAGGGTTCCTCTGCACTTGGAGAGGCCCAAAGTGAATTCTGATGCTCCCTCGACCTACCCCTAGTGGCCAAAGATCAATTGAAGCAAAGATGTCCAAGAAAAGTCAAAGACCCAAGTCAAAGTGCTGCCCCAGGACCCAGTACGCCTGTGGTACCACAAAACGGCAGTGCTAGGTCACTTAGAAATCGACAGGTTCAACCTCCAAATCAAGCAGAAGGCAGCACGGCCGTGCAGCACAAAACGGCCATACCAGTGACAGACACCATGGTCGTGCACCACAAAATGGTCGTGGCACAGCAGAGCACCACGGTCGTGCCAGCCACCACAGTCGTGGCACACCACCTCCACCACGACCGTGGTCATTTTGACAAAAACCCTATAACTTTGCCATTTTTTTCCCACGACCGTGCCCATCCACCACGTCCGTGGCCTACCCTACCCACCACGGCCGTGCTACTCACAGAATCCACCCAATTTTCTACTATTTTGCCCATTTTTCCCCTAACTTAACCTTAGACCACCTAGATCCCTATATAAGCCCTAGTGGTGGCTGGGGCACAAGGTTGGCTACCTTCTACTCCCATTTTCGCTCCCTTGTCACCTCCACTCCATTCCACTTCACCTCCACCTCAAATCCACTCCATTTCACCATTTCCACCACATAACCCCCCATATCTAAGCCTTCCATCCACTTCCCACCATCATCCCACTCCATTCCATCCAAGAAGAAGGAGGACGACGACCTTGCAACTGCTGGAGAGGAGGAGTCCTTCATCTACACCGAGCTCCTTGGCTTCTTCTACCTCTTTCTTCTCTCTTTTTGTATTTTGCTTTGTTATGAGTAGCTAGGCCCCTTAGGTGGGCTGTTTGGGGGAAAATATGTTACTTTGATACCATGTTGGGGGATAATGACATGTAAACGTTGTAATTCCATTTGTTAATGATTATATTCTATTTGCATCTCATTCTCCATGGATTTCTTGTTCATTTGTGTGTGAAATCACTTAGGAATTTAGGCAAATTGCATATATGTGTGAATTTTGGGATTTGCCCCTAGGTCCAATTCTTGGATCCCTAGGTTGCCTCCCATCTTTCTACATCCTAATCAATCTCCCGAAACCTATGTGAGAGATCTAAGTAGATAGATTAGGTAATTCTAGTGCAATTAGCGTGGAGGCTTCTCAAGGCTAGAATATGAGGGAATTGGGGTCTAAAACCCTAATTTCACCCCCATTACTACCCTCTGCCCCTAATTTCCCTAGGAATGTCTAATCTAGAAACCTAGACTTGATTAGACTCTAATTGGATTGAACCTAACCCCTAACCCAATTGAGCCTTGTAAGGGTAGTAGGGGGTGTTAGGGACTAGTTCACCTATACACAACCTACACTACTACAGAAATAGCATTCAGTGTCGCTTTTCTGGGCGTCGGTTATTAAGGAACACGGACGCCTTATATTAAAGGCGTCGGTTATTTAGAAGAACCGACGTCTATATTCAAAGACCAGCTAAACACGGGTACCGCTTTGTATACAGCGTCGGTTGTTTATTCAAAACCGACGCATCATGTCATCCAATTTTCGAGCGAAAAAAATAATGTCACTTTCGGCGTCGAGTCTGTAGTTAAAACACCGACGCTTATGTGTGATGGAAATTTGCGCGAAAAGTGTCCTTTTCCATGTCGGTCGTCCTTTAATCACCGACGCTGAATGTGGTTCCCGCCAAACATTTTCACGAAAATATCGTCCAAATGGACGTCGGATGTTGCGAACGACCGACGGTAAAGATGTTTAGGCGTCAGTTGTTGTAAACAACCGACGCTATTGGGGAACTTCATAACCTTCGATCGCCTGACTCTTCCCCTTTCTTATGTTTCATTGATACCCTATTTCCCTATTGCGGCGATTTCTCCGGTGATTTCTCTGCTGCTGGTACTAGTTTTTCTCCGACGCTTCTCTCCGGCGCTTCTCTCCGGTGCCCCATCTCCGGCGTCCCCTCTCCGGCGCCCCTCTCCGACGCGTTTCTTCTCTGACACCCCTGCTGCCCGCCCTGCTGCTCCAACCGCCTGCGCCACCGCCACGCCTGACAACCGGCGCCGCCGCAACGCCTGGTGCCCACCTGCCTGCCACGCCTGAGAACCGGCGCTGCCGTACCCCCTTCTCCTTCTCCTCCACCTGGCCGCTGCCTGCCTGCCGCCGCCTGGCCGCCTGCCTGCCTGCTGCGGCTGACGCTCCTGCTCGTCGGAGTCACTGCCGCTGGTTCTGGAGCTCGTCGGCCGCCACCCACGTACTCAACCAGCTCGACCTCACCCTACTCTTCTTGCCCAGGTACCTACAGACCTACCCAGGCGCGAAATTGGTTCTTTATGTGCTGACCTAATCTGCTTGCCTAATCTGCTTGCACGAAATTGGCTCCCTACTCTGCTTGCTTAATGTGCCTAATCTGCTTTAAGTGGTCCTAATATCATAACATGATAGTTTTATTATATGATTTGTGGCACTTTAGGGTGTATATACATGCAAATTATATAAGTGATAGATGTTGGATGTTTGTCAAGGTTTCTTGAAGATTGAATAAGTGATAGATGCTGGATGTTTATTTATTTCATCTATCCATGTTGCCTATAGTTTATAACATTGCATTGTGAATTATTGCATGTTTGAAACTATGAAATTCTTGATTTATTAGATGATATTCAAGAAAACTCTAGTTTGATGAGCATGTTGTTAATCATGTTAATTATGATTCTTCTATATATTCTGATGTCATTATATAATTATGTGATCCCAACATATTAAATTGAATTAGAATGATTTCATGAATTATAGGGTTTATATAAGAATGACAACACATGTATTTGTTGGCCTAGAAACCCGTCCAAGATTTACTCAGTAGGAGTAAATCTTGGATAGTCCCCAGTTTGGGACTGTTCTTGAACACCTAATCTCACTTAGGATGTAAGTGTATAATGTGTATTGGGTTTTTGAGAAAATTTCAGTAGCATTTCCCCGTTTGTTCTCTAAGTACATATGTACTTAGAGAACAACGGGGAAATGCTGCCGAAATTTTCTTGAAAACCAAATACACATTATACACTTACATCCTAAGTGAGATTAGGTGTTCAAGGATGGGATAGGTGGTACACATTTATTATATATAAGATTGGCATCAAATGTGTTTGTTGGCCTAGAAACCCGTCCAAGATTGACTAATATATACTTGTTTCCTAATATATACTTGTTTAAAAGGTTAACTGATGTTATACAACTTTTTCTGAAAATATATAACATCGTTATATGTACTTACACTTTGTTAATACTAATATTGTGCAGTCTCTGTCTTCCCATAACAATGACTATGAATTGGTCCTCTATGTCAATGTTAACGTTCCCTATTGAAGAACAATTGGACATCATCCTAGATGATCGTTCCTTAAACCAATTGGTCATACCCAAACATTGGCGTTTTCTAAAAGGAAGACACTACATGCCTGGTAAAGTGACCCTAACTTTTGGAAATTATTCACATGTAATCGAGGTTGAGTATGATTTGGCGGGAAATCTTGTATCAAAATCCGGTTGGCGTGATTGGATTGGAGAGCTGCATGTGGTCCGTTGGAATAGGCTTTTTCTCCGTCCAGTTGGCGATAATTCCATCAAAGTTTGGATAACCAACAGCAACTGCGAGACCCCCGATCATCTTCTGCGGTATGAGCGCACGGTGTCGCATATCAGCTCAGACAAATCTGAATCTGAGGCCCCTATCAGTTCAGATTCGTCTAAATACAGTGAGGAGCTTCGTGACACAGCTTCATCATCAAAAAGAAGTTACTGATGCATGCGGGACCATGTTGGTGTAGTATTTAGTTGTCTATCTATCTAGACTTGTCTGTAGTAATAGTTTTTTTAATTATGCGCATGTTTAGGGGTACACCAACCCCTTTGTTTAGTTATTGTTATAACTAAAGTGTGTGTTCCCATGAATGGAACTGTAAGTTGCTACATGAATGCTTATAACTGAAGTGTGTGTTCCCATGAATGTTCCCATTTACATGATTACACTACTATTTTCTCATATTGTCTTGCCTCAAAAAAAATTCTTTTATTGTTTAGTCTATTTTAATACGACATACTTGCTTATATCTTTCTTAATGATGAACTGTAATACGACATACTTGCTTATATACTTGTTTCCTAATATATACTTGCTTTCCTAATATATATTTGCTTTCTATGATCATAGAATGGATAGATCATGGATGTCCATTCGTAATCGTTGCACCCCAGAGTTTATATCTGGTCTTGATCAGTTTATTAGATTTGCCGAGGAACATAGGAAAAAACCTACAGATAGGTTCTACTGTCCATGTAGGCATTGCGGTAACAACTTGAAACTCAACACTGGTGAGGAAATCAAAAGTCATGTCATGTGCAACGGGATTGTACAAGGCTATACAGAATGGCACTGGCATGGAGAGATTTCAAAATCGAATCCAGTAGATGTCAATAGCAGTGCTTGGGTGGAAGAAGAAATTGCCTCCGATGACGTAAATGTGAACGAACCAGTTCCAGCAGACATTGTTGATGCGATGCTGGATAGTTGTAGGGTAGAGCACACCGATCCACCTCCTATCTTTACAAACATTGTGCATGATGCTGAGATACCGTTATACACAGGCTGTGCTAAGTTTACGAAGCTTAGCGCTGTGCTGAGATTGTATAAGTTGAAAGCTAACAATAGATGGAGCGACAAAAGCTTCACTGAATTGTTGACTTTGTTCAAAGAAATTCTTCCTGAAGGAAACGAGCTGCCAATCTCAACATACCAGGTAAAGAAAATGTTGTGCCCAATGGGAATGGAGGCCAAAAAGATACACGCATGCCCGAATGATTGTGTATTATTTCAAAAGGACTATGTAGATTTGAAAGATTGTCCAAAATGTGGTGCGTCACGATATAAATTGACGACTTCGGGGGAGTCCAAAACTGGTTCTCCTGCCAAGGTGTTGTGGTATCTACCTATAACATCACGGTTTCAACGCTTGTTTGCAAATCCGAAAGATGCGAAGAATTTGAGGTGGCATGCAAATGTTAAGAAAAATAATGATGGGATCCTACGACATGCGTCTGATTCCCCACAGTGGAAGAAGATTGATGTATTGTTCCCTGAATTTGGTGAAGACGTCAGGAATCTAAGACTTGAGCTTTGTACAGACGGGATGAATCTGTACGGGACATTGAGCAGCCAACATAGCACTTGGCCAGTCATGCTTGTTATATACAATCTTCCTCCCTGGCTGTGTATGAAAAATAAGTACGTTATGTTGTCATTGTTGATATCGGGCCCTAAACAACCCGGAAATGATATCGATGTTTATCTTGAACCTTTGATTGATGACTTAAAGAAACTTTGGGCTGAAGGTGTGATGACCTATGATGCTTCAGCAAGAGAGACATTTTGTTTGCATGCTATGTTGTTTTGCACTATTAATGACTTTCCGGCATATGGGAATTTGTCTGGATATAGTGTCAAAGGAGCTAAAGTGTGTCCTATATGTGAAGAAAACACTGATTCAATAAGACTAAAATATGGCGGCAAGACTGTATATCTTGGTCATCGAAGGTTTCTTTCAAAATTCCATCCGTATCATAGGAAGCGCAAAGCATTCATTGGATGGAATGATGAACGGAGTGCACCTAAACCTATACCAGGGGATGTTGTTTATGAAAGAGTAAAAGACATTGTCAATAAATTTGGTAAGAAATCACAATGTAGTATGGCCACACGGAGTGACAATTCTTCATTCAAAAAGAAGTCAATATTTTGGGATCTTCCTTATTGGAGTTCTTTGTCAGTCAGGCATTGTATCGATGTAATGCACGTTGAGAAAAATGTATGTGATAGCATCATTGGTACTCTATTAAATATACCAGGTAAGACTAAAGATGGGATAAAATCCAGACTGGACCTACGTGAAATGGGAATAAGGTCAGAATTAACAGAATTACGTGAAATGGGTAATAAAAGAACATACTTACCTCCCGCTTGTTACACGTTGTCTAGAAAGGAGAAGAAAACTTTTTGTGAATGCTTGGTAAATGTTAAGGTGCCACATGGTTACTCATCCAACATCCGTAGATTGGTATCAATGAAAGATCTGAAGTTGATAGGTCTTAAATCTCATGATTGTCACACTCTAATGCAACAAATATTGCCCGTGGCAATTCGATCTATATTGCCGAAGCATGTAAGGTTTGCAATTACCAGACTTTGTTTCTTTTTCAACAGTCTATGCAGCAAAGTTATTGACCCTGATACTCTCGATAATTTGCAAAGAGAAGTGGTTGTTACCCTATGTCAGCTTGAGATGTATTTCCCTCCTTCGTTCTTTGATATCATGGTACATCTTGTTGTCCACTTGACTAGGGAAGTGAAAATCTTGGGACCGGTTTTCTTGCATTGGATGTATCCCTTTGAACGATACATGAGCGTTTTTAAAGGTGATGTTTGAAACCGTTATCGTCCTGAAGGGAGTATTATTGAAGGTTATGTGGCGAGAGAGGTTATGGATTTCTGCAATGACTTTCTCAGTGGTAATGACACTCCTGATAATGACAAGAATATTGAGGAGGGCAAAGGAATTTTGGGATCACGGGTGAAAGTAATCAGCCGTGAGCAGTTGGAACAAGCTCACTTGTATATTTTACATAATATGGACGAAGTGAGTGTTTATATCGAGGAACATACCAATTTCATAAAGAGACAACATCCTCGAGCAAGTTCAATGTGGCTTGCTAGAGAGCATAATAAGACTTTTACTAAGTGGTTTGAAGATAAAGTCTTACATCAACTATCTCAAACACCAAATGATATTACAGAAACTATCAAATGCGCCTTTAAACCAAAACCGAATGTTATGTCTTATGAAGGGTTTGACATTAATGGATTCACATATTACACAAAGCGCCAAGATGATAAGAGTGTCGTCCAAAATAGTGGGGTCACTCTTCAAGCGTCAACTATGTACTTTGCAAGTGCAAAGGATAAGAGTCCACGTGAAGCTAAAATGTCATATTACGGTGTCATTGAAGACATTTGGGAGTTTGACTACATAGATTTCAATATTCCGCTCTTTAAATGTAATTGGGTTGATAACACCAAAGGATTTATAGTGGATGAATTGGGTTTCACTTTGGTGAACTTTGAAATGATTGGCGAGAAGGCTGAACCATTCATATTGACATCACAGGCAAAACAAATATTCTATATCGATGATCCTGCAAATGATAAATGGTCGGTTGTTCTTCATGGTAAAAGACAGTTCATTGAAGATCCTATAGATGAAGAAGAGTACTATGATAAGTATGATGACTCCAGTCCATTCTCAGTTGGGTTGCCAACTCCACAAAATATTGAAGCTAATGATGACTTATATGTGCACGGAGATCACAATGAAGGATTGTTAATTGATAAAAGATCACAATTTTAGAGACATGTATGTTTATACAAATGGTAAATGTTTTCCTTTTTCTAATTTATACAAATGCTAAATTTTTCCTTTTTCTAGTTGATACAAATGCTAAATGTATTCCTTTTTTATGACATTTTCAGATGGCTGACCATGATGAGAATGATGTTCATGATGAGCATGAAGTCCATGACGAGCATGTTGTCCATGACGAGCATGGCGAGGATACCAATGTAAGTTCTAAAAACATATCCTGTATTTCTATAAAATTCATTATCTTCTAGTTATGTCATATATCCTATATTTCTATATTGGCCTAATTCAGTGTGTTTATTTTTGTCAAATTTTAGGTTGATGATGCACATGTACCCACTGAAGCACTGGAGCAACTTGATGCGCGGAGAGGACATTCCAACTCGAGATATCGTCTACCGTTTCCTCCTCCTCCGCAGTAATATCCTCATCTCTAAACATTTCTCATAGGATTTTGAACCCCTCCCTTCCCTCTACTACATCGAAGCCATGCCGCAGTTGAACCCTTTCGCCGAGCCCTACCCGGCCAAGCAGGCGTCGCCTGAAGCACCACCGTCGTCGTCGTCTCCACCTCCATCGCAACTTGCTGTGCTAGTCCTGACAGTTTATCACCCCACATGCCTTCCTCCTCAGTTCCTGCCGCTAGACGACCACACAATGGATCCAAGAGGATTGCAGGCGTTCGCCAAAGACTATAGGCTGAGTTAACTCAATAGTTAACTCATCCTATAGTCTTTGGCAAACACCTGCATATCCTCTTGGATCCATTGTGTGGTCGTCTAGTGGCAGGAACTGGGGAGGAAGGCATGTGGGGTCATAAACTGTTAGATATAATTGGGATGTTGATAGTGATGATGAATGATACTTTGTAAATGAATGTTTCTGAATGTTAAAACATGTATTTGAATGATTCTATATGTGTGAACGTGACAATTGAATTGATGTCTGAATGTATCTACTTGTGTGAATCTTTTTATGTTAATTTTGCAGGTTTGTGGCCTGTTTGTAGGCTGATATCAATGGATGTCGTAAACCTACAGTTCAGAAAACTGAACTGCAGGTTCTCATCCTGCTGACCAGCCACAGCAGGCCTGCAAACAGATTTATAAAAAAAAAAATAGATATAGGCGTCGGTTATTTACCGATAACCGTCAGCACAGACTTACAACGTCGGTTTTTTGTTGAACACCGACGCCAAAAGTGTTCGCGCTACAGGAAATGGGAGTCATCTAGGACACTTTTCTGCGTCGGTTTTTTGGTATATAACCGACGCAGAAAGCATCCTAGATGACGTCGTTTTCTGTGGCGTGAACCCTTTTGGCGTCGGTGTTTTATAATAAACCGATGCCTTTATGTTAAATAGGCGTCGGTTTTTTAACCGACGCTGAAGTGTCCAACCTTTTAGCGGCGCCCACATAGGCGTCGTTCAGAAACCGACGCCAAAGGGGGTTAAACAACTGACACTAAAAGGCACTTCTGTAGTAGTGCTAGCATATCCATGGCCAGTTAGTAGCTTAGGTTAATCCATTAGACTCTAACATGTTGTTTGGTTTGGATGATCTAAATGAAATCATAATGTTCATATGTCACCCCCCAACTTAAGTGATTGGTTCATACCCCTAAATAGCCCACACCTCTCTTTATTGCTTAAAACCCTAGTTTTGTGCTTTCTTAGCTTAGTTAGTTCTTTTCTTGCTAAGTTAGCTTCTTGCCTTGCTCTTGTCTTTTTCATGCCTAGTGTAGCTCTTTAATTACTCTTCTGCTTCTCTCTTGCTTGCCTTAGTGTAATTTGCCTTTTCATACCTAGATTAATTCTTTCTTTCTTGTTTAGCCTTGATCTAGTCTAGGGTTAACGTAGATTTCATTCTTGCCTTTAATTCCCCGCTTGTTCATAGTATTTTAACAATCAAACCACCCTTAAACCCTTAACCCTAGTCTCCGCAGTAGGAACCCAGCAAAACTAACTTAGCTCTAGTGCCCCCTCTTTTCCTTGTGGATCGACCCTTTACTTGCCACCTTCCTATACTACGACACGACCCCGTGCGCTTGCAGGTGTAGTTGTTTTGGTAGATGTAGGTGTGTTAGTTTAGGTCTTATAAATTTCAAAAGAAAAAATCCAATCTCGTGTGTTCCGACCTCGTGGGGCACATCTAGTCAGGTCAAACCGGCTAGTGTGTTGCACCTCTAGCGGAAACACACCAAGATTTCTGGTGTCGTTGCTGGGGATTAGAGACGTTCGGCCTAGGTAGTTAGTTTGCTTTGACTTTTCCTACTGCCCTCATCATTGCTATTCTTTATTCATTTTTCTTTGCATTCTTGGTGTATATTGGTTTGCTAACTTGTTCTCTTTTGTTTGGTTGTACTTTGTGCATGTGACAAGTCATTCGGGAGGAAACAAGATGGGAGACTAGAATGCACCTCACAAGCCGCTTCAAGACTACTTCATGCCTAGCAACTACAAATTGCCAATTGCTAGCAGGGTTGATCAGATGTCAGGGGAGCAATTCTATATTCCTCCAGGTCTTCTTGGGCTCCTTCCCATCTTCTATGGCTCAGAGAGTGAGAACCCCTACAAGCACTTGGACTCCTTTCTTCAAGTATGATCCACCTTCAGGACATCGACGACTAGTGATGATACAATTCGGTTGACCTTGTTCTCTTTCTCCCTCAAAGATAGAGCTAAAGACTGGTATGACTCAAGAAAGGACATCATGAGTTGGGAAACAATGAAGAATGCTTTCTAGAGACAATTCTACTCTATAGCAAGGTTGACACAAATGTGGCGTTCCGTGACAAGTTTTAGCCAAATGGGCAATGAGCAGTTTCATAATGCATGGGAGAGATTCAAGAAGTTGTTCAGAGAGCATCCTCACCATGAGATCCCTTTGTGGCACCTAGTTCAATCATTCTACTCTGGTTTGTCTCTAAAGGACCAAGACACAGTGGACTCTTCCTGTGGAGGAGTTTTCATGGCTAGGCCACCTGAGGAGATATGGCCTTTGTTTGAGCAGTTGGCTGAAGGATCAAGAATTCGAGCTTCTAGCATGATGAATGAAAGAGGGTATGCCTTTGGTGTGACACCCCTACTCATGATGACTCAAGCCCGCAAGTGATGAAGATTCTTGGTGACATGGTGAGCTTCATGAAGAACCAGGTGACAAATGCTCCTTGCCACCCGGTCAATTCGATTGAGTTCTATGTGGAAGAAAAGAAGACACCTCATTCCTATAGCTACCAGGAACCACAAAGTCCTACATACAGCTCAAGGTTTGAGGAAGAGGTTCTCTCCAGATTAAAAGTATTTGATGATGTTCAAAGGGATGTTGCAAGGTTAGAAGAGAGAATAGAGCAACTATCTTCTATAATCGCTCTCCAAGAGGAAAAATTGTCTTCAAGACCCACCGTGAGCCACCATGAAGCAAGTGGACCCATTCCCTCTTCACAAGTTTTCTACAGTCCGCCCCCCATGCAAGTGCATCCCATTCACTCCTTCCAAGGCTATCCCCATCCTTACACTCCTCCACCACCTCCCTCACCTCAAATTTCACAAAACTTCGCTTTCCAGCCCCAATTCTCTCCTCCTCCTCAATTCTCTTCTCCACCTCAATTTCAACCCCAAGTGCCACCTCCACCTCCTCCACAGCCACAACATGCTCCCCTCCCTTTCATGAGCAAGGTAGTGTTGTGACAGTTCTAAGGAGTGGGAAAACTCTTGAGCAGTCTGCAAGTCAAAGAAAGGTTGATAAAGCAAAGTAAAGGCAGCCAAGTGGTGATACTGTGATTGATATCGCTGAAGATGATGTTGTGATACCGCATGTTGAGTTTGGGATTCAATGTGATCCACCACATATCCCTTTTGCAGGTCCTACCATCCCTAGCATTCCGCCTCATGTTCATGTAAGTGCGGCAAAAACTAGTGATCCTCCATTTGTAGAAGCACTAGATGAGCGACCAGAATTGAAAAGGAGGCAAAAGCACAATGTTGATATTCTTGAGGTGTTTCGCCAAGTAAAGGTGAACATTCCACTATTGGATGCTATCAAGCAAATCCCATCATATGCCAAGTTCCTCAAGAACCTATGCACTGTGAAAAGAAGGTCAATGGGAAGGATTCCAAAGAAGGTGAGATTGACTGAACAAGTGAGCTCCATCATACAACACTCACTTCCCGTAAAGAGAAAGGACACAGGAGCCCCACTCATACATAGTTACATAGCGGGACATCACATAGACAAGTCCTTACTTGATTTGGGATATAGTGTGATTTTTGATGCCATATCATGTCTATGTTGAGCAGGGCTTAGGCAAGTTGAAGCCGACACATTGCACTATTCAGTTGGCAGATAGATCCATAAAAGTGCCTAGGGGTAGAGTGGATGATGTCTTGGTGATGATAGACAAGGAAAAAGGCGCGGTGTTCTCGGTGGATTTCATTGTACTTGATATGGAGCCGGAGGATAGGAACATTCCCATCATCTTGGGGATGCCGTTCTTATCTACAGCTGATGCCGACATTCATGTACGCAGTGGCACCATGACAGTCTCATTCATGGACATGAAGATCAATATTAACATGTACAAGACCCCAACCCGGCGAGTCCGAGATAGGGATATTGGATATGGTCACTTCACAAGTCCAAATGGGCATTTGAGAGAAGGACATCAAGATGAAGAAGTTAATGATGATTATTGTGATCAAAGGGATGAGGAAAACAGATTGAGTGCAAAGGAAGGATGCATGTTTTGCAGGAATGGACACATGAGAATGCCAAATGGATGAATGTTGAAGAATCACCAAGAAGCCTAGATGAAGGCAAGAAACTCAGCACTTGTGGGAGGCAACCCACCTAGGTTTGGGAATTTTTGACCCAATCTACATTTTTGATACTTTTACTTTGTTTTTACATTTTCCAAGAAAGCATACACATACACACCCGTATTTGATAGGTTTTGTATAGTTTTGATATGTGCAGGTGAGAACAGAGTGAAATGAAGAAGAATAGATGAAATTTTGGCAAAGAATCAATAGAATATCAGCTTGAGATCAATCTTTGATGTTTAACAAGATTTGAGTATCCTACTACTGTTATAGTGCCCAACACGGCTGTGGTACATCAACACAGCCATGGTGGTGCACTCACATTCAACAAGGAAATGATCAGAAAATTGAGAAAAATCAGTTAAGTATACAACCAGGACAGAACGGCCGTGCAAGGCAACACGACCGTGGTACATGAAGCCACCATGGACGGGCCGCGTAGCACGGCCGTTCAACAACCTGATTCCAGCAACTTAAACTCAAATTTTGCAAAATTTCTATTCACTTGCTCATTTCTCCGAAGAACAGAACGGTCGTGCTCCGTGCCCTAGCGACCGTGCAGTGCTCCGCCTGCCCATTCCAACCCTTGAATCCCCACCAAATCACCCCCAAATCATTCTCAATCACTCCCCTACCATTTCCACTACCTTAATCTCCAGATTCCACCATTTTCCATCCAAAAACACACCACTCTCTCTCTCCATTCCACCCCAACAACCCTGTTCATCGGAGAAATCCGAAATTTTCTAATTCCACTTCAATTTTTGAGCAAGAATGAAGAAGTTTGCAAGGAAGGCAGTAGAGAAGACCAGGGGTGTCATAGCTTATCAAAGGAAACCATGGAACAGCCACCCTCGGTTGACAGAGGCCGATTTGGATGCCATAGTGGATCCTATCATTGAAGAAGCCTCCGAACAGCCACACTGAGGGGCACCATCTTGGTCACAACCACCGCCGTCTGCCTCCCGACACTCTGTCTCATCTGAGAGACCTTCCGCCTCAACTGCGCGACTGTCAGTTTCAGACGCACGTCCATCTGTCTCCTCCGCAACACCGCCACAGCCCGAGCTGCAGCCACGACTACGACCACGTCGACGACTCGTGCTAGCTGATGAAGATGATACTGATATGCCTGAAGTTGAGCAGCAACCAAGCCTGCCACAACACCCGCTTTCACAGCCAGAGGTTACTACAGGCAGGGAAAAGGAACCCAAGCACACAGGGTGCCTGACACGCAGAGTGCTAGCTACTCGTTACGCATGCCCAACGTCAATGGAAGTAATGGGGTTCCATGCCTATTTTCAAGAATTAATGGAAAAATTGGGGCTTTTTGAGATATTGACGCTGCAGCAGGAATCATACATCGAGTTAACGCATCAGTTCTTCGCCACGCTAGAGAAAGTAACAAATGATGGCGAGAATGCAATTAAGGTAACGATTGGGGATAAGAGGTGGAAGATAACCTCAGAGATGCTAAATCAGATTTTTGCCCCAAGTGGAGAGATGGCTGCCCTCCTAGATGGAGGAAGGATAGAAAATGACTCTAGTTCCACGTATCCAGCCATGTGGAAGTGCTTCATCGGCCAAAGTACATTTGTAGTAGGGAAATCAAAGACAAGTGGTATTCATAGCTCATTTCTCCACTATGTTCAGAAGGTGTTGGCAAACACCATCTTTGGTAGGTATGAAAATCAAGGCAGCTGCACCAATAAAGATCTTTTTGTTCTTGGTTGGATGACAAATGGTTGGATGACAAAAGTGAGACATGTGAACCTAGGGGCGTTATTGATCGAGCACATGAGGACAATCCCGTCCAAGAGCACAAATCCATTTGTAATGGGAGGGATTGTAACATCTATTGCCACTGCCTTGGGGCATGACATGACAGGATATACAAAGGCAGAGGGTGGTAAGTTGGTTGATTTGCACTACCTGGCTCGCTGATCCATTATTACGGTTATGGATCAGAAGATCATTTACGAAATCAACCCTCCCTATCCAGGAGTCACATTAGAGCCGCCATACCATACTCCTCCCATCATGGCACAATATGGGCCAACGCTAGATTTTCTGGAAAAGTTGAGGAGGTACGAGGAGGAGAACCCCAAAGGAGAGGCAATCCCTAAGGTGAGGTTTGCAGGGGGTCTAGGAGAGCCTTCACAGGCGACAGAGCAGAGGCGGACGACAGAGGAGAGAGCGGCAAGACGGGTGAGGCAAAGAGAAGAAAGAATAGGAGCGTCATAGCCACAACAGCCTTCAATGAATGTATATGACATGGGTACCATTCATGCACAGCTGGAGAACATTCAGGAGATGCAGGAGAGGATTTTACAGGCACAGGAGGGCATTCAGAGGACTCAATATGCCATGTGGTTGGACCACCAGTAGATGCATTATCTGGTCAACCACCTTTATCAGTTCCAAAATGCACAGGCCCAGAGGAACCGACAGTGGGGTGAAGATTGGTGGAGTTCATTGTCAGCATTCCAGGACAACTATCTGCCTCCACAATCCGACTACTGGGGCGCCTACTATAGGCAGGGAGGATCACCTCCACCACCTCCGCAGTGATCATCTACCCTATCACCCTAGACTTTAGTGTCATGCTGAGGACAACATGGTTCAAAAGTTTGGGGTGGTAGGGCGGTATGCCCTCATCCTTCTTTCACTCATTTTTGCATCTCATCTGCTATTTTACTTTTTTTATGTTGTTTTTCATTTCTTTTGCTTGTCCTGCTATCTAGTCTAGAATTTTACTACTTTGCACACCTGCATTCCATGTAGTTTACCTTATTGTCATTTTTTGTGGAATTTTCAAAAATTTTGCTCTTTTTGCCATGCATTGCATATCATGTAGATTTTTGGTAATTTCTGCATGTTTTAGCTAGGATTTGCTTGTTTGCTGTTTTAAGTTCAATAATATAGGCTTAGATGTGATTGGAGGCAACTTGGCACCATTTTGGCCAATTTTTCCCAAATTTGGAACTTGTTGTCTAAAAACTGTGTTTTGACCCAATCTCTACTATTTTGACTTAAAATGTTGACCTTTGACAAATGCAAGTGAATCACCATTATTTGTTGCTAAATGGTATCAATGTTTGACTTTGTACATGTGCATCACCTCTCTTAAGATTGTGATTGAATTGGTTGAATTGTGAAACTGAGCAAGCTTTGAACGCCCCGGCCCACTGCCCAAGGCTATAGCAGAGTTTCAAGAATGACGAATGGCCCCACAAACCACCACTAGCCTTAACTGCATGCTTTTGTCCACTAACGCGCAAGCCAGGATCAACTTCCCAACTGGTCACCCATCCTAGTACTACTCCAAGTTGAGCATGCTTAACTATGGAGTTCTTTAGAGATGGGCTCCCGGAAAAGGAGGTGGACTTTGGTGATATGGGTAGTCTAATCATTCCCTTTAAGATCATGTTATCCTAGGCCTAAAACCTGGGATGTTACAATCTCCCCCACTTAGACTCTTGACGTCCTCGTCAAGTCTCAACTATATGGCCTCATAATCTGACCCCATTTCAGTGCAGACCCACAATGGCCCATGGACACCCAGCTCCCGTCCACGGCTACCAGCGCAAGGGCGGCTCCATCTCGTCTCTACGGATAGCCCTTTCCAACGTGCCCGGACTACACGGCTCAAGACTGGCATGCCACATGCCCATGTGGGCCCCACCTACTAGAGGGGTTGTGGCTCTGATACCATTTTTAACGCCCCGGCCCACTGCCCAAGGCTCTAGCAGAGTTTCAAGAATGACGACTGGCCCCACAGACCACCACTAGCCTTAACTGCACGCTTTTGTCCACTCACGCGCAAGCCAGGATCAACTTCCCGACTGGTCACCCATCCTAGTACTACTCCAAGTTGAGCACGCTTAACTATGGCGTTCTTTAGAGATGGGCTCCCGGAAAAGGAGGTGCACTTTGGTGATATGGGTAGTCCAATCATTCCTTTTAAGATCATGTTATCCTAGGCCTCAAACCTGGGATGTTACAGATGTCTTATGTGGAAAATCATACCAATGACCCCTCTTTGACCCGACTATTCTTCCACCATCTTCATACCCCTCCGCCTCATACAAAGATGCCCTAGTGCACGTAATCAGCCTTGGCCACCTCCAAAAGTTTGGGGTGGCCATATCTTTATCTCCCCGCTTCACTCTATCCACCATATGCTCTATCTACACTAAGGGCAAGAAAGAAAAAAATACAAAATGCAAAAATAAAATAAAAGGATGCTCATGTTTAAGAGAATTCAAGTAAAGAAAAGATGAGTGTGTAAAAACACTCCAAAAATCTTACCGCAACCCTTTCTTCCACTTTCATACCCATTGAGCTAGGAAACATCAAACTTATCTCGTTTTACACTTTTCCGCAGCCACGTGGGTCATTTGATGTGATTTGAGATATAAGATTGAATGCATGAATGTGAAACAACACTCCTAGTCATTTTTTATTAACGCCACCATGAAACGGTTTACCTGGAACTTAATGAAAGAAATATGTATAACTTGTGTATTCTATGTGCTATATTTGAAGTTCATATGCTTTGTGCTCTTTTCATGATTGGATTGTGAAAGAAGGAGAGGAGAGAGGTGAAATGCATGTACTTAGTCATCTTTGATCCCATTCAGCAATAATCGTCTTTTATATTGCATTTGTCATCTCTTTCTGTGAAAGTTTGTAGAGAGATTGAGTTGGAGCATACTTGAGGACAAGTATGTTTTATGTTTGGGGTGGTGATTCAGTTTAGGGCCTCATCTTGTGTTATATTGCTCTTCAAACACATCTATACTTATTAGATTACATGTCATTCCCCCTAATATGCTTATTTGTATAAAATGCACTTATGGACATTATTTGCATGTTTTTCAGGCATTTGGACCACGCTTGATGGAAGAGAGAGAGAAGGGGCGATCCTAGGGTTCCTTTGCACTTGGAGAGGCCCAAAGTGAATTCTGATGCTCCCTCAACCTACCCCTAGTGGCCAAAAACAATTGAAGCACAAATGTCCGAGAAAAGTCAAAGACCCAAGTCAAAGTGCTGCCCCAGGACCCAGCACGGCTGTGGTACCACAAAACAGCCGTTCTAGGTCACTTAGAAATCGAAAGGTTCAACCTCTAAATCAAGCAGAAGGCAGCACAGCCGTGCAGCACAAAACGGTTGTGCCAGTGACAGACACCACGGCCGTGCACCACAAAACGGTCGTGGCACAGCAAAGCACCACGGCCGTGGCACACCACCTCCACCACGGTCGTGTTGACCCACCACGGTCGTGGCCGTTTTGACAAAAACCTTGTAACTTCGCCATTTTTATTCCCACGCATGTGCCCATCCACCACGGTCGTGGTACCCCACCACGGTTGTGCTACTCACAAAATCCACCTGGTTTTCCACTATTTTGCCAATTTTACCCCTAACTTAACCCTAGACCACCTATATCCCTATGTAAGCCCTAGTGGCGGCTGGGGCACGAGGTTGGCTACCTTCTATTCCCATTTTTTCTCCCTTGTCACCTCCACTCCATTCCACTTCACCTCCACCTCAAATCCACTCCATTTCACCATTTCCACCACATAACCCCCATATTTAAGCCTTCCATCCACTTTCCACCATCATCCCACTCCATTCCATACAAGAAGAAGGAGGAGGATGATCTTGCAGCTGCTGGAGAGGAGTCCTTCATCTATACCGAGCTCCATGGCTTCTTCTACATCTTTCTTCTCTCTTTTTGTATTTTGCTTTGTTATGAGTAGCTAGGCCCCTTGGGTGGGCTGTTTGGGGGAAAATATGTTACTTTGATACCATGTTGGGGGATAATGACATGTAAACGTTGTAATTCTATTTGTTAATGATTATATTCTATTTGCATCTTATTCTCCATGGATTGCTTGTTGATTTGTGTGTGAAATCACTTAGGAATTTAGGCAAATTGCTTATATGTGTGAATTTTGGGATTTACCCCTAGGTCCAATTCTTGGATCCATGGGTTGCCTCCCATCTTCCTACATCCTAATCAATCTCCCTAAACCTAAGTGAGAGATCTAAGTAGCTAGATTAGGTAATTCTAGTGCAATTAGCATGGAGCCTTCTCAAGGCTAGAATGTGGGGGAATTGGGGTCTAAAACCCTAATTTCACCCCCCATTACTACCCTCGGCCCCTAATTGCCCTAGGAATGTCTAATCTAGAAACCTAGACTTGATTAGACTCTAATTGGATTGAACCTAACCCCTAACCCAATTGAGCCTCGTAAGGATAGTAGGGGGTGTTAGGGACTAGTTCCCCTATACACAACCTAGCGTATCCATGGCCAGTTAGTAGCTTAGGTTAATCCATTAGACTCTAACTTGTTGTTTGGTTTGTATGATCTAAATGAAATCATAATGTTCATATGTCACCCCCAACTTAAGTGATAAGTTCATACCCCTAAACAGCCCACACCTCTCTTTATTACTTAAAACCCTAGTTTTGTGCTTGCTTAGCTTAGTTAGTTCTTTTCTTGCTTAGTTAGCTTCTTGCCTTGCTCTTGTCTTTTTCATGCGTAGTGTAGCTTTTTAATTGCTCTTTTGCTTCTCTATTGCTTGCCTTAGTGTAATTTTCCTTTTCATACCTAGATTAATCCTTTCTTACTGGTTTAGCCTTGATCTAGTCTAGGGTTAATGCAAATTTCATTCTTGCCTTTAATTCCCTACTTGTTCATAGTAGTTTACCAATCAAACCACCCTTAAACCCTTAACCCTAGTCTCCGCAGTAGGAACCCAGCAAAACTAACCTAGCTCTAGTGCCCCCACTTTTCCCTGTGGATCGACCCTTTACTTGCCACCTTCCTATACTACGACACGACCCCGTGCGCTTGCAAATGTAGTTGTTTTAGTAGACGTAGGTGTGTTAGTTTAGGTCTTATAAATTTTGAAAGAAAAAATCCAATCCCGTGTGTTCCAACCTCGTGGGGCACATCTAGTCAGGTCAAACCAGCTAGTATGTTGCACCTCTAGCGGAAACACACCACATACCTAGCTTCAACACCCCTAACATGTCTAGGATGCTCTCTTGTCCCTAGAGAAACAATCAATTCATTGTGTGTTAATTGAGGAATGAACTTTCCCTCCCTTGGGCAGCCAGCTCCAACTAACTATCATCAAACTCGACTAATCATGAAACAATATGGTGAAAGAAGAACATGTTCAATTATTGTGAAACTAAAAAATTTACCATTTTATTTGTCGCTTTTTGTGTTGCTCAGACGGGGATTTCTTTGGCATTGTTTCTCCTTGCATCCATCAACTCAACATATTGAGGAAACTGTCTAGAAGCACTAGAAGACTCAGTAGTAGAAGGAGTAGAACTAGCAGGCCCTTGTTGTTGGCCTTGCTCTCCATCTTCCCCTTGCTCTTGTTGTCACTGTATCTCTTGCTCTCGTTGTAGAAGCTCACTCATTTGGGGTCGTTTCCAATAACCACCTGAACCCAACCGATGGTTGTGTACATTCTTGTCACGCCTATCTTTCTTAGCATCGTGAATGGCCTAATCAATTCATATAAGTGATATTGTTAAGCAACCATAACAAATCATAAAAATATAATTGATTTCAATACCTAGAATGCATTTGATCCTCTCCATTGAACAAACTCCTTCCAATATTCTTGATTAATATAGTTTCATATACGTGAGGGTTCCTTCTTGTCTCCAAAGACATAGTCTTTTGTGAGGATTGTCTTCCAATACATATGTCTTCTCCAGAGGAGCTACATAACATACTTGTAATGCAACTTTTCATCAAGTTCATACCAGGCCTAAAAAGGTTCAACATTCAATACATATTGAAATGTTAAAAGAAAGAATAGAAAAAAAACTATAAAAGTATAACTTCATATATTCTCGCCTCTTACTCCCTACATATATCTTGCCTCTTACTCCCTCCATATGAGGTATTTGTCGATCATACTTGCTTGTCCTCAATCCTCAACTAGGAGAGGCACTTTGATTCGAGCAAGGACCCCACAATATCTGAAAACTATTTAGTAAGTGGTGTGATTTCTTCATTGAATTCAACAACGCCCTTCCTCCCTTTTCTATTTGCAGCATCTTTCATCACAGGTGTCTCTCTAACTCCCTTACATTTTGGAGGAAGAGCACCATCAACACCCTGATCAGGATGATTAGCATCCTTGTGCCTGTGATCACTGTCCTCCTGGTCAGATGCCATCTATAAAATCAAAAGTAAACAAATGAACAAAGTCATATCACATATAAAAGTCAACACTGAAAAAAGTAATATCACATATGAACAAATAAACATGTTACATAATGCAAAAAAAGTAAAATCACATATGAGTAGTATACCTTAAACTAACATCCCTTCTTTGTGATATTTGTGTGTATAATCATGAGCATGAGATTCAATATTAACACATGGTAAGCTAATAGAAAATGGTCTAGAGTCATCATACTTTTTATAATACTCTTCTTCATCAATAGGATCTAAAATGAACTGATTTCAATAAATTTTGGCAACATTTCCTCACAGTTCTTCAAGTACACCGATGTATATGGGCATATACCCCCTACATATGTACCTAGAGAACAAAGGGGAAATGCTGTAAAAATTTATTGAAATCGGTCACACATTATACACTTACATCCTAAGTCAGATGAACTGCTCAAGGACAATCCCAAACCATGGACTATCTAAGGTTCACACCTAATGAGTAAATCTTGGATGAGTTTCTAGGCCAACGAAATAGTCTAGGGTTTATAGACTAGACTTTATACATTAAGAATTCACAAATTAGGGTTTAATCACATATTACCATGTTATATCATACACCATGAATTATAAACTAGGTCATGCATGTTCATTACTGTGTAAGATTGCTAGATACAGCTAAACTCAAACTAGTCAACTTGATCATTTTAAATGCACAAACTACATACATGAGCTCTTATAAGGAAAATATAGCATATTAGTATAAGATCTTGGTTCAAATGGGTACACGATACAAGTTGATTTACTAATTTCAAAGTAATATCATTTCATGATGATAAATTAGGTCTAAAATCACATATTATTGAGTTGCAACACTTATAGTCATGATAGCACATAAGAAAATCATCTTCAAGTAATGATAGGTCAAAGATGCATATAAGTGGTCCAAGGCATCAATTATAATGTAGTGTACTAATTTAGGAATAAAAGATTAACACTTTCCACTATGAAACAAGAATAAATGGTGGGGGAGGAAGAGGAGAAGAAACAAACCTGACGAGGAGAGAAAATAATTGAGGAGGAGGAAGAGGAGGAAGGTTGGCGATCGATGGCGGCGGTGATCAACATCAGAGCAGAGGAGGAAGGTGGCGGTGATTGGCAGTAGAGAAGTAGAGGAGGAAGGCAGCAATAATCGACTGTAGAGTAGCATCGGCGAGCTTTTCGATGGCGAGCAGTAGTAATGGCACGACGGAGAGGAGAAATCGCAATCGTCGGAGCAGCAATATCATAGGAAATGTGAATACATAGGACAGAGAGGAGAAATTGTTTTTCAGGGTTTAAGTAATACATATACCATCGATTATAGGTGAAACCTATGATGAAGGATATCCATCATTGGTTGAGCACTAAAAAACACTGACAAATCAAGTACATTTGTTGTCAATTTCCAAGCAAAGACCCCTTACGAATCTTGCAACCGAACAATTCTTTACATGACTTTTCTCATTGGTTGTGGGTACTGTAACTGAAGATAAACCTCAATTGGGGGTGGGAAAAATCTGGCGGGACACTTGGCACAAACACCTTCATCATCGAGCACTCAAGAAAGAACCACTGATAAAGGTCAATTCTTTCCCACGGGTTAGATGGTGCATGTACATCTTTATCCTATCAGTCTTTTAGAATTGAACCGCCATTATAGGTTTTTTGAAGGGAAATGGACTGCTCCCAAAACTTTTGTGCAAAATTTCATTTTCACGGGTGATATATAATGTCAGTTTCTTTAAGAAGAGACCAACATCAAAAGAGAAGCACAACCCACGTTTGTTCAGGTGTGCAAACCGTAGTGGTTGCTGACCTTGAACCGACAGTGTAAGTAACACAGCTGGTTTCTCTTATAAAAGTAACAGACGTTGTATCCCCATTCTATAGTAGTGTGATGTATGCACGAATTGTCAGTATTTTGATATCTAATTTGGTTATTTTCTGTGTCATTTGTGCTTAATTGAATATCTTTTTAATACATATTTTACCAAATTAGTAAAAATCACTTGTGCATCATTTCTTATATTTTTACATGTATTTTACATGCAGTTTACATGTTTTAACTATTATAATAATTATTTGATTTTATTCATTGATTATTTAATTGCAGATAATTATTATTTACTGGAGCAAAGTCGATACCATCGACTTGCAACTCGATGGTAGCGACATGGCATCAGAGTACAAATATTTTTTGCTCGAGATTGAAAAGGAAAAGGACGTTTTACTGTGAAGAAGTCGATACCATCGACATTCAAGTCGATACCATCGACTCAGACGTTGCGGACGAAATTTTAATGTGTTAAATCTAACACATGTTTGTATTAAAAATTGTATTTTTAGGTTTCCTCTTGACCTAAACATGTACAACGGCTATAAAAGACACCATTAGAACCGCAATTGGGAGATTAATCACAGGGGGATGATACGGCAGCCGAACGGAGAGAGAAAAGTAGAGGAACCCTACACGGAAGACCTCAGAGGCATTTTGGCGGCGGAAACGACGACAAATTCTCTCCATCTTCTCTAGATCCACTCTTTAACCCTTTCTCCAATTTACTGTATCTCGAAATTCATGTTTTACATCTTTTCGACTTACTGTGATACCATATCGTCTATTTTCGGCTAAAAACCATAATTCCTTAGGACCCGGGAGTAGCCCGGGTAATCGTTGTATGATACTTTTTACATAGTTTATCATAATTTGTCTCTCAAATCCGTAGTATGATTTCGTTTTCTCCATTATATCATTATGATTGATCACCCTAATGATAATCTAATGCCTTTAATTACTTTGAAAGAAGAATTAACGGTTGAAAAGAGACGAGTTTCACATTAATTAATAAATCCCTTGAACAAGGTGATGTAAGGTTAATGGTGGACACTCAGAGGTCGATTCTAATGCACCTAGTTTAGGGTATAGGTTACTACGACGGTGGAACCGACCTAGACATAGGTAGTGAATTGTACCACGACAGTGGACAATTCTGACTACATGCCACTACCCGGAATAGGAGATGAATTAGTATAATTATGTAGGAATTAGTAAAACGAGAACATGTGGTGAAACCGCAATCCTAAGGATTCCATTTTTAATTGATTAAACCAACCATTTAATCGATTGTTTTGTTTTCTTTTATTTTTATTTTCTTTTTCAATCAACTCTTGTTTTTGGCTTAGCTGATCAATCCTAATTAGTAATAGTCTTTAACCTCACAACTCCCCGTGTTCGATAACTCGTGACTCATAATCCCATATTACTTCGACACGTACAGTTGCGTATTACACACACGTTATACGCGTGTCAAGTTTTTGGCGCCGTTGTCGGGGAGTTGGCATGGTTAACACTATGAAAAGTTAGGATCGTCCACTCTAGGCCATTATATTTATTTTCTTTTTTTTATAATTTTTTATTCTTCCCATTTTTCATTACATAAAACTTTATTGTTAGTTTTGACATTGTACATATTCATCTAAATATTTCTTTGTAGTTAGTCTTCTTTCATTAAAAAAAAATTAAAAAAAGTGCATGGCCCCTATTTGTTTTGAGTGTGGAATTGCACATGTAGGTTATAAATGTCTGAGTCCACCTTTATTACATCATGAGGAAATCTCAAAGGAAATTCATCGTGAGCATATTAGGATTTTGGTTCAATATGTTTTAAATCTCAAAGGTCCTATTTCTAATGGAGGATGGGGTAGAATAGAGAAAATGGAAGAAGTTGAGATTGAGGATAAGGAATTAGAGAGTGAGGATAACATACTGGAAGAAGTTTTAGAATCACCTCTATCATGTCCTTCCATTGAGCCCACACCCACACCCACACCCTGGACTCCTAGGATTGATCTTGAATATGATTGGGGATCTGATGAGGAAGATGATGAAAATGATGCAAATAAGGTGGAAGACAATTTTGATACATGTGTTTGGGATATGAGTGAAGGAGAGGAGGATATAGAAGGTGCTTTATTTGATAGTGATCTTGGAGAGGAGGAAGAGAGTGAGGAAGAGGATATTGAGAGTGAAAAGGTGGAGGAATTTCCCATTAACCATCATATAATTCCTTCACCACAAGACCCATCTCTTCATTTCTTTATTGAGGATCCTATATGGGATATATATCCAGATGATAATTTTGAAAGTTTTTGTGAGGATATGAATGAATGTAGAGGAATTGAATTATTAGAAGAGGAGGAGGCATACAAATTCATCTTTGATATAACCCTTCCATTATGTGTAGATAGGAGTGATCCATTGGGGATGGTCATAGAAATTAAGGAGCAATCATCATTATACCTTTCACCTCATGGCTATCTATTTCTACATGTGCTCCCACATCAATATTTGACTATGAGTCGTGTTCATGTTCATGTTCATTGCAATGATAATTTACTGTTAAAATGGAACGTCAACCATACATGTTGGTCTTCTAACTATTATTTATTTTTTCTCATTGTTGCAAGGAACCAAAAGTTTAGAAGGAAGAGGCGGAGAGAGCTTTACCCTCCTCCACGACCACCTGATTATTGTTGATTGACATGTGTCCATCCTAGGACGTTAAACAAGGAAGCTTATGGGAGGCAACCCAACAATTAGGTTTATTTTTTTAAACTTTCAATTCTATTTTTACATTCCTATTTGTAGATTGTGATATCTAGTTTTAATGCAAGTAAAAAAGGTGCCTTGATATGTGCATTCAGTGTGCAGGGACGCACTGAGTCGGTACCACCGACTTCACTGTCGGTAGTACTGAGTTTTCATTAGTGACATCTCACAAGCTGAGCAAGCATAGACACTTCACTGAGCTTGAGTGCATATTGGAGGGCAGACTATCATGTGGATCGCAACTACTCATATTTGACCCTAGAGTTCACCGTCCATACTGGTACAGTCGTTCCATGTATCTTCCTTTGCTTTTGACATTGAGGACAATGTCATATTCAAGCTTAGGGGGAGGAATGGAATGACACTTCTATCTTTATCTTGCATCTTTACTTTTTATTATATCTCTACATGTTTTGCTTTTGTTGTTTGAAATTTTTTTTAGGGTCCACTTCTATCTAGTGTACTTGTGGAAAAAAAAATATAAAATTATGGTTAGGATTAGCCGTTTCTTGATGATGTGGTATCAATTCTGATAATTGTTGAAAACTAAATGTGCTTTTATGCTTTGCACTTTAAGCTAAATTTGCTCTGTTTAAGAGTACATAACTGGAGGAATTGTTTGGATTAGTCAGCTTGAAGACATACTGATTGAATGAAAAACATAACTTAACCCTATGGCTTGTGTTATGACGATGATGTTTGAGTCCAAACCAACCAAACAATAATGTGATCTTTAATGTGAATTCTAGAAATAAACTCTAAGGTTACCCTGTTACACAAGTTTATAGAAGAGGGACATATCATGGTTGGGAAAGACATTGTCTCTTAGTCATGTGATCTCATCCACCTTCCATTCATCTTCATTCACCACCATAGGAAGATCAAGTTTAATCCAAGTTATTTTCCTCTTGTATGCATTACATGGCATGATAGGAAGCATATAGTTAGTTCATTTTATTATGCATAAGAAAAAGAAAAAAAATCATATAATCTCTTTTGAGCATTTGTAGTTTGCATAACGAAATTTCATATAGTTGTATTTGCATTGCATATTTTATAATGTGTTACATATTTGTTATCTTCTACCATCTTCTGTCATGAAAGAATGTAAAAAAATTTGTATCTCCTTACTCCTCCAAATAAAAAAAAGCAAAAAAAAACCCAAGCATGAACTGTTCATCTTGCTAAAAATAGGGTAAGAAAAAAAAAGAGTTATTGAAAAAGAAAAAGGAGAAAAGGAGGAAAAGGATTTTTATTTCAATGTCATATTCTCTCTAAGCAATAAATAAGGGAATTATGGATCTTTTTTTTGTAAGTACCTTTCCACTTATACTCATCATTAGGATGAGACATTCATTGCATGCATCATTCCGCAAAAAAAATAGTCATTAGAAGTCATGCATTCACATTTTACCCATCATACAGGTGCATCATATTTTTACTTTTTGCATAAATGATTTGGATTATTCTTGTGAATCCTATTTTCATAGCCACCCATTTTTTTCCACCCATTGCTCTGTATGGTAGGCCACTGTCATAATTAATCCCCTCATCCAATTTTATTTGGGGATCTGCTTCCAAGTAGTTTATTTAGGTAGATCAGAGCAATGTAGATAGGGAGATCACATGGTGCATCAAGCATGTGTCCTACTGGCCATGATATTAACTGCTTCATATTGATAGTGTTTTTCATTAATCTTATTGTGGACATCTATGATGAACATTATTGATCGCTTTAGAGTAGTTACTTGTTCAGTGGTTGGCAAGGACCGGTTTGGGACCGACTGGTGGAGGGTGGTTAGGAAAAATAATTCATAGGTACATGTCTTTTTGTTGAGTTTTTAAAACAAATCCAAGAGTAGTGTTGCTTGAGGACGAGCAATATTCAAGCTTAGGGGTGTGATGTATGCACAAATTGTCAGTATTTTGATATCTAATTTGGTTATTTTCTGTGTCATTTGTGCTTAATTGAATATATTTTTAATACATATTTTACCAAATTAGTAAAAATCACTTGTGCATCATTTCTTATATTTTTACATGTATTTTACATTCAGTTTACATGTTTTAATTATTATAATAATTATTTGATTTTATTCATTGATTATTTAATTGCAGATAATTATTATTTACTGGAGCAAAGTCGATACCATCGACTTGCAACTCGATGGTAGCGACATGGCATCAGAGTACAAATATTTTTTGCTCGAGATTGAAAAGGAAAAGGATGTTTTACTGTGAAGAAGTCGATACCATCGACTTTCAAGTCGATACCATCGACTCAGACGTTGCGGACGAAATTTTAATGTGTTAAATCTAACACGTGTTTGTATTAAAATTTGTATTTTTAGGTTTCCTCTTGACCTAAACATGTACGACGGCTATAAAAGGCACCATTAGAACCAAAATTGGGAGATTAATCACAGGGGGACGATACGACAGCCGAACGGAGAGAGAAAAGTAGAGGAACCCTACACGGAAGACCTCGGAGGCATTTTGGCGGCGGAAACGATGGCAAATTCTCTCCATCTTCTCTAGATCCACTCTTTAACCCTTTCTCCAATTTACTGTATCTCGAAATTCATGTTTTACATCTTTTCGACTTACTGTGATACCATGTCGTCTATTTTCGGGTAAAAGCCATAATTCCTTAGGACCCGGGAGTAGCCCGGGTAATCGTTGTATGATACTTTTTACATAGTTTATCATAATTTGTCTCTCAAATCCGTATTATGATTTCATTTTCTCCATTATATCATTATGATTGATCACCCTAATGATAATCTAATGCCTTTAATTACTTTGAAAGAAGAATTAACAGTTGAAAAGAGACAAGTTTCACATTAATTAATAAATCCCTTGAACAAGGTGATGTAAGGTTAATGGTGGACACCCAGAGGTCGATTCTAATGCACCTAGTTTAGGGTATAGGTTACTACGACGGTGGAACCGACCTAGACATAGGTAGTGAATTGTACCACGACAGTGGGCAATTCTGACTACAGGCCACTACCCGGAATAGGAGACGAATTAGGATAATTATGTAGGAATTAGTAAAATGAGAACCTGTGGTGAAACCGCAATCCTAAGGATTCCATTTTTAATTGATTAAACCAACCATTTAATCGATTGTTTTGTTTTCTTTTATTTTTATTTTCTTTTTCAATCAACTCTTGTTTTTGGCTTAGCTGATCAATCCTAATTAGTAATAGTCTTTAACCTCACAACTCCCCGTGTTCGATAACTCGGGACTCATAATCCCATATTACTTCGACACGTACACTTGCGTATTACACGCACGTTATACGCGTGTCATAGTGCATACAGGTAACAATGTGCTTGGCTTCTATTTTAGAATCAACAACTATCTCTTGCTTGGAACTTTTCCAACTCACATCTCTGCCATTGAGGCAGAACAAAAAACTTGATTAGATCAAGAGTCATCCTAATCTATTTGCAAGGTTGCCTTACTGTAAACTCTTACAACCCACTCTCAATCACCACTATAATGAGGAATTGATCCTCATTTCTTATCAAGTACTTAAGGATTTTATTCACACCAGTCCAATGACCTTCATTGAGATCTGATTGGTATCTACCTGTCATGCTTAAAGTATATGAGATGTTGAGACGTGTGAACAACATTACATACATGATAGATCTAATTGAAGATGCATATGTGATCTAAATCATGTGTTCACTCTCTTCATATGATTTGGAACATTGACCCCTATTGATTCTTACTCCATATGAGATGAGTAAGTTTTCCCTCTTTATTCTATTCATGTTCAATCGTTTTAGCGGTTTCTACATGCATGTACTTTGACTTAGACCAAGAAGCCTTTTTTATCCATATCTATATATTTGGATTCCCAGTATATAGGAGGCTTCCCCTAAGTCCTTCATATAGAGGATATTTCCCCGCCTTGTTTATACATTTTTAGCATTAGGATGTCATTGCCCATCAATACTATGTAAACTAAATAAAATATGCGGAATAAGATTATGCTCCCACTAACCTTCAACCCATACTATGATGTAGCATAGGGATGTCATTCCCACTAACCCACTAAGACTATGATGTAAACACAAGGTTCATTTTCATTTTGGATAAAGACAAACTTTATGACTGTATCATCAAAATGAAGATTCCAACTCCAAGATGCTTGCTTAAAATCCATAGATTGAACTTCCCAACTTATACGATTAATTGGCTTCATGTAAAGAGACAAAACCTTTAGGTTGTGTCATGTACACATCCTCATTAAGATTCTTGTTAAGGAATGCAATTTTAGCATCCATTTGCCAAATCTCTAAGCCGTGATAAGAAACAATGGAAAGCATGACCTTAATGGATTAAGCCATGAAAACTAGTGAAAATGTTTGATCGTGGTCAACACCTTGAACATGTTTGAAACCTTTTTCTACCAATCCACCTTTGTATTTTTGTACACTACCATCTATTTTGGTCTTCTTCATGAAGACCCATTTTCACCCTATGGGTTTTACCACTTAGGTGGATCCACCAAAGTCCATACCTTGTTGACGTACATGGCATCCATCTCAGATCTCACGACTTCTATCCATTTCTCAAATATTATCCCTCAATGAGCTCATTATAGTTTGATGATTCATCATCTAATGAATAATGCATAATCTTCATAAGACATGAGAAATAAAAATCTCTCAGGCTCAATATTTTCCCGACTAGACCTTAAAGTTTCTTGTGTCATTGGAACATGAAATTACACAAGTTTGCAGTTTCTCTTGTACCTTATCATCCTCCATAGGTTCAATGTTATCTTGATGGAATTGAACTTCCTCAAGTTCTAGTTTCCTCTCATTGGTTCCTTTGGAGATGAATTCCTTTCAAGAGAATATAGTAGTTATGACAACAAAAACTTTGTTGTCATATAGAATATAGAGTAATACCATTTGGTTTCCTTAGGATACCATAAAAAGTAACCTTTCTCATAGTTGGATCCAAGCTTTTCTGAAAACAATTCCTTGACATAAAACTCACTTTCCCAAATCTAGTCAAAGACAAATAAGGACATTTTATAGTCAATGTTTCATATGATGTCCTTTGAACCGATTACAAAGATACATAGTTAAGCGTAAAGGTTGTGGTTTCTATTGAATAACCACAAAAGGAAGTTGGAAGAAAAAAAAGCTCATGATGGATTGTACCATGTCCAATAGGGTATGATTCCTTCTTTTTGATACACTATTATGTTGAGGTATTCCAAGTGGAGTCCTCTTTGATATAGTAACACAATCCCAGTGAATCACCTTGAACTCATGTTTTAAGTATTCACCACCTAGATCTATTCAAAGTACTTTAATTCTTTTGCCAAGATAATCATGTACTTCATTTTTAATTCCTTGAACTTTTCAATGGATTGTAACTTGTGTTTGTTTCCTTATATACACATAGCCAAATCTACTAAGATCATCAGTGAATGTAATGAAGTACTGGGACTCACTGTAGGCATTTTTTTTCTAAAAGGTCCACATACATCAGTATGTATGAGTCCTAATATGTACTTTCCCTTTCATTGCTTAAAAAAAAGGCACTTTCGTAATCTTAACAAACAAGATTTTCATGTCTCAATTGATTAAAAATCAAATTATTCTAGGTATCCATCTTTATGGAGTCTATAAATACACATTCACTTATGTGTCCTTCATGACAATGTGATATATAAGTTTTGTTTCACTCACTGAGATTTGGTCCTTCTAGTATATATGTTATAGATATGTGTGTGAAGATCTAACAATTAAGACCATAAGACATAGAGGCACTTCCATAAAAGATATTATCTTTAGAAAATAGAACATTGACTATTTTTATAAGAAATTCAAAACCCTTTTTGTCCCAACATGAAATAGAAATGATGTTCCTATTTATAGAAATGATGTTCCTATTTATGGAAGAGACATAGAGATATTATTCTTTAGTTCCTCACGGTAGAGAGGACAACTTCTCTTCTAATGTCCAGTTTGGTGGATAGTTTCCTCCTTTCCCCACACTCATTTTTCTTTAATTTGAGTAGACTTTTGGCCTACCTTAGGACTTTTCTTGCCTTTACCCTTATTTTTGGACTTCCATTTTGAAAAGATGACCATCAACACAGAATTGGGCTTTTCTTTCATATGCCACTCATTTGCTACCAACATGCCAAGTAGCTTTGTTAATAGCTTAACAAAATTGTTCATTTTGTAGTTCATGATAAATTCTTTGTATGAGTCTGGCAATGTTTGCAAAATCACATATGTATCCAACTCTTGACACAAAGGAAATCCCAATCATGGAAGACTTTCCAAATACTCAATAATGTTGAGTACATGGGGTCCAACTTAATGACCTTCCACCATTTTGCACTTAAATAGTATCTTGGAGACATCTACCTCTTCTGCCTTTCTTGTTCTTGACACAAGTTCCAGAAATATATTAGCATCTCAACAACATCCATGTTCTCATGTTTCTTCTAAACCTCATGATTCATGGATAAAAGCTTAGCATCTCAACAACATCCATGTTCTCATGTTTCTTCTAAACCTCATGATTCATGGATAAAAGCATTAGGCATATGATATCCATAGAGTCATCAGATTGCTTCTTGTAAACTTCATTTTTTACCCTAGGCACATTTTGAGTTTTTTCATTAGGTATTGTCATGTCCGAGAGATAGAGCTTGTGCTCATGTGTGAGAACAATTCCAAGTGTTATCAACCAGTAATTGAAGTTATTCCCATTTAGTTTTTTTCCAGGGATAGATCATAGAGAGAAAGGGTTATATGTGTTTTGCATTGATCTTAATAGGAAATATGTGCAAGAGTCCATAAACTAATTTGAACAAAAAATTATTAAAAAATCTTATTTTGACAGAATTAATTTATATTTTGATTAATAACACTCCCACTATTTTATTTCAAACTAACAAACTTCACTAATAATTTGGAGGATTACATGGAGAGCCAACATCCAAAGTACATTAAGTCATGATCAACTGACATTGACGCTCAAAACTTACTTATTAAGGTAGGTAATAACTACCAATTGCATGATATATAATTAATGGATATATGGATGCACAACTCTTTGGTATAACTATCTTTATGCCTCTAGGTTCTTAATCTTGTGAAGATCGCCTACTTATGTTAGACCCAAAAGAAAATAGAACGGAATATCTACACTACACTGGTAGACCATAATATCTGTTCTCAAACTTTCATGAGATACACAATGCACCAAACTTTGGCAGGACAACACATTGCGTATAGAGCTTTTCATTTTTATCTCATATTGGAAAGCATCTAAGGCTTTATACTATTTTGAGGGGTTTTATATATGTACATATACATATCCATATACAACATACTTATGGTATGTATCATATACACATTATATTACAAATCTACAAGCATAATTATTCTCCGGATAGAATTAGTTATGGCCATATTAATGTAATCCTTTAGATCCATAAATGATTACCATCCACCTACATTCTATTGCATCACATTCAACTGCAATATGCATTTGTTTATCAAAATGGCTCCATGGACACTTATTGAATCTTCATGGTTGCCTTATCTCTATTACATAATATGTAGAAACCTTGAGTTACATTTGAGGAGAGGAAGGAGGAATAGAAACCATTACATGTGTAATAAAAAAGAAGAAGGCTCGAGATGCAAACCACATACTTATTGACCAGAAAAGTATCAATCTACGTCAAGCCCATATAGGGTATTTGTCCATAACCATGAACACATCCACCAAAAAGTGCATTTCTCAACGACGACATGTATGATTTATAGATATATCTATCTTGTATATATGTATGTATATATATAAAGATTTTATATTTTGTTTTGATAAAATCTCCCTAAAATTATGTTGAGTTATATGGAAGTGTATACCAATAGTTAATAGTTCACATCCTATGTGACGGAACAAGCGGCATGAAAGGAAAACCAATGAAATTAATTTCAAATCCTAATATATCGTAGATTGATGTAGCTCTGATACAACTGTAGGGACCTATGGAGTGATCATAGTGGAAACCACAATGGAAGGAATACATAAAACTATATCTCTCCACATTTTCATATATGGATCTTGTCAACAACAATATAATATGGGGGAAGGTTTATTAGTTTATACCCTTGTTGTGTAGAAAATGTGGAAGTAGAGCTCACAACTATAGACAAAGAAGAATATGAAGAAGTTAATCTCCTAATGTGGAAATTAAAGTGTACACACATCCATGTCATCCACGTGGATGCTAGGGAACTCCACTTCACACTACAAGCCCCTATGTGGAATGAGTTGATTTTCCATTGGCAATGTGCTAGTATTTTTGCAACCTCTCATATCCCCTTCTTTCTTTGATGGTAATGACAGTTGGTCCAATACCTCTCAAAAGGTGACTCCTTTTTCTCATAAGATTTTGCTCTCAAGAGTTGTCAAAGGGTGTTAGACTTATGTCTGTAAAACCATGGACATCGTACCCCTAGATATAGGGAAGGAAGGGAAGTAGGGTTTCAAATACCCCTATGGATAGTTTTATCAGGCGATCAGACTCAGTATGATCGGTCGAGCACACTCAGTATAGTCGGACAATTAGGCTATTCACTCGATCATTTAGAACATGGATTGTCAGTCGACCAGACTCAGTCTGGTGAGCCAATCGTCCCTGTATTCTTGGGCTTTTGGACTCAATTTGGTTGGTCTATGATACTTAGTCTTGTTGGCTTATCAACATGGTACAGATGACCCATCAATGACTTAATTAATTACCTAAAACTTTTAGTAACTAATTAATCATATGCCCATGTTTATAATCCTCATCCTTATGCATCCATTTGTGTGTGACCCCATAGGCTCCAAATCACACTAGAAGTGATATTAACAATCATATTATGATTTCATGTACAATGATTAACATTTAGAAATACTTCATGGTCAATGTTGGAGTGGACTAACCAAATAATGTAAACAGTGTTGCAGTGACTATATAATTCCCTTTTCATAGATATTTAGATTGAACTGAGCATGCAAAGTCATCCACTTATCATTCGATATATGTTCCTTGAATAAGAATAAAATGTTTGAGATATTGTAAGCTCAATATTGTATGTTGACTCACGTAATCATGTTCATGCATTTCATATTCTCACTTATTATGTAGTCTAGATATCACTCCAATTGAAGGGACAAATTCCATCTACATCACTCATAGTAATCTAAAACTGTCACAATGTACATAGTCACAACCTTTGTGAAAACTCCTATTTGAGAGTCATGTTGGGCTAGTGTCAAAGTACACATAATATGATGTGAGTACCACAGTGACTTCAACTATAAGAATCACATTCACCTCTATCACATTGAGATATGACTCTGACATGTCATTGTATGACTTCCATGTGTCAATATTAAAAAGGCCAATCTTGTACAACTTATTCTTTAGAAAATACCCATGTATTTGACTTGATATTCAATATCATGTATACAGAGACATAGTTATCACTCACCATACATGCTAGTCTTGTGTGCTATTTTTGTCCTAAAATATCCATAATGATTACCATCTAAGTTCGTAACAAGAATGAATGCTCATATTATAAAAATGATTTCATGTTCAAGTCATCAACCTAAACCATATTTTATCGAGTGAGAACATTCTGAGGACATTATTAGGTTCATTCATTATCTCAATATTTTGATAAGCATAATAATTTGAATTGTTGTTTATCTTATAATCAAATCAAATAGAAACACCCCTCTTACCATTATCTCATTATGTCTCTTCTGGCATATAACCAATATATCTTACTTGGGATATGCCTCCTTATTGGCTCTCCGCCCCATGGGCTACTTCTCCTCTTATCTATGTGACTCAATTCCTAGCCGACCATCCGAAATAGCTACACTTTGATGAGGCGATCTCACCTCTCAAGCCATGAATACGCTAGGAGCATGTCGCCCCATCATCGACATGACCTCCTTAGTATGGGTGGTAGTGTCGTGATGCCTAGGGCAGTGAGGGTGCGCCAATTAACCACAGCCGTCTGATTGAGATCATTCTGAATCAAACTCATATCTGACAGTGTCGATACCATCGACACGGGTCGATGGTATCGACCTAGCGTGATAGCGGAAACCCTTCTTTCCTTTCGTTTGAGCGCCTGATGTTGTCTCGATACCATCGACGCGGGTCGATGGTATCAACAAACCTGTAGTGACGGTTTTGTCGTTTTGTGTCATTGTAGCTCCTCCCGTCGATAGTATCGACCATCGTGTCGATAGTATCGACTCCTTCCTCGCCAGCAACCTGATGGTATCTCGATACCATCGACATTCCTGTCGATAGTATCGATCTCGTTCTGGTCCTTGCGGCTGGCAGCCTGTGGTCCAGTCCATGGTATCGACCACCATCGATGGTATCGACGGCAGCAAATACTTGTTTTTCCTGAAATTAACACACGGAACCACATAAATCAACACAAAATATATTTTTTCGATAATTAATAGTAAAAATACTTAAATAAAGGGAATTTGACATAAAGAAGTAGCATAGACCAAAATGAATGAATTATGCAACATTAACCATGAAAATGACTAATAAATGCATAAAACACATATCAAACCAGTCTATAAATGCGACTCAAAATCATCGCATCAAACTCCCCTAAGCTTGAACATTGCTCGTCCTCGAGCAACTATTTCTTAGAATAGAATTTCCAGAGTCAACTAAAGAACAAAGCATCACAACAGACATCCCATATGACTCCCACCGGACATTCACATACCGACCCTCGCTAACCACAGAATGATAATTACCCTGAAGGCGACAATAATCATGCATAAAAGATATTAAGCTCAACATGATGAACACTATCACATAAGGCAGTTAACATAATAAAATCAGCCGGTCCAGGCTTAGTGCATCTTGTGATCTTCTATACTACGTTGCTCGCTCTAACTACCATCTACATGGAAGCAGTTCTCCTGATATTCATTAGTGAGGAGAAATTCACGGTGGCCTACCAATCCGAGTAACAGGTGGATAAAATAGGTGGCTCATGGAAGAAGTGGAAGTATTATACAATTTCAACATGCATAAAACAAAAATGCCCTAAATGATGCAAATGCACATGAAAATTCCCTAATGCCTCAGATCGGGTGGATGCATGCAATAACAATCCTATCTCAACATGAGATGGATATCTAATTAAGCTACATCATGCACTCATTTATCTTGAAATACAGGTGAAATTATGTTCCTTTCTCCTTCTTATTTTTGTTGCTTCTAAATAACTTTTTTTTTCAATTTCAGATTTCTTCTTTTTTTTCTTTTTCAAACCCTTATATCCATAATTGACAATGAATATTTATTGGGCTTATTTATTCTGCATAACTCAAAAATTTGCACTCTTTAGAAGGTATGGAATAATTGAATTCACCATTAAAGAATAAATGAGGAACATGACATACTTTATGCATAAAAGTTATGGATTTAACTACATGACATGCACCTAAGGGTAATGTGCATGTATATGTATTCTAATCTTTTTTCCATTTTTTTTCATGCAAAACATATGAAGAATTGCAATGCAGGTCCTATCTACATGCCATGCAATCAAAAAGAGTTAAAATCGTACTTTACTTCCAATTCTTGGGTGGATTATGAAAACAATGAGGTGGATAGATCACAAGACTAGTTGATTGAACCTTAGAAAAATATTATGCGTCCCTCCTTACTAACTTGTGTAGTAGTTAAGAGGTGTTTTCTCTCCTACTTCAAATTAAAGTCTCATTACCATTTGGTCAGTTTAGGCTCAACAACCATTTCCATCCACTTTCATGAATCATTAGGGATATACCATTGTGATTTTTTGTTTTAAAGTTGACAAAACCAATCATGTTCTAAGTTAAGTGATCAAGGTTAAACAACACTCAAGCTTGTGAACACTCAAAAATTTTTAGTTTCCCTTCATTCCCATACACATGCGACAGAGATGACACAAGATTAAAGACATCCACGATTACACTAGATAGAATGTGGATCCTACAACAAACTAAAATTTGCAAGAAACAAATGACAAGAAACAAAAACAATAAAACTAAAAATAGAGAAAATAAAGATAGAACTGTTCCAACTACCCCCCCAAGCTTGAATTCAACTATGGCCTCATAGTCAAAAACAAACTCAAAGATTGGAACAGTGATACCGGTTTACTCTTGTGGTGGAGGCGGGTACTGTGGAGCCGTAGGGTCCCAAGAAGGATACTCCCCCTGGAAGCTTGGATCAAACTGCGCCCTGGGTGGAGGTTGTGGATAGCCTCCAAAATAATTTTGGCTCCAATAGTGGTTGTAGAAAGGCTCCTGATGCATCTCCATTCGTTGCAACCGTTCATGTATCTGTTGTTGGTTGGTGAGGAGAGGACGCTCGTTCTCGAACATCGCCCTTTGGTTGTCCAGTATCCGGTTCGTAGTTTCCTGAATACCGGTATACATTGCCATGTGCTGCTGCTGTGTCTGCTGGATGTCTTGCAACATCGTGTACATGCCCTGCATAGAATAGGCATCCTCGCTTGGCTGCGAGGGCGCTTGTGGCAACACATCCCATTATCACACAGATAACGAGGTGTTACGCGAAAACGTGCGGAAATCACCATAACCACAGATTATAAAAAACATGGGTTAATTAAAATCGATTGCGGAAAACTGATAAACAGAGAAACATATTATATTTCAGTCCACATCCTGTAAGAAAACATGTTAAATATATATATATATCTATACAAGCCTGGATACATGTCCAAAGCTTAGAGCAACAGCTGTCCCGTCATAACATGAGCTCACTACCTGTTATATACATAAAGGCCCACATCCGGCCGACTGCAGGATATACAAACATCATCGATCGTATATCGTAAAACAACGTCAAAACACCGCCAAGGACCTGTGAGTACAGGGATGACTCTAGACTCTATTACAAAACATCCAAAACAGCAGCACATCCAACGCTTGCCTTCTACTGATCTTCTTGTTGCTCGGCCGCAACTCTGCGACCTCCACCACGTCTACCTCGATCACCTAAAAAGGGTGTAAACCAACAGAGTGAGACAATTGAACATTGTCCCAGTGGGAGGCATAACTCCCCGCCAAGGCTACAAAACTCATAAGATCATATACATTAAGCAGTTATCTGGTAGAAGATATAACAAGTACAGTCTATGAATTAAAGCAATCTAGCTTACCAGATGCAATCAAGTAAATCCTGAATAATAAGACAGGGTATCCAAGTTCTACTACATATAAAGAGCATATAAATAACTGCGAGGTATAGAGAGAGTAACTTACACAAACAAGGCTTTGTCCAATGTTTCGTGTTTGCCTTAAGCAGTATATACTAAACGGCTGGATTACGTTTTATTATACCCTGAGGAAGTGAACCGTATCGTTCAATTCCAACCATCGGCTGCGAAGCCCATAACCGGTGCCATACAAGGTCAATGGAAGAGCCGGAATCCACGACCTCACCCCTCGTGGTCAGTACACGAGAAACAAAATAGGATCATAGTCTCATGCTCAAGTGGCCTCAGCCACAGGGTCAGCTCCTCAGGCTACCCTTTGCCTAGCCCGCCTTGGTACAGGTCATGGCGCTAGAAAACCGAGCCACGGGTCTAAACACCGTGCTCTGAGCCATGAACGCATTCATGCTCATCATATCACATATCAGGAGCCATGGGCAATGTTCACCATGCTCATCACATCACATATCCGGAGCCATGGGCCATGTTCACCATGCTCATCACATATCCGAGTCTGCAACCACAGCTGCACTCATTTCCCTCTCTATTTGAGGCTAAAAGAAACCTCACATATTCAAAAATATGCGCTCTGGGTTAACCCGCAGGAGAACCCGTTTCACCATCACCCTATCGTGACAGATGATTGATCTATGGCCAGGGCAACTACATGATAGATTTCACTGTGATTAGTTAGTGTCTTTTAGATGGATTGCAAGATTCAACCAAGTTGTATAACATGCAAACAATAGAAAACAAACACACAATACAACTCAATATCATGCTACTATTGTATTCACATCAACCAGTTCCATTTCAAGGACCCAACATCACATGTTATCACCTGGCCTCTTGCCAACCATCTAGATCCACCTCAAGGAATCATCTCATAACATGGTATCTCAATCCCTCATCATATTGTGCCATAGCCTCTCAAGGCTTTCATCATCATTATGGAACATCATTCATAATACACCTGTCATCACAGTATTCCCATATAACCATCCCTCATAGCCCTTCACCTGGCTAAGCATTTCCTGCATGGTTAGTATCATTCAAAAATCAATGAGAATAGCCAAGGGACTTACCATTCACAAGATTACATCTAGGGTTTGTCACCAAAGATCAATTAGGGTTAAGCATATCATTGATATAAGGACTATGCCTACCATCAAGAGATATCATTCAAAATTGCTATAAATGTCACTATACATCATCTGATGATCGTGTTCTCAAGACACACTATGATGCAACTATTTATGTACCTTACCATACTTTGACATCATGTTAAAAAGGGACATATAACACAAGCATTATCATAGTCATTATCGTAATCATTAAGTGAGCAAGGAGTTACTAATGATATTAAGGGTAATTGCTAGCCAAGCCACTTCCATGACACCAAGTTCCCTCACAAAAGGTACCAAAACCCTCACAAAAGACCTTCTCGGGTAGGGTTCATCCTCACCCAAACCATGGCGTGCAGCCAAGTCAGGCGTGCAGCTCACTGCTGAGTGTGCAAGGCATATCGGGCGTGCAGGTGTACCAAGCGTGCAGGGTACTATCGGGCGTGCAAGGTGTCGAGCGAGCAGGTGTATCGGGCGTGCAAGGTGTCGGGCGAGCAAGGTGTCGGGCGAGCAACTAATACCGGGTGAGTAGGGGGATGTTGGGCGAACACTGATACTGGGTGAGCAGTCCACCGGGCGAGCAGCCCCAAGGCGTGGAGCCTGCCGGGCAGAACTAGCTCAAGGCGTGCAAGGTCAGAATGCTCACCCGCCCAAGGAACAAAAGGGATACATTGCTCACTTAGGTCGTGCAAGGGAAGCTAAGCCATGAGGGTTGTTGGGCAACACCTCTACATGCACCAAACGCTCAAGATGCAACTCATCAAGGTCATCTAACGAGCTCATCTTCTTGCCCAAGATGAGAAGAGAGTCTTGCTCAAGCCACTAAGTCACAAGCTCACCTCAATCGACTAGGAAAGAGGGGTGTTGCTCATGGCATTAGGACCCAACTCACTATTCTAGATCAAGGGGAGAGAGGAGTGTTGCTCCCTAAACCCTAACTCATATGGATCGGCCAACATGCAAGATAACCAAAAACCAACTACTAACGTGTATAAAGGCAAGATGAAAAGAGGATAGAGTAGTTAGGGTTAGAAGCTATGCAACCCGCCTTAAACTCCAAGCTCCAAGGAAGAAGAAGAACTCCAAGCTCCACGCACCACCAAGCAAGGAGGAGGGAGAGCTCCAAGGGATATCGGCCACCACTAGCTTCTCCAAGGGTGTGTCGTGCACAAGAGAGTGAGGAACCAAAGGGACCTCAAGCTAAGGAAGGAACCATCTTTTATAGAAAGAAAGGAAGGAGAAAACAAGGTGGAACATGGCAAGGTGTCGCCCCTACAAAGGACACTTGTCCTAGCACTCAAGCCACCACTCTAGCAAGGTATAAGACACTTGTCCAAGACATGCACCAAGTGTCCACCAAACAAGACCAAGCACCATGGGCGACACACCAAGCTTGCACTAGGGTGACACACCTCCTTGTTGGCCGACACAAACACCCTAGGTTGACACACTCCTCACTTTGGGCGACACAAGGCTCAACCAAGCCAAAACAAGGCACCCCAAGGCCCAAACAAGCTCAACTAAGGCCCAAAGAGCTCAAGCAACCGGACCAAGCCTTCCTCTCAACCCTAGAGGAAGCAAAGAGAGAGAAGAACACCTCTCAAGGTGATAGACTTGCTCACAAAACCCTAAACTTGGGTTATTTACAAGCAGCACCTCAAGCTCTCAACAAAGCACAACCAAACCCTAATCACCACTAAAGGTGATTAGCAAGCATCAAACCATCAAGGTTAAGCAAAGCAAACAGGGTAAGCCCTAAATGAAGGTCAGGGTCCTTACAATCTAACCCCCTTTAAGGGATTTCGTCCCCGAAATCCGAAGAGAAAAGCGAGAGATACTTCCTCCTCATCTCTTCCTCAAGCTCCCACGTGGCTTCCTCAACGCCACGACGCTGCCAAAGAACTTTCACAAGAACCAGGTCCTTCCTCTTTAGCTTCTTGATCCTTCTGTCAAGGATCGCCACAGGACCTTCCTCGTAGGTCACATCGGCATCAAGCTCAACCTCGACTGGCTGTATCACTGTACCTAAATCCGGATGACTTTTCTTCAGCATACTGACATGAAACACTGGATGCAACCTGTGCAACTCTGGAGGCAACTCTAACACGTAAGCTACCTTGCCAACATCACTGGGTAAGACCCCATATACCTGGGAGCTAACTTACCCTTCCGTACAAACCTTAGCACACCTTTCCACGGCGAGACTTTAAGTTACACTTTGTCTCCTACCTGGAACTCCAAAGGTCATCGGCGATTGTCTGCATACGACTTATGTCTATCCTGTGCCACTTTCAACTGTTGTTGTATCACTTTGATCTTTTTTGTCGTCTGCTCTACTAACTCAGGACCCAAAAGCTGATACTCACCTGATTCATACCAACATAAAGGGGATCTGCACTTGCTTCCATACAAAGCTTCATAAGGATCCATGTCGATGCTTCGCTAATAACTGTTGTTGTAGGCAAACTCTATCAAACTCAGATGTACATCCCAGTTGCCTAGAAACTGCAAAACACAAGCTCAAAGAAGATCCTCTAGAATCTGAATAGTCCTTTCAGACTGTCCATCTGTCTGTGGATGAAAGGCTATGCTGAACCTCAACTGCGTACCCAACGCTCGGTGCAACTGCTCCCAAAAACGACTCGAAAACTGAGGACCTCTATCAGAAACTATCGTCGCTGGCACTCCGTGCAAACGAACTATCTCATCCACATACACTCTAGCGAGTTTCTCAGCTTTATATGTCATCTTTACAGGTAGGAAATGGGCAGACTTAGTCAATCTGTCCACTATTACCCAAATGGAATCATGATTCCTAGTTGTCCTGTGCAAACCAACTACGAAATCCATGGTTATATGATCCCATTTCCACTGCGGTATCGGCAAAGGTTGCAACGTACCTGCCGGCTTCTGATGCTCAACCTTCACTTGCTGACAAACCGCACATCTTGCTACGAACTCAGCTACATCTTTCTTCAAGTCGGGCCACCAATACAAGTCTTTCAGATTATGATACATCTTGGTGACACCTAGATGCATCGCATACATCGATGTGTGGGCTTCTTCAAGCACCAACTTCCTTAGCTCATCAACCTCTGGAACCACCATCTTATCACGATAGCAAACTAGTCCATCCTTGGACTCATGAAACCCATCACGCTTGTTGCTGTCAAACTCTGACCTGATCAACTGTACCGCATCATCAGTCTGATGTGCATCCTTGATCTGCTGTCTCAACGTAGGCTTGACTTGCATCTGTGCGAGAAGACCGGACAACAAAGAAACTTCCATCTGCACATTCATCTTCCTCAAAGAGACAAACATATCCCACTTATGGCATACCAGGGAACTCAACTGTGCCTTCTTTGAAGAAGGAGAAGAAGACTTTCTGCTAAGCGCATCTGCTACCACGTTCGCCTAACCGGGATGATACTCGATAGTGCAGTCGTAATCATTAATCAACTCCATCCAACACCGCTGTCGCATGTTCAACTCTTGCTACGTAAAGATGTACTTCAGATTCTTATGATCCGTAAAGATCTGACACACCTCCCCATACAGATAGTGTCTCCAAATCTTTAACGCATGAACCATTGCCGCCAACTCCAGGTCATGAGTCAGATAGTTCTCCTCATGCTTCTTGAGCTGTTGTGAGGCAAAGGAAACCACGTGATCCTCCTGCATCAGCACACAGCCTAAACCTTTCTTGGAAGCATCACAGAAAACAACATAACCTTTCCCCGGTTCTGGCAAGATCAACACTGGAGCACTGGTCAATTTCTCCTTTAAACTCTAGAAAGCTTGCTGACATTGATCATCCCAAACAAAAGGTATGTCCTTCCTTGTCAACTTCGTCAATGGCAATGCAATCGCACTGAAGTCCTTGATAAATCTTCGGTAGTATCCTGCTAAACCAAGGAAACTACGAACTTCTGTCGGCGTCTTCGGTTGTTCCCATTCTGCAACGGATTCCACCTTCTTCGGATCTACTTTGACTCCTTCAGCGGATATCACATGACCCAAGAAAGCCACCTCTTCCAACCAGAACTCACACTTACTGAACTTAGCATATAACTGATGTTGGTGAAGAAGAGTCAACGCTCGACGAAGATGTTGCTCATGCTCTAGCCTGTCCCGACTATAGATCAAGATGTCATCTAGAAAGACTATGACAAACTGATCTAAGAACGGACGAAACACCCTGTTCATCAGATCCATGAAAACAGCAGGTGCATTGGTTAACCAAAACGGTATAACCACGAACACATAATGACCATACCTCGTCCTAAAAGCTAACTTTGGTATGTCATCCATCTTGATCCTCAACTGATGATATTCGGACCGTAGGTCGATCTTTGAAAACACTGTAGCACCACGCAACTGATCGAACAGATCATCTATCCTCGGCAATGGGTACTTATTCTTGATCGTGACCTTGTTCAATTGTCGGGTTAAGTACTCACAAAATCCACCCGGTTTTCCACTATTTTGCCCATTTTACCCCTAACTTAACCCTAGACCACCTAGATCCCTATGTAAGCCCTTGTGGCGGTTTGGGGCACGAGGTTGGCTACCTTCTACTCCCATTTTTTCTCCCTTGTCACCTCCACTCCATTCCACTTCACCTCCACCTCAAATCCACTCCATTTCACCATTTCCACCACATAACCCCCATATCTAACCTTCCATCCACTTCCCACCATCATCCCACTCCATTCCATAGAAGAAGAAGGAGGAGGACGATCTTGTAGCTGCTGGAGAGGAGTCCTTCTTCTATATCGAGCTCCATGGCTTCTTCTACATCTTTCTTCTCTCTTTTTGTATTTTGCTTTGTTATGAGTAGCTAGGCCCCTTGGGTGGGCTGTTTGAGGGAAAATATGTTACTTTGATACCATGTTGGGGGATAATGACATGTAAACATTGTAATTCTATTTGTTAATGATTATATTCTATTTGCATCTTATTCTCCATGGATTGCTTGTTGATTTGTGTGTGAAATCACTTAGGAATTTAGGCAAATTGCTTATATGTGTGAATTTTGGGATTTACCCCTAGGTCCAATTCTTGGATCCCTGGGTTTCCTCCCATATTCCTACATCCTAATAAATCTCCCTAAATCTAAGTGAGAGATCTAAGTAGCTAGATTAGGTAATTCTAGTGCAATTAGCATGGAGCCTTCTCAAGGCTAGAATGTGGGGGAATTGGGGTCTAAACCCCTAATTTCACCCCCTTACTACCCTCGGCCCCTAATTTCCCTAGGAATGTCTAATCTAGAAACCTAGACTTGATTAGACTCTAATTGGATTGAACCTAACCCCTAACCCAATTGAGCCTAGTAAGGGTAGTAGGGGGTGTTAGGGACTAGTTCCCCTATACACAACCTAGCGTATCCATGTCCAGTTAGTAGCTTAGGTTAATCCATTAGACTCTAACTTGTTGTTTGGTTTGGATGATCTAAATGAAATCATAATGTTCATATGTCACCCCCCCAACTTAGGTGATAAGTTCATACCCCTAAACATCCCACACCTCTCTTTATTGCTTAAAACCCTAGTTTTGTGCTTGCTTAGCTTAGTTAGTTCTTTGCTTGCTTAGTTAGCTTCTTGCCTTGCTCTTGTCTTTTTCATGCCTAGTGTAGCTCTTTAATTGCTCTTTTGCTTCTCTCTTGCTTGCCTTAGTGTAATTTGCCTTTTCATACCTAGATTAATCCTTTCTTGCTTGTTTAGCCTTGATCTAGTCTAGGGTTAACGTAGATTTCATTCTTGCCTTTAATTCCCTACTTGTCAATAGTAGTTTAACAATCAAACCACCCTTAAACCCTTAACCCTAGTCTCCGCAGTAGGAACCCAACAAAACTAACCTAGCTCTATTGCCCCCTCTTTGCCCTGTGGATCGAGCCTTTACTTGCCACCTTCCTATACTACGACACGACCCCGTGCGCTTGCAGGTGTAGTTGTTTTAGTAGACGTAGGTGTGTTAGTTTAGGTCTTATAAATTTCGAAAGAAAAAATCCAATCACGTGTGTTCCAACCTCGTGGGGCACATCTAGTCGGGTCAAACCGAGTAGTGTGTTGCACCTCTAGCAGAAACACACCACATACCTAGATTCAGCACCCCTAACATGTCTAGGATGCTCTCTTGTCCCTAGAGAGACAATCAATTCATTGTGTGTTAACTGAGGAATGAACTTTCCCTCCCTTGGGCAGCCAGCTCCAACTAACTATCACAAACTCGAATAATCATGAAACAATATGATGAAAGAAGAACATGTTCAATTATTGTGAAACTAAGAAATTTACCATTTTATTTGTCACTTTTTGTGTTGCTCAGACGGGGATTTCTTTGGCATTGTTTCTCCTTGCATCCATCAACTCAACATATTGAGGAAACCGTCCAGAAGCACTAGAACACTCAGTAGTAGAAGGAGTAGAACTAGCAGGCCCTTGTTGTTGGCCTTGCTCTCCATCTTCCCCTTGCTCTTGTTGTCACTGTATCTCTTGCTCTCATTGTAGAAGCTCACTCATTTGGTGTCGTTTCCAATAACCACCTGAACCCAACCGATGGTTGTGTACATTCTTGCCACGCCTCTCTTTCTTAGCATCGTGAATGGCCTGATCAATTCATATAAGTGATATTGTTAAGTAACCATAAGAAATCACAAAAATATAATTGATTTCAATACCTAGAATGCATTTGATCCTCTCCGTTGAACAAACTCCTTCCAATCTTCTTGATTAATATAGTTTCATATATGTGAGGGTTCCTTCTTGTCTCCAAAGACATAGTCTTTTGTGAGGATTGTCTTCCAATACATATGCCTTCTCCAGAGGAGCTACATAACATACTTGTAATGCAACTTTTCATCAAGTTCATACCAGGCCTAAAAAGGTTCAACATTCAATACATATTGAAATGTTAAAAGAAAGAATAGAAAAAAAAAACTATAAAAGTATAACTTCATATATTCTCGCCTCTTACTCCCTCCATATGAGGTATTTGTCGATTGTACTTGCTTGTCCCCAATCCTCAACTAGGAGAGGCACTTTGATTCGAGCAAGGACCCCACAATAGCTGAAAAACTATTTAGTAAGTGGTGTGATTGCTTCATTGAATTCAACAACGCCCTTCCTCCCTTTTCTATTTGCAGCATCTTTCATCACAGGTGTCTCTCTAACTCCCTTACATTTTGGAGGGAGAGCACCATCAACACCCTGGTCAGGATGATTAGCATCCTTGTGCCTGTGATCACTGTGCTCCTGGTCAGATGCCATCTATAAAATCAAAAGTAAACAAATGAATAAAGTCATATCACATATAAAAGTCAACACTGAAAAAAGTAATATCACATATGAACAAATAAACATGTTACATAATGCAAAAAAAGTAAAATCACATATGAGTAGTATACCTTAAACTAACATCCCTTCTTTGTGATATTCACGTGTATAATCATTAGCGTTAGATTCAATATTAACACATGGTTTACTCACATATTACCATGTTACATCATACACCATGAATTATAAACTAGGTCATGCAATGTTCATTACTGTGTAAGATTGCTGGATACAACTAAACTCAAACTAGTCAACTTCATCATTTTAAATGCACAAACTACATACATGAGCTCTTATAAGGAAAATATAGCATATTAGTATAAGATCTTGGTTCAAATGGGTACATGATACAAGTTGATTTACTAATTTCAAAGTTCTATCATTTCATGATGATAAATTAGGTCTAAAATCACATATTATTGAGTTGCAACACTTATAGTCATGATAGCACATAAGAAAATCATCTTCAAGTAATGATAGGTCAAAGATGCATATAAGTGGTCCAAGGCATCAATTATAATGTAGTGTACTAATTTAGGAATAAAAGAATAACACTTTCCATTATGAAACAAGAATAAATGGTGGAGGAGGAAGAGGAGAAGAACAAACCTGAGGAGGAGAGCAAATAATTGAGGAGGAGGAAGAGGAGGAAGGTTGGCGATCGATGGCCACGGTGATCAATATCAGAGCAGAGGAGGAAGGTGGCGGTGATTGGCAGTAGAGAAGTAGAGGAGGAAGGCAGCAATAATCGACAGTAGAGTAGCATCGGCGAGCTTTTCGATGGCGAGCAGTAGTAATGGCACGACGGAGAGGAGAAATCGCAATTGTCAGAGCAACAATATCATAGGAAATGCGAATACATATGACAGAGAGGAGAAATGGTTTTTCAGGGTTTAAGTAATACATATACCATCGATTATAGGTGAAACCTATGATGAAGTATATCCGTCATTGGTTGAGCACTAAAAAACACTGACAAATCAAGTACATTTGTTGTCAATTTCCAAGCAAAGACCCCTTACGAATCTTGCAACCGAACGATTCTTAACATGACTTTTCTCAGTGGTTGTGGGTACTGTAACTGAAGATAAACCTCAATTGGGGGTGGGAAAAATCTGGCGGTACACTTGGCACAAACACCTTCTGTAAAGACTAAGTCTCTACTAAAAATCATGGCAAACAAAAACACCAATGGTGTGGCAACGGAAGAATAAAATCTTGACTTAATTCAAAATGTATAAAGAGTACATTATAAAATTTTCCCAATTGGGAGTACAACTTTATACAAGCACAAGGATCTAGGTAGAGGAAGAGTTAACTAATGCAACATTGTCTCCCAACTAAACAACTACATAACATAAAAGCAACTATGATCATCTACTATATGTTCTATATCTTTCTTGTCCTATCCTTAGCCTTAGGTTCACCAAGCTTCCATGCGCACTCTGATCCTAGCCTGGATGGTTGGGGTCATCCAGCAAGAGAAAGATAAAAGGCATGTGTTAAAAAGAAAGTATTGGACAAGGAATAATCAACAACATAGCATAATAAAGGATTCTCCATGTTACAAGAGTTTAAGAGAATGAGATAGATAATCAAATGAGAATAAGAGAACTGCCATATACAATCACCACAATAATAAATCACATAGCATGAATATATTAAGACACAAACTCATCTCAATGTAGGGTGAGGCACCTACCGGACCACAACCAGGAGGATAGGGGAAATAACATCCCAAACCTCAAAAAAATATATAAAGGGGCAGGGGGGCTAAAACCCCAGTGCCCGGCAGGAGGACTAAAACCTCAGTGCTCTGTGGGTGGTTTGTACTCATGTACACTACATTGTCATTTGGCCTAAAATACATCATGCTTAAATAGTCACTTGGCAGTAAAGTGTAAAGTAACAAGATAGCATTGGGAATAAAACCCAAATAAATAAATAACAAGACCATCATAGGTCACAACCATATCCAAGAGTTCCAAGAAGTAAAAGAGTCAACAAGCATCAACATTATACAATGTTCCAAATATTTCAAAAGGATAAGCCAACATAGGCAATAGCAAGATTACAACATTTCCAAGTAAAGGAGGCAACATATGTAGTAGCATGATTCAAGTGAATGAGCCACAATGGCATAAAATAAGTAAAGAGCCAATAAATGTAAATAGAAGGATAACAAGGCTAGCACAACCTTAAGGTGGGGTTGGATAAGATCCCAACTGAGAGTAGGTGTATTTCACATTTATCATCACATATATGAATAGAGTCCACATACAAAATATGTTTCACATACAAAATAGGGCTCACATACCTATTTTTAATATATACCATAACATTCACCAAACTGATTGCATCTGATTTCCATTTTACCCTAGTTATAAACATTATCATGTATTAGTATATATAAGGACATATACCATAGGAAAAGCCCTAATTTTACAAAACCACGATTTAGGGTTCAAAACCAAGCCCAAACGATTAGTCGTATTCTCCTGAATAAGAAAACATATTTTATTTCCTCATTTGGAGTTAAAATGAGTTAATTATGTATTTTAGAATGTTTTATGTACTTAAAAAGGCATTCAAGGCAAACTTCGAAAAATAAATACAAATCAGGGGTCAAAAACTATAAATTCAGATTCTACATTAAAAGACCTTTCCAACGACTATTTATTCGTATTTTTCTGACCAAGGATTCATTTATTATGAATTAAATGATCTCAGCCAATCAGAAATTAGGAAAAAGCCACATAGGCAAAAATAAAATTAATTTGGGCGCCACAGTGGCCGGACCCACGCTGACATGGGCCAATCAGCTTTGGCCATGTCAGCCGGTCCAGGCTCGCTAGGCCTTGGTCAAAGGCGGATAAACAAAGAGGCAAAAGACCATTTTGCCCTTGCTCACCAAAGCAAAACAATTAAACGACGAGGGCAGAAGAGTCATTTAAACTACCGATTGATCACAAAAGAGGGGATTGAACACGGGAAAAAAGATGATATTGCCCCCGACACTGCAAGTCCTTACACTGGCTGCGCATGGCCACTTTGGTCATTCGTCGACCTGGCTTCTTCCAGCCATGGCGCGAGAAGGCTCACAGGAGCTCGACTTCCAGTGAGACTCTGCGCCCCATGCCTCAACTCCGCAACCAGGAAATGCGGGAGGGTCTGCGGTGGTCTGGAAGATTCATGGATTCCTTCACCACCAGATGAAGACCCCACACGCTCGTCAACCTCGTCGGAGATCCCTGAGAACAGAGGAGCAAGAACGAGAATAAAACCGTGTATGGAAGCTGAGTTCCGAGAAGCAAAACCTCCGAAATTGTTTGCGGATGAAAGACGAACCGAGGGCAGGCGTCAACGAGGGTGGAGAAGCCATGAAACCCAAAAATGGCTGGCACCGGCGAAGCTCGACGGTGACTTACAGGACCTGACGCTCGGAGGCATCGCGAGGCGAGGTGAGGTTATGAAAAGGAAGAACAGGGGTCTAGGATTGTTATCGGGCTTCCGATTAGGCTGAGGAGGTCGGAGGTGCGATCAACGGTTTGAGGTTGCCAGAGAAGAAGAGCGAGTAGGTCAGGCTGCCTCGGGCATCTAGAGGTGAAATTGAAGTAGGAGGAAGGTTTAAGGCGATGTTAGGGTGCTATGAGGCACCTTATATAGCCAGGATGACGGCCGATGGTGCTACTGTGAAAGGGGGTGGAGAAAAGCATTTTAGGCCTTTCGCCAACAGGCCACAGAGGACAATGAGCTAGGGCTCATTCGAAACGTCGGCAAGAGGTGGATTCTACAGGGCAAAAATCACATGAATCGGTGGAGTAGGGAGAGAGAGCGACGCGGAGGAGGTCAGGGGCCGGGTGCAGCTCGACGGCCGGAGGTGGGAGACAATGCCCCCACCGTCAGATCGAAGATCGACGGTCCAAATATTGCGCAAGTAACCACTAACGCGTGACAGTGACAAATAACCCAAACCTTAGCGTTACAGATCGAATAAATGACATCGACTCAATTATTATAACACACTATAATAAAAGCTTATAAAATGCATTTGAGAGGTCAAATGAACTCCAAAAGCCACCAAATTTGGACCATAGGTTCAAAATGACGCATATTACAATGCTATGCAATTAGATCCACGTTTAATACATAATATGGTCATTAATAAATATATAGCTCATAAAAGAATATAATAATATATCAAAATGAAGGAATTATATGAAAAGACTTCTTTAAAAGAGACATGTGAGTAAATTCGAGATATTAAACACATTAGGATTCAAATACTCATTTCTCAACAAAATAACATATTAATATGAATTAAAATCATATTTTGAGGAGAGAGAAACAATTAAGGTTAATATACCCATATATGAACTCAAATACACATTATTAATAATGTATTTATCCAAAAAAACTCCAAATTAATATTATCTACTATATTATCCCATTAATGACCAAATTACGTTATTAACCCTAACTTATCTCCTAAAGTGGGTTATTTGTGCAAACACGCCTCCATTTACATAAATGAGGGTAAAAAGGTGATTTAAACATTGAATTGTGCTCAAATTGCACAAGGGGTCCAAAAAGATAATAAAACAAGGGAAAGTTATAAAAATGATCCAAATGGACTAGAAAGCAAAGAAAAGCTCAAGAATGGGTAAATTGTAGGGAAGACCTTGAGTTTCGGTATGTTACAGCACACCACCCCTTAAAGAGGATTTCGTCCCCGAAATCACAACAAGAGGAAAGAGAGGGTGAGTGTGCAACAACCCAACCTTAAATACTAGGTTATAACCCTTAATCTAGGGTACCACATAAAATCTACATAACTCAGGTGTTACTAAGGTTTCCACAAAACCTATAGCCTATTATTAAACCCAAATTAACATTTTTGCCTTATTAATATAATCTACATCATGAAGAGGTATCATATATATTATACTATCACTTGTGCCACATTTTATTCAAAACAATTACATCTCAACTATATATCCTGTGTATTTCCCTCGTCAAGGGTTTCAAGCACATTTAGCGTTTATGAAGCTATTACAACATTAATTAATGTATTAGGTTAAAAATCTTAATAACATGAATTCATTTTCCATTATCCTCTTAAAACTATCATGTAGAGTTATAACAAATTATTTTGTAGAAAAGGTTAATATTATCCAACAAGTTATCACGCCTATTATAATTCCAAATAATGTTCTTATTGCACATTTTCATACCATCTTTTTATACTCATCTTAATGACATCATTAATCATTTTCGTCCATTACACTACATATTATGAATTATATATATTTGACTTCACATTAGGCATATATGAATATTTATGTGAATCCAATTATTCATTATCATCTTTGGGTCATTATATGCATTTTAGTGAATATTATGTAACACATTAATATGTCAAGTTATGATGAGGTGTTCATTAGAGAACAAGGTGATATACCCTACATATATATTGGTAACTTAGTGACTAAAATCCATTTACATGCATTAAGGTATATTATGTGATGATGACACCTAATGTCATTAATGTATCATGAAAACGTTAAGGGTATATATATATGTATATGTTGTCAAAACTAGATGACTACATATTAGGGTTTAGGTCAACATGACCATTACATGTTAACGCATCCTTAGGTTGTATTTTCCCTACATATTTTACCATTAGGGTGACTTAATCGAAACTATGTATATTCACATATGAATAATTAATGATTATGTGCATCAAGAGTGTATTAAGGTTCAAGCATATGGATTATATGACTTATTCATTTGCTCATAAACAAACAAGATGAATTATAATTATATTATGTTTGTTCAACTCTCACTAAACATATAAGCTCACTAATCGCATATCTAAGGAGTTAGAATTTCTTGATTTCAATGCATTGAGGGACTCCAACCCCCTAAAGAGGATTTCGTCCTCGAAATCAGCAACTCCAAAATCTAACAAGGTACTATCACTACCACTTCACTCAAAGGGTTGACTAAGTCAAACTATTTTAAGGGTATAAGATCCAGCATTAAAAGTCTTACTACACTATATCTTTCAAACTCAAGGTATAGCATAAGGTACACTAAACCCTAAACATGGAAATCTAAGGCTCATATAAGATACTTAGGGATTACAAGATGATTTTTGTTTGAGAAAAGAAACCAAATCATCATATAAGGGTTATAAAGGTTACTCAACAATAAGGCAATATGTCTAAGGGTAGACTATTTCGAGCTGTCCGTTTCAGATCAGGCCAGGCCAGGTCATATGAGCTCAGGAGTCCTCGTGACCAAGCTAGTGGGGTGGAGGAAAATATTGCCAGCCCCCAAGCTCTGACCCTTTCTAGACACCATCACTTTCAACTTCTTGCTCTAATAGCTACTCAATAGACATTTCACCAAAAAGTTGACAAATTTTATTTTTAATTAATTATTATTATGATACTAAATCTAACTTTCATTCTAGGTCAACTATAAGGTGAAAAACTAACTAAAGGGAAACTATATCCTCTAGGGAGACAATTTTTGAATTAGTCAAGAATCTGACTACCTTGATGCTCTGATACCATGCTGTAAAGACTAAGTCTCTACTAAAAATCATGGCAAACAAAAACACCAATGGTGTGGCAGCAGAAGAATAAAATCTTGACTTAATTCAAAATGTATAAAGAGTACATTATAAAATTTTCCCAATTGGGAGTACAACTTTATACAAGCACAAGGATCTAGGTAGAGGAAGACTTAACTAATGCAACATTGTCTCCCAACTAAACAACTACATAACATAAAAGCAACTATGATCATCTACTATATGTTCTTCATCTTTCTTGTCCTATCCTTAGCCTTAGGTTCACCAAGCTTCCATGTGCACTCTGATCCTAGCCTGGATGGTTGGGGTCATCCAACAAGAGAAAGATAAAAGGCATGTGTTAAAAATAAAGTATTGGACAAGGAATAATCAACAACATAGCATAATAAAGGATTCTCCATGTTACAAGAGTTTAAGAGAATGAGATAGATAATCAAATGAGAATAAGAGAACTGTCATATACAATCACCACAATAATAAATCACATAGCATGAATATATTAAGACACAAACTCATCTCAATGTAGGGTGAGGCACCTACCGGACCTCAACCAGGAGGAGAGGGGAAATAACATCCCAAACCTCAAAAATATATATAAAGGGGCAGGGGGACTAAAACCCCAGTGCCCGGCAGGAGGACTAAAACCTCAGTGCCCTGTGGGTGGTTTGTACTCATGTACACTACATTGTCATTTGGCCTAAAATACATCATGCTTAAATAGTCACTTGGCAGTAAAGTGTAAAGTAACAAGATAGCATTGGGAATAAAACCCAAATAAATAAATAATAAGACCATCATAGGTCACAACCATATCCAAGAGTTCCAAGAAGTAAAAGAGTCAACAAGCATCAACATTATACAATGTTCCAAATATTTCAAAAGGATAAGCCAACATAGGCAATAGCAAGATTACAACATTTCCAAGTAAAGGAGGCAACATATTTAGTAGCATGATTCAAGTGAATGAGCCACAATGGCATAAAATAAGTAAAGAGCCAATAAATGTAAATAGAAGGATAACAAGGCTAGCAAAACCTTAAGGTGGGGTTGGATAAGATCCCAACTGAGAGTAGGTGTATTGCACATTTATCATCATATATATGAATAGAGTCCACATACAAAATATGTTTCACATACAAAATAGGGCTCACATACCTGTTTTTAATATATACCATAACATTCACCAAACTGATTGCATCTGATTTCCATTTTACCCTAGTTATAAACATTATCATGTATTAGTATATATAAGGACATATACCATAGGAAAAACCCTAATTTTACAAAACCACGATTTAGGGTTCAAAACCAAGCCCAAACGATTAGTCATATTCTCCTGAATAAGAAAACATATTTTATTTCCTCATTTGGAGTTAAAATGAATTAATTAGGTATTTTAGAATGTTTTATGTACTTAAAAAGGCATTCAAGGCAAACTTCGAAAAAGAAATACAAATCAGGGGTCAAAAACTAGAAATTCGGATTCTACATTAAAAGACCTTTCCAAAGACTATTTATTCGTATTTTTCTGACCAAGGATTCATTTATTATGAATTAAATGATCTTAGCCAATCAGAAATTAGGAAAAAGCCACATAGGCAAAAATAAAATTAATTTGGGTGTCACAGTGGCCGGACCCACGCTGACATGGGCCAATCAGCTTTGTCCATGTCAGCCGGTCCAGGCTTGCTAGGCCTTGGTCAAAGGCGGATAAACAAAGAGGCAAAAGACCATTTTTCCCTTGCTCACCAAAGCAAAACAATTAAACGACAAGGGCAGAAGAGTCATTTGAAACTACCGATTGATCACAAAAGAGGGGATTGAACACGGGAAAAAAGACGATATTGCCCCCGACACTGCAAGTCCTTACACTGGCTGCGCATGGCCACTTTGGTCATTCGTCAACCTGGCTTCTTCCAGCCATGGCGCGAGAAGGCTCACAGGAGCACGACTTCCAGTGAGACTCTGCGCCCCACACCTCAACTCCGCAACCAGGAAATGCGGGAAGGACAGCTGTGGTCCGGCGGATTCAGGGATTCCTTTACCACCAGATGAAGACCCCACACGCTCGTCAACCTCGTCGGAGATCCCTGAGAACAGAGGAGCAAGAACGAGAATAAAACCGTGTATGGAAGCTGAGTTCCGAGAAGCAAAACCTCCGAAATTGTTTGCGGATTAAAGACGAACCGAGGGCAGGCGTCGACGAGGGTGGAGAAGCCATGAAACCCAAAAATGGCTAGCACCGGAGAAGCTCGACGGTGACTTACAGGACCTGATGCTCGGAGGCATCGCGAGGCGAGGTGAGGTTACAAAAAGGAAGAATAGGGGTCTAGGATTGTTACCGGGCTTCCGATTAGGCTGAGGAGGTCGGAGGTGCGAGCAACGGTTCGAGGTCGCCGGAGAAGAAGAGCGAGTAGGTCAGGCTGCCTCGGGCATGGAGGGGTGAAATTGAAGGAGGAGGAAGGTTTAAGGTGATGTTAGGGTGCTATGAGGCACCTTATATAGCCGGGATGACGGCCGATGGTGCTACTGTGAAAGGGGGTGGAGAAAAGCATTTTAGGCCTTTCGCCAACAGGCCACAGAGGACAATGAGCTAGGGCTTATTCGAAATGTTGGCAAGAGGCGGATTCTACGGGGCAAAAATCACACGAATTGGTGGAGTATGGAGAGAGAGCGACGCCGAGGAGGTCAGGGGCCGGGTGCAGCTCAAGGTGATAGACATTATTAATAATGTATTTATCCAAAAAAACTCAAATACACATTATTAATAATGTATTTATCCAAAAAAAACTCCAAATTAATATTATCTACTATATTATCCCATTAATGACCAAATTACGTTATTAACCCTAACTTATCTCCTAAATGGGTTATTTGTGCAAACACTCCTCCATTTACATAAATGAGGGTAAAAAGGTGATTTAAACATTGAATTGTGCTCAAATTGCACAAGGGGTCCAAAAAGATAATAAAACAAGGGAAAGTTATGAAAATGATCCAAATGGACTAGAAAGCAAAGAAAAGCTCAAGAATGGGTAAATTGCAGGGAAGACCCTGAGTTTCGGTATGTTACACCTTCATCATCGAACACTCAGGAAAGAACCACTGATAAAGGTCAATTCTTTCCCACGAGTTAGATGGTGAATGTACATCTTTATCCTACCAGTCTTTTAGAATTGAATCGCCATTATAGATTTTTTGAAGGGAAATGGAATGCTCCCAAAAATTTTGTGCAAAATTGCATTTTCACGGGTGATATATAATGTCAGTTTCTTTAAGAAGAGACCAACATCAAAAGAGAAGCACAACCCACATTTGTTCAGGTGTGCAAACCGTAGTGGTTGCTGACCTTGAACCGACAGTGTAAGTAACACAGTCGGTTTCTCTTACAAAAGTAACATACGTTGTATCCCCATTCTATAGTAGTGCATAGAGGTAGAAATGTGCTTGGCTTCTATTTTAGAATCAACAACTATCTCTTGCTTGGAACTTTTCCAACTCACATCTCTGCCATTGAGGCAGAACAAAAAACTTGATTAGATCAAGAGTCATCCTCATCTATTTGCAAGGTTGCCTTACTGTAAACTCTTACAACCCACTCTCAATCACCACTATAATGAGGAATTGATCCTCATTTCTTATCAAGTACTTAAGCATATTATTCACACCAGTCCAATGACCTTCATTGAGATCTGATTGGTATCGACCTGTCATGCTTAAAGTATATGAGATGTTGAGACGTGTGAACAACATTACATACATGATAGATCTAATTGAAGATGCATATGTGATCTAATTCATGTATTCACTCTCTTCATATGATTTGGAACATTGACCCCTATTGATTCTTACTCCATATGAGACGAGTAAGTTTTCTCTCTTTATTCTATGCATGTTCAATCTTTTTAGCGGTTTCTACATGTATGTACTTTGACTTAGACCAAGAAGCATTTTTGATCCATATCTATATATTTGGATTCCCAGTATATAGGAGGCTTCCCCTAAGTCCTTCATATAGAGGATATTTCCCCGCCATGTTTATACATTTTTAGCATTAGGATGTCATTGCCCATCAATACTATGTAAACTAAATAAAATATGCGGAATAAGATTATGCTCCCACTAACCTTCAACCCATACTATGATGTAGCATAGGGATGTCATTCCCACTAACCCACTAAGACTATGATGTAAACACAAGGTTCATTTTCATTTTGGATAAAGACAAACTTTATGACCGTATCATCAAAAAGAAGATTCCAACTCCAAGATGCTTGCTTAAAATCCATAGATTGAACTTCACAACTTATACGATTAATTGGCTTCATGTAAAGAGACAAAACCTTTAGGTTGTGTCATGTACACATCCGCATTAAGATTCTTGTTAAGGAATGCAATTTTAGCATCCATTTGCCAAATCTCTAAGCCGTGATAAGAAACACTGGAAAGCATAAACTTAATGGATTAAGCCATGGCAACTAGTGAAAATGTTTGATCGTGGTCAACACCTTGAACATGTTTGAAACCTTTTTCTACCAATCCACCTTTGTATTTTTGTACACTACCATCTATTTTGGTCTTCTTCATGAAGACCCACTATCACCCTATGGGTTTTACCACTTAGGTGGAACCACCTAGTCCATACCTTGTTGACTTACATGGCATCCATCTCAGATCTCACGACTTCTATCCATTTCTCAAATATTATCCCTCAATGAGCTCATTATAGGTTGATGATTCATCATCTAATGAATAATACATAATCTTCATAAGACATGAGAAATAAAAATCTCTCAGGCTCAATATTTTCCCGACTAGACCTTAAAGTTTCTTGTGTCATTGGAACATGAAATTACACAAGTTTGTAGTTTCTCTTGTACCTTATCAACCTCCATAGGTTCAATGTGATCTTGATGGAATTGAACTTCCTCAAGTTCTAGTTTCCTCTCATTGGTTCCTTTGGAGATGAATTCCTTTCAAGAGAATATAGTTGTTATGACAACAAAAACTTTGTTGTCATATAGAATATAGAGTAATACCATTTGGTTTCCTTAGGATACCATAAAAAGTAACCTTTCTCATAGTTGGATCCAAGCTTTTCTGAAAACACTTCCTTGACATAAAACTCACTTTCCCAAATCTAGTAGAAGACAAATAAGGACATTTTGTAGTCAATGTTTCATATGATGTCCTTTTAACCGATTACAAAGATACATAGTTAAGCGTAAAGGTTGTGGTTTCTATAGAATAACCACAAAAGGAAGTTGGAAGAAAAAAAAGCTCATGATGGATTGTACCATGTCCAATAGGGTATGATTCCTTCTTTTTGATACACTATTATGTTGAGGTGTTCCAAGTGGAGTCCTCTTTGATATAGTAACACAATCCCAGTGAATCACCTTGAACTCATGTTTTAAGTATTCACCACCTAGATCTATTCCAAGTACTTTAATTCTTTTGCCAAGATAATCATGTACTTCATTTTTAATTCCTTGAACTTTTCAATGGATTGTAACTTGTGTTTGTTTCATTATATACACATAGCCAAATCTACTAAGATCATCAGTGAATGTAATGAAGTACTGGGACTCACTGTAGGCATTTTTTTTCTAAAAGGGTCACATACATCAGTATGTATGAGTCCTAATATGTACTTTCCCTTTCATTGTTTAAAAAAAAGGCACTTTCTTAATCTTAACAAACAAGATTTTCATGTCTCAATTGATTAAAAATCAAATTATTCTAGGTATCCATCTTTATGGAGTCTATAAATACACATTCACTTATGTGTCCTTCATGACAATGTGATACATAAGTTTTGTTTCACTCACTGAGATTTGGTCCTTCTAGTATATATGTTATAGATATGTGTGTGAAAATCTAACAATTAATACCATAAGACATAGACGCACTTCCATAAAAGATATTATCTTTAGAAATAGAACATTGACTATTTTTATAAGAAATTCAAAACCCTTTTTGTCCCAACATGAAATAGAAATGATGTTCCTATTTATAGAAATGATGTTCCTATTTATGGAAGAGACATAGAGATATTATTCTTTAGTTCCTCATGGTAGAGAGGACAACTTCTCTTCTAAGGTTCAGTTTGGTGGATAGTTTTCTCCTTTCCCCACACTCATTTTTCTTTAATTTCACTAGACTTTTGGCCTACCTTAGGACTTTTCTTGCCTTTACCCTTATTTTTGGACTTCCATTTTGAAAAGATGACCATCAACACATAATTGGGTTTTTCTTTCATATGCCACTAATTTGTTACCAACATGCCAAGTAGCTTTGTTAATAGCTTAAGAAAATTGTTCATTTTGTAGTTCATGATAAATTCTTTGTATGAGTCTGGCAATGTTTGCAAAATCACATATGTATCCAACTCTTGACACAAAGGAAATCCCAATCATGGAAGACTTTCCAAATACTCAATAATGTTGAGTACATGGGGTCCAACTTAATGACCTTCCACCATTTTGCACTTAAATAGTATCTTGGAGACATCTACCTCTTCTGCCTTTCTTGTTCTTGACACAAGTTCCAGAAATATATTAGCATGTCAACAACATCCATGTTCTCATGTTTCTTCTAAACCTCATGATTCATGGATAAAAGAATTAGGCATATGATATCCATAGAGTCATCAGATTGCTTCTTGTAAACTTCATTTTTTACCCTAGGCACATTTTGAGTTTTTTCATTAGGTATTGTCATGTCCGAGAGATAGAGCTTGTGCTCATGTGTGAGAACAATTCCAAGTGTTATCAACCAGTAATTGAAGTTATTCCCATTTAGTTTTTTTTCCAGGGATAGATCATAGCGAGAAAGGGTTATATGTGTTTTGCATTGATCTTAATGGGAAATATGTGCAAGAGTCCATAAATTAATTTGAAAAAAAAATTATTAAAAAATCTTATTTTGACAGAATTAATTTATATTTTGATTAATTACACTCCCACTATTTTATTTCAAACTAACAAAATTCACTAATAATTTGGAGGATTACATGGAGAGCCAACATCCAAAGTACATTAAGTCATGATCAACTGACATTGACGCTCAAAACTTACTTATTAAGGTAGGTAATAACTACCAATTGCATGATATATAATTAATGGATATACGGATGCAAAACTCTTTGGTATAACTATCTTTATGCCTCTAGGTTCTTAATCTTGTGAAGATCGCCTAATTATGTTAGACCCAAAAGAAAATAGAATAGAATATCTACACTACATTGGTAGACCATAATATCTGTTCCCAGACTTTCATGAGATACACAGTGCACCAAACTTTGGCAGGACAACACATTTCGTATAGAGCTTTTCATTTTTATCTCCTATTGGAAAGCATCTAAGGCTTTATACTATTTTGAGGGGTTTTATATACGTAAATATACATATCCATATACAACATACTTATGGTTTGTATCATATACACATTATATTACAAATCCACAAGCATAATTATTCTCCAGATAGAATTAGTTATGGCCATATTAATGTAATCCTTTAGAGCCATAAATGATTACCATCAACCTACATTCTATTGCATCACATTCAACTTCAATATGCATTTGTTTATCAAAATGGCTCCATGGACACTTATTGAATCTTCATGGTTGCCTTATCTCTATTACATAATATGTAGAAACCTTGAGTTACATTTGAGGAGAGGAAGGAGGAATATAAACCATTACATGTGTAATAAAAAATAAGAAGGCTCGAGATTCAAACCACATACTTATTGACCAGAAAAGTATCAATCTACGTCAAGCCCATATAGGGTATTTGTCCATAACCATGAACACATCCACCAAAAAATGCATTTCTCAACGACGACATGTATGATTTATAAATATATCTATCTTGTATATATGTATGTATATATATAAAGATTGTATATTTTCTTTTGATAAAATCTCCCTAAAAATATGTTGAGTTATATGGACGTGTATACCAATAGTTAATAGTTCACATCCTATGTGACGACACAAGCGGCATGAAAGGAAAACCAATGAAATTGATTTCAAATCCTTATATATCGTAGATTGATGTAGCTCTGATACAACTGTAGGGACCTATGGAGTGATCATAGTGGAAACCACAATGGAAGGAATACATAAAACTATATCTCTCCACATTTTCATATATGGATCTTGTCAACAACGATATAATAGGGGGGAAGGTTTATTAGTTTATACCCTTGTTGTGGAGAAAATGTGGAAGTAGAGCTCACAATTATATACAAAGAAGAATATGAAGAAGTTAATCTCCTAATGTGGAAATTAAAGTGTACACACATCCATGTCATCCACATGGATGCTAGGGAAATCCACTTTACACTACAAGCCCCTGAGTGGAATGAGTTGATTTTCCATTGGCAACGTGCTAGTATTTTACAACCTCTCATATCCCCTTCTTTCTTTGATGGTAATGACAGTTGGTCCAATACCTCTCAAAAGGTGACTCCTTTTTCTCATAAGATTTTTCTCTCAAGAGTTGTCAAAGGGTGTTAGACTTATGTGTAAAACCATGGACATCGTACCCCTAGATATAGGGAAGGAAGGGAAGTAGGGTTTCAAATACCCCTATGGATAGTTTTATCAGGCGATCAGACTCAGTATGATCGGTCGAGCACACTCAGTATAGTCGGACAATTAGGCTATTCACTCGATCATTTAGAACTTGGATTGTCAGTCGACCAGACTCAGTCTGGTGAGCCAATCGTCCATGTATTGTTGGGCTTTTGGACTCAATCTGGTTGGTCTATGAAACTTGGTCTTGTTGGCTTATCAACATGGTACAGATGACCCATCAATGACTTAATTAATTGCCTAAAATATTTAGTAACCAATTAATCATATGCCCATGATTATACTCCTCATCCTTATGCATCCATTTGTGTGTGACCCCATAGGCTCCAAATCACACTAGAAGTGATATTAACAATCATATTATGATTTCATGTACAATGATTAACATTTAGAAATACTTCATGGTCAATGTTGGAGTGGACTAACCAAAAAATGTAAACAGTGTTGCAGTGACTATATAATTCCCTTTTCATAGATATTTAGATTGAACTGAGCATGCAAAGTTATCCACTTATCATTCGATCTATGTTCCTTGAACAAGAATAAAATGTTTGAGATACTGTAAGCTCAATATCGTATGTTGACTCACGTAATCATGTTCATGCATTTCATATTCTCACTTATTATGTAGTCTAGATATCACTCCAATTGAAGGGACAAATTCCATCTACATCACTCATAGTAATCTAAAACTGTCACAATGTACATAGTCACAACCTTTGTGGAAACTCCTATTTGAGAGTCATGTTGGGCTAGTGTCAAAGTACACATAATATGATGTGAGTACCACAGTGACTTCAACTCTAAGAATCACATTCACCTCTATCACATTGAGATATGACTCTGACATGTCATTGTATGACTTCCATGTGTCAATATTAAAAAGGCCAATCTTGTACAACTTATTCTTTAGCAAATACCCATGTATTTGACTTGATATTCAATATCATGTATACAGAGACATAGTTATCACTCACCATACATGCTAGTCTTGTGTGCTATTTTTGTCCTAAAATATCCATAATGATTACCATCTAGGTTCGTAACAAGAATGAATACTCATATTATAAAAATGATTTCATGTTCAAGTCATCAACCTAAACCATATTTTATCGAGTGAGAACATTCTGAGGACATTATTAGGTGCATTCATTATCTCAATATTTTGATAAGAATAATAATTGGAATTGTTATTTGTCTTATAATCAAATCAAATAGAAACTCCCCTCTTACCATTATCTCATGATGTCTCCTCTGGCATATAACCAATATATCTTACTTGGGATATGCCTCCTTATTGGCTATCCTCCCCATCGGCTACTTCTCCTCTTATCTATGTGACTCAATTCCTAGCCGACCAGCAGACATAGCTACACTTTGATGAGGCGATCTCACCTCTCAAGCCATGAATACGCTAGGAGCATGTCGCCCCATCATCGACATGACCTCCTTAGTATGGGTGGTAGTGTCGTGATGCCTAGGGCAGTGAGGGTGAAAAAACCATAAGAGGTCTACTCTTAGCACTACCACATCACTTCTCCCTCTTCTTCATTTTATATCTCTCACCTTAGCACAAACAAATAAGTTAAAAAACCTTCATTCTGATGGAATTGGGCCCCTGTGTAGCTTCATCTTTCTCAACCATTCAAAGAAAACCAATCCGGATAAGGAGGAAGCCTCCCCCAGTCCACAATGCATTGGGAGTCAATCTCCATGGCCAATTTCCTTTTTATTTCTCTTTTTTGCATCTTTAACTTATTTTTTTACCCATCTTTAACTATTTATTGGATCTTTAATTATTCTTTAAATATTATAGAGCTTTCTCTATTGACTTGTATTTCTTATGTAACTCATATTTGATATTGAATCAGACTCAAACTCTTATTTGATAATTAAATATAATTTTTTAATTTGATAATAATTACAAACATTATTTTCATTAAAACAATTATCATACATGCTCATAAAATTCCAAAAAATTCTCAAAATTCTATTCCTTTCATTATATGTAAAGTGTACATATTTTAAGTCATTCTGACTTGTATTTCTCCACTTATGATCAAAACAAGTCTCTCTTGTTTATCATCAATATTCTAACTACCAAACCAATATTATGTGATTCCTAATTTAATTGCTAGAAAACCTAGAACCTTCTTATATTTGGGACACTTCTCGATCATATTGTAATAATCCTAAATTATATATTTTACTTTTATATTTAAAAATATTTATACATTTATATGGGAAATTTGTATAACAAACCTTGATGTACATAACTTCTCATTTGAGTGCATATTTTAAATCTAGTGAAGGGACGTTACAATATCAATGGTTCCAATGGGTTTGTCCAATACATTATATGAATAGACTCCTATTTTAACTATAGAATTTAAATATATCAAATATCACATAATAGAAAATATAATTAGCATGAGAATGAGTCTAAGAAAGCATGAAAACAATATAACGACACATCATGCATGAAAAAAACTTACCTTGGGTGAAATTTAGTATCTACATGAAAAATAAATATGCTCATGCTTCAGTACTAGTTAATCTCTTCTACAGATCCAGTTGAATTGTGATAATCTGAAAGGTCATCAATTGTTTTCTAGTTGAATTGGTGTCTTTAGAAAGATAGTACATAATAAACGGCCCCAAAATTAATCAGATATATGTAAGACACTTACATGAATAAAATTACAATCTATTTTATTTAAATTCACTTACATTTGGTTGGTTACAAGTACAATAAAAAACAAAACTATAACTATATGACATATTTTTGATAAATGAGGTCAATGAAAGGGCCATACTTACAAAGGTGGGATATTTAAAGCTTCTAAAATAATATTATAAATTGTCACTTTCTATGAAATAAAAAATTGATCAACTCAAGTTGGAGCATTTTTACATGCACAAGGAAGCAACCATCTATAGACAACACAAGTAAAAGGACATCAATTTTCCAATATTATTTCAAAATAGGAAGTTATTATAAAAAAGTATAGTTATCCAAGCAATGCTTGAGAATGATCAAGTTCAATTTCCCAATAAGTGTTTTATGGTAAAAGAAAAATATATAAATAAATAAGCGCTATTATTAAAACAGGTAGCGTTGCAAGAATGCTAGACCATTATTGGATATATATTTTTCAATTTTGTCTAAACCAATGCCACTTATTGTCCATTTCATACCAAGGGTAGTGTGGGAAAGGATAGGCAAAGAGAACTCTCTTTTCAGATAGAGGTACAAAATAATAAGTATATGCAAGATATGTTGGTCCATCTAAAGCATGATAATGCTTCTGCATGCCATCCTACATCTTCTACTCTACATAACCTACATGCCAATTTGAAATGATATTGAGTATGCAACAAAGAATGGATTAGAAGTAGAAAAAAGCACATCGGAAAGAAAAGTACCTCTCAATTTTTTTTTGAAAACATAAATCCCTTTTGAAAATAGAAACCACCTTTCCACATTGGATTTTTTCAAAACCTTAATCTTTTCCAAAAATATAAATAATAATTTAGTATTTCAAATGTTTAAAAAGTTAAAGAAAATAAATCTCTTAATTAAATTTCATGTGTTTTGTAAATCTAAACCTTTTTTAAAATGAAAATTCCTTTTTAAAATTTCATGTACTTAACCAAATGGGAATCTTTTTCAAAAATACAAATCCCTTACAAAATAGAAATCTACAATTTAAAACTTGGATTTTTCCAAAAATAACTTTTTTTATTTAAATTTCCAAAATCTAAACTTCCATGTTTCAGATCTCTTTTTGTAGTTTTATATGTTCTAAAAGTTGCATACCTTTTTTGAAACAAAATCTCTCTCTTAAATTTCAAAAAGTTTTCAAAATTCTTAACCTTTTCAAGTATCTAATCTCTTCTTCATATTATACTAAATTGTTAATCCCTTAATTTGCTAAAATGAAGGTGGTTCATCCTAGTTTGTTTTCCATTTTGAATGTTATATACGTTGTAATATTGCCATTTTTAGTGAGTGCACCTTGTATATTAGAGGAAAAACACCCCAAAAGTATCCTTTTCAATCAATTACTATGTATTCCCTTATCATCCACACCTTTCTAGTAATTTCAAGAATTCTAGTAGTCATGGTACTTATCACATGCATGCAATACAAATTAGTGATGTTGGATCGGTTAATTATACTTTTGTGATGCTACAACAATGAATCCACTTGAGGTAGCATTTGTTCCAACAAAACCTTTATTTTTTTTGAAATATTCATGTAGCACAAATGGATGATTTCTAAACATGCTTCATTAATTGCTTTATGGTAACCTTAGTTCTTTTTTGAATAGTAATGCAGTATCAAGAAATAATTTCTTGCCACTAAATAATTTCAATTGCATAAGCCAATTATTGAAACAAATGTATTTGCATTACATACATGTTAGAAAGATGCATGGGAAGAATTAGCAAAGTCATAATCTTACCAAATAATCTTCATCGACAAATAAGATCGTGTAGTTAGATTTATTGCTAAATCCTGTCAAGTGAAAAAGCTTGAGAGGATTTCTAAGTTCTCATACTATGGTATTGAAGGACTTCTTTGTCCAATGATTTGACCACTACACGTGGATGTAAAATGGAAAGCTAAGTTCATACCAAATGACATAGATTGCTAAACTGAAATATGAGGCAGAATTAGAAGACACAACTACTTCACAACTTAATGTTGGCAAACTTATCTCAAACAAAATAATAATTAGTGGTAGAGTTAGCTCATTAGAGAAAATGCAAACAATTATATATGATGTCGAGATAATAGTTTATTCAACTACTCAAAATGTGACGATCCCTACAAAATTCATCATACCGCCACTCCATGTTGTAATAGGTCTCAATTTACATAAATGACTTTCCTAGTCAATATTTTGAATGAACTAAAGCTACTTAATGCTTCAGTAGCCAAAGTAGTTGTCAATTGCAATACAAGTATGAACATAGAATGCATGGTCATATCTAGGCTAGTATGCACTTTTTTTCATGAAGAACTAAGGGTGAGATTTCTATATACATTGTCGTGTACTCCATATAGTGTATCACACATATACATGAAAAATGGAAGATAAAACAAAAAGTAAACAGACTATAGCATCAAGAAAAAGAACTTAAGCTATAAATTAATAAGTGTATCTATGTCATCAAACAATAAACAGTTGTTACTATCATATAGTGTAAAAATTCTTACAATATTTCCTAGAGTATGAGGTGGATTATTTATATATATCTTAAACCAAAGTAACTGATCAAGAAGAATCCAGTGGCCATCCCAAACATACAAATTGTAAATATTTAAAACACTTATGATCTTTGAATGAAGTGGAAGGTTCCATAAAATATATAAAATACTCAAGGATTTATGTTTCATGAAGATGAAACATCACATATTTCATATGTAACATGCATTCTCTTGTTTTTCTAATGTGTCTTTTCTCGTTGTTATGTTTGTTACATATTCATACTCTTATTTCATTCATTGTGTTCTTCCTATCCAACAGTAAGGGGTGACAATGATTAAAGAAACGATGAGTGTTGAACTCCTTGTAGGTAAACACTTCAACAATAAGAAGGCATATCCCAATCAAAATCCTAGAATTTGCAAGAAATTAAGAGCAAAGTGGGGTATCTTGATTCACACTGAATATATAATAGTTTAATAGAATTTCCTATGAATTGTATAGATGACATTTGGAATAAGAAAACTATGGTCTAGGAGAAACATGGCTTGCTTATATAATTAATGGATGATGACTCTACAATTATAAGAGATACAAAGGATGAAGGGCTGTTGTCCATATTCGAATGGCCACTACGACTTGAGATGTGGAACCACCCACGTTGCAATTCTAGCCATGACCATGTGTTGTAGCATGGTAGGACTGCCCATCGCATCAATAGGCCAAGTAGGAAAGAGCGTTCTTATCTTGTCATGTTTAGAAACAATTGGAATTGGAATATTTGACTCAATAGCCATTGATGATGTTGTTGGGCCATATATTTTTAGATATCAATATCTAGGCTTATTAATTAGTTGACAACCTAGAGAAGATTCTAATATACATTTCCCCTAGTTACCCACTACATTGTTCATTAATAAAGTGTCTTACTTGATGCTACATGATAAATTGATGATATTGAGGTTTCACTCATCATGTCTTCTTTAAAAGATAGAGAAAATTTTCAAATAAATGTTGTACTGACATCATTCAAGAGGGGACAAGTCACTATAATTGCTTATTATATTAATGCAACAATTCTTATGAGGTAAAGAATATATATATATATATATAACTTACAATGAGATAAATTAACTATTGGACTTCTATCCAGTAGTTAAGAAGAAATGTCACATATACATACATATATATATATATATATATATATATATATTATGAATTAAAGTTATCAATGTGGTATATGATTTCTGTGTAAACCTTTAGTTATGTGTATCATTTCAATTGTTTAGGTAAAATAGGCTTTCCTTGGAAGCCAGCTATGAAATACAAGTGGATCTTAATGCATTGACATTGGATAGCTTCTTCTTGGATGAAAATATAGAATAAACAAGTGCAATAGTACCGAATGCAATAAGACTTTTCTTAATCATATAAAAATTAGTTGGATTGATTATCACTCTCTTGTAAAGATGGTGGTGGGTTTAGCACATTCGAGCATACATTAACACTTCCAGATGATAGTGAGATAGGGTCCACTTAAAATTTTTGAAGTGTGGTGAAACCCTAATCACTGGTCAGACCTGCACTGTATGCTACAACATGCTTCAGTTCATGTAAAAGTGTTCCCAAGTCAATCTTTATAAGGAACTAAATCTACTCCATAATTTAGTAGCCAAGAACTGTGTCAATTTGAATACAAGTATGAACAACCAATGAATAGTTACATTTTTGATACTAGGGATTGTTTCACAAGATTAAAAAAAAGGTATTTTGACTTGCATTGTGGTCCACTCCTTACATTATCTCATGTGTATATAGTAAAAAAAAAGAAAAATATAATTAAAATAAAATGTATTACGGTAGGAATCAAATGAATAAAGATAAGAAAAGATATGTGTAGCTAGTTCATTAAAAATCTACAAGTTGTATCTTCTTATGATGAAAATAGAAAAAAAAAATTGCAAATGAAAAAAGAATGAGAGACTTATGTAGAAAAGCGAAGTTAATATATATGGAAAAAAAGAAGAGAACCCAAAACCAAGTTAAGGAACTATTAGGAAATGGGCAATATGAAAATTTTCATTTTTCATCAAAACATGGGTGCAGGTGGTTTTGGCCATAAAAAAACATAATATCTATCTTCACTAGATGTATGATATGTAATAGTCTAAAAACGAATGTTTAACTCAAAGCTTTATTCATTAGAGCTACCCATAACCAAGTGTTGGAGTCAAGAAGAACTACTTACCCCAGTGACCAGTAACGACAATAGCGTTCTTGTCCTATCACATTCAAATTTAGTTAGAACATGAAAAGTCAACTCAATGTCATTTGACGATCATGTTGGGCCATATGGCGGTGGATCTTAATGACCAGGAATGTAGGAGAAGTTTGTAGCCTAAAGCTGTCATGGGACATTCCCATTGGCGTCTCAATACAATGTACGTTACTATTTGGAAAACAGGATGTTGTGAGATAAACTAATGATATTGGAGGTTGTAATTCTCACATTTTCTCTTAAAGTTGGAGAGAAGAGTTCTTAAATCAATGTGCTTGTCACACCATCTAAGAGGGAACATGACTATATAGTTTCTTGTAATATTAATCACAAGATCATCGATTTATATGAGGAATATACAGGACATGTAGTGGGTTGACTTAATCTACTCGCTTCTAATAATGGTCCTAGGATATATTATGTGGTGAGTAACTTAAGGTATGTCGACTAGCATTGTAGTGTACTCTATACGTTATCTCACACCTATACAGGAAAATATGGAAGATACAATCAAAAGAAATATACTATAGTAGGAATCATATGAATACAATTCAAAAATGATAGGTGTAGTCAAGTCATGAAGCAGTCTATAATTTATAGTCTTGTGATGCAAATTGAATTGGGTTGTCGATGAAAAATAGAGAATATCATGAAAAAAAATGAAGATACTAAATAGATTAAAAAATAAATGAAGAGAACCCCAAACAAAGAAGGGAACTATTAGCTAATGAACAAGACGAGATAACTACATTTTCATCAAACATGGGTGTGGGTGCTCTGTCCGTAGAGAATATAATATCTATAGTATATTAAAAAACTATATTAGTAGATTTTTTGGTTTCATGCGCAACATGATTCTCTCTTAGTATGAGTTGGACCAAATATCTACCTTACAACACAAGCATTCAATAATTTGTTGGGTCTAATAAAGCTCTTTGAAAGGATCAGGAGGTAAACAAGCTTAAAACATAATTAATTATTTGAATTCTATCTTAAGCTACAAATAAGAAAGAACATTAGGGTTCATACTTAAACTAGTCATATTCTTATAAACTGAAGTAAGTGGTAATTATCACATAAATGGAACAAAGAATTGCCAATAAAATCATGCAAAATGTCAGATAAAAATATCAACCATATTGTCATAGAAATATAAGGGAGTAAAGATTATGCACCTGAGGCATATACTAATATTATTGCATTAATTATAAGTAAGATGGGATATAGGAAGAGCTAAAGATGATTGGTTTCTCAAGTATTTATTTTTATTCAGTTTTGTCCTCACATATTTTGGTTATTATCGTCTTTATTTTTTGTCTATGATTTTCTAATCATGAACTAATTTGTTTATTCATATTCTTATTTTCGACATCATGTTATTCAAATTCACGAGTAGCGCGTGGTTGGCGTAGAACAAATGTACAAGTATTTAGCTCGAATACCAAGTCTAGATTTCACGAACAATGAAAAAGGAACATCCCAATATACAACTTATTTGAAAAGAATTTATGACCATAACTCATATATGTTAAAGAAGGAAGATTTTGAAAGAATTTCGTATTAGTTGTTTATATGAAATTCACATTGATAATCTATGCTCCTTGAGTAAGAAGGCTTAATTCTATTGTCTTTTCATATGGTCTAATATTTTGTGGCTTATTATTGATTTATAAATAAATTTCTACCCCCCATATTAGAAAAGCCCGTTTCAAGTTGCAAATATTACAATAAAAAACTGCATTGCCTTGAGATACAAAATTAAATTAATTGATTACCAATCTAAAACAAGAACATGATTTATTGTATGTACAATGAACAACAAAATAATAACAAATCTTGAGCATCCATGAAGTCAAATATTTGCAAGTTGTAGTCACATGAAATATTTCTTCAATATGTATATGAACTCAGTGTATTCCCATCATAATCCACAACCTACTACAGAAAGACATTATCATGCTAACCAAGAGCTTTCCATTTGCACTTTTGTAAGGAAGCCCAATAGTATACTACCTTATCTTCAAGCTTGCCAAGCTGCATACAAAATATGTCATTTTTAGACGATAAATAGCATATTTTGAATGCATTTATGAGATGTTTGGGCATTCTCTTAGTCTTGCTTAGCCCTAGACCATGATTTCTACTTCTTCATGTTCTAATCTAATTCGTGCATATTTTTCTTGTTTGTTGTATTTTTTTTCCTAATGTAAAGACCTCAATAGAACTACTTTGCAAACCCATATCGGTTGATCTTTTAGGCCCAAATATCCACAAACAAAGTTCATCTTAACTCTTTTATAAACATTTTCTTCTTCAAAATAAGGCACCAATTGTGTAATATGTGCCTATGTAACCAATTGATTTATTAAAAAATCCAATTTATAGAGTCAAAGAATCATTCTTACAAAATAGATCCACACTTAACATTTTTTTCCATCCACAGACTTCTATTCTTTTCTTATTTGAGTCAATTTAAACATCCTCACTCAATTTGATGCAAGCCTTTTGTTATTGGTGGTCTACAATATTATAAAATTCTAGATTTTGTGATATTTAAATATATCCATACACTAACGTCGAACTTGAAAGGTATGTCATATTTTTTTACATCTTAATGTTTGACAACACCAAATCGATTTCTTAATTTAGAATGAACCATTTACTGCTAGAAAGTGACTAACTTTAATGTCTACATTAGCAACCTTGACAAAAAACATGAAGGCGTATTACGGGACAAAATTATTAGGGAGTCAAAATTTGAAAGAGATATTATTTTTTATATGTACTTAAAAGTAGTCGTTTTTACAATATATTTTAATAATAAACTCGAATCAAGTTTTGTTATATACAAAGGTCAATTTTTAAAAGTTTCATTTCACTTGTGTAAGTTAGAAAAGAACAAACAATTCAATCTTAAATCAACGATATATTTTTCCCACACTATACATTGAACACGTGCTTAAATCATGCTTGTTGGTAACATCTCATCATTGTGATAAAAGATCATTCTATAAAATTGTCAAGAAAATATTATGAATTGGACATCCGTTAGTACATAACAATAGTTTATACAACTTAAATCAAACATAAATTATTTGGAGCATTTTCTACTTTTAAACTGAAATGTGGTTCCATCCTAAATAAGCTAGTGGAGAATTCAAGGAATCTTTCAATTCTACTTATCAAATTACCATCACATTCAATTCTATCTCTTTTTTTTAACCATAATTTCTAAAGCTCTTTCAATATAAGTTTTTGACTTTTCCTCTAACTCTTTTGTCTCTCAGATTGTCCAAAGCCATGAAAAGATGAACAAGTATTTTATTATTATTGACGCAATTTTACTGTGCGGTAAAACGCAAGTGAACGCGTCGAGTAGTACAGGCCTTTGTGAGGCCCAAGTCGAACACAGGGATACTCGGAATTGTTGGAGACTCCTACTAACTATTTGCGATCAGCTAAGTCGAATAACAAATTGAGGGTTGTTGTTAAAATTAAAAGAAAATAAAAACAAAACAAAATAAACGATCGATTAAATGTTAATTTAATCAATTCAAAAGGGTATCTTTAGGATTGCGGTTTCACCGCGGGTTTTCATTGTATTAGATTTTATATAATGCCTCAATTTTGTCTCTCTATCTGGGTAATGGCCTAAAAACAGAATTACCCACTGTCGTGGTGCAATTCACTACCTAGGTTTAGGTCGGTTCCACCGTCGTAGTAACCTATACCCTAAACTAGGTGCATTATGAACGATCTCTCAGTATCCACCATTAATTTTACACCACCTTGGTCAAGGGATTTATCGATTAATGTAGAATTCATCTCTTTTCAGCCGTTAACCCTTCTTTCAAAGTGATTAAGGGCATTAGGTTATTATTATGGTGATCAAGCATAACAATATATGGAGAAAATGAAACTATACCACAGATTTAAGAGATAAAATATGAATTACTATTATAAAACTGTCATACAATGAATTCCCGGGCTACTCCCGGTCCTAAAGACGAAGGGGATTAGCCCCGCATGTTCATCTCAAACAAGTACAAGGTAGAGATAGGGGAAATCATGTGAAAAACATGAATTGTGAGGTGAAAACCCCTGAACAGAGAAGAACCGGTTGATCCTTTGCGTAGAACACATGCTCTCCCGCCTTTTGGTGGTGAAATCTGTCTTCTGCGGCGTCCGAATCAACTGGTATGAGCTTCTTGCATCCGTTCTCCTCTCTACTGCTCCTAGGTACTCGTGCAATGGCTAATGAGATGATCCTCTGGTGTGGGCGGCCGTCATTAGGTTTAATTCCCTCATTAGGTTGCTAATTAACCACGGTCATTCGATTGGGATCAATCTGAATCAAACGCATATCTGACGGTGTCGATACCATCGACGCGGGTCGATGGTATCGACCCAGTGTGGTAGGGACATCCCTTCTTTCTTTTCATCCGAGTGCCTGATGTAGTCTCGATACCGTCGACTCGGGTCGATGGTATCGACTACCCTGTACCGACAGTTTTGTCATTTTGTGTCGCTGTAGCCTCCGTGCGTCGATGGTATCGACTTGGCGTCGATACTATTGACTACTTCTTTTCCAGCAACCTGAAGGTGACTCGATACCATCGACATCCCTGTAGATAGTATCGACACTTTGCTGCTCCTTTCGGCTGGAAACATGTGACCATGTCGATGGTATCGACTTCCATCGATGGTATCGACGGAAGAAGATACTTGTTTGTCCTGAAATTCAAACACACGATCACATAAATTTACACAAATAATAATATTTCGACAATTAATGCTCAAAACAATGAAATAAAGGGGCTTTGACATAAAATAGTAGCAAAGACCAAAATGAATGAATTATGCAATATTAACCATAAAAATGACTAATTAAAGCATAAAACACATATCAAACAGGTCTATAAATGCGACTCAAAATCATCGCATCAAACTCCCCTAAGCTTGAACATTGCTCACCCTCGATCAACTAATCCTTAGAATAGAATTTCCAATGTCAACTGAAAAACAACACACCACAACCAACGTCCCATATGACTCCCACCGGACGTTCACATACCGGCCCTCTCTAACCACGGAACGACAATTACCCTAAAGGCGACAATAATCATCAATAAAAGAAATTGACCTCAAAACTGATGAACACTATCATATAAGGCAGTTAACATAATAAAACTCACTGGTTCAGACTTGGTGCATCTTGTGATCGCCTATACTACGTTGCTCGCCCTAACTACCATCTACATGGAAGCAGTTCTCCTGATATACATTAGTGAGGAGAAATTCACGGTGGCCTACCAATCCGAGCAACGGGTGGATGAAGATAGGTGGCTCATGGAAGAAAGTGGAAGTATTGTACTGTTTCAACATGCATAATACAAAAATGTCCTACATGATGCAAATGCACATGAGAAATGCCCTAATGCCTAAAATTGGGTGAAATGATGCATGTCCTATCTATCCATCTCAAGACGAACTGGATATCTAATTAAGTTACATCATGTACTCAATTATCTTGAAATGCAGGTGATATTATGTTCCTTTCTCCTTCTTATTCTACTTTCTTCTAAATAACTCTTTTTTTTCTTTTCATTTTTCATTTTTTTTTTCAGAATTTTTTCTTTCCTTTTTTTTCAGCCCTTATATCCATAATTGATAAAGAATATTTTATTGGGCTTATTTTCTTCATACTCAGAAATTTGCACTATTTAGAAGGTATGGAACAATTTAATTCACCATTGGAGAAAAATTGAGATACATGATATACTTTATGCATGAAAATTATGAATGCAACTACATGGCATGCACCTAAGGGTAATGTGCATGTATCACTATTCTAATTTTTTTCTTTCTTTTTTTATGCAGAACATATAGAAAATTGCAATGCAAGTCCTATCTAGATGGTATGCAATCAAAAAGAGTTAACACTGTACTTTACTTCCAATTCTTGGGTGGATTATGGAAACAATGAGGTGGAACGATCACATGACTAGATGACTGAACCTTAGAAAGATATTATGCTTCCCTCCTTACTGACCTGTATAGTAGTTAAGAGGTTTCTCTCTCTTACATCCAATTAGAGTCTCATTACCATTTGGTCAAATTAGGCTCAAACAACCATTTCCGTCCACTTTCATGAATCATTAGGAGTCTAGTTGTGAAATTTTGTTTTAAAGTTGACAAAACCAATCACTTTCATAGGATATGTGCCCAAGGTTAAAGAAGACAAGCTTTTCAAACACACAAATTTTCCCTTGCACAATTAATGAGATGACACAACTTTATGACATCCACGATTACACTAGATAGCATGTGGATCCTACAAAAACTAAAATTTTAAGAAACAAATAACAAGAACAAAAGCAATAATGCTAAAAACTAAAAACAATAAAAGGTAAAGTTGTTCCAACTACCCCCCTAAGCTTGAATTCGACTATGGCCTCATAGTCAAAAACAAACTTAAAGATTGGAACAGTGATACCAGATCACTCTTGTGGTGGTGGAGACGGGTACTGCGGAGCCGTAGGGTCCCAAGAAGGATACTCCCCTGGAAGCTTGGATCAAACTGGTCCCTAGGTGGAGGTTGTGGATATCCTCCAAAGTAACTCTGGCTCTAATAGTGGTCGTAGAAGGGCTCCTGCTGCATCTCCATCTGTTGCAACCGATTATGTATCTGTTGTTGGTTGTCGAGGAGAAGACGTTCATTCTCGAACATCGCCCTTTGGTTGTCCAGTATCCGGTTCGTCGTGTCTTGAATACCGGCATACATTGCCATATGCTGTTGATGTGTCTGGTGGATGTCTTGCAGCATAGTGTACATGCCTTGCATGGAATAGGCATCCTCGCTTGGCTGCGAGGGCTGTGGTGGAGGCGGCGTAGGTTGTGATGATGAAGATGCACCCGGATGCATCCGAGGACGCTTCTGGGGTGCCACTCGTGATCGAAGAGGTGTAAAGGACTCCTCTTCCTCCTCAGCCTCGTCGTCATGTCCATCGTTGCCGCCGTCATTGACGCCTTCTTCTTCATCGGAGTCGATGGCTATGATTGGCCATCGGAAGTGTTGTGCGCCCTCGATGTTGAAGACCTCATCAGGCAACGAGCATTCTTGGTATGCATGGTTTACGTGGCAGTGCGCATACGCCAAACCATCTCGAAGAAGTAGGAGATTGGACCGGTGAAGATGCTGGAGGTTGACCTTACTCCTAGTAGACAGGGAAGTAAGATGAGAAAGATCCAGCCCAAGATAGATAGCCAATGGCGTGATCAGCCCTCCAAAGTGAATTGGTGCTTTTCTCGTACTCTGCTTCACTTCCATCACACACGTCAAAAAGAACGCGCCCTAGTTGCACTCCTCCCGCTTCAATAATTTGTACAAGAAGAACAAATCCACCTCTTGGAATTTGTTTAGAGCTAGATCACCACGGCTGAATAGGGTGGTGCAGAGCATGCGGTGAAGCACCCGCACGAAAGGGTGCTCAAAGTCTGCTACCGCCGCATTGTGGTAGCTCACAGCTTTGCTCGGTGGCACTGTCACCAGCTCGGCGAAGATAGCGTCGTAGTTGGTGCGGTTGTCCGGCCGCCGATGCTGATGGTCGTGATGATTCTAGTTATAAATGGAATTAAACTGGTCAAGGGTGAGGGTGTAATTATTGTTCAAAAGCCTGAACAACACCCTCCCTTTCCTCCATTCTCTATCAGAAGCAGTCACATCATTTGGCAGCACGTTGATATCGAGTGACGCCATGAACTCCGCCATGAGTTCCTTGTAGGTTGGCCACTCCCCGAAGAATGGATGGCCCTCAGCATGATACCGGACCTCCTATTCATCTTTGTCAGTCTCCTGCGCTTGCCCTTTCAGGACATAGACAAGATTGTCTGTGAACCCCAAGTCGCGCATCAGGTTCCGTTCGACATATCGCGTAGGCTCGATCTTGCGCTTTAGCAGCTCCTCATACACCTTCTTCACCTCCGCGGATGGATGAATCAGTCGCGGGCGTGTAATAGAGTGAGGACGAGGAGGAACAAACACCGGAATCTCCATGGTCAATGCATGTGACGAGGATGCACCCGCTGTACGCACCATCTTTGCAAAAGAAAGAGGAATAGAACGGGAGCTCGGTGACGATCGGAGAGGTGAATCCCCGCTCGATGAAGATCTTCGCTCGTTGCTGCTCTTCTTCGGGCTTGGACGGCTCGGGGGAGTGCTCGGCGCAAAGGGAGGAGATCACTCTGAAGGTGTGACGTCAACTGACGTAATGAATCTCCTTAAATGGACTTGGCTGGCACCACTGTTGACCCGTCGATACCATCGACGTGAGTCGATGGTATCGACACTAGTCGATGCTATCCGCCCCCATCGCAAGTATCGACAGTTGTCGATGCCTGGATCTTGAAACCCAGATCGTTGACGTGTCGATACCATCGACATGGGTCGATGGTATCGACGCTGCACCCAGATCGATGATGTGGAAGCGGCGATCACCATTGATTTGTTCACGTGGATCGGTGACTTGGATGGTCGATACCATCGACGTGAGTCGATAGTATCGACTATCCTGATTAGGGTAAATCCTCACGAGACCAGCTGCCGCCTTCTTCACTTGAAAGTGTCGATACCATCGACACGCCCGTCGATGGTATCGACTTCACTGAGTCGATTTCTTTTGTAAATCTTCAGAGATCTCGATGGTCTCGACTGGCATGTCGATACCATCGACCTTTTCTTCGCGACCACCTGTAAGTATGTCGATACCATCGACGAGGCCGTCGATGGTATCGACCCAGATTGAAATCTGTAGCCGTCAACCTGTAACCCAGTCGATACCATCGACCAGTGTGTCGATGGTATCGACTCTGCCTCAGCCTGCACAAAGAACAAACCGATCACGGTATCATTTTTACACTAAAAATCAAGTCAAAATAAATTAACCTATGAATGTACATGAACTATCCTAATGTACCGATGGTTGGGTTGCCTCCCAACAAGCGCCCTTATTTAACGTCTTAGGCTAGACGACATGAAGCTCATCGTCTTTTCACTTTGGGGAATGTGCTCAGAGGATCTTGCGGTAGTTTGAATTCAACTCGATCTCCTCCAATTCCCAAGGATAGTGTACCTCTCCCTAAGGCAGTAACGACATATGCCGTCACTTGAAACGGTCTTCCTAGTAACATTTCACAGCTTTGGAGCTATAGCATATCCATGACAACAAAATCCACCGGGAATATGAATCTGTCCACTTTGACGAGAACATCCTCGCACACTCCATATGGTCTCACTATAGACCCATCCGCTAATTCAATTGTCGCAGCTGACTTCTTGATCTCCTTTAACCCAAGTTTCTGAAATGTCGCCAGAGGCATAAGATTTATGCTGGCGCCTGAATCACATTGCGCTTTAGGAAAATTTCGACCACCTATCGAGCATGGAATGTAGAAGCCTCCTGGGTCTTTTCTCTTCGTTGGTGAACCCCCGTGAATAATGGTGCTCACCATCTCATTCATCTCACAAATATCATCGTCTTTTATCCGCCTCTTCTTATTGATGATTTCTTTAATAAATCTCCCGTAGGCGGGAATCTTCTCTATCATCTCTACTAATGAAATATTGATATTCAACTTTCGGAATATTTCCAAGAATTTCCTATAGTGCCGGTGCTCCTTTTTCGGCTTCGGGTTGTCCAAATTTGACTCCACTGCCGCATTACCACGCTTGTGGGGTGGCACATATGGGCTTTTCGGGGCCAGCTCCCCTAAGCTTGCTTCAATTACTCCCTCCGGCATAGGCTTTGTCGGAACATCGTCAACATGTATCATTTGATGTGGCTCTTCTCTCGCAGTAGATGTTTCCGCACCGTGACAGACAGCCTTAACTTGCTCTTCTTGGCTAGGCGGGGATGCAACTATTATGGGCTCGTGGTGTGATTTCCTGAAGAAAGTATTTCTGCCCAGCAGCCCATAATAAGTGTGAGGATACGGTATCGCCGGTGTTGCTTCTGTATCAAACCTCATTTTGCTTTGATCTTTTGCTTCTGACACTTGAGATTCCTCCTCATTAATTACCACAGACATGTATTTGACCTGATGGTGTGCTTGGGCCACATTTGCATTCTCGGTCGGTTTATGCCAATTGGCGTGCTTGATGGCCGCCACTTCACTTGAAATATGTGCCACAATGGTTTCTAATGCCCGCATCTGTGCTCCATGGCTTTGTAGCGTCTGCCCAAATTTGGTTAGAATATCACCTTGAGATTGCAATTGTTTACCAAACATAGCCATCATCTCCTGGTTCTGCTGCACCATCTGACTGAGTAATTCGGTGTTCTTATCTTCAGCTCTAGGTTGTGGCTTGGCATCCGGATCTTGGAGAAAGTTATTTGGATCCTTCCATGAGAACTTTTTATCCTTCCTCCATGCGTAGTCATTGTTTCTGTAGCCCTGTTGTTGCATGAATTTCACTTGGGCTTCCTCATCCTCAGATGCATCTTCCTTAGATAGCCCTTGGCTAGAAGATCTAACTTATCGTTCAGCTCCTTAATTACTTTGGATTTGCCTACAACTCTGACCTGCTCCACAGCACCTCTGTCACCCCATGACTGTTTCCTAGCCATGTTCTTTAATATCTCCCAACATCTGGTGTTCGTATTATTCAAAAGAATCCTGACCCAGCTGAATCAAGGTTACTCCTATCGTGCTCGGAGAGAGCAAAATAGAAGATTGTCACTAGTGTTTCCTTATCCAGTCCATGATGTGGGCACCTCCTCAGCATGACCTGAAATCTCTCCCAGGTCTCCGAATATGTCTCACCGGCCTGCTGAGTGAAATTGTGAATCTTCCTAATCATGTCGTTAGTCTTCTCAGGAGGGAAGTACCTCTCAAAGAAGACCTCCACCATATGGTCCCAAGACTCCACAAATTCGTCATCTAGGTTGTGTAGCCATTCTCACGCAATTCCCACTAATGAACTCGGGAAGAGCTTCAAGTAGAGCGCATTCTGCGGAAATCTGTCAATTTTCACTATATCGCAGTTCTCTACGAATTGACTCAGGTGTGCGACGGGATCCTCATTTTTCAAACCATGGAAAGCGTTAGACTTCACCAAATTAATTAGAGTCGGATCAATCTTATACGTCGGTATATTGATTGCTTGCTTCTTTATCGGCCCTTTAGAGGCAGATGCGGAAGAAGCTTTGATCTTCGCCCAAATCATCGGTTCGTCGGCCATCTCTTCGTGTTCGGATTCAGAAAGTACTTCCTCTTGATGGTCCTGACTGTGGTCACCCTTGTCTTCTGAACCTGCCAGTGAAACCTCCGGTGCGTGCTGCCCGTAGTTGGTACTACGCTTCTGCACCATACACAGTACCTGAAAAATAGGAGAATCAAATTTAGTACAGTGCTTTGACGAGTACAACAATTAACGAATAATAAAAAGAAAATATTTGAAGTTGTTTCAAAATAAAAAAAATTCTGGCCTAGAGTGGCCGCTCGTAGCACTCAAAGTGCCAACAATTCGCCGTATCCCCGGCAACGGCGCCAAAAACTTGACGCAATTTTACTGTGCGCTAAAACGCAAGTGAACGCGTCGAGTAGTACATGCCTTTGTGAGGCCCGAGTCGAACACAGGGATACTCGGAATTGTTGGAGACTCCTACTAACTATTTGCGATCAGCTAAACCGAATAACAAATTGAGAGTTGTTGTTAAAATTAAAAGAAAATAAAACAAAACAAAACAAACGATCGATTAAATGTTAATTTAATCAATTCAAAAGGGTATCTTTAGGATTGCGGTTTCACCGCGGGTTTTCATTGTATTAGATTTTATATAATGCCTCAATTTTGTCTCTCTATCAGGGTAATGGCATGAAAACAGAATTATCCACTGTCGTGGTGCAATTCACTACCTAGGTTTAGGTCAGTTCCACCGTCGTAGTAACCTATACCCTAAACTAGGTGCATTATGAACGATCTCTCAGTATCCACCATTAATTTTACACCACCTTGGTCAAGGGATTTATCGATTAATGTAGAATTCGTCTCTTTTCAGCCGTTAATCCTTCTTTCAAAGTGATTAAGGGCATTAGGTTATTATTATGGTGATCAAGCATAACAATATATGGAGAAAACGAAACTATACCACATATTTAAGAGATAAAATATGAATTACTATTATAAAACTGTCATACAATGAATTCCCGGGCTACTCGCGGTCCTAAAGACGAAGGGGATTAGCCCCGCATGTTCATCTCAAACAAGTACAAGGTAGAGATAGGGGAAATCATGTGAAAAACGTGAATTGTGAGGTGAAAACCCCTGAACAGAGAAGAACCGGTTGATCCTTTGCGTAGAACACATGCTCTCCCGCCTTTTGGTGGTGAAATCTGTCTTCTGCGGCGTCCGAATCAACTGGTATGAGCTTCTTGCATCCGTTCTCCTCTCTACTGCTCCTCGGTACTCGTGCAATGGCTAATGAGATGATCCTCTGGTCTGGGCGGCCGTCATTAGGTTTAATTCCCTCATTAGGTTGCTAATTAACCACGGTCATTCGATTGGGATCAATCTGAATCAAACTCATATCTGACGGTGTCGATACCATCGACGCGGGTCGATGGTATCGACCCAGTGTGGTAGCGACATCCCTTCTTTCTTTTCATCCGAGTGCCTGATGTAGTCTCGATACCATTGACTCGGGTCGATGGTATCGACTACCCTGTAGCAACGGTTTTGTCATTTTGTGTCGATGTAGCCTCCGTGCGTCGATGGTATCGCTTTGGCGTCTTCTTCGCCAGCAACCTGAAGGTGACTCGATACCATCGACATCCCTGTCGATAGTATCGACACTTTGCTGCTCCTTTCGGCTGGCAACCTGTGACCATGTCGATGGTATCGACGGAAGCAGATACTTGTTTGTCCTGAAATTCAAATACACGATCACATAAATTTACACAAATAATAATATTTCGACAATTAATGCTCAAAACAATGAAATAAAGAGGCTTTGACATAAAATAGTAGCAAAGACCAAAATGAATGAATTATGCAATATTAACCATAAAAATGACTAATTAAAGCATAAAACACATATCAAACAGGTCTATAAATGCGACTCAAAATCATCGCATCAATTATCACTCTACAAACACATGTTAAAAAGTAAAAATTTACTATTTTTCTCTACCAAACACCACTAGTTTCCGTCCCTATCTATTCCCTACAAAGACGGGACTCCTCCTTTTCCATATCCCTACTCCCGCAACTTCCTACAAAATTCTACCTCTTCGTTTTCCGGTAGTCTTCACTGCCAATACGTCTGCCGTGTCAACTGAAAAAGAAAGGAAATGCCAATCCTGTCTTCTCCGCCAATACATCTCTGGTGTCGAATGGAAAAGAAGGATAGCAGGGAACTAGGTCCAATTCGTGCACGTGATTGATCTCATAGAGAAGCAAATTGTATCTGTCCTCTCCTGGATGCCGTTTTCCCACTATCGGTTCGCTTCGATAGCCCTCATTGTTCCGTAGTCACGCACGAAGAAGCAGTACCGGAGGATAGGATTGTCCAGTCAGACACAAGCTATCTTATTATTCATAGGAAGGCCTTCATTCAAAGCAGACAGTTAAACTCATTACCGTAAAAGCACAAACAGACCGGTTGCAGACACGTTGCCTTCTTGTTCATAGGAATGAAGCAGACCGTCAAATAGATTGCAACAAAAGGTGTGCTCTCCTAAAATAAAATTATTATATACATCGAGCAAATCTACTATCTCGCTTTACTAATTAATTATAAGAACTTATTACAGAAGAGGGGCTCTTCATTTCCTGTAGTCCCTATTCCCACAACTTCATTTTGAGACCCTACCCACAGCTCTATGATTCATTCATGGGCTCGTGTATCTATAGGCTGCCACATCATATACACAGTCTCTTGCATCCTATTCCACCCTCAATACAAGACACTCACCTCTCCATCTATTATTTTACCGCAAGCATTAGCAGATGTGTGCCAAGGAAAGTTTCACAATATATGGAGAACAATTAAACCAAGCAAGGAAAATGTGTTTATTTCTCATCTATTCCTGCTTAGGTGGATTCAAAAATGTGATGAGTATCAAAATACTGCACTAAATCATTGAAGTATAATAACACAATCAACGACATATAAAAGTTGTTCGCGATCCATTCCAGTACTAGATTCTACATAAAATGATATGCCGCCTACGTAGGGACGTGAGAGCTGATACTCAATTTAGTTTTATTACTGTTTATGATATCATTCTTTATGACAGTCGTTTGTAAGAGGAAATATATTTCTGCAATTCATGCTTATATGATTTTGTAAAACTTTTGTGGAACTCTATTTAATATCTTTGAATGTTAACCCAAAGTTTATAGTTCAGCGTTGAGCATTCTAATATGTGAAGAACAAGGCAGACCTATCAGTTAAAATAATAAAAATAGTTGTCATTTCATCGATGGCATGAAACAACCATACAGGAAGACAAATACTTATTAAGATATTCTTTTTAATTACACTAAAAAATTATTATCTGCTAGAGAGATCTTAAAATAACACATTGTCGTGAATGTTTGAAGGCTTGAAATATATGAGTATGTTCATGTCGAAGGCAATCATGAGAAAGAGTCAAAGTGGTCAACTATTTTGATGTATAACTAAGCACTTGACGCAATTTTACTGTGCGTAGAAACGCAAGTGAACGCGTCGAGTAGTACAGGCCTTTGTGAGGCCCGAGTCGAACTCAGGGATACGTGCAATCGTCGGGGACTCCTACTAACTACACACGATCAGCTAAGCTGATTAACAAGTTGAGGGTTGTTGTTAAAATTAAAAGAAAATAGAAACAAAACAAAACAAGCAATCGATTAAATGTTGGTTTAATCAATTCAAAAGGAGATCTTTAGGGTTACGGTTTCATCACGGGTTTTCATTGTATTAAATTCTATATAGCTACTCAATTTTATCTCTCTATCCGGGTAGTGGCCTGAAATCAGAATTGTCCACTGTCGTGGTACAATTCACTACCTATGTCTATGTCGGTTCCACCGTCGTAGTAACCTATACCCTAAACTAGGTGCATTATGAACAATCTCTCAGTATTCACCATTAATCTTACACCGCCTTGTTCAAGGGATTTGTCAATTAATATAAATTGCGTCTCTTTTCAACCTTTAATTCTTCTTTCAAAGCAATTAAGGGTATTAGGTTATTATTATGGTGATCAAGCATAACAATATATTGGAGAACACGAAATTATACCACGGATTTAAGAGATAAGATATGAATTGCTATTATAAAATCGTCATACAATGAATCCCCGGGCTACTCCCGGTCCTAAAGACAAAGGGGATTAGCCCCACATATTCATCTCAGAGTACAATGTAGTAGAGAAAAGGGGAAACATGAGAAAAACAAAATTGAGTGGTGAAACCCCTGAACGGAGAAGGTCCAATCGATCCTTGGCGTGGAATCCGCGTTCTGTCGTCTTTCAGTGGTGGAATTCATCTTCTTCGGCGTCTGGATCGGCTGGGGCGTACTCTCATGCTCCGTTCTTCTCTCCATGCTCTTCGGGATGTGTGCAGCAACTAATGACGTGATTCCCCAGTCAAGGGCGCCGTCATTAGGTATATTTCCCTAATTAGGTCGCCAATTAACCACATCCGTCCGATTGAGATCATTCTGAATCAAATTCTTATCTGACGGTGTCGATACCATCAACGCGGGTCGATGGTATCGACCTAGTGTGATAGCGGCAACCCTTCTTTCCTTTCTTCTGAGCGCCTGATGTCGTATCGATACCATCGACGTGGGTCGATGGTATCAACGAACCTGTAGCGACGGTTTTGTCATTTTGTGTCATTGTAGCTCCTCCCGTCGATAGTATCGACCATCGTGTCGATAGTATCGACTCCTTCCTCGCCAGCAACCTGATGGTATCTCGATACCATCGACATTCCTGTCGATAGTATCGATCTTGTTCTGGTCCTTGCGGCTGGCAGAATGTGGTCCGGTCGATGGTATCGACCACCGTCGATGGTATCGACCACCGTCGATGGTATCGACGGCAGCAGATACTTGTTTTTCCTGAAATTAACACACGGAACCACATAAATCCACACAAAATATATTATTTCGATAATTAATAGTAAAAATGCTTAAATAAAGAGAATTTGACATAAAGAAGTAGCATAGACCAAAATGAATGAATTATGCAACATTAACCGTGAAAATGACTAATAAATGCATAAAACACATATCAAACCAGTCTATAAATGCGACTCAAAATCATCGCATCAAACTCCCCTAAGCTTGAATATTTCTCGTCCTCGAGCAACTATTTCTTAGAATAGAATTGCCAGAGTCAACTAAAGAACAAAGCATCACAATAGACATCCCATATGACTCCCACCAGACATTCACATACCGACCCTTGCTAACCACAGAATGATAATTACCCTGAAGGCGACAGTAATCATCCATAAAAGATATTAACCTCAACCTGATGAACACTATCACATAAGGCAGTTAACATAATAAAACCCGCCGGTCCAGGCTTAGTGCATCTTGTGATCTTCTATACTACGTTGCTCGCTCTAACTACCATCTACATGGAAGCAGTTCTCCTAATATTCATTAGTGAGGAGAAATTCACGGTGACCTACCAATCCAAGCAACAGGTGGATAAAATAGGTGGCTCATCGAAGAAGTGGAAGTATTATACAATTTCAACTTGCATAAAACAAAAATGCCCTAAATGATGCAAATGCACATGAAAATGTCCTAGTGCCTCAGATCGGGTGGAATGATGCATGCACTAACAATCATATCTCAACATGAGATGGATATATAATTAAGCTACATAATGCACTCATTTATCTTGAAATACAGGTGAAATTATGTTCCTTTCTCCTTCTTATTTTTGTTGCTTCTAAATAACTTTTTTTTTCAATTTCAGATTTCTTCTTTTTTTTTCTTTTTCAAACCCTTATATCCATAATTGACAATGAATATTTATTGGGCTTATTTTTTCTGCATAACTCAAAAATTTGCACTGTTTAGAAGGTATGGAACAATTGAATTCACCATTAAAGAATAAATGAGGAACATGACATACTTTATGCATAAAAGTTATGAATTTAACTACATGACATGCACCTAAGGGTAATGTGCATGTATATCTATTCTAATCTTTTTTCCATTTTTTCTTCATGCAAAACATATGAAGAATTGTAATGCATGTCCTATCTACATGCCATGCAATCAAGAAGAGTTAAAATCGTACTTTACTTCCAATTCATGGGTAAATTATGAAAACAATGAGGTGGACATATCACAAGACTAGTTGACTGAACCTTAGAAAAATATTATGCGTCCCTCCTTACTGACCTGTGTAGTAGTTAAGAGGTGTTTTCTCTCCTACTTCAAATTAAAGTCTCATTACCATTTGGTCAGTTTAGGCTCAACAACCATTTCCATCCACTTTCATGAATCATTAGGGATATACCATTGTGATTTTCTATTTTAAAGTTGACAAAACCAATCATTTTCTAAGTTAAGTGATCAAGGTTAAACAACACTCAAGCTTGTGAACACTCAAAAATTCTTAGTTTCCCTTCATTCCCATACACATGCGACAGAGATGACACAAGATTAAAGACATCCACGATTACACTAGATAGAATGTGGATCCTACAACAAACTAAAATTTGCAAGAAACAAATGACAAGAAACAAAAACAATAAAACTAAAAACAGAGAAAATAAAGATAGAAATGTTCCAACTACCCCCCCCTAAGCTTGAATTCAAGTATGGCCTCATAGTCAAAAACAAACTCAAAGGTTGGAACAGTGATACCGGTTTACTCTTGTGGTGGAGGCGGGTACTGTGGAGCCGTAGGGTCCCAAGAAGGATACTCCCCCTGGAAGCTTGGATCAAACTGGGCCCTAGGTGGAGGTTGTGGATATCCTCCAAAATAATTTTGGCTCCAATAGTGGTCGTAGAAAGGCTCATGCTGCATCTCCATTCGTTGCAACCGATCATGTATTTGTTGTTGGTTGGCGAGGAGAAGACGCTCGTTCTCGAACATCGCCCTTTGGTTGTCCAGTATCCGGTTCGTAGTTTCCTGAATACCGATATACATTGCCATGTGCTGTTGTTGTGTCTGCTGGATGTCTTGCAGCATCGTGTACATGCCCTGCATAGAATAGGCATCCTCGCTTGGCTGCGAGGGCGCTTGTGGCAACACATCCCATTATCACACAGATAATGAGGTGTTACGCGAAAACGGGCGCAAATCACCATAACCACAGATTATAAAAAACACGGGTTAATTTAAACCGATTGCGGAAAACTGATAAACAGAGAAACATATTATATTTCAGTCCACATCCTGCAAGAAAACATGTTAAATATATATATCCATACAAGCCTGGATACATGTCCGCAGCTTAGAGCAACAGCTGTCCCGTCATAATATGAGTTCACCACCTGTTATATACATAAAGGCCCACATCCGGCCGACTGCATGATATACAAACATCATCGATCGTACATCGTAAAACAACGTCAAAACACCGCCAAGGACCTGAGAGTACAGGGATGACTCTAGACTCTATCACAAAACATCCAAAACAGCAGCACATCCAACGCTTGCCTTCTACTGATATGCTTGCTTCTCGACCGCAACTCCGCAACCTCCACCACGTCTACCTCGATCACCTAAAAAGGGTGTAAACCAACAGAGTGAGACAATTGAACATTGTCCCAGCGGGAGGCATAACTCCCCGCCAAGGCTACAAAACTCATAAGATCATATACATTAAGCAGCTATCTGGTAGAAGATATAACAAGTACAGTCTATGAATTAAAGCAATCTAACTAACCAGATGCCATCAAGTAAATCATGAATAATAAGACAAGGTATCCAAGTTCTACTACATCTGAAGAGCATATAAAGAACTGTGAGGTATAGAGAGAGTAACTTACAAAAACAACGCATCATCCAATGTTTCGTGTTTGCCTTAAGCAGTATATACTAAACGGCTGGATTATGTTTTATTATGCCCTGAGGAAGTGAACCGTACCGTTCAATTCCAACCATCGGCTGCGAAGCCCATAACCGGTGCCATACAAGGTCAATGGAAGAGTCGGAATCCACGACCTCACCCCTCGTGGTCAGTACACGAGAAACAAAGCAGGACCGTAGTCTCATGCTCAAGTGGCCTCAGCCACAGGGTCAGCTCCTTAGGCTACCCTCTGCCTAGCCCGCCTTGGTATAGGTCACGACGCTAGAAAACTGAGCCACGGGTCTAAACATCGTGCTCTGAGCCATGAACGCATTCATGCTCATCATATCACATATCAGGAGCCACGGGCAATGTTCACCATGCTCATCACATCACATATCCAGAGCCATGGGCCATGTTCACCATGCTCATCACATATCCGAGTCTGCAACCACAGCTGCACTCATTTCCCTCTCTATTTGAGTCTAGGAGAAACCTCACATATTCAAAATTATGCGCTTCGGGTTAACCCGCAGGAGAACCCGTTTCACCATAACCCTATCCTGACTGATGATGGATCTATGGCCAGGGCAACTACATGATAGATTTTACTGTGATTAGTTAGTGTCTTTTAGATGGATTGCAAGATTCAACCAAGTTGTATAACATGCAAACAATAGAAAACAAACACACAATATAACTCAATATCATGCTACTATTGTATTCACATCAACCAGTTCCATTTCAAGGACCCAACATCACATGTTATCACTTGGCCTCTTGCCAACCATCTAGATCCACCTCAAGGAATCATCTCATAACATGGGATCTCAATCCCTCATCATATTGTGCCATAGCCTCTCAAGGCTTTCATCGTCATTATGGAACATCATTCATAATACACTTGTCATCACAGTATTCCCATATAACCATCCCTCATAGCCCTTCACCTGGCTATGCATTTCCTGCATGGTTAGTATCATTCAATAATCAATGAGAATAGCCAAGGGACTTACCATTCACAAGATTACATCTAGGGTTTGTCACCAAAGATCAATTAGGGTTAAGCATATCATTGATATAAGGACTATGCCTACCATCAAGACATATCATTCAAAATTGCTATAAATGTCACTATACATCACCTGATGATCGTGTGCTCAAGACACACTATGATGCAACTATTTATGTACCTTACCATACTTTGACATCATGTTAAAAAGGGACATATAATACAAGCATTATCATAGTCATTATCATAATCATTAAGTGAGCAAGGAGTTACTAATGATATTAAGGGTAATTGCTAGCCAAGCCACTTCCATGACACCAAGTTCCCTCACAAAAGGTACCAAAACCCTCCCAAAAGACCTTCTCGGGTAGGGTTCATCCTCACCCAAACCATGGCATGCAGCTCACTGCTGAGCGTGCAAGGCATATCGGGCGTGCAGCTCAGGCGTGCAGGTGTACCAAGCGTGTAGGGTACTGTCGGGCGTGCAAGGTATATCAGGCGTGCAAGGTGTCGGGCGAACAACCAATACCGGGTGAGCAGGGGGATGACGGGCGAACACTGATACTGGGTGAGCAGTCCACCGGGCGCGCATCCCCAAGGCGTGCAGCCTGCCGGGCAGAACTAGCTCAAGGTGTGCAAGGTCAGAATGCTCACCCGCCCAAGGAACAAAAGGGATACATTGCTCACTTAGGCCGTGCAAGGGAAGCTAAGCCATGAGGGCTGTCGGGCAGCACCTCTACAAGCACCAAACACTCAAGATGCAACTCATCAAGGTCATCTAACGAGCTTATCTTCTTGCCCAAGATGAAAAGAGAGTCTTGCTCAAGCCACTAAGTCACAAGCTCACCTCAATCGACTAGGAAAGACGGGTGTTGTTCATGGCATTAGGACCCAACTCACTATTCTAGATCAAGGGGAGAGAGGAGTGTTGCTCCCTAAACCCTAACTCATATGGATCGGCCAACATGCAAGATAACCAAAAACCAACTACTAATGTGTATAAAGGCAAGATGAAAAGAGGATAGAGTAGTTAGGGTTAGAAGCTATGCAACCCGCCTTAAGCTCCAAGCTCCAAGGAAGAAGAAGAACTCCAAGCTCCACGCACCACCAAGCAAGGAGGAGGGAGAGATCCAAGGGATATTGGCCACCACTAGCTTCTCCAAGTGTGTGTCATGCACAAGAGAGTGAGGAACCAAAGGGACCTCAAGCTAAGGAAGGAACCATCTTTTATAGAAAGAAAGGGAGGAGAAAACAAGGTGAAACATCGCAAGGTGTCACCCCTACAAAGAACACTTGTCCTAGCACTCAAGCCACCACTCTAGCAAGGTATAAGACACTTGTCCAAGACATGCACAAAGTGTCCACCAAACAAGACCAAGCACCATGGGCGACACCCCAAGCTTGCACTAGGGTGACACACCTCCTTGCTGGCCGACACAAACACCCTAGGTCGACACACTCTTCACTTTGGGTGACACAAGGCTCAACCAAGCCAAAACAAGGCACCCCAAGGCCCAAACAAGCTCAACTAAGGCCCAAAGAGCTCAAGCAACCAGACCAAGCCTTCCTATGAACCCTAGAGGAAGAAAAGAGAGAGAAGAACACCTCTCAAGGTGATAGACTTGCTCACAAAACCCTAAACTTGGGTTATTTACAAGCAGCACCTCCAACTCTCAACAAAGCACAACCAAACCCTAATCACCACTAAAGGTGATTAGAAAGCATCAAACCATCAAGGTTAAGCAAAGCAAACAGGGTAAGCCCTAAACGAAGGTCAGGGTCCTTACAATCTAACCCCCTTTAAGGGATTTTGTCCCCGAAATCTGAAGAGAAAAGTGAGGGATACTTCCTCCTCATCTCTTCCTCAAGCTCCCACATGGCTTCCTTAACGCCACGACGCTGCCAAAGAACTTTCACAAGAACCAGGTCCTTCCTCTTCAGCTTCTTGATCCTTCTGTCAAGGATCGTCATAGGACCTTCCTCGTAGGTCACATCGGCATCAAGCTCAACCTCGACTGGTTGTATCACTATACCTGAATTCGGATGACTTTTCTTCAGCATACTGACATGAAACACTGGATGCAACCTGTGCAACTCTGGAGGCAACTCTAACTCGTAAGCTACCTTGCCAACACATGCTATCACTGGGTAAGGCCCCATATACCTCGGAGCTAACTTACCCTTCAGTCCAAACCTTAGCACACCTTTCCACGGCGAGACTTTAAGATACACTTTGTCTCCTACCTGGAACTCCAAAGGTCGTCGGCGATTGTCTGCATATGACTTCTGTCTGTCCTGTGCCACTTTCAACTGTTGCTGTATCACTTTGATCTTTTCTGTCGTCTGTTGTACTAACTCAGGACCCAAAAGCTGATACTCACCTGATTCATACCAACATAAAGGGGATCTGCACTTCCTTCCATACAAAGCTTCATAAGGAGCCATGTCGATGCTTCGCTGATAACTATTGTTGTAGGGAAACTCTATAAAACTCAGATGTACATCTCAGTTGCCTAGAAACTACAAAACACAAGCTCGAAGAAGATCCTCTAGAATCTGAATAGTCCTTTCAGACTGTCCATCTGTCTGCGGGTGAAAGGTTGTGCTGAACCTCAACTGCGTACCCAACGCTCGGTGTAACTGCTCCCAAAAACAACTCGTAAACTGAGGACCTCTATCAGAAACTATCGTCGTTGGCACTTCGTGCAAACGAACTATCTCATCCACATACACTCTAGCGAGTTTCTCGGCTGTATATGTCGTCTTTACGGGCAGGAAATGGGCAGACTTAGTCAATCTGTCCACTATTACCCAAATGGAATCATGATTCCTAGTTGTCCTGGGCAAACCAACTACGAAATCCATGGTTATATGATCCCATTTCCACTGCGGTATCGGCAAAGGTTGCAACGTACCTCCCGGCTTCTGATGCTCAACCTTCACTTGCTGACAAACTGCACATCTTGCTATGAACGTAGCTACATATTTCTTCAAGCCGGGCCACAAATACAAGCCTTTCAGATTATGATACATCTTGGTGACACCTGGATGCATCGCATACATCGATGTGTGGGCTTTTACAAGCACCAACTTCCTTAGCTCATCAACCTCCAGAACCACCATCCTATCACGATAGCAAACTAGTCCATCCTTAGACTCATGAAACCCATCACACTTGTCACTATCGAACTCTGACCTGATCAACTGTACTGCATCATCAGTCTGCTGTGCATCCTTGATCTGCTGTCTCAACGTAGGCTTGACTTGCATCTGTGCGAGAAGACCAGACAACAAAGAAACTTCCATCTGCACATTCATCTTCCTCAAAGAGACAAACATATCCCTCTTATGGCATACCAGGGAACTCAACTGTGCCTTCTTTGAAGAAGGAGAAGAAGACTTTCTGCTAAGCGCATCTGCTGCCACGTTCGCCTTACCGGGATGATACTCGATAGTGTAGTCGTAATCATTGATCAACTCCATCCAACACCGTTGTCGCATGTTCAACTCTTGCTGCGTAAAGATGTACTTCAGATTCTTATGATCCGGAAAGATCTGACACACCTCCCCATACAGATAGTGTCTCCAAATCTTTAACGCATGAACCACTGCCGCCAACTCCAGGTCATGAGTCGGATAGTTCTCCTCATGCTTCTTTAGCTGTCGCAAGGCAAAGGAAACCACGTGATCCTCCTGCATCAGCACACAGCCTAAACCTTTCTTGGAAGCATCACAGAAAACAACATAACCTTTTCCCAGTTCTGGCAAGATCAACACTGGAGCACTGGTCAGTTTCTCCTTTAAACTCTGGAAAGCTTGCTGACATCGATCATCCCAAACAAAAGGTACGTCCTTCCTTGTCAACTTCGTCATTGGAGACGTGATCGCACTGAAGTCCTTGATAAATCTCCGGTAGTATCCTGCTAAACCAAGGAAACTACAAACTTCTGTCGGCGTCTTCAGTTGTTCCCATTCTGCAACAGATTCCACCTTCTTCGGATCTACTTTGACTCCTTCAGCGGATATCACATGACCCAAGAAAGCCACCTCTTCCAACCAGAACTCACACTTACTGAACTTAGCATATAACTGATGTTGGCGAAGAAGAGTCAACGCTCGGCGAAGATGTTGCTCATGCTCTAGCCTGTCCCGACTATAGATCAAGATGTCATCTATAAAGACTACGACAAACTGATCTAAGAACAGACAAAACACCATGTTCATCAGATCCATGAAAACAACATGTGCATTGGTTAACCCAAACGACATAACCACGAACTCATAATGACCATACCTTGTCCTAAAATCTGACTTTGGTATGTCATCCATCTTGATCCTCAACTGATGATATCCGGACCGTAGGTCGATCTTTGAAAACGCTGTAGCACCACGCAACTGATCGAACAGATCATCTATCCTCGGCAACGGGTACTTATTCTTAATCGTGACCTTGTTCAACTTCCGGTAGTCTATACACAACCACATCGAACCATCCTTCTTCTTGACAAATAGCACGGGAGCTCCCCAAGGCGATGTGCTCGATCGGATGAAACCTTTGTCTAGTAACTCTTGTAACTGCTTCTTCAACTCTTCCATCTCTACTGGAGCCATTCTGTACGGTGTCTGTGCAACTGGCTGCGTTCCTGGAACTAGATTGATCTCAAAATCAATCTCTCGGGGTGGGGGAACACCAGGAAACTCCTCAGGAAACACATCTGCAAACTCACGAACAACTGACACCTCCTCAAAGCTAGGACCTTTTGCCTTGGCAGCCACAACGGTATCCACCACATGAGCTAGGAAAGCCTCGCATCCTTGACGTAACATCCTATCTGCTACCATGGCTGATACCAGACACGTCAGAAGAATCATCCTATCTCCTTGGAAGATCCACTTCTCCCCCGCATCATCAAACACTGCCTTCTTGGTACTACAGTCTAAAATGACCTTGTACCTCTCTAAGGTATCCATCCCAAGGATAACATTGAAACCACACATATCAAGAGATATTAGATCCACTTGAATGCGGTGTCCCGAGAAGGACAAGATACAAGATGGACACTCTTCACAGAGCCATGAGGATCCAGTAAGAGGGGTTTCTAACAACAAACTATCCTTCTTACGACTAACAGGTAAATGACAGTTCTCAAGCATACTAAAAGCAATAAAAGAGTGCGTAGCACCTGGGTCAACCAGAACAGATATAAGGCAGGAAGAAGACATATCAGAATGAAATAACTCCATCTGACCTGCCACTACCCGTGGGTTGACTATCGCCTCTGGCTGATTCATAGCATAGAATCGAGTCGTTGCTTGTTGTCCATGACCTCTGCTTCCTTGAGTAGATGATCCAGCCTGAGACGCTTGACCGTGACCTCGTCCTCTGCTACCACTAGGTTTTGGTCTCTCCGACCCCTGAAGGTTCTGCCTCAGCTGCTGGGTTACTTCATCATCTCTGAAGGGACAACTCGACTTAACATGCCCTATCTGACCGCAGGCATAGCATGTCCTACCATCAACTCGCGGCCGGGATGGCCCTGTCACTGCCACAGAAGCCGAACTTTGTGCCTGAGATGGTGAGGAAACATAACCTCTTCCTTTACTCAGAAACCATTGAGACGATCCTCCAGAACCTCTCATCGCTGATGGTGCCGAAAACCTATGCTTCTTGAAGCCACCAAACCTCTGACCCTGAAACTAAGCAGGCCTCTTCTTAGCCATAGACTCTCTCTTCTCCCTTATAGATCGTTCAATCCTTCGGACAGATTCCACAAATGTCGCAAACTGCTCCCGGTTCTCCAACGCAGAAACTGGTGTCGTCAGCTCAGCACTCAAACCCTTCTCGAAATGTCTGATCCGTTCCTCGTCTGTTGTCGCCATGTGAGGATAAAACCTCAACATATCCATAAACTTGGCTTCATACTCGGTGATGTTCATCGGTCCTTGTCACAAACTCTGGAACTGACAGATCTTCTCATCCAGATACGTCTTGGGAAAGTATCTGGTGACGAACTCACGTCGAAACACTTCCCAACAGATCACTTCACCATGCCGCTTTTCTTCCTTGATGGTCCACCAGTGACCAGCACTACCTTTCAGAAGGTAGACAACGTGCTTTACTTTGTCTGCTTCAGGGATGTCAAGGATCCGGAAAGCCTTCTCAAGACTTGTCAGCCACAGATCTGCATCCACTGGATCCACCGTTCCAGCATAATCTGAAGCCCCGACTCGGCGAAGCCGCTCGAAGGTCTTCCCAATACCCGATGTTTCACCATGGGGAGCCTGTGCTCTCGGAGGAGGCACTGGCAATCGCTCAACCATGAGATTCATCATAGCCATCATCTGCCCCAAAAGTTGTTGGTAAGCAGAATGCTTAAGGATGGCTGGGTCAGGTTGGGGGACCTCAGGCACCCGATCTTCATGTGCCTGCTCAAAAGCTCCATCAACTGATGCAGCATCACTATTTTCAGTAGCGTGTTCTTCATGGTTTCCAGACATCTTGGCTTTCTTCTACTGAGGGCAGAAGATTTCTATAAGAAAATCTGGAAAACACATAAGAACAAACACAACGTAGTCCTAGATCCCTGTAGACTCAGCGAACCTAAAGCTCTGATACCAAAACTTGTGGAAACACATCCCATTATCACACAGATAATGAGGTGTTACGCGAAAACGTGTGGAAATCACCATAACCACAGATTATCAAAAACACGGGTTAATTAAAACCGATTGTGGAAAACTGATAAACAGAGAAACATATTATATTTCAGTCCACATCCTGCAAGAAAACATGTTATATATATATATATATATATATATATATATATATATATATATATATATATATATATATATATATATATATATATATATATATATATATATCCATACAAGCCTGGATACATGTCCGCAGCTTAGAGCAACACATGTCCCGTCATAACATGAGTTCACAACCTGTTATATACATAAAGGCCCACATCCGGCCGACTGCAGGATATACAAACATCATCGATCGTACATCGTAAAACAACGTCAAAACACCGCCAAGGACCTGAGAGTACAGGGATGACTCTAGACTCTATCACAAAACATCCAAAACAGCAGCACGTCCAACGCTTGCATTCTACTGATCTTCTTACTGCTCGGCCGCAACTCCACGACCTCCACCACGTCTACCTCGATCACCTAAAAATGGTGTAAACCAATGGAGTGAGACAATTGAACATTGTCCCAACGGGAGGCATAACTCCCCGCCAAGGCTACAAAACTCATAAGATCATATACATTAAGTAGCTATCTGGTAGAAGATATAACAAGTACATTCTATGAATTAAAGCAATCTAGCTTACCAGATGCAATCAAGTAAATCATGAATAATAAGACAGGGTATCCAAGTTCTACTACATATGAAGAGCATATAAATAATTTGAGGTATAGAGAGAGTAACTTACAAAAAAAGGCCTCATCCAATGTTTCGTGTTTGCCTTAAGGAGTATATACTAAACGGCTAGATTACGTTTTATTATGCCCTGAGTAAGTGAACTGTACCGTTAATTTCCAACCATCGGCTACGAAGCCCATAACCGGTGCCATACAAGGTCAATGGAAGAGCCAGAATCCACGACCTCACCCCTCGTGGTCAGTACACGAGAAACAAAGCAGGACCATAGTCTCATGCTCAAGTGGCCTCAGCCATAGGGTCAGCTCCTCAGGCTACCCTCTGCCTAGCCCGCCTTGGTACAGGTCACGACGCTAGAAAACCGAGCCACGGGTCTAAACACCGTGCTATGAGCCATGAACGCATTAATGCTCATCATATCACATATCTAGAGCCATGGGCAATGTTCACCATGCTCATCACATCACATATCCGGAGCCATGGGCCATGTTCACCATGGTCATCACATATCTGAGTCTGCAACCGCAACTGCACTCATTTACCTCTCTATTTGAGGCTAGGATATACCTCGCATATTAAAAAATATGTGCTCCGGGTTAACCCGCAGGAGAACTCGTTTCACCATCACCCTATCCTGACTGATGATGGATCTATGGCCAGGGCAACTACATGATAGATTTCACTGTGATTAGTTAGTGTCTTTTAGATGGATTGCAAGATTCAACCAAGTTGTATAACATGCAAACAATAGAAAACAAACACACAATATAACTCAATATCATGCTACTATTGTATTCACATCAACCAGCTCCATTTCAAGGACCCAACATCACATGTTATCACTTGATCTCTTGCCAACCATCTAGATCCACCTCAAGGAATCATCTCATAACATGGGATCTCAATCCCTCATCATATTGTGCCATAGCCTCTCAAGGCTTTCATCATCATTATGGAACATCATTCATAATACACTTGTCATCACAGTATTCCCATATAACCATCCCTCAAAGCCCTTCACCTGGCTATGCATTTCCTGCATGGTTAGTATCATTCAATAATCAATGAGAATAGCCAAGGGACTTACCATTCACAAGATTACATCTAGGGTTTGTCACCAAAGATCAATTAGGGTTAAGCACATAGCATCCAACTAACAAAAACATAATTAACTAATGCGGAAGCGTTCACTAAGCAGCAGATTACAGAAAATCACTAAAATTTTTAAACCTTTTTCAAAGAGACCCAATCATAAGAAAACTCTTTCAACAATAACCAATGTATTACATTTACATCATGGTTCATAAGTATATATCTTATACCATCTCTTCTCGAGGGTTACAACATCAACTGCCTTGTTAAAAGCTAAACACAGACAACATAATAACCTCGAGGCATCAAGCCAAGATCTCAAAATGATACATTAAAAGCACTAAGTACTAACTCCGAGGACCTGAGAGTACAGAGACGACACATAGGACTTCTATCTACCAAACACGATAGACAGCACACTCAACCTGAGTTGTCACTGCTGTCCTTGTAGCTGCTGATGTTCTTCATCTGAAAGATATTCTCAGTCTCTTTCACACTCGTCCACCTAAAAATGTTGGTTCCCACGGGGGTGAGACAATTGAAAATTGCCCCAGTGAGAGATATAACTCTCCGCCAGAAACATCATTATTGTAGTTTAATTAATATAAAATTGAGCAGAGGATAAGCAGTTTAGATCATTCTCATCTTTTAAAGTATTACACCTATCTATGATTGAACAGTAATTCATCTATTCTCTTTATAAGAAATAGAAAGAACATGTATAACATTTATCTACCATACATTTTCAACATCTCAAGCTTTGCTCATGTCATTCATTATTCTGATGTGTCACCCATGATTCATTCTTGTTTCTATTTGTTGGCCTTAGCCAATCTGCTAAACAAGTATTCACTTATGCCAGACATGTGATTATATAAATCATCATGTCTTATTCAAGCATTAAACTATATCAATCAGGTATAAATGTTTCAGGCATTGGACTATACCAATCCTGATTACACATCCAGGCATTGGACTTTAACCAAACCTAATTACAGGCATTAAGCCTCTGTCAGGTATTTCTAATTATAGAGGCATGGATAGCATGCGAAACATAACTATCAACATGAGATATCTAGCATCATGATTATAATCAACAGTAGCAGTAAGATATCAACATAAGCATGACCATTGTATGTACACAATTACAGTCTTATGCATATCCACAACATAAGTATAATTACTATATCTTAGTTGCACTAAGCATCATCTTTATGTAAAGAGAACAAACATGGGTTATCATTCAATGTGAAGCGTCATGTATAACCCTAAATAGATATGCTATACGGCTGTATTACATCTCTTATTATGTCCTGAGGAAATTGAGGATACCACTCAAAATCCAACTGACCACTGCTAAGTCGAAATCAGTTCCATACAAGATCTAGGAAGAGCCGGACTCCTAAGATCTTCTCCGCCCCCGGTCAGTACGGGTCCGCCACAGTGACACAAAAGGTCAAGCTGCTAACAGCCTAGTCCGTCCTTGGTACAGGTCACGGCACTAGTGAAAGAGGTGGGTACGCATACCCTACCATCTGAGGTACAACCACAGTTGTCCTCTAATATCATCACATATATAATCACCGAGACACGACCGCAGCCGTTCTCAAACTAAGGGCTAGGTATGACCACAGTCATCCTCCCTAAACACTTGAATTTAGGATGTCAAGCACCCCACATACTCATCAGTATGCGCTCCGAGTTTCCCTTAGGAATACTCGTTTCACCATCTGGCAAGTTCTGACACTCAGATGGATCTATGGCACAGGACACTACATGATTAGAGTTGCACTTGATTAGTTATGCCAATTGGGTGAATTAAGGCTGCATCAAACAAGTGGACATACAAACCCTAATTCACTTCTAGCAAGCATATAAATATCAAAACCTGAAAAGATATAAAACATATGAAACATAATTTCTCATCTCATCATCACATGGTAATATTCACTTGCCATTCATGAGACTACACCAGTCATCATGCTATCACAGGATATAAATCCTTTTCACAATATTACAGGGTATCAACCCTTATCAACATAAGAGGAATACACCTCATTCAGGGCTCAATCATGCCCATGAAACATCTTGTTACTTCTTACTAAGTAACATCTAACCATATGGCTCACAAGGCCATTAAACATCTTGTCACCTCTCACTAGGCAACAATAACATATTAACTCATGTAATATAATAGTAACACCACTATTTCCTCCACATGGTTAGGGTTTACTATTCACATCAATTAGGGTTTCATGTTCATTTTATCAATACAACCCTAATATATTGTTCCATACATCTAGGAGCATCCATCGACATTCCAAGTATTTAATATTCTTATCATTTATCATTAAATGATCATCAACACAAGGTATGAGTTTATCTCTCATCATTATCATGGTATGATTACATCATACTCATTTTAGCTTACTTATCAAGTATGTTAAACTCATTACATTTCATTGTGACAATTTACATAACACTCTCCTTGTGTATCTTATCTAAAAATATTGGATTTGAGATGCATCAAGGTATATCAACCCTGAAATGCTAAATGTGATATCTATCATGTCTCAATGTATCACTTCCCTCATCACTTCTATCTTACCTGAGTTTATTAACTTATCTTATAATAAGGAATTTCACATCTTAATACTTTCATCCACCAACCTATCACCTTTACCATGATGTGCATAGATCACACACAAGGATTGTCCAACTATCTTCAATGATATGGACTCATCTCAAATTAAGGCATTGCTTGTTATAAGGTTGCCTATAGTCAACCACTTGAGATATTTCATCATTATAGGGTATTACTCATTATTTCATCATTAAGGTTTACTCATATCATTACCCAGACATTAGGGTTATGATTTATCATCATATTTCCCATGATTAGAATTCCATGCACTATAGCCCAAATTTAGGGTTTTACATAGCTTTACTCTGTGTTAGGTTTAAGGTTTCATATGACATCGCCCTCAATTAGGGTTTCACATGGAATCATCCTCAATTAGAGTTTCCCAGGGAATCACCCTCAAATTTGGTGAGTCATTAGACCACATCATTAGGAACAGTAATCCCAAACATTCAACCCTTGGTCAATGCATTCAAACGGTCTTGAGACCGTTTACTCAAAAAGGTCAATTAAATCAGATTGAAAATCAGCACTTAATTCAATTAGGTTTCGCTAATTGATTAGGCTTCAACTCACGATTCCTTGGGAGTTAATCCCTCAAATTTGGAGGGTCGTTAACCAACATCATTATAAACAGGAATCCCAAACGGTCAATGCTTGGTCAACACACTCAAATGGTCTTGAAACCGTTTTCCCAAACAGGTCAAGTTGATCAGGTTGAAAATCAGCATTTAATTCAATTCGATTTATCTAATTGATTGGCCTTCAACTCACGATTCCTTTGGAGTTAACTCCTAAAATTTGGAGGGTCATTAGCCTACATAATTAGGAACAAGATTCCTAAACGGTCAACGCTTGTTCAACCATATCAAATGGTCTTGAAACCGTTTTCCCTAAAACGGTTTGCTGAAACCGCATAGCCAATCAATTTAAAACGATTTGGAATAGATATCAAGACCATTTGGCTTGGTACTTTTCTTTGGATAAGCATCTAGGATGATTTCATCATCCCCTTCCTTTGAACAACCAAGAACAGCAACCGTTCTTGATGGAAATTGCAGCAAGGAAACAAGTATGTATCAAATTGAAGAAAACAATCAACAAAGCATAATTGATTGATGCAATAGCAATGATTAAGAGTTTGAGTTATAAAACCCGCCTCCAATTGAGATCCAAAGCTTCAATCTCACGCCATTAATTGTGTATGAAGCTCTAGCAACTCCCCCTAAGCTCGTCCTCAAGCTTTTGGATGAAAAAGTTGGCTAGGGTTGAAGAGGAGATCCAAATAAGAAGAAATCAATGATTTATTTTTTATTTCCACCATGGAATCAAGGAGAACGAAGGTCAAGGACCTTACCAACAGGTTGGGGTCGTCCTCCTGCTCCTCCACAGCTCCTTAGTCGTTTTCCAAGCAAGGGTAAAGAAAAGAATCCGAAATAGCCTTTGTTTTGGCTTGGTAAAGGTACTTTTATAAGAAAATTGATGAGAGAGAAAATACATTATTAAAATGCATTAAATTCCAAAAATATGGCCGCCTCTTCCCCCTCAAATTCCCCTCAAAATCCTTAAGGACGATGCTATCTTCATTGCCTCTTATTCCTCTTCATTATCCATCATTTAAAGAAAATCAAATTAAGCACCTTAATGCTTATTATATTAATATCCATATGTGAGTGGGTTTTCTTTTCCTTATAATAATGGTGAGTGGAATTTCACCTTCTTAGGATATTTTCGTTCCTTATCTTGGAAAAAGAACGTCCATCCTTATTTAAAATCAACCAATAACATTTTGGTTGAACGCCCTTTAATTAATACATTCATTTTTGCCCACATTTGAATTAGGGTTTCACTTATGATTAAATCTTGATTATTTTAATATCAAGATTCTCTCTCCTCCAACTTAATTCAAATGAGGCACCCCTCTCATTTTATTTGCTATACATGATTCCAAGTAACATTAAGAACCTTTTCGAAGTGGTAATTTGCATATTGAACCCTAGGTTTTGGGTAAATTGCACATTACACCAAAACTAGGTTTTCATGCACATACATTGTTTTATCAGATCTTTCTTGGTATTCAGGCTTCCATAAGCCATACCTCAGCATCATCTTTACTCTCATGATGATTCAACACATGAGGAACATATTATCATGCACAATTTGCACTTAAACCCCTCAACTTGGGTAATTTGCACTTTAGTCCAAAATAGGCAAAACATTGATTTCAACAATGTTCAAAAAGGACTAGAATTGCAATATAAGTTCCTCTTGAACCCTAATTACCTTCACAAGATAAGATTAAGCATTTAATCATCTTTCTTAATCAAAACACCTAGGGTTAAAGTATAACCCAGGTCAGGGGTGTTACAAATTATAAACCCCTAACAAGGATTTCGTCCTCGAAATCCAGATAAAGGAGGACAGATATATTTCATTTATCATACTATCTAGTCTTCACATAACATCTCATTATTATGGAGACACCATAAAACTTTGATCAGCACCAAGTGTTTCCATATAAGATTCTCATAGAATCAACACACAAGGCACATGCCCCACTGTCCCTCATCATTGACTATAGAGTCAACTTTGTGTCAAATAACACTTTTCTTATTCAGAGAAGCATCATACATTCTTTATTAATATCATGTTTATGCAGAGCATAAACCCCTAACATATGATGTTCATATTATTATAATCAGACTAATTTCACAGTTGACCACTCTAGGTAGCCAACCTAACCCATCTAATAACTCTCAGATACCAGAATCTTTCACCTTGGTATCTATCACATGTGTTGGAAACACATCATATATATCTCTTCCTTTCATCTTGGAACGTTAATTGTTTCATGTCCTCATCTTGGGACCAAAGTCCAAGATAACTGATACTTTTCTAAGTATCCATCACATGAACACATTTATCTTATGCACATCAAGTGTCCTAAGACCCACTTGATTGCCATGTCCCTGAAAGGAAAGAAAACAAGGATTCATATTCCTCTTATTAATTTATGTATTTTCAATTATTCATGAACCATTTACTTTTTATCTCATCCTAGGTTCCTTGCCTTTAGCATTGAAATTTGTAAGGATGATTGCATGTCATTATCCCTTTCTTTATTATTATCTAGCATGTTTATAACACAAGCATTATCATAGTCATTATCGTAATCATTAAGTGAGCAAGGAGTTACTAATGATATTAACGGTAATTGCTAGCCAAGCCACTTCCATGACACCAAGTTCCCTCACACAAGGTACCAAAACCCTCATAAAAGACCTTCTTGGGTAGGGTTCATCCGCACCCAAACCATGGCGTGCAGCCAAGTCAGGCGTGCAGCTCACTGCTGAGCGTGCAAGGCATATCGGGCGTGCATGTGTACCAAGCGTGCAGGGTACTTTCGGGCGTGCAAGGTGTCGGGCGAGTAGGTGTATCGGGCGTGCAAGGTGTCGGGCGAGCAAGTTGTCAGGCGAGCAACTAATACCGGGTGAGCAGGGGGATGTCGGGCGAACACTGATATTGGGTGAGCAGTCCACCAGGCGAGCAGCCCCAAGGCGTGCAGGCTGCCGGGCAGAACTAGCTCAAAGCGTGCAAGGTCATGCTCACCCGCCCAAGGAACAAAAGGGATACATTGCTCACTTAGGCCGTGCAAGGGAAGCTAAGCCATGAGGGCTGTCGGGCAGCACCTCTACAAGCACCAAACACTCAAGATGCAACTCATTAAGGTCATCTAACGAGCTCATCTTCTTGCCCAAGATGAGAAGAGAGTCTTGCTCAAGCCACTAAGTCACAAGCTCACCTCAATCGACTAGGAAAGAGGGGTGTTGCTCATGGCATTAGGACCCAACTCACTCTTCTAGATCAAGGGGAGAGAGGAGTGTTTCTCCCTAAACCCTAACTCATATGGATCGGCCAATATGCAAGATAACCAAAAACCAACTACTAACGTGTATAAAGGCAAGATGAAAAGAGGATAGAGTAGTTAGGGTTAAAACCTATGCAACCCGCCTTAAGCTCCAAGATCCAAGGAAGAAGAAGAACTCCAAGCTCCACGCACCACCAAGCAATGAGGAGGGAGAGCTCCAAGGGATATCGGCCACCACTAGCTTCTCCAAGGGTGTGTCGTGCACAAGAGAGTGAGGAACCAAAGGGACCTCAAGCTAAGGAAGGAACCATCTTTTATAGAAAGAAAGGGAGGAGAAAACAAGGTGGAACATGTCAAGTTGTCGCCCCTACAAAGGAAACTTGTCCTAGCATTCAAGCCACCACTCTAGCAAGGTATAAGACACTTGTCCAAGACATGCACCAAGTGTCCACCAAACAAGACCAAGCACCATGGGCAATACACCAAGCTTGCACTAGGGTGACACACCTCCTTGTTGGCCGACACAAACACCCTAGGTCGACACACTCTTTACTTTGGGCGACACAAGGCTCAACCAAGACAAAACAAGGCACCCCAAAGCCCAAACAAGCTCAACTAAGGCCCAAAGAGCTCAAGCAACCAGCCCAAGCCTTCCTCTCAACTCTAGAGGAAGCAAAGAGAGAGAAGAACACCTCTCAAGGTGATAGACTTTCTCACAAAACCCTAAACTTGGGTTATTTGCAAGAAGCACCTCCAACTCTCAACAAAGCACAACCAAACCCTAATCACCACTAAAGGTGATTAGCAAGCATCAAACCATCAAGGTTAAGCAAAGCAAACAGGGTAAGCCCTAAACAAAGGTCAGGGTCCTTACAACAGTGGTGGTGGCGGCGTAGGCTGTGATGATGAAGATGCACCCGGATGCATCCGAGGACGCTTCCGTGGTGCCACTCGTGCCCGAAGAGGTGTAAATGCCTCCTCTTCCTCCTCAGTCTCGTCGTCATCTCCGTCGTCGCCACCGACGTTGCCGCCTTCTTAATCGGAGATGGAGATGGCTATGATTGGCCATCGAAAGTGTTGCGCCCCGTCGATGTTGAAGAACGGATCAGGAAACGAGCACTCCTGGTAGGCGTGGTTGATGTGGCAATGCGCATACGCCATACCATCTCGAAGAAGTAGGAGATTGGAGCGGTGTAAATGTTACAAGTTCACCTTGCTCCTAGTAGACAGAGGAGTGAGGGTTTGGAAATTCAAACCAAGGTATGAAGCCAGCTTGGTGATGAGCCCGCCGAAATGAATCGGCACTTTCCTCGTACTCCTCTTCACCACCAATACTCTCTGCAGAAAGAAGGCACCCCAATTGCACTCTTGACGCTTCAGGAGCTTATACAGAAAGAATAAGTCCGTCTCCTGAAACTTGCTGAGGGCCAAGTCACCCCGAGCAAATAGCGTCGAACTGAGCATCCGGTGTAGAACTCGGACGAAAGGGTGCTCGAAGTCAGGTACCGCAGCATTATGGTAGCTAACGGACTTCCCTGGCGGCACCGTAACCAGCTCGGTGAAGATGGCAGCGTAGTCGGTGCGGTTGTCTGGGCACCGGTAGTCATTTGGCGAGTGGTTCCAGTTGAAGATTTCATTGAACTGCTTCAGTGTGAGGGTATAGTCGATGTTGAACAGCCAGAACGACACCCGACCTTTGATCCACTCGCGGTCAGTGGCTATGACGTCGTTGGGCATGACGCAGACGTCCAGAGACGCCATGAACTCAGCCACCAACTCCTTGTAGGTAGGCCAATCGCCGAAGAACGGCTGGCCATCAGCGTGATATTTGAGCTCGTCAGGTCGCCGACTCGTGTGGCACGCATGTCCTTTCAGAACGTAGGCCAAGTTGGCCTCGAACCCTAAGTCGCGGATCATGTTCCAGTCGACATAACGGGTTGGCTCTATCTTCCTCTTCAAGATCTCCTCATAGATCTTCTTCACCTCCACAGATGGATGAATCAGCCGTGGGCGTGAAACCGATGCGGGAGGAGGTGGCACAAACACGGGGATATCCGCCGGGTTCGCACGTGAAGATGACGCTCCAGCGACGTGCACCATGGTTGCGAGAGAAAAGGAATTAGAGAAGGAGCTCGGTGAAGATTGGAGAATCAAATCTCTGCTTGATGAAGACTTTGCTCGTTGTTGCTTGTCGACGGGCTTGCACAGCTCTGGGACTCGCTCGAAACAAGTGGAGGAAGATTGCACTGAAGGTGTGATGTCATATGATGCAACTACTCCCCATATATAGCTGTGGCCGGCGCTACTGTCTGCCCGTCGATACCATCGATGCAAGTCGATGGTATCAACTCGGGTAGCATGATCCGTACCTCCGCTAGTATCGACGGTCGTCGGTGGCTGGATCTGCGGGGCCCAGATTGCTGACGCGTCGATACTATCAACGCGGGTCGATAGTATCGACCCATCCCCCGGATCGACTTTCGTGGCTGATGCGATCGTCATTGATCTTCCTTCACGGATCATTGACATGGCGCGTCGATACTATCGACGCGAGTCGATAGTATCGACTCTCTGATTAGGGCAAATCCTCGCGAGGCCCGGCCGCTGCCTTTTTCACTTGAATGTGTCGATACCATCGACACGCCCATCGATGGTATCGACTTTCCTAAGTCGATTTCTTCTATAAATCTCCAGAGATCTCGATGGTATCGACAGGCATCTCGATACCATCGACCTTGATTTAGCGATCTGCCTATAGGTATGTCGATACCATCGACGAGGCCATCGATAGTATTGACGCAGTCTGATTTCTGCAGTCATCAACCTGTACCATGGTCAATACCATCGACACAAGGGTCGATGGTATCGACTCTGCCTCAGCCCTGCACATATACCAAACGATCACGGTATCTTTTTTACACTAAAAACTACGTAAAAACAAATTAAACTACGAATGTAAATGAACTAATCTAAAATACCAATGGTTAGGTTGCCTCCCAACAAGCGCCCTTATTTAACGTCTTAGGCTAGACGACTTGAAGCTTTTCATGCATCCGAAAGTGAAATGAGTTTGACCTCATTCACCTTCTTCGTGTAATCTTCACCAAAATATAGCTTCAACCTATGTCCATTCACCAAAAATGTAGTCTCACCATCGCGCACCAAGATTGTGCCATGTGGCTTGACTTCTTCCACCATAAATGGTCCACTCCACCGGGATTTGAGCTTCCCGGGATGCAACTTCAGCCTTGAATTAAACAACAACACACGATCTCCCTTCTTGAAGGTGCGCAGCTGAATGTGACGATCGTGGATCAACTTAGTGCGCTCCTTGTATATCCGAGAGTTCTCATATGCAGTCATGCGCAGCTCATCCAATTCATTTAATTCAAGCAATCTCTTCTTCCCCGCCTCATCATAGCTCAAATTGAGCTTTCTTAGCGCCCAATGTGCTTTGTGCTCTAACTCCACTAGTAAGTGACAAGCTCGGCCGTATGCCAACCTAAAAGGTGTGGTGCCTATAGGTGTCTTGTATGCTGTCATGTATGCCCACAATGCATCCGGTAGTAAGGCACTCCAATTTTTCCTTGTGGAAGCCACCGTACGCTCCAAGATTTGCTTAATTTCGCGATTGGAGACCTCCACCTGTCCTTGAGTTTGCGGGTGATACGGGGTACCTATGTTGTGTTTAACCCTGTATTTCTTCAACAATGCTGAGAACTTGTGATTCCTAAAGTGCGTACCCCCATCACTGATGATCATTCGGGGCACGCCAAACCTGCAGAAGATGTTTTCTTTTACGAATCTGCACACTACAGAAGAATCATTAGTCCTTGTGGGTATTGCTTCTACCCACTTTGACACATAATCAATAGCTAAGAGGATATATAAATTCGAATTTGAGGACACAAAGGGTCCCATGAAATCTATACCCCATAAATCAAATACCTCCACCTCTTGGAAGACATTCAGGGACATCTCTTGTCTCTTTGAGATGTTACCTGCTCTTTGGCAGGAATCACATTGTCTCACGAACTCATAGGCGTCTCGAAACAAGGTAGGCCACTATAGGCCACTTTCCAACACTTTAGCAGCCGTACGAGAGGTCGCGTAGTGTCTGCCCGTAGGTAGAGTGTGGCAGTGACGAAGAACACTCTCGTATTCCTCCTCAGGTACACACCTACGTAGAACACCATCCCTGCATTGTTTTAAAAGAATGGGGTCATCCCAAAAATAGTATCGTAGAGAATGGAAAAACTTCTTCTTATCTTGATATGTCCAATCTTTCGGGATGATCCTGCAAGCAAGATAATTCACAATATATGAAAACCAAGGATCTTTAGAATTTACTTTCAACAATTGTTCATCCGGAAATGTCTCAGTTATGGGTATGTGTAAATCTTTTCCATCCACCCTCTCTAACCTAGACAAATGATTTGCCACGACGCTTTCAATCCCTGCCTTGTCTTTAATTTTGATATCAAATTCTTGTAGGAGCAAGATCTACCTAATCAATCTAGGTTTGTCATCTTTTTTCTCCATCAAATATTTAATAGCGGCGTGATCAGTCCAAACAACTACTTTCGATCCAACTAAATATTGCCGGAATTTTTCAAAAGTGAAAACCACAGCAAGCAATTCTTTTTCAGTAGTTGTGTAATTTAATTGAGCATCATTCAAAGTCTTGTATGCATAAAAAATTACGACGGGTTTATTGTCCACCCGCTGTCCCAAAACAGCTCCTACCGCAAAATCCGATGCGTCACACATGAGTTCGAACGACTTAGTCCAATCCAGTGTTTGAACCACTGGTGTGGAAATCAATTTCTCCTTCAGCACGTTGAACGCGTGTAAGCATTTGTCATTGAAATAAAAAACAACATCTTTCTCGATAAGCTCGGATAGTGGTTTGGCGATTTTAGAATAATCTTTTATGAATCGACGATAAAATCTGGCGTGTCCTAAGAAACTTCTTACCCCATTTACCGAATTTGGTGGGGGAAATTTAGAAATTACTTCAATTTTCACCGGATCTACCTCCAAACCTTTGCTAGACACCTTATGTCCTAGCACTATCCCTTCACTCACCATCATATGACATTTCTCCCAATTAAGGACTAAATGTGTGTCCTCACATCTCTGTAGTACCTTATCCAAATTATAAAGGCATTCATCAAATGAAGCACCATACACGGAAAAATCATCCATAAAAACTTCAAGACAGCGTTCTACCATATCAGAAAAAATGGTGAGCATACAACGCTGAAAAGTCACTGGTGCATTGCATAATCCAAAGGGCATGCGGCGATACGCAAAAGTTCCATAGGGACAAGTGAAAGTAGATTTCTCTTCGTCCTTAGGATCGATTGAAATCTGATTGTATCCCGAATACCTGTCTAGAAAAAAGAAATGAGATCGGCCGGCTAAACGCTCTAGAATTTGATCAATAAATGGTAGAGGAAAGTGGTCCTTCAACGTAGCGGCATTAAGACGGCGGTAATCAATACAAACTCGCCACCCAGTTACCAAACGGGTGGTGACAGGTTCATTTAAAATGTTTTGAGTGACAGTAATACCCCCCTTTTTAGGGACTACCTACGTGGGACTTACTCATGTCGAGTCTGAAATCACATAGATGATACCTACGGAGAGAAGCTTAATCACCTCTTTTTTCACCACCTCCATCATACTCGGATTCAGTCGATGTTGCGGTTGGATCACCGGCTTGGCTCCCTCCTCGAGCCGAATCTTATGCTGACACAATGTAGGGGAAATCCCCTTGATATCTGCGACAGACCACCCAAATGCTCCCCGGTGGTTCTTTAGCACTTTCAACAATTGGTCTTCCTCTTCCGCACTCAGATATGCAAAAATGATCACAGGTAACTTTTCTTCCTCTGCTAGAAAGGCGTACTTGAGATGCGGCGGCAGTGGCTTTAACTCTAACTCCGGCGGGCTGATTAATGATGATTGAAGTAGAGGGGGAAGTTCACCTAAATCTTCATAATACCTCGCATAGAAACATGGAAGCATCTGAAGCATCTTGGCGCACTCCTTGAGTGATTTGCTTCTCATCCAATCATGAGTGATGTTAATTAAACAAACCTCCAATGGTAATTCCGGATATGCATCAAAAACTGAATTTTCTATATCATCATCCTCCATAGAGGGAGGAATGTCCTCATCCTCATCATTCGGGAATCCTACAGCCTTGCACAGAGAGACTACTTTGGTTTGCTCCATGATGTCTACAGCCAAAGTCCCTTTGTCCACCTTGGTCATTACATGAGCCATATCCAGAAATGGCTTCCCTAGACAAAGTGAGATAGTATTATCAATATGTTTCATCACATGGCATTGCTCCTTGGATTTAGGTGAAGTGACGCTGGAAGGCATGACCATCTCAAATCGGTCATCGGCTATACCCAAGGTCAACCGACCTCTCCCATCTCGAGTATAATGTCGGCTGTAGCTTGGAATGGTCTTCCGAGTAGTAGCTCATTGCCTTGTTCATCTTGCATCTCCATTACGACAAAATCTGCAGGAAATACAAATCTATCCACTTTCACAAGCACATCTTCACAAATCCCATATGGTTTCACTACAGAGTTATCCGCCAATTGAATTGTCATTTTGCTTGGCCTTGACTCCTTCAATCCCAACTTTTTGAATGTAGAAAGGGGCATTAAATTGATGCTTGCTCCTGAGTCACATAATGCTTCACCAAATTTGACCTTTCCGATATAGCATGAAATGTTGAAACAACCCGGATCTTGCCTCTTTGGTGGCAATGTGCCCATGATGAAGGCACTCACCTGCTCTTTAAGCACAACTACTTTCGTGTCTGGAATTTTTCTCTTCTTCGTGATGATGTCCTTCAGAAATTTCCCGTAAGACGGGATTTGCTCAATAGCTTCCAATAGAGGGATGTTTACTGAAAGCTTCCTGAAACTGTCTAAGAACTTTTTGAATTGGTCATCTACCTTCCTTGCCTTAGCACTGTTCGGATAAGGGATCGGTATCGCCTGTGCCCTTTGATGCGGTGGCACATAAGGTGCCTTTTTCTGAGGTCCCTCCTCCTCTGCAATAGGGTCTTCCGTAGCCTCCACAACTATGTCATCGACTGGATCTATGACCGGTGCGGGAAGCTCCTTAGTGGCTTGATCTTCTTTTTCAGCTTGGGGTTTGCTTGCTTCATCGGCCCTGGGATTTAACAATTTCTTGCCACTTCTTAGAAAGATGGCCTTAGCTTGTTGGTTCCCACATGGAACATTAGTATTTTCCGGGAAACCTGGATGTGCCGGCTTCTTCAAACTGGCTATCTCCGCAGCCATCTGTGCCATAGATGTCTCTATTGTTCTCATTTGAGCCCCATGGCTCTACAGTGTCTGCCCGAATTGGTTCATGAACTCCCTATGTTGCTTTATTTGCTGGACGAAAGTAGCCATGAGTTCTTGGTTTTGCTTTATAACTTGATTGAGCATCTCTGTGCTCTTATCCTCCTCCGTTGGCTGGGGTTTAGCATTCGGATCCTGCAAAAAGTTATTTGGATCCTTCCAGGAAAACTTCTTGTCTTTCCTCCATGCGTAGTCGTTGTTCCTGTAACCTGACTGCTGCCTCATGAATTTCACTTGAGCCTCGTCCTCGGACTCAGTATCCTCCTTTGCAAGCAATTTCTTTGTGAGAAGATCCATCTTCTCATTCAGCTCCTTTATTGCCTTAGATTCTCCTACTGCTCGAACCTGCTCCACGGCGCCTCTTTCTCCCCATGATTATTTCTTTGCCATGTTCTTTAAGATCTCCCAGCATCTAGTGTCTGTGTTATTCAAGAAGAATCTGGAACCGGCTGAATCTAGGTTGCTTCTGTCATGCTCGGAGAGAGAAAAATAGAAGATCTTCACTTGGGTCTCCTTATCCAGCCCATGATGCGGGCATCGCCTGAGCATGATCTGAAATCTCTCCCAGGTCTCAGAATAAGTCTCACCTGCTTGTTGAGTGAAGTTGTGGATCTTTCTTATCATGTCATTGGTCTTCTCAGGCGGAAAGAACCTCTCGAAGAAGACCTCCACCATGTGGTCCCAAGACTCCACATATTCATCGTCTAAGTTATGTAGCCATTCGCGCGCAATTCCCGCCAGTGAACTCGGGAGAGCTTCAAGTAGAGAACATCTTGTGGAAATCTGTCGATTTTTACCATGTCACAATTCTCCACAAACTGACTTATGTGCGTGACGGGGTCTTCATTTTTTAGCCCGTGGAAGGGATTAGACTTCACCAAGTTGATCAAAGCTGGATCAATCTTGTAGGTCGGAATATTCAGTGCTTGCTTCTTTATAGGCCCCTTGGAAGCGGACAAGGAAGAAGCTTTGATCTTCTCCCATATTGTTTGTGGTTCGTCCATCTCTTCTTGTTCGTGTTCAGAAATTAGATCCTCTAGCTCGTCTTGATGGTATTCGCCTTTGTCTTCTGGTTCCGGCAGCGGAAGCTCTGGTGTGCGACCCGCGTAGTCAGCACTACGCGTCTGCACCATGCACAGTACCTGAAAATAGAAAGATTAAATTTAGTACAGTGATTGACGATTGCAAATATTTAGAATATAGATTATGAATTTTTGGAATGAAAAGAAAAAATAAAAAGGTGGCCTAGAGTGGCCGCTCACAGCACTCGAAGTGCCAACAAATTGCCGTATCCCCGACAACGGCGCCAAAAACTTAACGCAATTTTACCGTGCGTAGAAATGCAAGTGAACGTGTCGAGTAGTACATGCCTTTGTGAGGCCCGAGTCGAACTCAGGGATACGTGCAATCGTCGGGGACTCCTACTAACTACTCGCGATCAGCTAAGCTGATTAACAAGTTGAGGGTTGTTGTTAAAATTAAAAGAAAATAGAAACAAAACAAAACAAGCAATCGATTAAATGTTGGTTTAATCAATTCAAAAGGAGATCTTTAGGGTTATGGTTTCATCACGGGATTTCATTGTATTAAATTCTATATAGCTACTCAATTTTATCTCTCTATCCGGGTAGTGGCCAGAAATTAGAATTGCCCATTGTTGTGGTACAATTCACTACCTATGTCTAGGTCGGTTCCACCGTCGTAGTAACCTATACCCTAAACTAGGTGCATTATGAACGATCTCTCGATATCCACCATTAATCTTACACCGCCTTGTTCAAGGGATTTGTCAATTAATGTAAATTTCGTCTCTTTTCAACCGTTAATTCTTCTTTCAAAGCAATTAAGGGTATTAGGTTAATATTATGGTGATCAAGCATAACAATATATTGGAGAACACGAAATTATACCACGGATTTAAGAGATAAGATATGAATTTCTATTATAAAATCATCATACAATGAATCCCCGGGCTACTCCCGGTCCTAAAGACAAAGGGGATTAGCCCCGCATGTTCATCTCAGAGTACAATGTAGTATAGAAAAGGGGAAACATGAGAAAAATGAAATTGAGTGGTGAAACCCCTGAACATAGAAGGTCCAATCGATCCTTGGTGTAGAATCTGCGTTCTGCCGCCTTTCGGTGGTGGAATTCGTCTTCTTCAGCATCCAGATAGGCTGGGGCGTGCTCTCATGCTCCGTTCTGCTCTCCTTGCTCTGCGGGATGTGTGCAACAACTAATGACGTGATTCCCCAGTCAAGGGCGCCGTCATTAGATATATCTCCCTAATTAGGTCGCCAGTAAACCACAGCTGTCCGATTGAGATCATTCTGAATCAAACTCATATCTGACAGTGTCGATACCATCGACGCGGGTCAATGGTATTGACCTAGCGTGATAGCGGCAACCCTTCTTTCCTTTCGTCTGAGCGCCTGATGTCGTCTCGATACCATCGACGTGGGTCGATGGTATCGATGAACCTGTAGCGACGGTTTTGTCGTTTTGTGTCTTTGTAGCTCCTCCCGTCGATAGTATCGACCATCGTGTCGATAGTATCGACTCCTTCCTTGCCGGCAACCTGATGGTATCTCGATACCATCGACATTCCTGTCGATAGTATCGATCTTGTTCTGGTCCTTGCGGCTGGCAGCCTGTGGTCTAGTCGATGGTATCGACCACCGTCGATGGTATCGACAGCACCAGATACTTGTTTTTCCTGAAATTAACACACGGAACCACATAAATCCACACAAAATATATTTTTTCGATAATTAATAGTAAAAATGCTTAAATAAAGGGAATTTGACATAAAGAAGTAGCATAGACCAAAATGAATGAATTATGCAACATTAACCATGAAAATGACTAATAAATGCATAAAACACATATCAAACCAGTCTATTAATGCGACTCAAAATCATTGCATCAGCACTTCTGACTATAAGACCAACAAAATGTGCAATTTATTTTTACATGTCCCACTTTATGAAGTGTACTCTTAACAATGTAGGACAGTTAACATGAGTCATTTTTCGTCATTCCTATTGTGATTTTGATTGATCCTATCCAACTGATATGACCAAATGACCAAGATTTTTGTTATATATTAATTGACATCTTTATTTTGATGAGTAAATTTTGGTTATATGCCATCCATCTTTTGAATAGCAAGTTTTGATTATTTGGCAGCCATCTTCTGAACAAAAATGCTTGTTGTGGGTATTGTGGTTCCTATCTGGGTTCTAGTATCAAGTCTAATTACTATTGTTAACTTTATCTGATGTTACATACTTATATTCTTGCTCTGGATTTCTACTAAAGAGTTTAAAAAGATACACTAACAATTGAGCTATATCCATTTTTATTCACTTGATAATTAGGTCAGTCTTAAAAGGATGGTCCCTATGTGGCTTTATGAGTTAATCATTAAAGAACTTTTTAATAAAATGAACATGTCACTCTTCATGGCATTTACTTTAAGAAATATTAATGTTCTAATAAGAAATATTAATGTTCAAATATGTTAGCTCAACATTTTTAAGGATGATTGATAACATTCCTACAATTTTATCTACAAATGATTTATTGCATAGTAGTTTGCTCTCTAATCGACACCTCTATAAAATACTATATCAAAAAACGTTTGATTCTTAGTTACAAAAATACTATTTTGAATTTTTTATTTTTGCACATTCTTTCAAATATATTAGAAGCTTATAATTGCATATAAATGTTCATGAACATTTACTAACCATTAGTATAATGATTAACTATTGCAAACATTTTGACCACATACATTCATATTATTAACTTAGTTTTAGTTTCTATTTTCATATTTTATACTTATTATTTTTATTTCATTACTAAGCAAGGATAGATTACAATGGATCAAGTGAGAAATAATGTCTTGTTGGGTGGAATGTTCTTTTAAAATTATGGTAGTAGACATGAATGTTTCCGAGATACTATCCTGGTAGAAGATTTTTAAATGATGGTAGTAGACATGAATGCTTGCGATATACTATTTATCTTATTGAAAAAAAGTTGGTTTACACTTGATGGTGCGGTAAAAAGTATAGGTTAGTGTGTAGTTTTGATTTTTATTACCATATTTTCTAGGCGTTTTAAAACATGTTTTACATTATTCAGAAATCCAACTTAATAGCTAAAGCAAGTGGACTTTTAGCTAGCTACATTTGATGGGGTTCTGCATTTATGAAGTTGCCTAAAACATTGTGCATCAATTGTATAATAGTATTACCTATGTGATTATATTTTCTATTTCCTCCTTATTCCAAACTACAGAAGTATAATGACTTGTTCCATTATTTTATGTAGCGTAAGATGTTTTTTAATAAAAAAATTTCCATTCTATTCATCCTGTGGCCTGGGCTCGCTCTTGGGACCTCTCGTTAACAAATTGAGTGTCTAACCATCTTGGTGTCTTCCATTAGACGCATAAGATATTCATCTTTACGACCTATAAATTACAACTTCTTATATTGAGAAGCTTATTATGCAACTTGGGAAGAGTTTTTTGCACCGATTTTAAATGTAATAACATCCGCACTTACAAAATATCCTTGAAAAAAAATGACCATGAATAAATTGTAGCCTTAAATAGTTGAACCCTGATAGAAAGAAGAAAAACACTTATTTATTAGTGTAAGACTATTTCATTTACTAGAGTATACATTTTTACATAACCTGATGCCCTATTTGATTTTTGAAAAACCAAAATTTATTTTTTAAATAAGTACATTACTTTCACATGTTTTCATAAGTAAATGTGACATATAAAGGAATGATCAATCACGTTATGCTTTCAAATCTTCAAGAATAAATGAAAAACCAATTACACTCGAATATGGAGACTACTTTTTTTACATTTTTTGAACAATAGAACAACTAGAGACTCTATCACTTCCCCAAATTTTCAGAATGCTCAATGTCACTCCCTATTTCTCTTTTAGTCATTGGATAGGAATGTGGGCACCACTAACATGTTGTTTGTTGTTGTCATTACCAACGTAAATAAATATTTGTACCACCTTTTCCCTTGTTTTGACTGGTTGGTCAATATCCCTTGATTAGTCAACAACATAAGATTAGCCATCACTCACCATAGGTCCACAAGTGGCCCATATGACCAATAGGAGTGGAAGAAGGAAAAAAAGGTAGTCACAAAAAAGCGATGAATAACCTTCCACCTTGACTTCCTTCTTTAGTTAATTTTCCTCATCATCTTGGCATGACCCTCTCCTTGTTGAATATGGCTTGGAACACATTTATGGAAAGTGGTATGTACTATCAAACACAAAGAATACGACATAGTATTTGGGTGTTTATGTGATTTCGGATTTCTTTGAAATTTATATATAAAAACACATATCATATATATACATTAAATTTTAAAAGTAGTGATATACATAGATATTCATACATTAATATTTAACTATTAAAATTATTTGGTATTGGCACAGCCTTAAAGAAAGAGATACTATAAAAAATCATTTATGATGTATCAAAATATGATTTAGATATAGATTTAGATGAAATTACCGTATGTTATTTGGTATTGGCACAATTTTCAATGCTATTGACAAGCATGTTAAGGAACCACCATATGTATGCTAAAAGATTATATTATAGAAGAGTCTCAAATATATTCTCAAAAAAATACATTGATTAAATAATTAAAATATAAATATTTCATTAATTAGAAACCATGTATGCCCTACTTATGCACCCACACATGCCATATTATCAGTTTGTGGCTACATACGTATATTTTTGTACTCTCACATTTTCAAGAAATCCATACCAATATCAATTGATAATTAGTGATACAATATACTCTACAAAAGAATGTAATTTCAACTAGTTGATTCTATGCATTTTTAGTGACTTGGTTACAAATGTGAGATAGCTATTTTTTAGATTAGTTTACAAATCATAAAATATGATAGTAATTCACCCCTTTATTATAATGTTTTCTATAAAACATAAGTTCTCTATTCCTATCTCCATTTTATGCTCATGCATAAAGTGACTGATGTTGTTGGCCTAAATTTTGTTTTAGATCATGACTAAGTATATTGCATTGACATTGAAATAATATTGAAGAAATTGACTGTGATATCTATTCTATGAGACATATAATGAACTTTTGACAGATATATTGTCTAGTAAAAATTGCATTATTGATCATTATTTAAAAATCCTAGAAAATATGACTTTTTTCTAACGAAGAGTAACAATATGTATGAATATGCCATATGTGAAGCACTATTAAATTTACACAAACACTAGATTACTATGATACATATATTTCTTTGAATTGCTAAGTTGATAGGTCTGCAACTTCAATATATTGATTAGGTGATGTGTTGTTGTTCTGTACTTGAAACTACATGTTTTGCACATGATCGCCATTCAAATCATTACACAATTTATGACCTTAATGTAAGTGGAATTATGATAAGTAACTAATTGTGTTTTATGGAATGCATGAACAAGTGGTGTCACAACCAAATTCCATTAATGGAAATTTTATAACATCATTGTAGATATACAACATTTAGACTTGATAATTAATATTTCAAAGAAAATATACACATAAGTTCATTTTTATTCATGTCCGCAATCAAGGGTTAATGGAACAAGAATTCACATGTTACAACATATGTGAGAATTACAAAGCTTGTTATATGCCATATTTCAAGTACCATTTAGTTTTGTTTTATGAAAAATAATTTCTAATTGTATTTATCTATCATATTTTGTTTAATGTGCATGCAAATTGTGTTGTGGTTATTTAGATACTTTAAGCGCCATGCTGTGAGCGTAAGGTTGATTGTGAAATTATTATACTAGGTATGTCCATTACTGACAATAGAGTTTTAGTAGAATGTATATCGGTGTGGAAAGAATAACTATATGATGTTGAAATGTGGTCATGTTATGCTATTGTTAATGTATTTTTGGAAATAAATTATCCATAACAATAATTACAATATTCACAATAACTTCTTATTCTAAAACATGTGTTTCTAGAATCGAATGATATAATGTACTGCTATTATGGTTGGGGTTGTTTGTATTCATACCAATACAAAAATTGTAATAGTAAGGCATAGACTATAGTACAAACCAATGTATGTTTAAATTTATTCTATCTTTCAATTTAAAATTAGAGAGGACCAAATATACCAGACTTAGTTTTCATGTAGTGATTTTTTATATCATGATCAGCTTTGTTTGGTATTGTATCACTTGTGCATTGTATCTTTCCAAATTGAATTATAGGCTCTCATGATACTATGTGGATAATTCTATTATGTGAAACAATATAGTTGAAGATTGTCACTTGGAGACTATACTTCAGTTTACAAGTTGGTAGACAAGACCTTGTGTAAAGGAAAATAGTTATGAGTGGAATGACAGGGTCATTAATTCACCGACATGTAATATTATACATATTGTCTCATACATTTTTTAAACATCACATAAAATAAAGACAAGAATATGTGGTTTCTTGTTTTGTTGAAATGCAAGAATACTCGTTACACTATTTTCTTTTAAAATGAAGAATCACCAGATTACATATTAATTTGGAGGAACAATAGTCATCTACACCCTTAATAAGTATTTCTTAAAAAGCCCGACATGACTACCATACATGATGATTAGGGGCAAAACATCTTAAGGCAACTTTTTATGTATGAGCCATCCAACTTCTCAAAAAGAAAATTCAATAAATCAATGTCATGCATTTTGTTCTTATCTAATTTTGTGCCTTAAAAGTGTGACTAGAAAACAAAAATATTTGCTTATGTAGGGTGACAAAACAGTTCATCACGTATTCGATTATATATGTAATTTCTTGAAAGATTATTTTCAAATAATGATAGTGAAGTCATAGAATAGGGTGTCCTTTCATTTATTTGTGCATAGCTAAGAAGTACAATGAGTCAAAGTGTAAATGTGATGTTAGTGTCGTGGTTAAATGTGGAAAACATACATGTGTAACACTTTAGTATTACAAGGGGAGACTAAAATTCTTTTGCGGTTAACATTCATTGTTTTTCATAAAACACACATGAATGATTATGCAAAAAATTACTCAACGATCATCAAGAAAATCTTCTTGACTAGATTGGTATGAAGAAAATGTAATCTCATATACAAAGACAAGATCATGGTAAAGAAAAATAAGAATCAAGTAAACGATATGATAAAAAATAAAGTATCAACTCATTGACCAAATAATGTCTTATCTACAAGTAAAAAAACTTCTTAAAAATAGGCAGAAAAAAATAAAAAATAAATGTGACATTAGTTAATGTATTTCCCATGTTATTTAATTTATTGTGATTATTATATTGTTTAATATATTTTTCATCAATCTTTTCAATTTCAATATAAAAGAGTCACATGCAAAGCACATGCATATACTAGTATATTACCATGAGTGTAATCATTACTAGAGAGAGGTGGTAGTCCAGTCGTGCAGTTTCGTATTTCCGAATGAAGTAATCATGATTTCCCAACCTTTAGGCTGCGTTTGTTTCGTGGTGAATCATGGTGATAGGGAATGATGGTGAAACAAAAATGTTGTTTGTTTTCCATGGTGATAGGGAATCATGGTGAATCCATGGTGAATCCGTGGGGAATTTTAATCTATTTTTGTCCCCATGAAAAAACATGGTGAATCGTGGTGAATCATGGTAAAAGAAGTTTCCGGTCAAGACTCCACTACTTATTTAGACAAATGTGCAAAAAAACATTCTAATAAATATGATTCTTACTTGTGTAGGGTGTTTTTTATAAAAAAAATTCCCCTCCCCATCACTATAACCATGTAACAAACAACAATTTTTAAGTTTTTCACCATCACCATCCCAATCACCATACACATGTTACCAAACAACATATTTTAATAATTTCCCTATCACCATCACCGTCCCTATCACCATCACCGTCACCGTCACCATCACCGTTAATTTTATCACCACGTACCAAACAAAACCCCACGTGTGCCGCAACATCCACATGTATGTTCCTCGATATAAAGAAAAATGTGTTATCACCATAAACTTCATCTAAACTGACACCATAACCCGATGTTTGGAGCATGTATAATTGATATTTACTTACGGATACCATTGGTGTCGGTATTCACCAGTATCCTACAAGTAATTTTGTTTGCGCCTGACGTTAGTCAACACATGAAAATTTCATACTTTTTTAGTAGGATTCATTTTTGGAAAAAATATTCGCGGAAGTTTTTCTAAGCCGTTTTATCCCAATATTACAAACCAGGAATAGGCAACATTACAGCTAAATACAAGCCTAAGTCAACTCTAGGGTTCACAGTTTGCAACTTCACGCTCATTGAGGGTCTGCCACCCAGCCTTCACTTCCTGCGAGTGATGGCCCAATAAGGATCGATCAACCACGTTGTGCATGACTCTCGGCTCACGGCTCGCTTCAAACGACTCTGAAAGGACCACTGACGGCCTTCGGCGGTTCAATCTGCCCTGGGGATAGCCTCCGGCAGTTTGACATCCCCCGGTGAATGGTTCTATATCGGCAGCTCTTGCCTTTTATCTCTATCTTTATCCCCATGAAACAAGTGCCCGGTGAGTGGTTCTACCTTGACGAGTGTTGCCTTCTGTCTCCGTCTTTATCGTCATGAAGATCGATCATGACCATCATAAAGGACTAGATTGTATGTAGCAGAGAATGTTGGGGTGATCAGGTATATATTTGACGGATTCTAGGAAAAGTCCTCATTTTTGCAGGACAAGCTTCCGTCAAGTACGAGAGGCCCATCCGGGGAAGAAAAGTCTAATATCAGTGATGCATCACCAGGGGCGGAGCTAGAGGAGGCCAAAATAATAGTATTAGCCGTTAGGAATTGATCCAAAGACCTTTTCAAAGTTAACATTCACATGTTGATGAGTTGGTATTATAACCGTATATAAACATGTCGTTTACCTCATCCAAGAGAGAAGCACCACTAGCCACTGAACCTACCGTAAACTTATCTTGTGTACACATTGTAATTATATATATTATTATACCATATCATAGACACATATATATATATATATATATATACATATATGTACTAATTTTTTTTTTTGAGGGGGTCCATACTTATCCCCCCTGGCTCCGCACCTGCATGTGACATTTTCACCTTCAGGATCCTATGTTCTACAGCTTCTAATTGACCAAGCAACAATGCCAACAAAGCAACGGCCCCTACACAAGGCGCTCTTCAGCTGTCAACACCGGGCTGTGTTCTTATTCATATATTCTCTGTATGCGTGTTGTAGGAAAAGAGCTTCAAGGAGGATACAAACGAACACTCCTGTGGTTAGTCATCGTCCTAGTTAGCTTCGTAGGTGTGGTTCGCAACCCAGCCTCATAGATTTTTTCCACAAATCAGCCTCGTACTTGATACTGGAATTTTATTTTCTGGGGTTTTTAAGTGATTTTCGATATCCCGGTTCCGTAGTTCGTACCTATTAACAACTCTTTATCTTGCGTATGTGCTTTTCTTTTTCATTACATGCGTGTAATTGCTTGTATAACTTTTGCAGTTTCATTTTTGGTAGGTGGAGACAAGAGAATTTTCTAAGTAAAGGAAAATTTGAGTGTCGTTCCTTAACAGAAGCACGGCGTTTTGTTGGGCGAGGGTTGGGAGAAGAACTCTCAGGGTGAGCTAGTGTCTCAGATAGAATATACTATTGATAAAAGCAAGGCCCACATATGTTTTACATGAATACTGTGTTATGGCATTCGCCTGATTAAATTTTACATCTGATTTGTTTGCCTCAGGTTATCCAACGATAACAAGGCTTATAAGCCAGCTGTTTGTCCTAGTTTTAGTTTTCTATGTCTAAAAAAATGTGATGAATAAGTTAATAGCTACTTATAAATATTATGCACTTCATAATAGATTTTTTTTACTAAAATAAGAATAGAGGAAATTTCATTTACCCCGCTCTCTCCAAACAGGCTCAAACATTGCTGCCTCTATAAGCACCAAGCCCTACCCGACACTGCATCCGCCTCAACAACCACTGCCACCACTTCCAGCACCAACCACTGCCACCTCATCCAGCACCAATCCGCTTACCACCTCTACCTCAACAACCGCCACCAACACCGGAACACCCAGCCTGCCACCACCTCGCCCATAATCGCTACCACCGCCTATGCCAGCAGCAAGTACACCACAACTCCTGCCTAAAAGGCACCGTCACCTCCACCTTACAATTAATTTACGGCACCGGCCGCAACTCGATCTCTAAAAACACACCCAACAAGCCCAGGACAAGCAACACCTAGAAGCCCTTCACCAGCTCCTCCTCCACCACCAAACACATTACCTACATCATTTCCGACTCCAGCTCCACTCCCTAGATCAACGCCATGACCTGACCCCCACTGTTTTCACTTCCTCCTCAAGCAATATCTCCAAAGCATGCTACTCCCTGGTGACCAGGACCATCACCGTTTACTCCACCTGCACCTATACTAATATGGTGTCGATACCAAGTTCTAGCCTCCTCCAACTCCTTCACTACCTTGACCGCCTTCGCCTCCACCATGACCTCCATCTCCGCCACCGCTACACAAGCCTCCTTGGGTCCTCTACTATGAACTTCACCCAAACCGGCACCAGATCTAGTTCCCTTTTCATAGGTGGGGCACTGCAGTCTTTATCTGTGTGTTCTAGGCATGTGGAAAGGGCTATTGACTAAAGCAAGATGGAGTCACATTTGCACTAGTAGCTAAGGAAGGGAGTTGGGGTGCACGGGCCTTTCTAAGTCCACAACGAAATGAGGAAGAGATTATAAGTTCATATAGTTGAACTTTGACTACGACATTAAAAATCTAAGTGAGGGATACCTTAACATCTCAAGATTTGAGACATCGGATAACATTATCTTTAATTGAATAATGGTAGCACCCATATCACCAAGATACATGTCTTTTTCAGGGAGCCATCATTAAGACTTTTGCGGTTAAGCATGTTGAACTTAGAGTAGTACTGGAATTGTCGACATGTTAAAAAGTTGATCTCAGGTTGTGATGCGGTCCGGAATCGCGCGTCCAGAAGGGAGGCGGATTCAAAAAGAATCAAACTTTTAAATTTATAATCTGAAACATTCAAGGACCCCCACAACTTTATTACGGGGTGGAAGTAGATATACGAGGTCGAACACAAGGATGTGGTGACATTTAGGACGCTTGAGATTTTGTTCTTGAGCCAGATAAACCAAGACGATAGTTGATAAAAGTAAGGAGCTAGAACTAGTCTAGCGGGTTGTCACGAATTAAAACGAAACAAAGAAAACAAAACAAAACAGAGTCCGCATGATTCTACTAAACCAGAGAGAAAGAAGTTTCCGGCTATGTAACCACAAGTTGGGCAGTCTATGCACCCGTTCCCGGGCATAGATAACCCCCAAACACCTCATCAAGAAACCTACATTCAAACATAGCACGCACCGTGGTATCTGAACCTGTGGGGTCATCCCACTCACTCTCACGTAGTGTGACTAAAACTCATCTATGGTATGAAACATCTCTCGAGGCTGACAAACCAACATTCTAGAATATTCTAGATATCCTCTCAAGTCTAGAATATTCTGGGATGTTAGGAACATACGACCTTGAACCATCATCCTTTCAGATTCTAATCCAAACTATCTTCTCTTGTCTATTTCTACAACGAATCTCTTAATGTAGGCAGAAATAGGAGTTCAAGCAGGAAAGAGATCAACCAAACTAGCAATCATAACCAAAAAGATAAGATAGAACATAAACCATGTTAGATCTGAAATAAAACTACTTTCTTAAGGTAAAAGTACATAAGCATGCCCAAAACGGGCTACATAGCCAAGAAGGAGCTCAACTAGCCTTGGACAAGCATAGTTGGCACCGAAAAAAGATGGAGGAACATCATTTGTATAGAAATAAAGGAAAATTGTAGAAGAAAGGAGAAGAAGAAGAGATTTAGCCCGTAGATGAGAGGTGGCTCTCACTCCCTAGCCTCAATATAGGCCAGATCTCGTCTTTTGGGTCATCCTCCTTGATCTTCTGGGCTCCTTGGCCTCCTTACTCTCTAGATCCGTCCCGAACAACAACTTGGTTGGTGGATGGGGGTGGAAGATGATGGTGTGGACGTTCTCCTTCTCTCAAAGAAGATGGATCATCAATCTTTTCTCTCCTCAACTTCCGCCTTTGGAGATCTAAGACTAGAGGTGGAATATGGTAGGGGGTGGAAGCACGCTAAAGATATGGGCACAGAACGAGCACTTTGGCCTTCTAAGAGCTCCAAACTATTCCACGGGGCTCTAGGAACCTCTCCAGGTTAGAACCACAAAGTGGAAAGAATCCCCAGATCTGAACCCCCTTAAGGTGGAGAGGGGTGGGTATTTATAGGCGGTGCCGTCGCATCTCTAATCTAGGTTGTGGCCTTACTCACCACAGTCGTAGTGATGACCGCGGGTCGCAGACTGTGGTCGCAGTTTGAGGTCGTGTATTCATCATGGTTGAGGCGTAGGCCCTGGTCACGGCCAGCTCTGAAATTGCGGCAATGACTTGGATCGCGGTCGAGGTGGGTTCCTAGATCGCGGTCTTAGTGCAGGCAGATACCGCGGTCGCGGTCGAGGTAGGCATGGGTACCTCGATCGCGGTCGCGGAGTATCTCATTGGTCACGGTCGCGGTGAAGGCCTAGCTACTGCAAAAACCCTTGTGTTGGGGAGAATTCTATGGAGAATAGATGTCTTTTCTGATTCGGTACCTGCAAGTCCTAAAATTGGCTAGTTCGAGCAACTTTATCTATGCAAAGGTCTAAATTACTAGAAGATAAGGAACATGGGATATTTAAGGAATATTAATGCTATAGTGATGCAAAATCATAGATAAATGCTTAGCATAAATACATAAATTTGGGTGTTATGAACCACCCCAAGCTTGAACCTTTTCTTGTCCTCAAGAAAGAACATACTCAAAGAACAAAAAGATAACATCCAAATTAAACTCGGAGATGAGTGCTAAGGCTAATAAAAAAGTTTAAAACATAAATTCTCCCAATCCATGGCATTTTAGAACCAACCCCCACCAGTCGAGCACAATCCTGCCAAAGTAAGATCAAAGAGTAACCAAGCAAGATTAAGCTAGTCCACTGTAACATGTCGATACTCATGAGGGCTTGAATCATAATTATACAGTATAAAAACATTTTTACATAGATGATCACGCAGGTGATGAGCAATGAGCAATCGTCATGCATCCATGTGGATCAATCATGGACAACGCTCCTCTCACTTATTCAGGTCATAAGAAGAAAAGTAAAAAAACTCTAACGACTTCTGAGGATCCTGATCTGCATCAGGCTGGTCCATGTAATGAGCAATAGTCCCTGTCGTCTGAGCTACTTGGCCCAGAGCAGTGAGACAAACTCTTTAAACTGCGATCGAACCAACCCTGTTACTAGGATGATCTCACAGGTCACCTAGGGGTTCCTAGTGACTCTCTAATGAGCTTTTGGAGTGATACTACCAGGCACGACATACTTGCATTCATGAGCACAGTCGTACATTGGTTGGGCATCATCCTCTACTCTCATGAAAGAGGAAACAAGTGCTCATTTATTCACACTCAGGCTTTTATTCTCTGCATTTTAATTTTGTAGGCTTGAGTGAGAATTATATTTATATTTTTGGGATTTTGTGGACAGCCAAGCCTCTTTTGTAAATTTTAATTTTTCATCTTTTTGACTCAATCTAAGGTGAGAGGGAACGTAGTCCATCAAGGAAAACATTTCAACTTGACTATAGATCAAAACTCATCATGATCCATTTGACGCATGTGTGAAAAATAACAATTATGATTCAAGGATCCTTAGAATAGAGGCAAGCTTGTGAAACCGTAGCTAGGAGTCTTTGATCGTGCTTTAGCTCATTCCAACGTTCCAATACCTTGGGTTTGTCATTCACACAAAGATCAACAGAATAATGTTTTAAGCTATGAAAAAGCACATAACCTTAGATTCATTACCAAACTTAAGGAAAGAGTCAAAGAGCAAGACAAGCAAAAGTCCAAGTAGTTTAAGATGAAAAATTTAGGCATAAGGATAAGCATTTAGCTATAAGATTTGCACTGCACAACCTTAATTTAAAAAGCTACAAATTACGAAACAAAGTCTTACAAAGTTGAAGTTGTGCTAAAATTTATGATAAATGCACGGAAAAAGAGGAATAACGCATGAAAGGTGGAAGATAAAGGGCGTACACCACCCCAAGCATAAAATTTTTGCTCATCCTCAAGCAATCCTTTTAGCTTCGGAAGGCATGGGAAGTAGCTGCTATTGGTAGTTGTTGTTTAAATATTGATCCAGGTTGTCCAAACCACTTGATGTGTTCTCATAGTTCTAGTTTAGATCATGCTGAAAATGAACTGCCTATTCGAAGTCTTGGGTTGGTTGATAGAAGGGCCCGAGGGGTTGCTGGAATGATTGTTGATAATTTGGCTGAGGTTGTGGAGGAAAGGTTATTTCGAACCTCTCTCTAAGGTATTGTATATCCTGCTCTAGCATATCAAACCGTCTTCCTGAGTGGACTCTGAAATCCATCATGAAATCGTAAAATCTCTACAGATAAGGATTTGGCACGTATTGCTCTTGTTGAGGGGGTCGCGGGTAACTTACTGTATGCATCTCTGCGTAGGATCCTCCTTGATAAGGTATGTTGTGGAAGGTTGTCCCCATTTTCCACCCATCCTCTTGAGGCCCTGGCATTGGTGGTGTAGAAGTAGAAGCTCCTGTAGCTCTGCTTGTATGATGAACGTTACCATGGGTGTCTAAAAGAGAGACGTCCATGAATGACGTTCTACATGTGAATTCTGCATTTGCTGGCAATAAAATCTTGTGCTTGTAGTGACCAAAGATATATTGATAGCATGTGTTGCATTGTTTGATCACTCCTGAGCAGATCAAGTGATCTAAGTCGAACTTGTACCACTCGGTTGTTTCTTGCATAAGTGCCAGTTGTTCATCTCCAATTCCTAGATGGCGTGCCATAAGAGTGATAATTCCTGCCATCGTCATGAATTGGACTTGTTTCTTAAAAGAGTTGTGGATGTGGAGGATAATGAAATTCTCCACATTCACTTTCTCTCCTACTACCACACACCACAATATGTAGAGGTCAACTCTACTGAGCGCTCCTTGACTGTATTGCTTTTCCAAGACACAGTTTGCTATCACCCGATCTAGATAACGAATTGTCGGGTTGTGGATGTGCGAGGCCTTGACGCCCGTAGTCACGTACTTGTCTTCCCATGTAAGCATCATCCACGCTTGGACATCGTTAAAATTATGGTCCCATGTCTCTAGCCAGCCTCTAGACATATCAGTGCAGTCTTCAGGAGAGCATGATAACCAGCTATTGAGTTGTTCCATAGTAACTTCGTGGGCCTGGTTGAGGAGATGAAAATGTACTGCAATGTCTTGGTGGTCCTTGGATGTCTCTAGTGTAGCATAAAACTCACAAGTCAGTCTATGGTAGGCGTTGCACTGTGCATATGCGAGGACATCAAGGCCAACAACACAAGATATCTGCCGACTTGCTCTTGGATCCTAAGTCTAAGGAGTGTACCTTGATCTGCGTATCTCGGGCCCACTAGTCTGTGATTGTCTCTGAATAGAGTATCAAAGTGTTTCTTTTGTTTCATACTCTTGAATAAAGGTGAGGGGAGTGAGATTTGATTGAGATCACCATTAGTTGTGTGGCATCTGTTCCCCTGAAAAGAATCATGTGAGGAAGTGGACCGTCACAAGGATGTAAAATGTTCTGCTGACCATCGACGTTGGTCTCCTACAGATGAAGCTATGTGCAAAGATTACGTGCTTTCTTGATACCCAGTCAAAGTCTGGAGCTCAACGTCATGACATTCTGTCCACATCCTCTCACTGGAGGATTCTTGCATTGACTCACCGCAATAGGTATCTATAGGAGTGTCAGCCAAGTTGTGGTAGTCAGAACTGGTCTCTTACGACTTGAACCCTAGAGCATAAAGTATAAATTCATTTTCATATATCAGATTCGTGATTCGAGATGCGTAGTGTGGGTATGGGCTCCCATAATTTGATGGTGATGTGGACCTTCCTTCCCCTTTCTTTCTCGTGATAGACTTTATAAGCTTTTTAAAACTATTTTTTCATTGTATCCATGGCGTCACTTCTTCTGATTTAGATCTAGTTGGTTGACTATGGTGGAAGTTGGTGATGTTGCTTCATGATACTCCAAGCTTACCCGTAGTCTAGATCATGACCGTGGTGAAGACCATGATTGCGATATCAAAGATCGTGACCACGGTGAATGGCCTTGGCACCGTGATCAAGGAGACCACGATCGTGAAGCATGCCTTATTACCGCAACTTGCGTGACTTGGTCACCGTGATCACAGTGCACAAAGTGACTGCGATCTAAGTGACCGCAATCGCCCCCACCCAGGCATCTTGACCACTGATCCGCTCGCGGTAGAAGAGACCATGATCTGAGGGATCGCGACCCGAGTCCTGATTGCGAACGAGACCACATAACTTGGTGCAACCCAAAGCATGCGGCTGGCAGAGTCTTTGGGCCACTGCTTAGAGATCGTGGTCACGGTCTGACAGTTGTTGTTGCTGTTGCTGGTGTTGACATTCCCGCTCTTTCCCTTTCATCTTACAACGGAGAAAAGGGGAAGATGAAAAAATGACTAGTAGAAGCGAGGTGGTCGATGGAATTTGGCGGTTAGGCGAGGGGACGACGCCTCGACTCGAGGGTATTTATAGGCCGGTCGCCCAGCCCCGACCTTGCCTCGAATTGCATGAGGTTGAGGAAAGAGTGGCGGCAAAATTGGAAAAGGCATCGCAGACCCGGTCAAAAGAGCAACAGTTGGTCTTAAATGCAGAGACAACTCGACATGCCAGTCAGTTAGGCCGAAAAAGCACACTCGGGTCTCGGGTATCCGCGGTTGCAGTCCAGCTGGCCCGCAGTCATGGTCTCCAATGTCCGCGGTCACGGTTTAATGTAGGCTTGACCGTGGTCACGGTCTTAGCTTTTAGACTACGGTCGCGGTGTACCTAGCAGACCGCGATCACAGTTCAGCTTTGCCACGCCAAGGGTGGAAAGCCAAAGGAGGTAAAATTCTAATCAAACACCATGGGAGAGTAACAAAGTATGTTGATTAAGCTTGCACAAGATACGGACCAAAAACAGCTGTCAGGGTGAGAAGATGGAAGTGCATGTAAAACTAAAAGAGAACTAGATGGTGTAGTTAGAGGAAAGATAAAATTTAAATTGACTTTATTAAGCAATATTTTAAAGGTAAAGATCGAAGAAAAATTGTATAGGCAGTAAGGGGTGGCTACCCTACAACTCCTACACTTGGATCCCAAATCCTTAGTTTTAGGATCCAAGTTACCTGTATCTCGCTGCTCGGGCTAACCATGCATCGGAAGAATATGTAGAGAAGCGACTCCTTCTGAGTTTGGAAAAGGGGAATAAAACCCCACGACTTGATGAAGTCATCTCTGTGCTATGAATTGCTTGAACTATACTGGGATGAATTCCTTGGCAGATCATCTTCAAGATACCTTGCAAGATATGAATCTGAATAGGAAGGCCCTAGGATGTCGACACATGATGAGACGAAGGGGAGTGGTTGAATGTCTTCTGGAGTACTCATCTCTTCTCTCTCCATCTCTAATCCTGAGGTTGGATGCTCAGATAAATTTTCATTTATAATATGAGTCATCCAATCATCTTCTAAATAAGAAGTACCCCCAGAAGAGTCTGTTTGTTGTTCTACCTCCTCATGCTTTCCGTCTTTTGTGGGGTCCAGGGTGTCTTCATGCTCAACAACCACGTTGTAGTGGATTGTCAATCCTGCTCCATCGATATCCACCAAGATTTTGAAGGGAATGGTGGTAAATGTCAACTCATGCTGCTCCAACTCGTCGTCATCAATATATTCGCTGCTCCAAATTGAGTAGTTGTCATCATCGTCGTCATCGAACAAATTGTTCCAAAGCTAAATGACAAGTCTCAATGTGAGAGCTATCTCTATGGTCTGAATCAGTGTTTGACTCAAGTTCCTCAAACCAACCTTCTAGTTGTGAGGTAGTTTGACTATTCTTGTGAGGATAAGAGTGTTTATCATCGTCATCATAAAACCATTCATGCATATGACTTATATCTTCCATTGGTTCATCGGCTGGGTCATCTGGATAGAATGAAGGGCTTCGCCAAATGGGTTGGTCTTCACAGAAAAATCTTGGTGGATATAGTTGAGGCTCTGAATAGAATGGTGAGGCATACTCCTCTTCATGCCCAATGGAATTGTCATGATGACTAAAATTTTCACTGTCAGGAAGTGGTGGTTACAACTATGTGGTAACCAATTTGACGAGCTCTTGAAGCTTCTTGCCTTGTTCTATAGTTGTCATGAAGCTTTTGGACTTATACAGCCACATTTTCCGGGTTCATCAATTTTGCATTACACTGCTGTTGGAGGCTCGATGTATCAAACTAATGTGGGTGAAGCCTTGCTCAACAGTTTGAAGTATGCCCCTACTATGGTTTGCAATCTCTCTGGCTACTTGGAGTTGATGATTCTGCCTTTCTAGTAGTTGTTGGAGTGTATCGAAATTTTCTCAGAGATGAGGAGTTAAGGAGGTGAGTGTGTTAACACTTTCTCCAACTAATTCTACTGCTTTAACCAGTTCTCGATCTCTTGATAGCATGGAAGTCGAGGGCTGGCTGGAAGTTTTTATTGTTGAAATGTCTACATATGATGACAATGGGGGTGAATATAGCTCGACGAGGTGTATGGCACGTATTTCAATTATTTGCCAATAGTCGGAGTTGTAGAAAAATTTAGGAGGACAGGTGGACAAGATGACTTGTCTTGCAGAAGCAAGATCCATAACTGAAAAAGTATAAGAAAAAAGAAAGGTATTCAGTATATATGAACAAGTATGTTTAAAACAAAAGAAAAACTATGCATATGTATACATGATTAAGAGTGACATAATAAAAACCTTTTAGGTGTGTAAATGTGGAAAATCATGTCCCCATAAACGGTGCCAAAAAGTTGATGTAGTTTGGAATCACGCATCCATAAGGGAGGCAGATTCAAAAGGAATCAAACTTCTAAATTTATAACATGAAACCTTCAAGGACCCCTACAACTTTATTACGTGGTGGAGGTAGATATACGGGGTCGAACACAGGGACGTGGTGACATTTAGGACACTTGAGATTTCATTCTTAATCCAGATAAGACAAGATGATAGTTGATAAAAGTAAGGAGCTAGAACTAGTCTAGTAGCTTGTCACGAAATAAAACAAAACAAAGAAAACAAAACAAAACAGAGTCTGCAGAATTCTACTAAACTAGAGAGAAAGAAGTTCCCAACTATGTAATCACAAGTTGGGAAGCCTATGCACCTGTTCCTAGGCATAGACAACCCTCGAACACCTCAGCAAGCAACCTACATTAAAACATAGCAAGCAACCTACATTAAAACATAGTGTGACTAAAACCCATCTATGGTATGAAACCTCTCTCGAGGATGTCAAACCAACATCTTAGAATATTCTAGATACCCACTCAGGTCTAGAATATTCTAGAATGTTAGGAACATATGACCTTGAATCATCCTCCATTCAGATTCAGATCCAAACTATCTTCTCTTGTCTATTTCTACAATGAATCTCTCGATGTAGGAAGAAATAGCAGTTCAAGTAAGAAAGAGATCAACCAAACTAGCAATCATAACCAGAAAGAGGACATAGAACATAAAATGTGCTAGATCTGAAATAAAACTACTTGCTTAAGGTAAAAGTACATAAACACGCCCAAAACGGGCTACATAGCCAAGAAGGAGCTCAACTAGCCATGGACAAACAAAGTTGGCACCAAACAAAGATGGAAGAACATCATTTGTATAGAAACAATGGAGAAAGGTAGAAGAAAGGAGAAGAAGAAGAGGTTTAGCCAATAGAGGGAAGGTGGCTCTCACTCCCTAGCCTCCGTATAGGCCAGATCTCATCTTTTGGGTCATCCTCCTTGATCTTCTAGGCTCCTTGGCCTCCTTACTCTCTAGATCCATCCCAAACAACAACTTGGTTGGTGGATGGGGGTGGAAGATGATGGTGAGGACGTTCTCTTTCTCTCAAAGAAAATGGATCCTCAGTCGTCTCTCTCGTTAGCTTTCACCTTTGGAGACCTAAGACTGGAGGTGGAATACAGTGGGGGGTAGAAGCACACTGAAGAGATGGGCGTAGAACGAGAACTTTGACCTTCTCAGACCTCCCGACTCTTCCACGGGGCTCTGGGAACCTCTCCAGGTCAGAACCACAAGGTGGAAAGATTTCCCAGATCCGAACCCCCCTTCAAGTGGAGAGGGGTGGGTATTTATAGGTGGGGCCATCGTAGCTCTGATCCAGGTCACATCCTTACTCCCCACATCCGTAGCGATGACCGCGGGTCGCAGTCCTCGCAAGGTCGTGGTCTGTGGTTGAGGCACCTTCTGTGGTCGCAGTTTGAGGTCATGGATTCATCATGATCAAGGCGTAGTCCCTGGTCATGGTCAGCTCTAAAATTGTGGTAGTGACTTGGATCGCGGTTGAGCTGGGTTCCTAGACCGCGATCTTGGTGGAGGCAGATATTGCGGTCGAGGTGAGCATGGGTATGTCGATCGTGGGATCGATGTATCTCATTGGTTGTGGTCGCGGTGAAGGCCTAGGTACTTCAAAAACCCATGCATTGGGGAGAATTCTTTGGAGAATAGATGTCTTTTTTGGTTCGGTGCCTGCAAGTTCCAAAATTGGCTAGTTTGAGCAACTTTATCTATGAAAAGGTATAAATTACTAGAAGATAAGGAACATGGGATATTTAAGGCATATTAAGGCTATAGTGACGCAAAACCATAGATAAATGCTTACCATAAATACATAAATTTTGATGTTATCAGGTTGTGCGTGAGTGAGGACAAAGCATGCAGCTGAAGCATGTGGATGTTTGTGGGATGAGTGGAAATTCCTAAAACTTTACTAGAATCTTGGTAAATGATCCCACAAAAAACAATACCCTTCCTAATGTTTAGTCTTGCTCAATAAGATCCTACTTCATCATTGAATGCACTACATCAATTGTGACTCTCAATTTGAAATTATGGAAATGAATTTGAGTATTATGTACATTGTGACATCAAACTCTAATCTAATTAGGATTATTGATTAAATTGAAGTAATTAATGGTATTATATGATTCTCAAGCTTTTTACATCTGTTCTACTCCTTATAAGAAGCACATTGTCCAAATTTGAGATTAAATACACCTGTATACAGTAAGTTATGTTTACCCAAATTTTACACCCTAAGATTACTTCATTTCTCTTTTCTTTCTTCTCTATTTTCTTGTATTTTTATGGGCCCTATATTGGCCAATAGATCTACCTATTTTGGTTGCTCCCCATGCTAAGGTACACAGTGCATCTAGGAACCCCTTTAAACCCTCGATCAGCCGATGTTGCTTCTCAATCTAATAGACCTAGTGTTCCCTTCATCCTTGACCCAAAAAGAGAATTAGTGTTCCCCATGATTTGTCAATGACTATTACCCTCATTGAAATTAATCTCTCCTTACTTCCATTCACTTTTAACTTCTCTATCCAATACGACCCTAACTATGGTTGGATTAATGGCAAGAGGTGGCTTGGATGCCAAGAAATTAGATCCTTTCACATATGCCTCTGAACTTTACAAGCAGCAAACATCACAAAACTATAACCTTGATTTCCATTTTGTATATATAGCCTCTTCATTTTTTCCATAGCCACCTAGATCCTTATAATATTGTTCTACATGAAAAGAGCTCTTAAAGATCCTATTTTCACTCATTCCTGCTACTTCTTGTCATTTTTTGTTGCCGCAAGCGTGTGGCTGAGGCTTCAAGCTCTAGTCTGCCTCGAGAGATAATAAGTCTTCCCTTGACCTCATGAGGAACTAGCAAGGAGGACCAACCACTTATCAAGTTGTACGTCCCCCTTCACATATCCTCTCTTCCTCTCTATTGACCCGTGTTGCCTCACGATCTCATCCTGGCTTGATTAGGGAGATGACCTCCTGATCGTTGATTTATTTAAGGGTCAATCAAACCACTAGTAAAACTAGATGAAGTCTCATTCTCTCTCAAAGCTAGATCAATGGAGGAGAATACTATAAACCACAAGCTTACATATTGGATCACAATGGCCCCAACATCCAATTGGAATCAATTTTGTATGATTAACGCTATTTCTCTCTCACACACATAAGATATATAAAAAATGTTCTAGTTGAAGTTAATTAATCGAAAATGTTTCCTTACTCCAAAAAATGAGTTTAAATAGTCAATTTTGATTAGAAAATTTTGATAAATCTGAGGGAACTATTTGAAGAACTAAATATCATCTCCATTTTGTTGTGATCTTAAAATGTAATTCTTCATGATATTTGAAAATATTTAAATGGTCAAACCTCAAAATTATGACTTCTAACCTCTAGATCTAATCATATCGGTAACCTCATGTTTACTTGTAACCCTAAATATGAAGTTTTCCAATCTTAATCAATATAAAGACCTGGACATAAAATGTGATTTGAGTTATAGGGTTCATTAAAAATTATGTATGTCATTATTTACTAATGGTTGATGAACTATTGGATCTAGTTTCATGACTCAAGAACCAAATATCTAGTCATAATTGATATTTTTATAAATTAAAGAAAATATGTAGACCCAATTTTAACCACTAATTGGTGTCTATGATATGAAACTAGATTATTATCATAAAATCCTAATCATGTGTTTACTAATTTTAAGAATGTTCAAATCTTTGAATTTCCTCTTCTAAATATTTAAAACCATATTAGATAATCTAGAAGAACCCATGATTGAATCTTGACATCAAAACTCTTATAAATACAAGTGAACCTCTTCATATGATTTATGCTTAAGTCCTATTATGAACAAGGTGTTGACGATCCAAGGAATATGATAGTAAAAATGGTGTTGGAACTTGATACTATACTTTTATACTTGAAAGATTGGAATCTTAATCATAAATGTAATACCACACTCGTGTCTAGTAATCATACTTAAACACCTTAATCTTGGTACTTATGACCGCTAAATGTTGAAATCCCTATTTTGATGCACGTGTAATAATTTACATGCCAAGAGTTTTATAATCTTGAATTGGTTTTTGAAGATCTATACTTTGAATCTCAAAGGTACTCTATATCCTTCCATTGATCTTGATTGTGGTATTTCATGTTGTATAGTATATGTATGAGTCCCTATGCATGATTTTAATAATTGTTTGAGATATCTCATTCTTTGTTGATTTGTCTTTTGTTTTTTATATTTAAACTGATGAAATGTGAAACATAAATAAATTCCCATTACACAAAATCTCATTTTTGTCTGCACTTGTCTATATCTTGGAGTAAGGACACAACCTTGTTGAACGTGCATGTTCCTTAGACGAAGGGTGCAAGTGTTCATGTAATTGCTTGTATCTTGGAATAAACACACCATCAGAGGGTATCTTGGTATTCCTCAAGTGACCATGACCCATCTGGACCTATCTTGTGGATGATGGCCCTAAGATTGGCCTTGGTGGAGATGTCCTCTATAGTATAATGGAATCTAAAATTAAAGGATATTTTTTGTTGACAAAACAAGTTTCATGAGATTTGTTATGTTCTTACTATTATATTCATTTTTCCAAACATCATATTCTTCCAAACTTTCTACCTGAATTGGTTGTTTATAGCGTACCAATGGGTTTTCATTGGCAGTGCTTGATGTTATGATTTTAGGTATATTATGATAAGTTGTCAAGATTTTACTTCCTCTATTTTTATGTCTGTTGACATATTTGAACAAGTTTAACCAAACAAGAACTCTACATGGTAATCTTAAAGTAATTTCTATATAGTAGCTATCTAGTCAGTATATGTTCTTGTATATTTCATATATGTTTCCTTCAATACCTTTTTGTAAATTATTTTGGTTCAATACAAAGAAAAAAGATTTTGTTTTAATTATCATATATTTGTGTATGATCTTCTGGTCTCTCAGAGAGGGATTCTTCAACACCTTTAGCACTAGTAGTAGGATTGGGATTGGAATAACAATAATTCTGTGAAAAATGATTTCCCTAAATTTCTACATACTCAAGACTAACCCATAACACATAACATAATGAATAAATCGGTAGCAAGTATATTATGTGCACACTTTTTTAGTATACCATTTTAATAAAATTTCAAATATTTACATTTGAAAAATACTTTTTACAAAATGTTTATGCTAAATCCTGCTTCATGTTTGCATTTTGAAGTGGTGATATTTCCAGGTACCTAGTTTTTTCCAACAACAGGAGGACCTATTCTAACTATAAATCAACATACCTTTAATCTATTCACCTACATATATTTACTTAATCTTAGAGTTATACCAATTCGATTGCAACTTGCACTTGTACAATGATTCGTTTTCTTAGTGTGGATTCCACTATATTTTTGTTAGGCTGTTAACTAAAGTTATCACATTCCACATCTAGCCAAGAACTAAAAAATGATATAAATTTTATTAAAAATATTGTATTATGTTTATATAATGAGTCCATGTACCATTATCATCTTTTGATACATTCAAAGAATCAATGTTTGATGTAGGAATGATCAATCAAATGCTACTCCCGATTATAGTAGTGGAATCACATCCAAACATTAGTACTTATGAATAACATTTATCTTCCAATGAAATTATGATATTTAGCTACAAGTGAAGACTGGATATTATGTTCTTGAACTTATATCTAATAAAGTAGAGGCATACCATTGGTCATATTATATGAAACATCTTCTATTGTTTTTACAATGTATTTTTATCATGTTTGCTATATATTTCATGTATATAGTTTCTAATGTTCTCTCTTTGGATATCCAAAATATCCATGTTCAATGACCAAAATAGGAATAATTAAAGACGTGACTAACTATTGAATCAGATCATTATAGGGTACATTCATTTGAGAGTAGAAAGGGGGTAAGATGAGCAAAGTTGTATCCCACTATATTTGTTATGACTCCACAAAAGAAACTCAATCTGCTTAGCCTACATGTTCTTTTGGCAACATGAAACATGTTTGTTATCCACTACCAAAATGTTTTCTCTATGAATACAACACGTTCAATCATTTTTACAACTTAAATATGATAATGATCTTACTTGCACAAAATTGGTTAATTTAACACAACAGTTATTTCTATTTAGCCTTAAATTTATACACTGCCATTTTTTAATCTAGTATCTTAGACTATAAAATTCTTAAAATTTTCATTAAAATATTAAGTAAATTTGGTCGTAGATACAATATAACACCGAGTAAATTCCAAATGTCATTCCTTAGGCAATGAGTCCATTAATAAACCTAAATACAATTAATCTTCACTAAATAACCCTCCTTTACATTAAACAATTAAAATCTATATAAAAGAGCCTCTCAATTAAGTGATAATAGTCCTTTCATGAAAAAAAATCTCTTAAATCTTAAAATATAATACAAACTTCTAATATCACTCAACAGGGAAAGTATCTTTAATACAAATACTTTGAATATAATCGTTATAATAATATCTAAGAGTAACTAATAACTAATTAGTCATAAGAAGTGGAAGATAGCCATGTAGGAATAATTCATACACTTCAACTAACTATGTCAAAATTTGAGATCAAACGAATGTCATTTGACATAATCAACCATGAAAGAAGTTCTAAAGTTCAAAGACTCAAATGAAGTATTTATATTTAACGCGGTTGATATAGATGTAGATCCACATTTTAATAGCATCACATGCACTTTTTTTCTTTCCCACTAGAAATGGATCAGAAGGTGAATAGGGTTCGCTAGCCTTTGCAAATTCCTAACTGTAACAAGATCTTCTCCCTTTGCAAATGTTACAACCTGCTTTTCATATATATCGATATATTTGGATGCAAATAAATTATCGATAAGGATGTATTAGAAAGGTTGCATTTCTGTGTCTTTTTTATCAATTTTGGATTATGGATGCAATTTCTTCAAATAGAAAGGATTTTGTGTGTTTTGTTGTTTTTAATAATATACTATTATTTGAAAAATAATGATTTGGAAAAAAGAACTCAATAGACTAGAGGTTTCCAAAAGTAATGGATAATTGACTCGTTGATATATAATGATATCTAAGTTTACTTGAAATACAAGTTGAAGGGAACTTATTCGCTTAATTAGACCTCACCTTGCACCCGTCGTTGGGGGATACTACAATAAGAATACTTTCCAAGTTTGAGTAGATAGTGAGAAATTACATTCCTTAAACAATAAAAATAAGTAAATACATGCAAGGAAAGGAAAAGATAATTAACCTCCGTATTTTGTCATCAACTTTTTCCTGATATGAGATATAGTCAATATATGTTCCCTTCAAAATTTGGGACTTATTGGAGTTTCCTAAAAACTTGTAGACTTTTCAAAAGAAATAGATTAATTCAGAATCCTAGTTTCACTAGAATATAAATGTGATTTAAATGGATATAAACCTATCCTATGTCTGGAGCGTATCTGTGTGATAGGATCCCCTAACCTTTATTCTGACTTGTTGGATTATGATCAGATGATTAGAGGTCATCATCTACCTCCCAATACACCTTCGAAATAGTCTTTCTTTCCATGCCTGAGCCTATCTCTCTCTCCTCTCCGCCATTATCACTTAAACTAGTTCCATTAGAATAAGGAGAAGAAATTGAATCAAATGACATAAGCCACACACTCTATCATTGTGCAAATTGAGAAAACCCAATCCACAAGAAATCTAGAGAATTAGATTTCTCTAAATTCTCCTCTTCACATCCCCATCCAATAATAAGATGCCATTAGCACCCTTGACTTCTCGTTGTCCCCATAGAAACCATCAATTGGTCATCAAGCTCTATCATTGTCCCTATCAAGTTCCAACCCAGCTCCAATGCTCCACCACAACAGTTCTTATGCTCTAAAGCACCTCAAGACAATTGCTTTGTCCAAGAGCATCACAAGGATTCCCCTAAGGTGCCCAACACATTGGGAGGTGATGATTAAGCCCCATGCACCCCTTCCATATTTTTGGTGCTTGAAGTTGACAAAGCTTCACATAAACTGTGGCTCTGACCACGAAAATACATGGTGACTATTGGGATATATCTGACAGACACCGATGACATCTTTTGTGGCTTTAGTTTGCCGAATTTCCAAGTAATTTCCCTAGGTCTTCTCTCCACCTTTTCTTCTATTCTTCAATCCAAAACACTTGCTCTCGACCACATCCTACATGGTTCTTGGGCCGGTTGGCTTCAATGGATCCTGATGAAGATCCCTAAATCTTCTGTTGTGGCTGCCATGCCCCTAGAAGCCAACTCAACCATGGGTTGAATCCATGGTTGACAACCTACTTGGATGGTGTGAGAGGGAACAATCCCTAGGGCGATTAGAGTATCCTGCCCTCATCCATGTGACATAAGTTTCACAGTGTAACGGGCATATAAGTCTTTCTCCTAGGATATAAATCATAAATTTCACATGTGGATAATTAAGTATCCAGCTAGACATGGCAATATCTTATTGGTCATTATATATTTAATCTTGTAAAAATTCAGGACAGTAGATGGTATCTCGAATGATCATGAATATACAAACGAAAATGTTGAATAAGATGTGCAAAATCCACTATAATTGGTTTCATTACCTAAACTATCTTCAATTCTAAAAGTATATTGTAACTCATACTTTGATGATATTTAATGCATGGCATCCCTAAATTCATGAAATTGACAATCTCATCTTTATTAATTAATATTAATGAATAAAGTCTGATTAAATTCTATGAAAAAGTATAATTGGATCTAATCTAAGGTAAATATTTCACATATATATCAATATTTTCCTATGTCATAATGACTAGATATAATGCAGTCTGGGTTTGGGAAGCATAGCCCAAATGTAACCATAATTCAATCCAAAACCCTATTGTCATACCCAAGTACTATTTTGTGAAATAAGAGTAATACTTAAGTGTTAAACATTAATTATAGTTGATTGGTTAGTTGATTGAATCTACACTTGTTTGCTTAGATGTAAGTCATCCCTAAAGAAAGGGACATGGTTACTTGTAATAATTGGCTTATTGTCTTCTAATCTTTTCTCGAGTTTCATGTTGTATTGCAACTGAGATGTTTGGGAAAACTTTCCTTTGCATGCTAGTCAACTTACAAGGGCTCTCTAGCCTCTATGGATCCTACCTACGTTTTGGCTAAAGAAAAATACATATAAGATTTTCTCATCTCATGGTTTTTACTAGTCTACCATATTCTTCCCTCATCAAGCCCTAAGGGCCCATTAGAGGGACCTAGTCGTTCTAAACATCTCATGAGATTATAACTTGGTCTTTCCCTATAACCTATTTATGCATTATAACCTGGTCATGCTGGACATCTCATGAGATGTCTATGTTGGGTTTTGTGGAGGAAACATGCAGGACAGAAGCAACAAAATAAAATATATTTCCACGTAACCCGCAACAGGATCTCATCATCAATAATGTATTCAGAAAGAGTGTTTGCGGGATATACCTTGTGATGGAGCAAGTCCGGGGATGTCCCGCTGCACGATGGCATGCAATGCTCCTAGCTTACACATACCATACGTCTCTCTAATCCTCCGAATGCGCCATGGGAAGATCCAGTGGCGCTCCTTTTGTGAGGTGATGTACGCCACTCGTAGAGCATATGGATGGTTTTTGACGCCCTTCGATCGTAGGTGTCTCAGTCTGTGTCTCTACTTCATCCACACGGATGGACTGGAACTCCACATCTCACTTCCTAAGAAGGAAAGAAGGAGTAGCATGTGTGCGATGACATGCTAGCATCGCAATTCTCTCCTTTCTCTCCTGAGGATGGTGACGGCTAGGGTTTACGTACGTGAGTGTAAAATAAAAAGCCTTTCTCAGTATCTCATAAAGACATCGGTCGTCAAGCCCCTTGAAATAGGAAATGAAAGGAAGAAGGGTTTCCTAAATCCTTCGGTAAAGAGAAAGACTGTGTTAACTAAAACAGTCATAGATTGATTAGAGTATTCTGGATTTAATTAATTAACCAATTATTTGTGCTAATTGATTAATTAATATCCAAATCCATGCAATCAATCGAGGTGGCTCTATGGGCATACATACCAACAGACACCCACTGCACGTAGAGATCGTGAATCCAATTAATTGGCTCAAATATTTTTACATATTCCAATATTATTCTAATGGATTAAATAAACATTTTAGTAATCAATGTGATTTCAAACAATTCCAATCAAATCCACAATTATACTCCTATTCGAACATATCCTATACGAGTGACCTGATAGGCACCAAATTACATTGGCAGTGAAATCGATAATCATATTATGATTTCACAAGTAATGATTGGTATCTAGAAAGACTTCATTACCACCCAAGTAATTGGAGAAGTTGGAGAACAACTTAACCTATCATTCATGACTGGTGTTACAATGATTGTATAGTTCCTTTGTCGTTGATATCCTAATCAAACTCGAGTCATGGAACTGTCATCCTCTTCAATGTTCAATCCATGTTCCTTGAACTAGAGAAAATTGTCTAAGATATATGTCAGCTCAATATCACATATTGACTCACATCAGCATGGCCATGAATTTATCAGTCTTACTTATCAAGTGGCTAGAATATCAAACTCCTGTAGGAAGGATAAATTCCATGTACATCACTCACGGTCATCCCCATGTGTCACAGTGCACCCAAGAACCATATTTATGGCAATCCTTATTCAGGACCACAATGGATGATGTCAAAGTACACCGAACGACATGTGATAATTGTAGTGACTTTAGGTCTAAGAACCACAATCACCACCATCACTATGAGATGTAACTCTAACTACCAATCATGGTATCAATGTGTCACTCTCAAGGTGCGTCTGTACGATATACTATTCTCTAAAAAGTAATAATTAATAAAATCTCCCCAAGTAGGATTCGAACCTACAACCCCCAAGAGTGTCCTAAAGTTCCTCTGCTGAGGAAAAATCTTTCTTTTTTTTTCTTTATTTCCAACTTGTTAAAATTTGAATTTTTCATCCGTGAGTGAAACATGGAAATCATAAATATTGATTCCTGAAGGACTCTCAATATTCACTCCTAGTCCTCATTTATTTGGTTTGGTATCTCCATATCATGGCTAATGATATTCTTCCATCAACCAACATACATTCTAATCTTATATATTATTGATGTTTATGGATATTTCCACCATAAAAACTGATTAGGGACATGATAAGAATAGATACTCTTAGCATACATATGATCGCATTGTTTAGGTCATCAATTCAAAGACATATGTCATTCAATATATTATTTTGTAGATATCTATAAGTTTTTTGGTCATCTCACAATATAAAACACAAACATATAGATTAGAAACTTGCCTTTATTGATATGATCAATATAATATTACAAATTGTTTACATAGTATCCCATTACAATCATCAAATGATAGTTTCTATGGCCATTGATAACCTCCAATTTTGTGATGATATCTTAGTAATTTTCTTCAGTTTTCCACACTCTTTCTCAGATAAATTAGACATAATCCCTAGCTATCCTCTCTTATTGCAAATATACTGTTAGATTAACTTTTCTCCTTTTTACATACAGAAAAAGACACAAAAAAATCACAAAAGACTCAACCTATCCCAAGACCACATGAAGCCTACTGATCCCAAGACCGCACGGACTCACACAGTCCCAAGACCGCATGAAGCCAACCGGTCCCAAGACCGCATGGACTCACACGGTCCCAAGACCGCATGAAGCCAACCGGTCCCATGACCGCATGGAGTCACACAGTCCCAAGACCGCATGAAGACAACCGGTCCCAAGACCGCATGGAGTCAAACGATCTCAAGACCGCATGAGTCCAAACGGTCTTGGGGTCCAAACGGTCTCATAGTCCAAACGGTCTCGGAGTCCAAACGGTCTCGGGGTTTAAACGGTCTCAGAGTCCAAACGGTCTCGGGGTCCAAACGGTCTCAGAGTCCAAATGGTCTCGCGGTCCAAACGGTTTTGGGGTACAAACCGTATCAGAGTCCAAACGTTCTTCAAGACCGTTTGGACCCAAAACTGACCAAACCGTTTGGACTTCACTTAAGTCCTATAAATAAGACCCAAGGGGTCCTCCCAAAAGGAGGAAGTTTTCAGACGCCCAGAGGCTGCCTCTACTACTCCAGAGCTATTCCAACCTCCATCCCCCGCCCAAAGGCTGTCGGTCTAAGATTCACACTCCATCCTAAAGTTGCTTGCTCTCTCTACGCCAAAGAAGGTGGGAAGAGGAGACCTCATCATCGAGCAACCTGTGAAGTTTGAATATCGTCACTCTCTCTTTCCAAGGGGTTGACTTTCCTCTCTCCTTTGTGGGGATGACATTCTCTCTCTCTCTTCTCGCCTCCTTCTTTGTCCTAGCTATGAGCAAGTAGTCTCTTTCACTAGGGTATGGGGAGTAGCCCCGCTACCCATGTTTTCATTTCATGTAATGTAATCAATAGTTTGCAATATAGATATGCTTTCTTTTTAGTTCAACATCAATCGTTTAATGAATGCTTTTTGCTTGATCACCAACTTGTGTTATCTTTTATCTTTTAGTATGAATTGTCTATGTTTGTATCATTAGATTCGAATCTCGATTGAATGTTGGTTTTTGATGCATGTATCCACCATGCATCTGTTTCGGTATCTAGGAGTGTTTTTAAGAAGTGGAGTAAACTCACTTCCTTGTTGTACTTCCATACTATGAAATGGAATCAGTTGACGTATGAAAGTACAACCTTGGTAAGTCGAGGAACACACTTTGCGAAGGGAATGATGTAAAGTAGGTGACCATTCGTTTGCGGATGGCTGGCAATGCAACATTCCCACACTTCTCGTAGTTAGTTCTCTGAAAGGAAACTAAATCTACAAAGATACTAATTGTTTAGACTCTTATTGCAGGTTATGTTTTATGTTGCATGTTTTGATCCATGTGTAGTGGAGGTGAAAGCCGATTACATCCTAGTGGCTCCTTATCATTGTTTAACATCCTTAAATTTACTTACTTGCTTTACTTCACTTGCTCTTAGTTTAAAAACAACCAAACCAACCTTTTGATTTTAATACCAACTATTAAGAGATTAAGTGAAATTCTAACATTTTCCATCTCGTTGCTCCCAACAAGACCATTGTCCCGTGGATTCGACCCTTAACTATACTACGATAAGACTTCCACGTATCTTAGCATACATGGGTGGAGTTCTCGATCTAGTATAAGCAAGGCTAAACTTAAAGACTTACCATCTTTAGGATTTTTAGTGGTGCACGCAATTCCACGTGAGTGGAAGCTCCATCAAAAATTAGCGTCATTGTCGGGGACAACGGAACGTTTTAATTTAAATTAACTATCTTGCTAGTTGGTTAGGGTTTTACATTTTCTTTTAAGCATTAGCCCATATCTTCTTGAATTCATCATATCTCCTTCTTCATCTAAAAGGTGTGTTTCTTTCTCTACTCAGGTAGAAGACGTGTATGCAACAATCGCATAACCTCGGATTCTCCCCTGATGCAGAGTACGACTCTGAGGTAGAGAGAAGTTTCCACCGCCGCATCAGACTTAACCGCCAAAGAGCCAGGCACATGGCTGAAGATCAACGCCAAGCTACATTAGTTTTGGAAAGGGTCAATGCCGCCATAGCCGCTCAGAGAGCGTAACTCATTACTGACACCCATGCTTAGATTCAAGAAGAGATCCGAGCTGAAGAACAGGCCCGCATCTGAGCTGAAAACAAAGCAGCTAACCAAGCTACCCAGCTAGAGCTAAGAAATAAGAAATTGAGGGACTATGCCGTACCTAAGAATTATGAAGACAATCATCTAGTTCGGCCACTGATCATTAACATACCCAACTTCAAAATCCAAACACAATGGATTCAAATCATGCAATGCATCTCATTCTCTGGTGGATCTAGAGATGACTACATGGATCACTTGAAGAGATTCAAGTCACTCTGCCGACTTGTCCCACAGGCTGGAGTTTCCTTTGACGCAATAATGTTACATCTTTTCCACTTCACTCTGTCTGGAAGGGCTCTAAGTTAGTACAATTCGCTTGATAGGGAGCCAATCATCACCACCTGGGCACCCTTGGAAGAAAAATTCCTAGAGAAGTTTTCCCCCCCTTCGTTAACTTATAAAATTAGGGGGCAGATCAACCACTTCGCCCAACTTCCCAGAGAATCACTCGCAGAAGCATGGGAAAGGTTCAAGGATCTTCTAAGAAAGTGTCCTCATCACGACATCTCCCAAAATCAATTAATAGAAACGTTCTATAGGGGAGTGAGTAATGACATCAAGCAATTTCTGGATTACTCATTTGGAGGAAATTTTATGAGAAAGAACTAGGGGGATGCTTGGAAAATCGTCACACTTGGAGCTGAGAATCAATCTAATTGGGGACGATCATCTGACAAGGGAGTCCTCAAGGTTTATAAAGCTAAGGAATCAATGGAAATGAAGGCTATTGCTGAAGCTCTAAAGACCATAGCTCATAAACAACAGGCTCTTGAAACTTCACTTTGCGAATATGATAAGAAGAAAAACCCTCAAGTCCAACAGGTTAAAGCTGCCACAGGGACATGTGACGCCTGTCACACATCTGATCACCCAACTCTGTCATGCGGTTTGCTTTACAATGTGATGATGGATATGCACCCACCACAACAGCTGTACGAACCAATCATCGAACGCTATGAAGAGCAGATGTCCGAACAAGTTAATTCCATTCATTCCATACCGGGACAAGTTTACTATAATCCAAATCAACCAAGAAACCATCCAGGTTTTCAATACTGAAACCCTGCAGGGACTGCCAACCTGCAACACCAGACACAAGGCGGATCCTCCAATAGGTTGCCACCTGGATTCCAAACCAACTTTAATCAAAATCAAGGTGTTACAACCCCAAATTTTGGGTTCCTTTGGTGAGAAATATAATTTCTCATATTAAAGATATTTGGACAAATAATGATATAAATTGTTGTGAATAAATGGATTTCGTTTAAAATAGCCTTGTTGTTTGATTTGTGGGCTTTATTGGCAATTGGGCCCGATAACAAGGAAATTGAATTAGTAAACGAATAATTGAGTTTTTGAGAAAAGAATGATGTGGAAACCTCTAGAAGGCAAATCCAAAGAGGGATTTCGTACCTCTTGGGTTCCTTGGATTCCAAGGAGTCCAAATTTGCAAGGAAAAACAATAATAAAAGAAAAGATTAATAAAGTATTTCTTTATTAAGAAAGAAATTGAAAATAATGATAAAATGTGGAAAACAAGTGAAAAGAGGTATAATTGAGTTATCCTTTGTGGAATTTCGTATTCCAATGATTTCTAATGTTAAAGGGAATACCAATGATGAAAATAAAAGAGAAATAAAGAAAGATTCTCAAAAAGAGAATTATTTTAATAAGATATAAACATGATAATGGGAAATAATAAAGAATGATGCATTTAGATGCATCTAGAAGGATAATGAGTGTCCAATAAAAAGGATTTCGAAATAATAGAGTACCTTGGGATCCAAGGAGTCCCAATGAAGAAAGAGGAAAGAGATAATACCAAAATTTCAAAATAAAAGGATAAGGTGATACATTCTTAATGAATTTTGTGAATTTGATAAAAGGAAAGTATTTTCCTATTAAATGAAAATAGATTTTCGTGCCATTAGAATAAAGGGCAAGTTTTAAGAGAATGAAAGAAGTAATTTTCGAAATTCTAATATTTAAAGAAAAAGGAATATCTAAGAGATGATGAAGAGAGAGAAGGTTGTTTTAATAATAGGAAAATGAGTTTACATGTTGGAATATGACTTGGTTGCTTGATGGGAAAGCAGTCTGGGATGGGGATACCCTCCCCTATAAGAGAGGTAGAGCCCAGGATCGAGTTCAGAGAGATCCCATGTCTCCCACTTTCTTCCTCATCTTCTTGATGCTTTCCTACGTTCAAAACCCTAATGGAAAGGAGGGATCTAAACCTGAAGCAATGGAGGTTTAGTTGATGGTCTTGATGGAGGAAGGAAGCCTCCACGACGACCTAGGAAGGATTGGATGAGCAAACCCGTTCTCCTATAGGTCGATAGGCTGTTGTAAATGCAGCAGCAAGTGCGGCCGTTTCTCCCTCAAGCATGGCCATGACGGTCACGACCTGGGGGTGCCTTGAGTGCGCCTAGGTTCTGCGAGGCTGGGGCAGCCATGGGAGGCGACCCTCGAGCCTTAGGGGAGGAGGATGAAGGACCGCGGACGGATGCACATAAGCGTCCAGTTCCAGATCAACCCTGCTCCAAACTAGCCACTATGGCTGAGGACTGAGGGCACGGGGAAGAGCACAGGGGCTGTACAGAGGTCAGGGAAGGAACCAGCATGGCTTGAGGGTCCGTAACTGGGAGCACGAGCCGCCCCTAGGGCTGCGCTCGGCGACTAGGGCAGCAGCCGTCGGGCTGCCCAAGGTAGAAGAAGGGTAGATGCACGTTGGTCCATTTTGCCCCTCTGTCGGCTGAAGTGTCTATTACTTACGAGGGGGCAAAGATGTCATTTAATTATGTTTCCAATACAACATTGCATGGGAAAAGATGACGTGGCAGATTCCGATTGGCTCAAGTAAGTGCTTCTTGTTAAATTCATATCTCCTTAACCGTAGCTCGGATAGATGCGCTTTATACATGAATTTTGCTCAGAAAATTGGGAGGAATCGAAATAAAATATAGTTGAAGCCTAATTCTGCTTGCAATTCGAAAAGTAGTATAAGTTATTTTCTTTAATGTTATGATGATTACGAAACCCTATTTTAATGTGTTTAATGTGATTAGGAGAGTTTAATTGATGATTAAAGTTGATATTAGCCTGTTAATGATAAAAAGAAACATTAAGAATAAAAAGGATGAACTTTGCACATAATTCGGTTAATTTAGAGTTTATGTGCATAAATAGGCTTTAATGGGCCTTGAAACCCTAATGTTGGTACTTAGGAATATTAATGACTTTAATTGTTCGATTTCATGGTTATAATCTATTTCGAACATTAAAAGTGGTTAATTTGTGGATAAATACCCTAAAGGTAGTAATTAGGGTTTTCTCATGAATCAAGGTAGAATTAATGATTAATAACTTTCATATGAGTAATAGAGCATAATGAATTACAAATTGATGATAAATAAGCATAATGGTCTTGTCATGGATTAAAAGGATAAAATGACAGTTTAATGAAAGATAAGTTTAATGGGTTTAATTGATGGACAATGATGCCTTTAATTCAAAAATAAGGTTAAATTTTGTGAAGGGATAACCTTAATATCTTTTGTGAATAATTAGGATTTAAAATAGTGAAAGATGAAAGGAAACCCTAATTGCAAAAGAAGCCCTAAAAGTGAAATAGTAACCCTAGGGATTGAATAGGTCTATTAGACTTGGATACCATGATCCATGATAGAAAATATTGGATGTTTGTTTCAGGATCTTATTGAATGCTTGCTTGCCTATTGTTGATTGGACTATTCTGTCTCAAATCTGCATGTACAGTTATGTGGTTACGCTTATGACTACCCGAATTAGTTTTCTGAGATTTTATCGATGTTTCCATCGTGGATTTAATTAAACTGTTGGTTGTATTTAATTCATGCAAAGTATAATGTGAATATGACTATCACATAAGAAATATGCCTACTAGCTCAGATCCTAGTCCCCTCTGTAGCTTTATAGATTGACCTAGTAAATGGCTACCAATGAGGGTAGGTCCATCAGGTCATTAAATGACTTAGCAAATGGATACCAATGGGGTAGGTCCATCAAGTCATCATGAGTCAGGGATTGGTCTACCTTTGGGTAGGACCATGCAACTCCATAACCCTAGGTATTGGCTACCTGTGTGGTAGGGCCATGGGGGTAAGGATCTACTATATGAGAGAGGTGGTATCCATGTCCACTGCAGGGACGTTACTGAGAAAGGGGATAGGCAAGGATTGAGTAGTATTGCTTAAAACGTAATCTTGGTTGTTAAATGATATTTGGTTGTTTACATTGTTAACATAGTTGCACAATTATTGTTTCCCCCACATACCAGCTTCGGCTGACCGACGTTTTGTTTGTCGGCGCTTTAGGTACAAATGAAAGAACAAACAGTAAAGTGGCATATGTGGAATTGAATGAGAAATAACATGCACAGGAGGATTAGTTAGACTAACATCTTAATGGATAGAAGTTTAGAAATCCCAATTTTCCAAGGTAAGAAAAGTTTTATTTTATACCTGTTTTCAGTTTAGTTGGTAAAGTTTATTAATTATTACTAAGTAATTGTCGAACCTTTGATCCTGTTAATTGGATAAGGGCACCGACCTTTCAGTCTCCCTTAATTGGGAGTTACCGGGAGGCGGGGCCGTTACAATTGGTATCAGAGCGAATGTTCCTCACTTAATCTTTAATAATTATTAAATCTTACAAATTCTATAGAACCCAAGGGAGTTATTAGAGGATTATCCGAAAGACAGAGGTGTCTAGAAAAGGATCACGACCGGGGGCTGGCAATATTTTCCTCCGCACCGCTAGTCGGAATATGAAGACTCCCGGATCCGTGTGACTGCCTGGCCAAAGTCTTAGGGTATGAATTGAAATAAGATACCTTTAGGACTCTCTCATCTTGTTCATCCCTTCTCAACTCAAATTCTATTAAGGACCTTAAGGATTAGGGTTTTCTCTCTTCTCCTCACCCTCTTGAGGTATGGGTAAGGTTGCTAAGGATTAAGGAATCCTCCACCAAATTAATAAAAAGCATGTAAATAAGATGTCATGGACATAAGCTTAATAGAGTAAGCGTAAAAGGAATAGATACATGCTTAGGTCGTATGACACGAGTTGTCATTGCCCTCAGGAGAGACCTAAGGATAGAACTCCTTGGTAGGAGGATGAGTAGAGAGAGTTAGTCTTGGAGGTAGAGACCTCCATTAAAGGTAGAGACCTAGCACATCCTTTGAGGATGGTAACCCTAACCCTAAGTGAAGGTTAGAGAGAGAGATGACATGATGAGTTAGATGTCATGATTGGCCGAGTGTCTGGTTGGACATGCCTTTGGGATGCCATAAGAGGGTAGATGACCTAGTACCTTGGTGAGCCAGCCCTAGAGAGGGTCGTGCATGCCATAGCAAAGGATAGCTCCGTCGTGGATGAGGTTAGAGAACCTATAGTTACCCTATGGGCTTAGGCAAGTAGGGTATAGCTTGATGAAATCCTAGTTAACAGATCATGATGGATGGCTTATGAAAGGGGTATGGATGCTCTTGAGCCAAACATGAGTTGAGCATAGGCTTCAACCACATAGGGGTATGCTTGTGAGCATGAGCCTTCATGGAGAAGGGACCTCTTATAGAGAGGTTGGTTGTAGTATTATCTCTGGAGAGAGAGTCGAACTTAGGTAAGAAGTTTGGAAGCCTAATACCCCGAAACATAAAGGAACAATGGGGAGTTGAGGATGATGCTTTTGGTACCTATGTGCCTATGGTATAGGTAGTACCTGTTGAGATGAGACAAAGAGTGCCTTAGACCCCATGGAGGTTTAAGTAACTAGTTGAGAGGCTTTATACCTAGTTGGTTGTTCTGGAAGAGGACTCAACTCCGAAGTGTTGCTCAAGTAGAAGGATCATGGAAGTACATGACATACCTTGGACATGCTTGATTCGTGGTTAAGAAATTGAGCATGCAAATTGGATACCCAAAGGAGAACATAGGGTTCCTAGGCCTAAGAGGGGAAGTAGTGTACCTGATGCTCATGATAAGATTTGAGTCTCTATAGTTTCGAGCATGGTACTCCTCATGTGTAGAGGTAAAGGAAACCCCTTAAGTTAAGGGTATGGTTGATGAATCCCTCACAACTAAGTTGATGACACGAGAAGGTATAATCTCAATCCAGCATTGAGGAAAGAGAATAAGTATGACCTAGCATAGTTAATAGGTGGTCTGCTTGTGCCTTAGTAGTTGTTGGGTTAGGCATGCTCATGAGAATGTAAACCCTAAGGATTCTTGTGACCTTTGTTATCAAGGTGTAGTTTCCTCCCATCCTGGGAGAGCGACCCTTTGGTAGGGAGTTTACCAGTTTGGTTGGTGTTGAGGAAACCTAAGGAGGTTTCATAGGATCTTGAGAAGCTAGGTGAAGAGTACATGGCATGAGAATGAACCTATAGACCCATAGATAGCCATATCTATGTTCATGCGGATGTGTTGCCATGGAGGTAACCGGTATGGGGCCTGACCAAGATAGGCAGGTCGCCATGATCCCTATAAAAGGATGAAAGTATGTCGTGAATACAGAGAGAGATGATGAAGGCTTGGGTAAGGTTCTAAGTTGGACATGTACTATGTTAGAATCCTAAGTCTATCCAAGGGTCAGGTAGGGATAAGACTGATGGAAGAAGGAGTCACCTAATTCCCTAGTTGCACATGACCATGGGGTCGGGAGGTAACAACTATCATTGTCTGAGGGCCATGGGTTAGGAGATTGATCACCTTCATGAACTCATGGGACCCAAAGGGCAGATGAGTAGGGCACTCTCTGATGCATAAGGGAAAAGGGTTGACCCCAAAAGTGCCGGCTCCCTATAGACCTAGAGGAGATGACCTACGATTATGCCTGGACCTAGTAAACCTGAGACCAGTTTTCCCTGGATATCATGATGTTTGTGATATAGAGACATAAGCTGCATGTTTCAACTTGGATTTGAAAGTGTACGGACAAGGTGGGTTGTACCATCTCTACTCTTGGAACAAGAAGAACTCTGTATTTGGACTGCAGCCAAATGCTTATTTCTTCTTGTTATGGGAGTGAGAGTTAGGACAGTACACATGCCTTACACCAAGGATAAAGATGATGTAAGTTGGAACGTAGCTACAAGGTATGATGATAGAGATGAAAACATACCTTAGTCAAGTGAATGATACATGGATGGTTCGCAAACACTAAGAGAGGTAGTGTAGTCAGATTATGAGGATGTTTTATCAGGAACTATGAGGAATTTGCAAGTTAACCAAAGTCGAGTTCAATCACAGTGAGGATGAGCTCAGAGCTTCTTGATAGACTTAGAGCTTGAGATGAGATGATAAGTATAATACATGGAGGTGTATGTTACCTAACACCTAAGAAGTGGTAATGAATGCTCTGGGTGAGATATAGTGCCTAGTTTAGCTGGAAGCTAGAAGAAGTTGAGGTTTTTCGACTAACCCTATGTTTGGAAAGAGGATGTGTTTTGGCTAACACACGGAAGGAATAAGATATGTTGAACAAGTTAACAGTTGTTTGGGTAGCCAGTTTAGTCATTGATGTAGTAAAAGGATGGTGATAGAACCTCAGATACACTTCTTTGGATAGGAAGGTAATAAAACCCTTTTGAGAGTGGTTTAGGGTTTCTGAGGTATCAAGCTTGAGGAATCATAACAATACATGAGGACATGATATACCTTGGTACTACAAAGATAGTAAGTGATGGCAGCATTCTGGATGCTTAAAACAAAGTTGCATGTAGCATGTGGCCATGCAAGCCAGGAGGTGAAGGACGAACACCATTAACCCAGTGCATGGATATAAAGTATAATGAGTTCCCGAGAGGGAATGGGAGTTCATCATTATGGATGATGTGAGTTTCTCCTAGACCAAGAAGGTCGAGATACAATATGGGTTATGGTTGATCGCCTTACCTACATGACATGAGAAAGAAAGGAGTATTGTCAAGAGATAGATTAGGTTGAACTAATTAAGAGAGAAAGATGGTTCAACTGCACCATGATGCGAGTTCAAAAGTTCTTGGGTATGACCAAGGTTCACTTCCATGAGGTGGAAGTAGATACATGAAGAACTCAAAGATAGTACAGTTTATCACCCCTTACTAATGGTTAGTATGATCCAGATTAGAGGGTCTGATGAGAGCGTGTGTGCTCATTCAGGGTGATACAAAGAGACAGTTATTAAGATGTGATGTTAACCACCATAGCCTTTATCGGTATGCAAGAAGTTCTATAAGGAGGTGGTGTTGATCACCACTTCATTATGATGTTGTTGGTGAAAAAGGCCTTACGAAGGTCAGAAAAGAACCACAGTGTGTGCAGATGAAGTCGCTTGAGCATACAATGGCTGAGAGAGAGCCCAAGGGTGACATGAGTCACAAGCAGATGCAAAGCAGACTGACATGCAGTTCACTGTGGGGGAATATATGATGTGAAAATCCGACCCCTCTAAGCTACAACCGAGAAAGCTTAGTCCCCGATACATGGGTCCATTTGAGATGGATTGGTGGAGATGGTTGTGTTTAGCCTTGCCCCTCAGGATAACATGATGTGTATGTATTCCACGAGTCCGATCTAGAGCACTATGTGAGGTACCCAAGCCATGTGTTGAGCCCTAAACTTATTCAGCTTTTGAGAGGCTGAAATGTCTGAGTCACCTATGAGGGTACGATATACCAAGGTAAGAAAGAACTCAGATGGAAGAAAATGAGATGATGAAAGTTCTTGGGAAGTACCATGGAAAGGGTGAAGCAACATAAGAGCCATGATGGACACATGAAAGGCTTATCATGTTTGTTTGTTTGCTTGATAGAATTTTGAGGGCAAAATTCTCATAAGAGGGGAAGGATGTTACAACACCAAATTTTGGGTTCCTTTGGTGAGAAATGTAAATTCTCATATTAAAGATATTTGGACAAATAATGATATAAATTGTTGTGAATAAATGGATTTCGTTTAAAATAGCCTTGTTGTTTGATATGTGGGCTTTATTCGCAATTGGGCCCGATAACAAGGAAATTCAATTAGTAAACGAATAATTGAGTTTTTGAGAAAAGAATGATGTGGAAACCTCTAGAAGGCAAATCCAAAGAGGAATTTCATGCCTCTTGGGTTCCTTGGGTTCCAAGGAGTCCAAAGTTCCAAGGAAAAGCAATAATAAAGGAAAAGATTAATAAAGTATTTCTTTATTAAGAAAGAAATTGAAAATAATGATAAAATGTGGAAAACAAGTGAAAAGAGGTATAATTGAGTTATCCTTTGTGGAATTTCGTATTCCAATGATTTCTAATGTTAAAGGTAATACCAATGATGAAAATAAAATAGAAAAAAAGAAAGATTCTCAAAAAGAGAATTATTTTAATAAGAAATAAACATGATAATGAGAAATAATGAAGAATGATGCATTTAGATGCATCTAGAAGGATAATGAGTGTCCAATAAAAAGGATTTCGAAATAATAGAGTACCTTGGGATCCAAGGAGTCCCAATGAAGAAAGAGGAAAGAGAGAATACCAAAATTTCAGAATAAAAGGATAAGGTGATACATTCTTAATGAATTTTGTGAATTTGATAAAAGGAAAGTATTTTCCTATTAAATGAAAATAGATTTTCGTGCCATTAGAATAAAGGGCAAGTTTTAAGAGAATGAAAGAAGTAATTTTCGAAATTCTTATATTTAAATAAAAAGGAATATCTAAGAGATGATGAAGAGAGAGAAGGTTGCTTTTATAATAGGAAAATGAGTTTCCATGTTGGAATATGACTTGGTTGCTTCATGGGTAAATAGTATGGGACGGGGATACCCTCCCCTATAAGAGGGGTAGAGCCCAGGATCGATTTCCAGAGAGATCCCATGTCTCCCACTTTCTTCCTCATCTTCTTCATGCTTCCCTACGTTCAAAACCCTAATGGAAAGGAGGGATCTAAACCTGAAGCAATGGCGATTCAGTTGATGGTCTTGATGGAGGAAGGAAGCCTCCACGACGACCTAGGAAGGATTGGATGAGAAAACCCATGCTCCTGTAGGTTGGCAGGCTGTTGTAAATGCAGCAGCAAGTGTGACCGTTTCTCCCTCGAGCATGGCCATGAAGGTCATGACCTGGGGGTGCCTTGAGTGCGCCTAGGTTATGCGAACCTGGGGCAGCCATGGGCGGCGACCCTCGAGCCTTAGGGGAGGAGGATGAAGGACCGCAGACGGCTGCACGTAATCGTCCAGTTCCAGATCAACCCCGCTCCAAACCAGCCACTATGGCTGTGGGCTGAGGGCACGGGGAAGAGCACAGGGGCTGGACGGAGGTCAGGGAAGAAACCAACATGGCTTGAGGGTCCGGAACTGGGAGCACGAGCCGCCCCTAGGGCTGCGCTCGGCAGCTAGGGCAGCAGCCGTCGGGCTGCCCAAGGTAGAAGAAGGGTAGATGCGCGTTGGTCGGTTTTGCCCCTCTGTGGGCTGAAGTGTCTATTACTTACGAGGGGGCAGAGACATCATTTAATTATGTTTCCAATACAACATTGCATGGGCAAAGATGACGTGGCAGATTCCGATTGTTAAATTCATTTCTCCTTAACTGTAGCTCCGATAGATGCGCTTTATACATGAATTTTGCTCAGAAAATCGAGAGGAATCTAAATAAAATATAGTTGAAGCATATTTCTGCTTGCAATTCGAAAAGTAGTATAAGTTATTTTCTTTAATTTTATGATGATTACGAAACCCTATTTTAATGTGTTTAATGTGATTAGGAGGGTTTAATTGATGATTAAAGTTGATATTAGCCTGTTAATGATAAAAAGAAACATTAAGAATAAAAAGGATGAACTTTGCACATAATTCGGTTAATTTACAGTTTATGTGCATATATAGGCTTTAATGGGCCTTGAAACCCTAATGTTGGTACTTAGGACTATTAATGACTTTAATTGTTCGATTTCATGGTTATAATCTATTTTGAACATTAAAAGTGGTTAATTTGTGGATAAATACCCTAAAGGTAGTAATTAGGGTTTTCTCATGAATCCAGGTAGAATTAATGATTAATAACTTTCATATGAGTAATAGAGCATAATGAATTACAAATTGATGATAAATAAGCATAATGATCTTGTCAAGGATTAAAAGGATAAAATGACAGTTTAATGAAAGATAAGTTTAATGGGTTTAATTGATGGACAATGATGCCTTTAATTCGAAAATAAGGTTAAATGTTGTTAAGGGATAACCTTAATATCTTTTGTGAATAATTAGGATTTAAAATAGTGAAAGATGAAAGGAAACCCTAATTGCAAAAGAAGCCCTGAAAATGAAATAGTAACCCTAGGGCTCAAATAGGTCTATTAGACTTGGATACCATGATTCAGGATCTTATTGAATGCTTGCTTGCCTATTGTTGATTGGACTATTCTGTCTCAAATATGCATGTACAGGTATGTGATTACGCTTATGACTACCCGAATTAGTTTTCCGAGATTTTATCGATGTTTCCATCGTGGATTTAATTAAACTGTTGGATGTATTTAATTCATGCAATGTATAATGTGAATATGACTATCACATAAGAAATATGCCAACTAGCTCAGATCCTAGTCCCCTATGTAGCTTTATAGATTGACCTAGTAAATGGCTACCATTGAGGGTATGTCCATCAGGTGATTAAATGACTTAGAAAATGGCTACCAATGGGGTAGGTCCATCAAGTCATCATGAGTCAGGGATTGGCCTACCTTTGTGTAGGACCATGCGACTCCATAACCCTAGGTATTGGCTACCTCTGTGTTAGGGCCATGGGGGTAAGGATCTACCATATGAGAGAGGTGGTATCCATGTCCACTGTAGGGACGTTACAGAGAAAGGGGATAAGCAAGGATTGAGTAGTATTGCTTAAAACGTAATCTTGGTTGTTAAATGATATTTGGTTGTTTACATTGTTAACATAGTTGCAAAATTATTGTTTCCCCCACATACCAACTTTGGCGGACCGACGTTTTGTTTGTCGGTGCTTTAGGTACAAATGAAAGAACAAATAGTAAAGTGGCATATGTGGAATTGAATGAGAAATAACATGCACAGGAGGATTAGTTAGACTAACATCTTCATGGATAGAAGTTTAGAAATCCCAATTTTCCAAGGTAAGAAAAGTTTTATTTTATACCTGTTTTTAGTTTAGATGGTAAAGTTGATTAATTATTACTAATTATTTGTCGAACCTTTGATCATGTTAATTGGATAAAAGCACTGACCTTTTGGTCTCCCTTAATTGGGAGTTACCAGGAGGCGGGGTCGTTACACAAGGGAATCCCAGAAATAACTTCCCAAGATCCAACTACCCTAGAAACCCCTCCGCCTACTATCAATATACACATCCTCCTCTGCACCCACAATAGCACCCTCAGTTGCAGCAACCTCAGTTAGCACCGCCTCCGCAACAACCACATCAAGGACAACAACAACTCACTCAGAAAAATGCCCCCTCCCAGTCAATAGACGAGATGACTTTGATAAGGCAGATGCTACAGTCCCAACAAACCATGCTCGCTAATCAGCAAGCTCAGCAGAAGGCGGTGGAGACCCAACTGGCAGAAATCACTGCCCAACTAAAACCACCAGCAGGCACTTTTGCAGGACAACCTGAGTCAAACCCTAGACACGACCAGATTAGACCAGAGCAGTTGAATGCCGTTACTACAAGATCTGTACGCACCCTTCACGAAACTATGAGAATCACTCATTATGATGATGATACACCTATCCTTATGCCAAATGCAAGCCCAAACCTAGGAACTAAGAAGACCACAGAGAACACGAGAGGCAAAGAAAAAGAACAAGCTTCCAAAGAGCTAGAAATTCCTCAGTATAAACCAAGGATACCATACCCAGGAAGATTGAGAGAGACTAATATGGACACTAGGTTCCAAAGATTTAAGGAGGCGATGAAGAAACTCTATATCGACATCCCGCTCCTCGATGCTCTCTCTGAAGTACCAACTTGGGCTAAGTATCTAAAAACTCTGCTATCAAGGAAATACATTACTGAAGAACAAGATACAGTCAAACTGGCTCAGACCACCTCCGATATCATTCTCAATAAGATGCCCAAGAAAAAGAAGGACCCTGGTTCTTTCAGTATTCAGTGCTATATTGGAAATGCTTTGAGCAAAAAGGGATTAGCTGACTTAGGGGCTAGAATATCAATTATGCCCTATTCCATGTGTAAAAGATTAGGCTTCACTGACTTGCTACCCACTACGATGACAATTCAGTTAGCTGATTCCACTATCACTGCACCTCTAGGAATTATTGAAGATATTCCGGTCAGGATAGGCAAAGATGCCTATGTCCCATGCGATTTTGTCATTATGGATATCAAGGAGGATCTGAGATACCCAATAATATTTGGCAGACCTTTCCTCGCCATAGCCAGGGCACTTATTGATGTTGAAGCTGGAACGATCATTCTAAGACTGGGAAAAGAAGCAATTCAATTTTGGCTTCTCAACAGCATGAAAGGTCCCAACATTCAAGAGGAGGTTTTTCTCTTAGATGCAATACACCAAATGTCCCAATTGGAAATATCCGAGCCATCTGATGAGTTGGAAAATGTTCTGACAAATCCAGAATTCAAATTTTCAGCAAATGAATTTGTCCAACAATGTTTGCAACACTTAGAGAAAGATGAAGAAGCGCCGACATCCACCTTTGAGGAGCTCAAATATGTCACCATTTTAGAAGCAATAGAAGAACCCAAGGCCCCCGAGTTGAAGATTTTACCAACGGGACTTAAACACGTCTTCTTGGACAAAGACAAATTATGTCCAGTCATCATCAGTTCCACCCTGACAGAAAACCAGGAAGAAAGGCTTCTTGTTGAGCTGAAGAAACACAAGAAAGCCATTGGGTACAAAATAACTGACCTGACAGGTATAAACCCAGCCTTATGCATGCATAGACTACCCATGGTCGAAGAATTCAAGCCATCAAGAGAACACCAGAGGAAGATGAACCCCAATCTTAAAGAAGTGGTTCGCCTTGAAGTCCTCAAATTGCTGAAAGCCGGCATAATTTGCCCAATTTCAGATTCCCAATGGGTCAGCCCTGTCCAAGTGGTACCCAAAAAGGGAGGAACCACTGTCATGCTAAATGACAAGAATGAGTTAGTACCGACAAGGACTGTGATGGGATGGAGGATGTGTATCGACTATAGGAAACTAAAGAAATCAACGCGAAAAGATCACTACCCTCTGCCCTTTCTTGACGAAGTCCTAGAATGCTTAGCCCATCAAAAATTCTTCTGTTATCTAGATGGTTATTCTGGGTTCTAACAAATCCCTATACACCTGGAAGACCAAGAGAAAACTACTTTTACCTGCCCCTTTGGGACCTATGCTTTCAGAAGAATTCCATTCGGGCTATGCAATGCACCGACTACTTTCCAAAGGTGCATGACTGCTATTTTCGCAGAATTAACGGAATCTATAATGGAAGTATTCATTGATGATTTTTCCGTTTACAGAGATTCCTTCGATAACTGTCTACTCAACCTTAGACAAGTCTTACAACGATGCGAGGAGACGAACCTCATTCTGAATTGGGAAAAATGCCATTTTATGGTAACTGAAGGTGTCGTCCTCGGATATAGAGTGAGTGACAGAGGGATTGAGGTAGACAAGGAAAAAATCGATGTTATCTCGAAGTTGTTGCCACCAAAAGATATAAAAGGAGTACGAGCATTCTTGGTTCATGCTGGGTTTTACAGAATATTTATTAAAGATTTCTCAAAAATAGCAAAACCCATGACCCAACTTCTGACCAAAGACACCGAGTTCAATTTTAATCAAGAATGCTTACAAAGTTTCTCAACTCTGAAAAATGCTTTAATCTCTGCACCCATACTAAGAGCCCCAGATTGGTCACAACCTTTTGAAATCATGTGTGACGCCAGCGATTATTCCATAGGGGTCGTATTAGGAAAGATAATCGACAAGAAACCTTATGTAATCTACTACGCGTCTAAAATGCTCGATGAAGCACAGAAGAACTACACCACTATAAAGAAGGAGTTCTTACCTGTCATCTATGCATTCGAGAAATTCCACTGCTACCTGATTGGAGCCAAGGTTATCGTCTACACTAACCACTCCGCCATACGATATCTAATTCAGAAGCAAGATGCAAAACCTAGATTTATCTGATGGGTGTTGATGCTTCAGGAATTCGATTTGGAAATCAAAGACAAAAGCGGAGTGGAAAACGTCGTCGCCGATCATCTCAGCCGTATTGAAGTCGAGGATGAAGATAAAGTACCTATCTGAGACTCCCTTCCAGATGACCAACTAATGAAAGTTACCAATGGATTCCCCTGGTATGCCGACATTGTTAATTATCTAGCTACAAGAATCATTCACCCTTCCGCCTCTCATCACGAAAAAAGGAAATTCCTCCACGATGTAAAGCAATACTATTGGGATGAACCTTACCTTTTTCGCCTATGTGTAGACGGACTATTCCGTCGCTGCTTACCTGAAGAAGAGATTACCCTTGTCTTAGAGAATTGACATTCTGGCCCCACTGGGGGACACATGAGTGCGAAGAAAACTGCTATGAAAGTTCTGCAATCAGGTTTCTTTTGGCCAACCATAGCAAAAGATTCCCATGATTTTGTAAAATCTTGCAACAAATGTCAACTTTCTGGCGACATATCAAAAAGGAATGAAATGCCCCTCACCATGTGGCAAGAGATCGAACTTTTCGACGTGTGGGGGATAGACTACATGGGCCCCTTTCCTTCTTCATATGGTTTCTCCTACATTCTAGTTGCAGTAGATTATGTCTCGAAATGGGTGGAAGCTATACCCACAATGTCCAGCGATTCCAAACCAGTCATTAAGATGTTCAAAGATATCATTTTTCCTAGATTTGGAGTCCCCCGAACTGCCAAATCCGACGGAGGGACCTATTTTCTAGAACGAATATTTGAAGCCCTCTTAATGAAATACGAAGTTAACCATAAAGTTTCCATGCCTTACCATCCACAGACCAGTGGTCAGGTTGAAGTTTCAAATAGACAACTGAAGGCAATCTTAGAAAAAACAGTCAATAAACACCGCACTGACTGGTCCACCAAGCTTCCCGATGCCCTTTGGGCTTACCGAACATCTTATAAAACACCAATCGGGACAACCCCATTCTGTTTGGTATACGGGAAGTCATGTCATCTTCCAGTGGAACTGGAACATAAGGCTTGGTGGGCCATTAAAAAACTGAATTTTGATTTCAAAAGTGCCGGAGAAAACAGACAACTCCAACTACAATAGCTAGAGGAGCTATGAATGACCGCTTATCAAAGTGCTTGGATTTATAAAGAACAAACCAAGATGTGGTATGACGGTCATCTAAAAAGGAAAGACATCGCCATGGGTGACAAAGTCTTCCTTTTCAACTCCAACCTCAAATTGTTCCCCGAAAAACTCCGCACAAAGTGGTCCGGGCCTTTCACCCTCAAACATATATACCCGACTGGAGCTGTCATAATTGTTGACGACAATGGAGGAGAAAGGACAGTCAATGGCCATCGATTGAAAAAATACTACACTCCAACAGATAAAATTCCGAGACAGACTATTGAGATCAGAGACGCCACAACATCATCATAACAACATCAAAACCTCCTCGAGCCAATGACGTAAAACCCAGGCGCTACTTGGGAGGCAACCCAAGATCTGAGCATCTTCTTTTATCTTCTGTTCCTTTAGTTACCTTAGGTTTATCTTCTGAAAATATAAAAATTTATATAACCAAAACAAATATAAAAATATAAAAATCAAAATAACCTTAGCCCTCCCAAACGGTCTTGAAACCGTTTGGAGCCAAACGGTTGCTAAACCGTTTGGAGCCAAACGGTCTTGAAACCGTTTAGAGTTCAAACGGTCGCTAACCCGTTTGACCTAGGGATTTTGTAAAGTCAACCCCCGAATCCTATAAATACAACCCGATCCCCTCTCCTTTTTTCTTTCTTTCGATTCCCAAATTTCCTTAAACCCTCGCTCGCGCTCCCAGCTCCCGCACAACCTCTGACGCAAGTCTTCTCCATTGTCGTCGCTCCATCTTCCGCACGTCTTCACGACGATCACGACTCGGCCTCTACTGCATTTCCTTTCGCCGTCATCTTCCTTACCCGCAACTGCAAGGTAGACGCACCTCCATCGCCGACGACTGCAACGCCGCCGCGGCTCCCTGTTCTATCGCACCATCGTCCTTTTCGCCTCCACCATGATCTTTACCATCGCCGACATCTTCGGCACTGTCGCGAAACCCTGTTCATAGCCGTCGTCGTCCTTATCATCTCCGCCTTCGCTATCACCGGTCGCTCCCCGACACTTCACCTACCAAACGGTCTTCAAACCTTTTGGGGACCAAACGGTCTTCAAACTGTTTGGGACCAAACGGTCTCCAAACCATTTGAGACCAAACGGTCTCCAAACCGTTTGGCTTTTCAAAACCGCCTGCTTTTCGTTAAAACATGAAAATATATAAACACATACAAAATCAAATTTTTTCCCTTTAATAAACTTGTTATTCTAACACATGCCTTTCCATCTTCAGAAATTGCTTCACCAGCAAAGCAACCCACTGAAACCGAAGATGCTCCCTTATGGACAAGGGAGCAACTAATAGAAAGTCGTGCCAAGCTCCGAACGATCATCGATAACTACAATGAGACTGGAAAGGCCCCACCAAAGGTCAACATCATAGTGCATCAACAAATGTCTAACTGAGGAGCCTGAAGAAGAAGTGGAAACCATTTCTTCCAGTGATGATGAAGGCTCTGAATACAAGCCACTCTCTGAGGATGAATCCTCCGCTGAAAAGTCTAAGGGGAAATGAAAGGTCCACGAGGCTGCGACCGAGCAACCCCCAAAAAAACGGGCAAGGAAGCAAGTCCGCCCCATTACTACTAGGGAACAAACCCTTGCAGAGTCTGTCCCAACACCCGCCACTACCACCCCTACCACCCCCGTCGTCTCAGTGCTCACCACCACCGCACCACCACCAGAAAACCTCTACATCCACACCCTCCCCTCCTTCGACAAAATACTAATACCAACAAAGTACGTATGCTCACGCGTACTACTCAAGATGGGGATCTACAATAGAATCCTCACCATGCTAGACAACGCCAATCTCTCCACACTATGCTTCATCCCCGAAGTTTCATATGCCGAGCCGACTACTGAATTCTTCACACATCTCACCAACGAAGCGGGGGACATTACGCACCGAGCAAGGGACGGAGGTGACCGTAGGCTGGTCACCAAACTATTTGGAAACGACGTCGTTATAACAGAAAATCTTTTGAACAAAATTTTCATAGACAACCCGGACCAACTCTAAAAGGCCCAAGCTATTGGCACGGACAAATCCCAGTTCAATAGACACAACTTCTAGAAGACCCTAACAGGGATCCCCGCTTATGAGGCAAAGACATGCAAAGCCTCCAACATTCAGTCCGGGTTCGTGCACACGCTTCATAAAATCCTTACCATGCACTATTCCCCTAAACAGAGGGAGGCAATGTTATCAATGTCGACCTTTTTCTCCTATGGTCCATCTTGCAAGGAAAGCCGATCAACATCAGACATCATATGATACAAAAATTCTTAGCCTATACCATAGGAAAAGAAATCTGCATGGGCGGGCACATAACCTCCATCATCAAATATCTCAAGATGAACAGATTGCTCCCTCAATGCACGAAGAGCAAGGGCAAAATCCTTACCAACGAGCAAACTCTAAAAAAATCCTATATTATCAAGGAAAAGGATGCAAAATTACACTACATTTTCTACCCAATAGTCCGATCTACCAGGACTCTACTGCCGCTCCCGGAGCTAGCAGATTACGACAAGGACAAACTTCTCTTCACTGACGAAGAGATAACCAAACTCCTAGCTTCCGTCAAAGTACAAGAAAAGACAACTAAAGTAGGACAGCCAGAGCTTAGCATAACTGCCCTGACAGCTAGGATAACAAAAATAGCAGTAAAACGACCATCTAAGGTATGTTTACAACCACCACTGCTGTCGGGGACACCAACATCAAAGCTACAACCGGAGACAGAATGCCCCCCTCCGGAGGAACCAATCACTACCTCTTCCATAGACTCATTCGTCATGAGCCTACATGATGAGCTCACCACCATCACCCCCACCACACTCCCATCCACCACCCTCCCACCATCTACCACCACCCCACCTCCCTCCACAACAATCCCTCCACCCACATCCTCCACTTCCCCATGTTTCTCCCCGAGCACCCCCTTTTCCGCTCCAACACCCAGCTTCATATTCTCTGCTCCCGTCTCCACCCTCTTTTCCTCAACTTTTTCATTCCCTCATATCTCACCCAGCCATTTACTATTCCCTTCATTCGCCACCACCCTGACACTGCTGGTGACTCCATCTACGGTCACCACGCAGTTCGCGGGACCATCATCGATGTCTCCTTCGCAAGGCACTACCACCCTTCCACCCCGACACCATCCATACCACCCTTTCGCATCTGGGGTCCCTTTTTCAAATGTCAGTGAGGAATTCGGACGTTAATTTGACACCATCTGAAACCTCCTCACCGAACCCTCTAATATAATGCAATCTATTTTTTCATGTGTGCAAGGAATTTCTAAACAGGTCGCCAAGATCAATGAGTAGCACAACGCCTTGCCAAGCATTCTCCAAAGCATTCAGCAATGACATGACGTAGTGGCCAAGCAAGTCGATCATATCGATGACCACTACAAACACTTGCCCGAGATGGTCCTTGGAGTAAAAAAAAAATCCAGCATGAAGCGCTGGCTAAGAAAGTTGATAGGATCTCTATGCAGACTCAACCTCTGCCTGAGACCCTGCGCAAGCTTAAGAAGCAACAAACTGCTTTAAGCGCGTGCTTGGATGACATCACCAACACCCTCACACAGCTCCACAGCCGCCAAGAGGAGTCAGCAAACACCGAGCTTAACCAACTACACGCTCAAGTAACAAATCTTACAACGTGCATCCTCTCTGCCGAGGGACGATACTCAGATCTAAAGGAAACACACTACGTACTACTCGAATCCCACGAGCATGTGCAAGTGGTGTTTGATGAGCTACAAGCAACCCATCGGCAGTGCAAGAAGCCTCCACAACCGAAGCCAACAGACAAAGAGGCAGACGACGATGATGATGCAGATGACAACAATGATGAGGACTCTGACTCCTCGACTAACTCCAATAATAGCACATCCTCAGACGACCAACCTGTTGACCCAAGCAATGCTGGGGAGGGCACAAGCCAAGGAGCTGCATCAAAACAAAAAGATCACCATGACGGTGATAAAGATCCCAAATCCCTGACTCACATTGACAATGTTAATATGTCTTCCGGGGATCAATTCCTTGACTACTCCGCAATGGGATCTCTAGGGGAATATGCTGAAGAAGCAGCCTTTGCTGAGTTCCAACAATGTCTACTCGGAACCAGCACAAGTCAACAACAAGAAACATCAGCACAACATCTTTCCACACCAGACCAATCGGTGATCTTTCCCCCAGAACAAGAATATCTAGAAAGAGTCAGCTTGGATACAGACGAAGATCTGGAATCAGCTTCTGACTCAGACAAAGACGAAGATCTGCAGCAATATATCGCCAATCTAGAGCAGACTTCCCCCTCCCTCCGCAAGAGCTACCCCAGCCGCCACCACTACCGCACAAAATGCATGATCTTGATATGACGGTCATATCTACTCTCGACACTCAAGACATCTTCATCCTTAACACTATAGTAGATGATGCCAACGACGGGGGCGACATTATCTACCAAAATATAAAGACTCAACGAAAGTTAACGTGCGAGGACTTCCGCTCCATCCTTCGACCACAATCAACGGTGAAGATGGCAGTCTTCCGCGTCCTCCTCGCTAATTCTATCGAAACCTACAGAAGCTCTCGACACCAGCAACCCGTTCTAAACACATCACTGGCTCTAGCAATGAGCCTTATTTACAAAAAATTACAAAGCAAATCAATTGAACAGTTGTAGAGGGGAATTGCAAGGAAGGCATGCTACATTACCGTGTCATTCCAAGTCTCTGTCACTGGCTGCTTATGATCATAGACACCGCTGCTCGAGACGCTAAGGTGTACAACTTTTGCGCTACTAAACTAAGAGCCGAAATAATCAACTTCACTGGAGCAGAGGTCGGGGAGGCCAGATGCATACCATTCCGGCTCCTAAAGTTGATCTGGGCTGTTCGCCCATCCCTCCACAATAATTGGAACCAACCTTGGTTCCAAATCATCAACCCCCAAGCTCAAACTCAAGAAGGTTCTAGGGATTGCGCTTTCTACGTAATACGTCATATACAAGCGCTCAATCAGCAAATCCCTTTTACTGATCTGGCCACATAAGATTTCCATTCTCTATGAGGTCGTTATGCCATGGAGTTAATCTGTGATAGACGGTTCTTCAAGGACCCAACTATGGAACCTAATGACATTCCTCGCTATCTCTTTTCAGCCATCCAACGTCCTCCAAAACAGCCATTCAGGCAAACAATAAAGGAGTTGGAGAAACAACAGCCCTCCAAGGCTCCTGAGAAGAAGAAATGGGACCCTTACTCTTTCGATCTGGTGGATGATGAAGGGGTTATTGAGTTGCTAACCGGGGTGCCCATCACCAGATCATCTTCACAAATGGACCCCCTGTCTGCCATTTCACCTACATTCCCTAATTTTGACCTCATTGCTTGCAAACGTCTCTCAGACAATGAACTTTGTCTCATCATGTCAAGGATTTATGCCAAGAAAGATGACCTCGTTTTCATGTCCGGTGAAATTCTGGTCATGGCAGATGCACTATGAGAAACTTTACAGCTAAAATGGTCTCTCTCCGTAAGCTTAATGGCCGCTTATCAATTTCTTCTCAGACAGAATCACCCTACAACCTATATGGCATCCCCCTACATGAAGGATGATCTATTAAAGCTAAAGAACTTTGGAACAAGTGAGGCACTCATCTCCTTCTTACAACACACGACCCCGAAGTTCATCATGCTCCCCTTCCTTCATTCTAAACACTAGATGTTGTTGCCAACAAATCTTCATGAAGGAACAACAATCATATACAACAGTTCTGACAGCCAGTACAATCCAGATCAACAACATTACGTTACAACACCAAGAACGCCTACGAAGGAGATGGCAAAGGAGTGTGCCGACCAACTTCATGTCCTCCTCAGCAAGCACACACGGGCATAGAGCAAAGAACACTTTCATAGCCCTGCCTTCAGCCACAAGTTCCCTCAGTTGATTCGCGAGTCGAACGATTGTGGTTTCCACGTCCTCTACTGGATATACACCATCATAGCACTTGGAAGACCAGTAGCAGACATGACAGAAGTGGATTATCATGCATTACGAGGGAAGTTCGCCACTAATCTCCTCCGCACACATGGCGCCAATAAAGGACTAACAAAAGCCTAATGCCCTTGTCCTTGTACTTCTCAAACTATCACTTTGACACTCTGCGGACAGAGTGAGTGATAAGTTAGGGGGGGAGTACACTGACAAGGGTGAGGTATCATTTTCAAAACCCTTCCCTCTCTACATTTTCTTTCAATTCTGTATAAAATTTTATAGTTTTCTTTGCACATTTAATTTTTGTTTTAAAAGCATTTTCCCTGTCAAAATAAACTTCGCACATAAAGAAGAACATCCCTTTTGGAACAAAGTCACCCTCAGCTAACTTTAGAATCATGTTAGTCCTCAAAAGTAATAACAAGAATAGCACTTAGACATATAATGGTGACTTAATAATGTCTCTCCACTATTGATTTTCATGCTTTTGTTTCATTTCTACATCAGACTCTCCACAGGTCAATATCAAGGCCAAAATAAGCCAAGCTCTCAAGGATGAGAGGGGCATCAGGCGACATCCAAATCAAGAAGTCTCACAAGTGGACCATTAAAAATAAAACAAATAAGTGCATGTTGAAAAACTCTAAGAACATCTTTCCTCTCTTCAAATAAAAGAGGCTTGGCCGCCCAAAATAATTTCCCTAAAAACCCCAAATCCTAAGCTTGTGAGTCTACGAATAAAAGCCAGAGAGTTGAATAAAACTATGAGAGTTGTGCCATAAATAAGGATCTATATAAAGAACCAATGAAGGTCTCACCCAGCCGATATATTCAGCTGCCCTCACGAAGGCAGATGTGTCATACCCGGTAGTGAAACCCTAATGTATCTGAATATATGAAAGGCTTATAAAGGATTCACCCAGCTGGTACGATCAGCTGCCCTCACGAAGGCAGATGTGTCGTGCCCGATAGTGAGATCCTAAAATCATAGACAACCCCTCCCCCACTTGAAGGGGGAGTTACACATCAAGCCTTTAGCCAACCCTCATACCCACTCTAGCTTCCAGTAGGTTTTTCAGAGAGGTATAAAGCAAGAGTCAACAACATGCAAAGAATAAAAAGTGATCCTAATGCAGGCTACGAGATACGGAAGAAAACTAAGACCCAAGCAACTCTCAATACCTGAAAGAGTTAAGGCAAGGAATAAGACCCGATACGACCTTAGGAGAGCTCGGGTTCATAATTTAAGCAAGAGTATGGAAATCTTAACTACATAAAATCACCTCGCCATTACATGCCTCAACTCTATCTAACTTGAGCACAAGCTAGACTCTAAGTTAGGGGGGTGATAACCTACAATTTTGTGATGATATCTTAGTAATTTGCTTAAGTTTTCCAAACTCTTTCTCAAATAAATAAGACAGAATCCCTAACTATCATCTCTTATTGCAAATATATTGTTAGATTAACTTTTCTCATTTTTACTTACAGAAAAAGACACAAAAAAATCACAAAAGACTTGTAACATACTACAAATAGAATCCTAGCCTAATAGTTTTACCCTTTTGACTTAGCCAAACAAGAATAAGCTAATACATGTAATTAAGGGAATACAAAATACTTTGTGCTTAATAATAACTCATTTAGATGATAATAAGAAATTAAAGAACTTAGTTGGATAAATACTTCTCATATATTCTCAATATAAGGTTATATGCACATATGCACCAGTTTGGTTTTAATTAATGGGGTTGAAGTATAAATTGTCACTAAGTAATAGAAATAATAAAATATTTCATCTTATAACTTTCTAGCACTTCCTAGAATAAGAAAAATAAGAGAAAATCCGAATTTTATATAAGGGAGAAGATAAATCCAATAATTAAAGGTAATATGGGAATTAATGGATAGAAGAGGATAATGAGAAAAGATATTGCACCAAAATTATAATTGGAAACCCATCATGATAACTTGACACTCAAATTCGTTTTCTTGATCAAAAAGTAACTGAAGGGCCAAGTATCATTTAAAGAGGAACATAAATATAATTTTAATGACATTATCAAAAGAAAATAGGAAATATGCCAATAAAGTGAAATAAAATACATAAGGTTCTCAAATTAGAAAAATAACTCCAAATTCGTATTCTAAACATGAAAATAAGCCTCTGGACAAATTTGCAAATAATTTGGATAATGTGTGAATAATGAGTAAAATAGGAGAGAGAAAGTGTGTAGAATCTTCTATTTATTTAATAAATAAATAAATAATCCCATCTTGTAAAGATAATTGCAAAATCGTGTTCCAATCTCTTAAGGAGACTTAAGGGTGAAGTTACACAAAAATTAGATAATGCTATCATCTCTTTTAAAGGAGGAAAGAGAAAATGACATTTTAATTATTTTACATATCAAACTTTCTCAAAAGGAAAAACTAACTCCATATTTGGATTCTACGCGTCAAAATAAGTCCAAATATAAAATTTGGTGATATTTGGGCAACGTTTGAGCCTCCAAATGAAGAGAGAGAAAAACACTTAGGAATTTGTTTAATTTTGGTCGAATTTTATTAGGAATCAACTCCTTGTCTCATCCGTGCGATCGGATGGCCCAGAGTGCTTCATGGACCCGGGTCCACTGACCCCACGACTCACAGTCGTCTTCTACCTATAGTCGTAAAAGGCAACAGGCCTTTGTTTCCTCGATTTTTCAAATCGATTTATCTTGAGTTTTACTCAACGATTTTTGCTAAAACTTGCTTCGTTAGATTCCTAGTGCGTTTCCACACAGGTTTATCCCAAAAACTTTGGGATTTGACGAGTTTTGGAGAAACGCCCAATAGGAGCGCCGACCTTCTCTTCTTTCCCCTACCTAAACCCTAGTCTAGGGTACCATGCATATAAATATAACAACCCCAACGACCGCCATCGCCTTAGCAACTCGCTCGGGCCCTCAATTTGGTGTTTCGTGGACGTTCTGACCCCTAACTGGCCACTGAGGACACCTGGTTTATGGTGTTTCTCCTTCCCTCGTTGCTTCGTCTCCGTTCAATTGAGAGGTACCATCAGCTTTGGCTTTCCTCCCTCTTTCTTTCGAGTATCTATGCGTGGAATTTGGTCAAGAATTGAGGTTTTGCCCAATTGAGACAAGCAAACTGCTCTCTTCTCATGGTGCGCGGGCGAGGGGAGGAAGACGACTCCCCGTTGTTTTACCAATTTGCCCATGGTCGTTTGCTTTGGTTGCTTTTCGCGCGAGGGACATTCTCGTCCTTTTGCTTTTTGCTTTGACCGCTTGACCCCGGCCCGCTCGCCTGCTGCGAGCGCTTCTGAGACACGGGTCACCGCTCTCTCTCGCTCCTGATCGCCCCTGCTTTGCGTGTGGTTACCACGTGGCAAGTCGTGGTTGGATGATACAAAATAAATAATGGAAAATTATTCCATTGGTCAAAAATAGAAAATAAATAGTGTTTTGAAATCAGGAAGACAAGATCTAATCATTAAAAATGTTTTTGAGTTTTGATTCTGATGTTCACAAAAAAGTGTTTTTAGAGTGATTTAAATTACTTAAAAATCAAGAAAAATAGCCTAAAAGTCAATATCTCAAAAATATATAAAATTATATGTTATTTTGATCAGAAAATTATGGAAAAATATTCTTTGGAATCAGAAAAATAAGATCTAACTAATGGTGTGGGTTTTAACACTTGAATCTGATGTTTTAAAAGGGTGTTTTAATGGATCTAATTAAATGAGATAATAACTTGTAAAAATCATAACTAATTATATATAAGTCAGAAAAATATAATAAAGTATGTTTTAGACTCGTAATAACATAACCTAAAATATGGAATAATTTTCATAACCTAATTCACACACATATAAAAAGGTAGTTTTTAGGTTTCATCTATATGTATGAAATTGACTTAAAATATGTATATGTGTTTGATAGGCCTTTGGTGACCTAGACTTGGATCTAGGAGTGCTTAGAAGTTTGGAACCTGGTTTGAGGTATGATTGCATCCCACATTAGTTCTATATTGAGAAATAAATTTATTTCCTCTCATAATGTATGTTGCATCTCCTATTGCCCAATGTTGAGCAATTCTTCTCTCTTATGTGTGTTGTATCTACTATTTCTCTATGTTGAGAAATTCACCTATGTTTTCATTCTCTTGAGTTTGGCCTACACAAAGTGTCTTATCTCTTGTTATCATGGTTCGTGTGAACTATCTTACTTGTTTTGTACATGATATTCTCTTGATATCTCTCTTGTGCCTTGGTGCATGTTGGTCTCTTTTATTGTTATTTGCCACTTTGAAGTGGATGTTATATGTTGGTGTTGTCCATTATGTGATGGCAACCTTTGTATCATCTTCTGACTAAACTATTTACTTGCCTCTATATTTACATGCAATGTGAATCAGTAGCACTAGAATAATGTTAATTACTTTGGTTTTTGGGTGTGTGCCCTTCTTGTTTATGGGATGGTGGTGGTGGTGCCCCATACTCGAGTTTCAAGGATGTGAAGCCTTGGCTCAACTTTTATATATATTGGGAGTTTGACGGTGAGTCATTCTCTATCAGGTTTTCAAGGATGTGAAGCCTTGGCTGCCTTTGTGTTTATATTTTTCTAGGACTATGTTTATCTCACATGCATGCAGGTTGATGATTGGTTGTGGGGTGTGTGCCCTACTACCCATCTATGTGCTTTTGTTGCCCAAATTTTATTGTTTATGGCAAGTATCCTTTTTTATCTCTTTTGGTATGATCTTATTCTTTTATGCCCATGTGGGTAGTCCTTATCTCTTGTATGGGAAGCATTTTATATTTGTAGTCCTTAATTCTTAAATTGCTCAAAGTTTCTTTTAGTATGAACATACCGACTTTTTACTGATTGTCTCCTTTTGTTTCTCTTTTGTGGGGTATGCTTCCAACCCCAGGTTAGATCGAGGACAGTGAACTTCAACATCAACCTTGTAGCTGATCCTTGGGAGGCTTGAAGAGGTGGTTAGATGACCCTCAGCTTGGTCTTTGGCCTTTATGTTTAGTTTTCCTTTAGATACCTATATGTGGTGAAGTGTTGTATCATGTTAATTAGCTTTGTAAATTGTTAGATAATATTTTCTTTCCGCTGCTACTCATTGTGTAATGATACATGCATGTTGATTGAATTGATCTCCATCCCTTTGGCAAAAAAAAATAAGTGGTGTTTGTTTTAAGGAATGTGGTCTTTTCTTTATAGTAGAGGAGTGGTTTCATGTCTTTACAACATGGTATCAGAGCCACTAGCAGTCGGTTATATAACTATTACAAACATGTCTCCCTTAGGATGTTTACCTGTACCTTAGGTTTCTTATACCTAGTATCCTTGCCTTGTGCAAGAAACCTTATGACTTTTGGGTGATCATGTAGGGTTGATTGGTTAGAGACATGAGGACCTAAAACTCAACCCTAGATGGTATGGCTTCTAGATAGATAAATGAGAAACATAAAATTCAAAAACTTTCATAACTAAAAGATAACTGGGTAGTCTTAATATCTTGATGATGATTAGGTTGACTTGTTGAGATGAACCATTCCAAGGGGTGGTGGATAAGTTTTCTTATAGATGTTTTGATTTCGAGGATGAAATCGTTTTAAGGGGTGGTGTGTTGTAACATACTAGAAATAGAATCCTACCCTAATAGTTTTACCCTTTTGACTTAGCCAAACAAGGATAAGCTAATACATGTAATTAAGGGAATATAAAAAAAATACTTTGTTCTTAATAATAACTCATTTAGATTATAATAAGAAATTAAAGAACTTAGTTGGATAAATACTTCTCATATATTCTCAATATAAGGTTATATGCAGATATGCACCAGTTTGGTTTTAATTAATGGGGTTGAAGTATAAATTGTCACTAAGTAATAGAAATAATAAAATATTTCATCTTAGAACTTTCTAGCACTTCCTAGAATAAGAGAAATAAGAGAAAATCCTAATTTTATATAATGGAGAAGATAAATACAATAATTAAAGGTAATATGGGAATTAATGGATAGAAGAAGATAATGAGAAAAGTTATTGCACCAAAATTATAATTGGAAACCCATCATGATAACTTGACACTCAAATTCGTTTCCTTGATCAAAAAGTAACTTAAGGGCCAAGTATCATTTAAAGAGGAACATAAATATAATATTAATGAAATTATCAAAAGAAAATAGGAAATATGCCAATAAAGTGAAATAAAATACTTAAGGTTCTCAAATCAAAAAAATAACTCCAAATTTGTATTCTAAACATGAAAATAAGCCTCCGGGAAAATTTGCAACTAATTTGGATAATGTGTGAATAATGAGTAAAATAGGAGAGAGAAAGTGTGTAGAATCTTCTATTTATTTAATAAATAAATAATCTCAACTTGTAAAGATAATTGTGAAATCATGTTCCAATCTCTTAAGGAGACTTATGGGTGAAGTTACACAAACATTAGATAATGTTATCACCTCTTTTGAAGGAGGAACGATAAAATGACATTTTAATTATTTTACATACCAAACTTTCTCAAAACGAAAAACTAACTCCATATTTGGATTCTACGCGTCAAAATAAGTCAGAATATAAAATTTGGTGATATTTGGGCAACGTTTGAGCCTCCAAATGAAGAGAGAGAAAAACACTTAGGAATTTACTTAATTTTGGTCGAATTTTATTAGGAATCAACTCCTTGTCTCATCCGTGCGATCGGACGGCCCCGAGTCCTTCTTGGACCCAGGTCCACTGATCCGACGACTCACAGTCGTCTTCTACCTCTAGACGTAAAAGTCAACAGACCTTTGTTTCCTCGAATTTTCAAATCGATTTATCCTGAGTTTTACTCGACGGTTATTGCTAAAACTTGCTTCGTTGGATTCCTTGTGCGTTTCCGCACAGGTTTATCCCAAAAACTTTGGGATTTGTCGAGTTTTGGAAAAACGCCCAATAGGGGCGCTGACCTTCTCTTCTTTCCCCTACCTAAACCCTAGTCTAGGGTACCGCCTATAAATATAAGAACCCCAACGACCGCCATCGCCTTAGCAACTCGCTCGTGCCCTCAATTTGGTGTTTCGTGGACGTTCTAACCCCTACTGGCCTTCGAGGACACCTAGTTTGCGGCGCTTCTCCTTCCCTCGTTGCTTCATCTTCGTTCTATCGAGAGGTACCATCAGCTTCCGCTTTCCTCCATCTTTCTTTCGAGTATGTATGCGTGGAATTTGGTCAAGAATCGAGGTTTTTCCCAATTGAGCCAGCAAACTGCTCGCTGCTCATGGCGCGCGGGCGAGCGGAGGAAGACGACTCCCCGTCGTTTTACCAATTTGCCCCTAGTCGTTTGTTTTGGTTGCTTTTCGCGCGAGGGACGTTCTCGTCCTTTTGCTTTTTGCTTTGACCGCTTGACCCCGACCCAATCGCCTGCTGCGAGCATTTTTGAGACGCGGGTCACCGCTCTCTCTCACTCCCGATCGCGCTGCTTTGCATGTGGTTGCCACGTGGCAAGTCGTGGTTGGATGATACAAAATAAATCATAGAAAATTATTCCATTGGTCAAAAATAGAAAATAAATAGTGTTTTGAAATCAGGAAGACGAGATCTAATCATTAAGAATGTTTTTGAGTTTTGATTATGATGTTTATGAAAAAGTGTTTTTAGAGTGATTTAAATACTTAAAAATCAAGAAAAATAGCCTAAAAGTCAATATCTCGAAAATATATAATATTATATGTTATTTTGATCAGAAACTTATGGAAAAATATTCGTTGGAATCGGAAAAATAAGATATAACTGATGGTGTGGGTTTTGGCACCTGAATCTGATGTTTTAAAAGGGTGTTTTAATGGATCTAATTAAATAAGATAATAACTTGTAAAAATCATAACTAATTATATATAAGTAATAAAAATATAATAAAATATGTTTTAGACTCGTAATAACATAACCTAAAATATGAAATAATTGTCATAATCTAATTCACACATATATAAAAAGGTAGTTTTTAGGGTTTGGACTATATGTATGAAGTTGACTTAAAATATGTATATGTGTTTGATATGCCTTTGGTGACCTAGACTTGGATCTAGGAGTGCTTAGAAGTTTGGAACCTGGTTTGAGGTATGATTGCATCCCAGATTAATTCTATATTGAGCAATAAATATATTTACTCTCATAATGTATGTTGCATCTCCTATTACTCAATGTTGAGCAATTCTTCTCTCTTATGTATGTTGTATCTACTATTTCTCTATGTTGAGAAATTTACCTATGTTTTCATTCTCTTGAGTTTGGCCTACACAAAGTGTCTTATCTCTTGTTATCATGGTTCGTGTGAACTATCTTACTTGTTTTGTACTGGATATTCTCTTGATATCTCTCTTGTGCCTTGGTGCATATTGGTCTCTTTTATTGTTATGTGCCACTTTGAAGTGGATGTTATATGTTGGTGTTGTCCATTGTGTGATGGCAACCTTTGTATCATCTTCTAACTAAACTATTTACTTGCCTCTATATTTACATGCAATGTGAATCAGTAGCACTAGAATAATGTAAATTACTTTGGTTTTTGGGTGTGTGCCCTTTTTGTTTATGGGATGGTGGTGGTGGTGCCCCATACCCGAGTTTCAAGGATGTGAAGCCTTGGCTCAACTTTTATATATATTGGGAGTTTGACGGTGAGTCATTCTCTATCAGGTTTTCAAGGATGTGAAGCCTTGGCCGCCTTTGTGTTTATATTTTTCTAGGACTATGTTTATCTCACATGCATACAGGTTGATGATTGGTTGTGGGGTGTGTGCCCTACTACCCATCTATGTGGTTTTGTTGCACAAATTTTATTGTTTATGGCAAGTATCCTCTTTTATCTCTTTTGGTATGATGTTATTCTTTTATGCCCATGTGGGTAGTCCTTATCTCTTGTATGGGAAGCATTTTACATTTGTAGTCCTTAATTCTTAAATTGCTCAAAGTTTCTTTTAGTATGCACATACCAGCTTTTTGCTGGTTGTCTCCTTTTGTTTCTCTTTTGTGGGGTATGCTTCCAACCCCAGGTTAGATCGAGGAGAGTGAACTTCAACATCAACCTTGTAGCTGATCCTTGGGAGTCATGAAGAGGTGGTTAGATGACCCTGAGCTTGCTCTTTGGCCTTTACGTTTAGTTTTTCTTTAGATACCTATATGTGGTGAAGTGTTGTATCATGTTAATAAGCTTTGTAAATTGTTAGATAATATTTCCTTTCCGTTGCTACTCATTGTGTAATGATACATGCATGTTGATTGAATTGATCTCCATCCCTTTGGTGAAATTGTTTACATGGTGTTTGTTTTAAGGGATGTGGTCTTTTCTTTCTAGTAGAGGAGTGGTTTCACTTCTTTACAAGAATCAACCTGTCCCAAGACCGCATGGACTCACACGGTCCCAAGACCGCATGAAGCCAACCGATCCCAAGACCGCATGGACTCACACGGTCCCAAGACCGCATGAAGCCAACCGGTCCCAAGACCGCATGGACTCACACGGTCCCAAGACCGCATGAAGCCAACCGGTCCCAAGACCGCATGGACTCACATGGTCCCAAGACCGCATGAAGCCAACTGGTCCCAAGACCGCATGAAGCCAACCGGTCCCAAGACCGCATGGATTCACACGGTCCCAAGACCGCATGAAGCCAACCAGTCCCAAGACCGCATGGAGTCAAAAGATCTCAAGACCGCATGAGTCCAAACGGTCTCGGGGTCCAAACGGTCTCGGGGTCCAAAGGGTCTCAGAGTCCAAACGGTCTCGAAGTCCAAACAGTCTCGGGGTCCAAACAGTCTCAAAGTCCAAACGGTCTCGGGGTCAAAACGATCTCAGAGTCCAAACGGTGTCAGACTCCAAACGGTCTTCAAGACCGTTTGGACCCAAAACTGACCAAACTATTTGGACTTCACTTAAGGATTATAAATAAGACCCAAGGGGTCCTCCCAAAAGGAGGAAGTTTTCAGAAGCCCAGAGGCTGCCTCTACTACTCCAGAGCTATTCCATCCTCCGTCCCCCGCCCAAAGGCTACCGATCTGAGATTCACGCTCCATCCTGAAGTTGCTTTCTCTCTCTTCGCCAAAGAAGGTGGGAAGAGGAGACCTCATCATCGACCAACCTGTGAAGTTTGAAGATCTTCACTCTCTCTCTTTCCAAGGGGTTGACTTTCCTCTCTCCTTTGTGGGGATGACGTTCTCTCTCTCTTCTCGCCTCCTTCTTTATCCTAGCTATGAACGAGTAGTCTCTTTCACTAGGGTGCGGGGAGTAGCCCCACTACCCATGTTTTCATTTCATGTAATGTAATCCATAGTTTGCAATATAGAGATGCTTTATTTTCAGTTCAACATCAATCGTTTAATGAATGCTTGTTGCTTGATCACCAACTTGTGTTATCTTTTATCTTTTAGTATGAATTGTCTATGTTTGTACTATTAGATTCAAATCTCAATTGAATGTTGGTTCTTGATGCATGTATCCACCATGCATATGTTTCGATATCTAGGAGTATTTTCATGGAGTGGAGTAAACTCACTTCCTCATTGTACTTCCATACGAAATGGAATCAGTTGACGTATAAAAGTACAACCTTGGTAAGTCGAGGAACACACTTTAAGAAGGGAATGATGTAAAGTAGGTGACCATTCATTTGGGGATGGCTGGCATTGCAACATTCCCACACTTCTCGTAGTTAGTTCTCCGAAAGGAAACTAAATCTACAAAGATACTAACTGTTTAGACTCTTATTGCAGGTTATGTTTTATGTTGCATGTTTTGATCCATGTGTAGCAAAGGTGAAAGCCGATCACATCCTAGTGGCTCGTTATCATTATTTAACATCCTTAAATTTACTTACTTGCTTTACTTTACTTGCTCTTACTTTAAAAACAACCAAACCAACCTTTTGATTTAAATACCAACTATTAAGAGATTAAGTGAAATTCTAACGTTTTCCATCTTGTTGCTCCCAACAAGACCATTGTCCTGTGGATTCGACCCTTAACTATACTACGATAAGACTTCCACGTATCTTAGCATACGTGGGTGGAGTTCTCGATCTAGTATAAGAAAGGCTAAACTTAAAGACTTACCATCTTTAGGATCTTTAGTGGTGCACGCAATTCCACATGAGTGGAAGCTCCATCAGCCATACATACCAATAGACTCCCACTTGCACTTATACCCAATCACTCATGAATATCAATCCAAGTGATCGAACATGTTTGTCATATTTCTACTGTGAAAGTGCTTTTATGAGTGGGTCATCCACATTGCTTTATGTAGGTACTCTGCAAATGTTCACATCTCCTTATTGTACGATCTCTCGTATGAGATGGAACCACCGTAGAATATTTTTGGAACACTTGTGCGATCTTGGTTCTTTAGCCTGTGTAATTACTCTATTGTTGTCACAAAACAACTCAATTGCATCACTAGCGCTTGGAACCTGTTACAACCCCAATTTTGGGTTCTTTCAGTGAGAAATGCAATTTCTCTTAATAAAGGTATATTGACAAATGATGGTGTGATTTGATTTAGAATGAATGAATTTCATTTACAATAGTCTTGTTGGTTGCTTTGTGGGCTTTATTGGCTATTGGGCCCAATAACAAGGAAAAGAAAAGGAAATTCAATTAGTAAATGAATAATTAAGAAATGGAGAAAGAAAGATGTAGAAACCTCTAGAAGGTAAAGGAATATCCTCCAAAGGTGGATTTCGTGCCTTTTGGGTTCCTTGGGTTCCAAGGAGTCCAAATTGCAAAGATAATGCAACAAGAAAGTGAAAGGATTAATTAAATATTGCTTTATTTAGAAGGAATGTGAGATAATGATAATATTACAAGATATATGTGGAAATATGGATAATGACTCCATCTTGGAAAAGATTTCGTGGTCACATGGGTTATAATGGAATAAGGAATCATAATTAAGAAGATAAAATATTATGAGAGAGAAAAAAAATGCTTAAACGAGTTTTATTGAACATTTACTTGCTTATGAAGAAAAGTCCCTCATGTTTTCGAGTTTGAGTCCCAAACTTGGAACACAAGTAATTTAAGTCATTATAGACTTTCCCTCATAATTTGGCATTAATTGTACATGTGGTTTGGGATATATAAATTTTATAACTTTCCTAAAGTGAGAAGGATAGCTAATGATGTCATGTTTATTTTCTCGATTAAATTGATATATAAAATCCATATAAGGATCAGGCGCACCGCACAACAGCTGTTGGATTAATATCCAAGGGCACTTGGGTCATATTCTACCTCAGGTAGGACTAGGAGCAGTAGGAGTTTGATCCGATCTGGATTCTCTAGTAATCTACCCAGTGTGTGGTTTTGGAAACTCTCGCAACGATTTAGGTAGAAGATTTCGGAACCGATCATACTGGGTTTCCCGAACGGAGGAGGACTAGGGAAGATTTCCCTAAAATCATGGAATCAACCCCTGACCCAGATCTATATAAGGTGGTACAGGTCTCCCTTTAACAAGGTAACCAAGCCCTTAGGACTCTAGCGGAGTCCGCAGTGCAATCCATGATTCAATTTTGTGCCTAGTCATGTGTTTACCCTCTCCCTGCCACGACATCATGGCTGAGGAACCTCCTGGCCATCCCATCGACTTTGGTCGGCTCGGGTGGTGCTAAGACCACCAATGGATTCGGTGAAGTCTGACGAGCCTTCTGGTATCCTTAGTAGCCTCTCCCGCGACCTAGGGCTCCAAGTCAACCTGTACGTTGACCGTGGCCTGGAACTGTGCGACATGGCTCGCGAGAGCTAGAGGAGGAAGATGAGTCAGGGGTAAAGGACATAATTGCCCCTCGGTGCATGCTTTAGATCAAGAGACAATGACGTCTATTTGCAACATCCAAGAGAACTGTTCGTGTGTAGACGAGCACTGACGTGGCGCCCTATGATTGGCCCTAAAGGTAATTTCTTTGCAAATTCGTAGTTAATTATCTCTCACTCTGATGATAGCAAGTAATATATGAAAATTGATCCTCAGAACGAGAGGAACACAAAGAAATTATATTTGAAGCCTAATTCTACTTGCAATTCAAAAAGTATGTAAATATGCTATCTTTAATGGTTTAATTAATGAAAAACCCTAATATTTGATGATTAATGATTTAGGAAGGGTTATATGGAGGTTTAAAGTTGATATTAACATGTTGTTAATAAAAGGACAAAATAGTTCCAAAAGGATGATCTTTATGCATAGTTCATTTAATTTAGGGTTCCATGTATATAAATAAGCTTTAATGGGCCTTGAAACCCAAATGTTAGTAATTATGATTCTTAATGGCTTTAATTGTTCGAATTCTTAAATAGAACTGAGATTTTATAATTCTAAGCTATTTTAATAATAAAAGTTCCTAAATGTGGATAAATACCCTTAATTTGGTCATTAGGGTTTTCTAGTGGATTAATGTGAAATTAGTGATAAATGGAGTTCATATGTGAATTAGACTATAATGAAATGTGAGTTGTCAATTCAAAAGAGACCAAATATGATAATTGGGTCTAATGATCTTGACATGACTTAAAAGGATAATGATGGTAGTTTTAGTGTAAAAGAGATATATTAGACTTAATTGACATTCAAGTATGCCCGGGATGTTGAAATTAAGGTTTGTGAATTAAAAAGGCATTAAAATTGATAAATGTATTATGGGGACTAAAACCCTAATAAAGCCCTAAAGTTGGCCTAGAAATCCTAAGGTGGAATCCAAGTCGATCTTGAGGATGTTTTGGATAAAACAATGACACTTGGATGTTATGCATTAATTTTAGGATATGGTTGATTGCTTATTTAATTGTTCTTTGAAAACCTCTAGAGGGGGGGGGTGAATAGAGTTTTATAGAAATTTTAAAGTAATTTAAACTCAAACAACCAAACTAAAGATTAAGAAGAGGAACACAGGTGTTTAGAGTGGTTCCACCTTAGCAAATACTAAGGAGTCAGTCCACTACCCGGTTGCTTACCCAACCGGGATTTTGAAAGTACTAAATTTTATTACCTCTCAAGGATGTTACATAAAATTTACAATACTTTCTAAACACCCTTTGGACAGCCTTCACTTTGAAGTAGTCTTGCCAACCTCGAAGCAGCCTTCCTTGAAGTAACTTCAAGCTCCCCCTTGAAGTAGCCTTCCTCCTGAAGTAGCTTCCCGTCAAGACAGCCTTCTGAAGTAGTCCAAAGTCTTCCTCTTCACCACGAAGAGCTTCACCCTCTCCAATCCGCAGCCTCCTACCTGGAGTAGCAAGGAGAGTACAAGTAATACAAGGAACAAGAAGGGAATAAAAGAAAATACAGCTTATCCTTGTAGCTCAAGGCTTGATTTCCCTAGATCAAGCGTTTGGATTTTCCTAGCCAATATGATGTACTTGTGATTGCTAGGGTTAGGAAAATCTAGCCTATAGGACGAGCTTGAGCTAAAGAGAAAATGGCCAATTGATCACAAAGCTCAGTTCACACAGATTGCACAAGAGGGCTCAAGTATTTTCTCAAGTATAGCAAGTGTAAGAAGTGAATCCTAGTGTCCTATGGCTTGTCCTATTTATAGGAATGGCCTAAGTATGCTTAAGGACATTCTAGACAACTTCTAGGGGGTTCCTAGTGCTTAACTAGCCGTTAGGAATAAGTTAGGCGCATTAGCAACGGCTAGTTAATTAATTCTGCAGTTGCTGTCAGAGACCATCTCGGTCGAGGACTTGTCGACCGAGATGCCCGGTCGGTCGAGGATTTGTCGACCGACAGGCTCTCTGGATTAACGTTTATTTGCAACTGTCAACTGCTGTGTCTAACGGCTACTTTTGGTCAATCTCGGTCGAGAAGTTTGTCGACCGAGAGTGTCTCGGTCGAGGAGTGTGATCGACCAAGATTGACTCTGTTTTCAATCTTTCAATTAAGATACTAAGTGTGTGCATGGGTGGTCCTATTGAAAGGATGACTGAAGTGTTTAGCTATGGAAAATCCAATGCTTGATTTACATGCGATTCTAAGTACTTGTACATTATAATTCTGTACAAGTTTTTACAATGATTACATTTGCATGAACATATAAATACTTCATGTTGGGTTTCCCTTATAATTGTGTCATCCTGCACACTCAAGTAGCTCGTCAGATAAATAAGAATGAAATGTTTGTCATAATCAAAACAAAGGGATTTTATAGATGTCCATTTAGCCAACAATCTCCCCCTTTTTGAAGATGACAAACATTTCCAAAATATGAATAGAGGAAATATAAAACATATAAATGCCATACCTTTAGATTGCCGTTTGGAACTTTTCTTCTTATTTGTAAAATGTGTGCTTAGTATCCCCAATGAATTATGGAACATGAAATCCAGTTCATTTGGGAATATAGCAACTTTCAATGTAAAGCCAAGAGTATATTTATGAGACTCATTGATTGAGTTTGTCATAAATATTTAGTTATAGTTTTATATATCTCTCCCCCTTTGTCATTTCAAAAAGATATCCGTTTTATTAAAAACTCCCCCTTAATTAGGTATCCCCAAAAAAAACGAACGAAAAAAAAATGTCCATTGAATAGCAAAAATGTAAAGCAAGGATGATGTCCAAAGAAACATATTTGGCAAAGCTTGTTTTAGGTCGCCCTTGACTACGACCGTAGCGCCCCTTGGCTAAGTTTTGTTCTTTAGCCAAAAGTCAACAATGTGCAAATTTCCAATTTAAACGTTCATATCAATTTTGATACTAAACATAAAAGCATAAGTATTCGTTTTTAAGAACCGCAGATATCGAAGAAAACATCCTCCAACGGAGTAATAAGTAGTTGCTTCCTAATGTTGTTAAATTGATCTAATGGAAGCGGTTTTGTAAAAATATCAGCCAATTGATTTTCCGTATCAACATGATGAAGGGAAACATGATTCTTTGAGATGTGATCCCTTAAGAAGTGATGACGGATTTCAATATGTTTGGCCCGGCTGTGTAGAATAGGATTGTGTGCTAAGTTTATGGCGCTTGTGTTGTCACAAAAAATAGGTGTAGATGAAAAATGAAAACCATAATCGCTTAAAACCTGTTGCATATAAAGCACTTGAGCACAACAAGACCCAGCTGCCATATATTCAGCTTCGGTTGTAGATAGGGCAACCGTGTTTTGTTTCTTGCTAAACCAAGATACTAAGGCTCTACCTAATAAGAAACATCCTCCACTAGTACTTTTGCGATCAAGTCGACAACCGGCATAATCCGCATCAGTATATGCTTTAAAATCCAAGGATTGTCCTTTTGGATACCATAAACCAAAACAAGTAGTGCCGGCTAGATATCGAAGAATTCGTTTAACCGCAAGAAAATGAGATTGCATAGGCTGGGATTGAAATCGAGCACAAAGACCAACGGAAAACATAATGTCTGGTCGAGAAGCGGTTAAATATAGCAAACTACCAATCATGCCTCTATATAAGGAATCATCAATAGGTTCCCCATTTTCATCATTATCAATTTTAATAGAAGTAGCCATAGGAGTAGTGGCATGTTTGCATTGATCCATCCCAAAGCGTTTTAACAGTTCTTTAGTGTATTTTTCTTGGCTTATAAAAATTCCGGCAGGTGTTTGCTTAATTTGAAAACCAAGAAAGAATGTTAGTTCACCCATAAGGCTCATTTCAAATTCTTTTTGCATAATGTCACTGAATTGTGTGCATAATGATTCATTTGAGGCACCAAAAATAATGTCATCAACATATATTTGCACAACTAAGAAATCAGATGCATATGTTTTGAAAAATAAAGTAGAATCTGAATTTCCAATAGAGAAACCATTATCAAAAAGATATGTCTTGAGCCGTTCATACCAAGTCCTAGGTGCTTGTCTTAGACCATAAAGTGCCTTTTTAAGTTTATAAACATGATCGTCCTTTTCTGGTATTTCGAAGCCAGGTGGTTGAGCAACATAAACTTCTTCTTGTATGATGCCATTTAGAAATGCGCTTTTGACATCCATTTGATATAGCTGAATGTTTTTATGGGCAGCAATAGCTAGTAACATCCTAATAGCTTCAAGTCTAGCTACGGGTGCATATGTTTCATCAAAATCTATTCCTTCTTGTTGATTATATCCTTGTGCAACTAACCGTGCTTTATTCCTTATGACTTCTCCTGCCTCATTAAGCTTGTTCCTAAAAACCCATTTAGTTCCTATGATAGTTTTATCTTGTGGTTTAGGAACTAAATCCCATACATCGTTTTTAGTGAATTGATTTAATTCCTCTTGCATGGCTATTATCCAGTAATCATCTTTAAGAGCTTCGGATATTTTCTTAGGCTCAATGATAGAGACAAAAGCCATGTTTGCAACATCTTGGAAAGAGGACCTAGTTTTGACTTTATCATGTGGATCTCCAATAATTAGCTCTTGGGGATGATCCTTGATCAGCCTAGGTGTAGGTTGTGTTTCAACCGGAGGATCGGATGTGGGAGTTTTCTCATTATCATTGGGAATGGTTATAGTTTCAAATTGATTAGTGAGATCAATGATATCTAAATTTGTAGATTTTGATTCCTCATGAAAAGAAACATGAATGGATTCCTCAACTTTTCTAGAGATAGTGTTATATACCCTAAACGCTTTGCTAGAAGCAGAATATCCCAAGAAGAATGCTTTTTGTGATTTAGAATCAAACTTGTCTCTATCATCCTTGGTGTTTAAAATATAACATGTAGAGCTAAAAGTATGAAAGTAGTCAACTCTAGGTTTCTTAGAGTGTATTATTTCATATGGAGTTTTCTTCAAATGAGAGTGAACCGTGACTCTATTTAGCACATAACAAGCTGTGTTTACAGCTTCAGCCCAAAAGGTTTTAGGTGTGTTGTGTTCAAGCATCATGGTCCTAGCCATTTCTTGTAGAGATCGATTTTTCCGTTCTACAATACCATTTTGTTGTGGGGTACGTGGAGCAGAGAAATTGTGAGTATACCCCTGAGATGTACAAAAAGTTTCAAAAGTATGATTTTCAAATTCGCCACCGTGATCACTTCTAATGGTACATATTTTATGTTGTAAAAGATTTTCAATCTTAGAACAAAATTGCATAAAGACATGAATAGTGTCATTTTTAGTTGCAATAAAATGTACCCATGTAAATCTACTATAATCATCAACAATAACAAAACAGTATCGTTTACCACCAATAGATTGTGTTCTCATTGGTCCAAATAAATCCATATGAATTAATTCTAAGGATCTACTAGTGCTAAGTACATGTTTTGATTTAAAAGATGTTTTGGTTTGCTTTCCCATTGTACAAGGTTCACAATTTGCAACTTGATCAAAAGACAAAGCAGGTAATCCACGAACAAGATCATATTTTACTAACTTTTTAATAGCATGTGAACTAGCATGACCAAGCTTTTTATGCCATAGTTGTAAGGTGTTTTCATTTCCAAGTAAGCATTTACCTACTACTGATTTCATAGAGTTTGGTTTAAGGATATAAAGATTTCCAACTCTATTTCCTTCATAAACAACAGTTGTAGTATTTTCTATCAATAACTTGCAGCAGGTTTTGTTAAATAACACATCATAACCGCTATCACATAGTTGACTTACACTTATTAAGTTATGATGCAATCCATCAACTAGTAGAACATTTTTGATTTCAAGATTTGTTCCAACATTACCTATTCCAACGATTTTGCCCTTACCATTGTCTCCAAAGGTGACCGTTCCACTTTTCTTTTCTTCAAAAGTTGAAAATGCATCCTTGTTTCCGGTCATATGTTTGGAGCAGCCACTGTCAACGACCCATTCCTGCATTAGAATGTAGATTTTGGTACCCATGTGATGGTCCGATAAGGTTAGAAACTTTTTAATTTGCTGATGTGTATAAAAGTTCTGATACAGAAAACCAGTCGGTCGACAATTGTTCGACCGATATCATTCTCGGTCGACCATTTGTTGATCGAGCAGGTTACTGTACTATTATCAAAGACACAGAAAATTTCTCGGTTGACCAATATTCGACCGACATAAGTGCTGGAAGATTTTCGATTTGTTAAAGACATTCAGTCGGTCGACAATACTTCGACCGACTCAGAGCTCGGTCGACAGTACTTCGACCGACGAAGTTTCTGTTTTAGTACAGCAATGCAGAAAAATAATACCAATAAGCATAGCATCGTTTGTTGAGATAGGACAATATAAATTGCAAAAATTAAGTATTTTGTCATATCTCAACTACATTCTATTCTTCTAGGTTTGAGGTCTTGGGGTCCAAACTAAGTTGGACTTCTTAGTCTTGTAGGGGCATGAAAAACAGTAATGTCCAAGACGTAAACAGAAATGACAAGTAATAGAATCAACTTCATTTCTCTTTCTAGCCATTGTATTTTTGGGTACAAACATAGTTTGGGTCTTTTTGGTTTGGTTTTTCTTTGGAACATATCCCAAACCATTTCTTCCATTGAAGGCCGTACCACTCTTCAATATGTTATCAAGAATATCTTTTCTTCTTAACTCATAAAGTTCTCTTTGCAACTGAGCAATGTTATTCATTTTCTTATGTATATCTTTTCTTGCCTGGTCTAAATCAGAAAGCAATGAATCCTTTTCTTTTACAATAATGTCATAGTCCGAATGATTGCACAAGATAGGTTGAGTTTGAAAAGCTTGTAGTTTAGCTAACAAATCAGTCTTTTCTTTTGATAGAAGATCAACATTAGTTTCCAAAGTAAGTAGCTTTCTAGTGCAATCATCTAAAGATGTTTTTAAAGATACATTTTCAAGATCAATGTTATTCTTTTCGGAAGAAAGTTCATCTATTTTGGCAATGAGCTCATTGTTTGATTTTATAGTCCTTTTTAGTTTCTTCTTGGCATCAACATATTTATCATGAGTTTCTTGTAAGCTAGCTACTAACTCTTCTTTAGGAAGATCAACTAGGCTTACCTCTTGAGATTCTTCATCTTCTCTTACCATTAGACATTCTACCTTATCTTCTCCGCTTTCACTTTCTATCGTTTCATCCCATGCCGCTTTATAAGCTTTTTCTTTCTTCTTATGTGAGCTTTTCTTTCCCTTCTTAGCTTTGGGACATTCATTTTTGAAATGTCCTTTCTTTCCACATTCGAAGCACCTGGGAGTGGAAGAAGAACTAGAAATTTTATTAGATTTAAACCTTCTATATTTCTTACCATTGACTATCAATGCTTCTTCTCCTTCTTCTTCACTAGATTCCTCACTCTCTTGTGAGAGAGCTTTTGATGCTTTGAGAGCCACATCTTTCTTTGGCCCACGTTGATGTTCATGTTCTCTTCTCTCTTCCTCTTCTAGGTCTGCCTCATGAGCTTCTAAGTTTCCGATGAGCTGTTCCATTTTGAGGCGAGTGAGGTCGTTTGCTTCTGCAATAGCTGTCACCTTTGGTTTGTACTTTGGAGGAAGAGATCGAAGTATTTTTGATACCTGATCTTCCTCAAGAACAGGTTTCCCTAAAGCACTCAAACCATTAACAATAGTAGAAAATTTTGAATACATTTCACTAATAGTTTCGTTTGGATCCATACGAAAATGTTCAAATTTGGTTTTAAGCAAACTAACTTTAGAGTTTTTAACTTGAACCGTACCCTCATATGTTATAGATAATCTATGCCAAATGTCATATGCGGTATCACAGTTTGATACTCTATTAAATTCACCTACTGAAATGGAACAATATAAAATGCTTACTGCCTTTGCATTCATTTGGGCCATTTTTACCGTATTAGCATCCCATACTTCGAACTCGTCTTGTGGGAGTGTGTATGGTGTAGATACCATTCTCCAAAGATCCCAATTGATTCCTTGGAAGTAAAATTGCATTCTTCTCTTCCAGTATTGATAGTTTGTCCCGTCAAATGCCGGAGGTCGAGCAACGAGCGTTCCTTCAATGTTGAGGTTGTTGAGCACTCCATCCCCCATCTTTTCTTCAAGACTTTGTTAGGGCTCCTTGAAGCCTGCTCTGATACCAATTGAAAACCTCTAGAGGGGGGGGGGTGAATAGAGTTTTATAGAAATTTTAAAGTAATTTAAACTCAAACAACCAAACTAAAGATTAAGAAGAGGAACACAGGTGTTTAGAGTGGTTCCACCTTAGCAAATACTAAGGAGTCAGTCCACTACCCGGTTGCTTACCCAACCGGGATTTTGAAAGTACGAAATTTTATTACCTCTCAAGGATGTTACATAAAATTTACAATACTTTCTAAACACCCTTTGGACAGCCTTCACTTTGAAGTAGTCTTGCCAACCTCGAAGCAGCCTTCCTTGAAGTAACTTCAAGCTCCCCCTTGAAGTAGCCTTCCTCCTGAAGTAGCTTCCCGTCAAGACAGCCTTCTGAAGTAGTCCAAAGTCTTCCTCTTCACCACGAAGAGCTTCACCCTCTCCAATCCGCAGCCTCCTACCTGGAGTAGCAAGGAGAGTACAAGTAATACAAGGAACAAGAAGGGAATAAAAGAAAATACAGCTTATCCTTGTAGCTCAAGGCTTGATTTCCCTAGATCAAGCGTTTGGATTTTCCTAGCCAATATGATGTACTTGTGATTGCTAGGGTTAGGAAAATCTAGCCTATAGGACGAGCTTGAGCTAAAGAGAAAATGGCCAATTGATCACAAAGCTCAGTTCACACAGATTGCACAAGAGGGCTCAAGTATTTTCTCAAGTATAGCAAGTGTAAGAAGTGAATCCTAGTGTCCTATGGCTTGTCCTATTTATAGGAATGGCCTAAGTATGCTTAAGGACATTCTAGACAACTTCTAGGGGGTTCCTAGTGCTTAACTAGTCGTTAGGAATAAGTTAGGCGCATTAGCAACGGCTAGTTAATTAATTCTGCAGTTGCTGTCAGAGACCATCTCGGTCGAGGACTTGTCGACCGAGATGCCCGGTCGGTCGAGGATTTGTCGACCGACAGGCTCTCTGGATTAACGTTTATTTGCAACTGTCAACTGCTGTGTCTAACGGCTACTTTTGGTCAATCTCGGTCGAGAAGTTTGTCGACCGAGAGTGTCTCGGTCGAGGAGTGTGATCGACCAAGATTGACTCTGTTTTCAATCTTTCAATTAAGATACTAAGTGTGTGCATTGGTGGTCCTATTGAAAGGATGACTGAAGTGTTTAGCTATGGAAAATCCAATGCTTGATTTACATGCGATTCTAAGTACTTGTACATTATAATTCTGTACAAGTTTTTACAATGATTACATTTGCATGAACATATAAATACTTCATGTTGGGTTTCCCTTATAGTTGTGTCATCCTGCACACTCAAGTAGCTCGTCAGATAAATAAGAATGAAATGTTTGTTATAATCAAAACAAAGGGATTTTATAGATGTCCATTTAGCCAACATTCTTGAATATCATTGCTTGGACATCAAGTTGCTCTAGATCAGGCATGTGGTTACACTAATGGTTAAATCACTTTAGTTTCACGGAGATTCCCGAATGTTTTATCGGTTCCCTCATAATAACTGCTTGGATGACTTTTATTTCATGCAACTATAAAGTGACTATGACTATCACCATAAATATGTGTACATAACTAGCTCAGATCTTGGTCCTCCTATGTGGCTTTGCTAATGATGAAAAGGATGACCTAGTACATGGTCTACCTATTAGGTAGGACCATCAGGTTATCATGAATCATGGATTGGACTACCTATGGGTAGTGCCATGCGACTCTTTAGCATATCAAGAGTTAGGGATTGGGCTACCTATGGGTAGTGCCATGCGACTCTTTAGCATATCATGAGTTAGTGATTGGGCTAGTTATAGGTAGTTCCATGTGACTCTTTGACCCTAGGTATTGATCTACCTATTAGGTAGGATCATGGGGGTTAGTTGGGATCTACTATATGAGAGGTAGCATCCATGTCCACTGCAGGGACAACGCAGAGGTTAGGGTATGTATGGATTGAGTAGTTATGTTTAAAGTGTAAAGTTTTCTTAGTAAACCATAATAGCTTGCAATATGTTGTTTCAGTTAATTGAATGATTATTGTTTCCCCCACACACCGACATATTCATTTATGTTGACCGATGTTTTGTTTGTTGACGTTTTAGGTACAAATGGAAAAGGACAAATAGTAAAGTGGCATATTGTGAATTAAGAAATAAAGTGCAAGGAGGATTAGTTAGTGTAGAGTCCAGATGTGGATAGTAGTTAGATATCCAAGTTTTTGAAAAAGGTAGGCAAAGTTTTATTTTATTCCAGCTTTCAGTGTAGTCTCGGTAGAATTTAATAATTATTATTGATTATTTGTCGAACCTTTGATCCAAACATTGGGATAACAACTCTGACCTCTTGGTCTCCCTTAATTGTGGGTTACCGAGAGGCGGGGTCGTTACAGAACCACTCCAAGTTTATAAATGAACTTCTTGATCCACACAGCTTCCTTTGCAGCATTAGATTCAGCTACATATTTGGCCTCAGTTGTAGAATCAGCAACTGTCTCTTTCTTGGAACTCTTCCAGCTCATAGCTCCATTGTTCAGGAAAAACACAAATCTAGATTGTGATCTATAGTCATCTTTATCAGTTTGGAAGCTAGCATCATTGTAACCCTTTACCACGAGCTCTTTCTCACTGTCGTATACCCATAATTGATCCTTAGTCCTTCTCATGTACTATAGGATATTCTTTACAGCTGTCCAATGGCATTCACCTAGATCTGACTGATACTGGCTCGTCATGCTCAAAGCATACCACACATCACAACGAGTGCATAACATCACATACATGATAGATCCAATTGGTGATGCATATGGAATCTTACTCATGCACGCCCGTTCATCACATGAACTAGGACATTGGGCTTTAGAGATCATAACCCTATGCGACATGGGAAATTTACCTCTCTTATAATCCTCCATGATAAGCCACTTTAGCAGCATGTCAATATATGTGATCTAGCTTAGGCCTAGAAGCCTTCCAGATCTATCATTATAGATCTTGATACCTAGTATATAGGATGCTGCACCTAAATTCATCATAGAGAAGGTCTTCCCCAGACTAGATTTTACTATCTAAAGAGTAGGGATATCATTTCCAATCAATAGTATGTCATCCACATACAATATGATAAATATGACTATGCTCACTCTAATCTTTTCATAAACACAAGGTTCATCTTCATTTTGACTAAAGCCAAACTTTTTTACTACTTTGTCAAAACATAGATTCCATCTATCAGATGCTTGCTTCATTCCATAGATTGACCTTTTTAGCTTACAAACTTTATTAGCTTCCTTCGGATTGATAAAACCCTCAAGTTGTGTCATGTACACATCCTTGAGTAAATTTCCATTAAGGAATGTTGTTTTAACATACATCTACCAAATCTCATATTCATGATAATCTACAATAGCAAGCATGACTGATGGATTTAACAATGGCAACTAGTGAGAAGGTCTTGTCATAATCAACAACTTGAATTTGATGAAATCATTTTGCAACCAATCTACCTTTATAGGTTTGAACATTTCCATCCATGTCGGTCTTCTTCCTGAAAATAAATTCCTTTTCAAGAAATACAGAAGTCCTAGAAACAAACACTTTGTTGTCAGTTGATGTGTATAAGTAATATCCCCGAGTTTTGTTGGGGTATCCAACAAAATAGCATTTTTCAGATTTGGTTCCAAGATTTTTAGGAAATTGTTTCCTAACATAAGCTTCACATCTCCAAATATTTAACATAGACAAATTGGGATGAATCCCATTCCATATCTTATATGGTATCTTTTGAACCCATTTGGAAGGTACACGGTTAAGTGTAAACGCTATGGTTTGAAGAGCATATCCCCAGAATAATATTGGAAGTTCGGCTGAACTCATTGTTGATCGTACTATATCTAATAATGTATGATTCCTTCAATCTGACACACCATTATGCTATGGGGTACTAGGTGGAGTCCATTGTGGTACAATACCATAGTCTCTCATAAGGTCCTCAAACTCTTGGCTTAAGTATTCACCACGTTGATCTGATTGGAGTGCTTTAATACTCTTATCAAGTTGCTTCTCTACTTCATTCATAAAAGTCTTGAACATTTAAAGAGTTTCTGACTTATGATTCATAAGATATACATAGCCATACCTATTGAGTTCATCAGTGAAGGAAATGAAGTATTGATAGCCTCCTCTAGCATTTAATCTAAAAGGTCCACATACATTAGTATGTATGAGCCCTACAAGATCACTGGCTCTCTCACTATGTCCAATGAAAGGAGTCTTGCTCATCTTACCTAATAAAAATGCTTCACATGTCTCTAATGATTCAAAATCAAAAGAGTCTAGATAACCATCCTTATGGAGTCTATATATGTGCTTATCGTTTATGTGCCCAAGACGACCATACCATACGTATGTTTTGTTTGAGTTGTCAAGTTTTAGCCTTTTAGTATTTACGTTGTAAATGCTAGTCTCAAGTTTTAACAAGTAGATACCATAAGACATAAGGGCATTGCCATAAAAGATGTCATCTTTAGAAATAGAAAGAATTCCATTCTTAATGTCAAATTTAAATCCACTCTTGTCCATACAAGATATGGAAAAAATATTTCTATTAATGGCTGGTACATAATAGCAATTCACTAATTCTATTACAAAGCCCATAGGCAAAGATAAACTAATAACTACAACTACGATGGAAACAAATCTTTCTCCATTAGTGACCTACAGCTCGACTTGGCCGTTTCGTAAAGGCTTACTTCGTATTAGATCATGCATATTTGAGCATATGTGAGATCCACATCCAGTGTCCAATACCCATGATGAAGAAGTATTTTAGTTTATCTCAATAATGTATATACCTAAAGTGGAGATCTCTATCCCCTACTTCTTCTTCTTTAGTTCCTCCAGGTAGAGAGGACAATTCTTTTCCTAAGTCCAGCCCGATGACAATGGTGACAACCGCCTTCTTTGAAGATCCCACCTTTAGCTTTAAGCATGGATGACTTTGGTTTATGCGTGACTTTAGAACCTTTTTGAGCCTTGCCTTTGACTTTTGACTTTCCCTTTATCCTGCTGATCATAATCACAAACTTGGGCTTGTCTTTCTTCATCTATTCTCCAGTTGTCCTCAACATGCCCAACAATTCTAACAATAGCTTGTCAAGATTGTTCATGTTTTAGTTCATGAAAAAATGACTATATTATTCAGGCAACAATTGAAGAATCACGTCAGTGGCCAACTCTTGACCTAGAAGAAATCCCAGCTTGGATAGGCTTTCCACGTACCCAATCAAAGTGAGAGTATGGGTGTCTACTGAGTCTCCCTCTATCAACTTGCTTCTGAACAAAGCCTTGGAGATATCATATCTCTCCTATCTTGCTTGATGTTGATACATGTTCTTGAGATGTGTTACCATCTCCATGACATTCATGTTCTCATACTTCTCTTGCAACTCATAGTTCATTGAGAACAACATCATGCACTTGACATCCACATCATCATCAAGGTGCTTCTTGTAAGCATCCTTTTCAGCCTTGGGTGCATTTGAGGCTGGTTCCGCTGGATCTGGTGTTTCAAGGACATAGAGCTTATGCTCCTACGTGAGAACAATTCTTGGTGTTCTAAACCAATTTTGAAAGTTGATTCCGATAAGTTTGCCCTTCTCAAGGACTGATCACAATGAGAATGTGTGAGTGTTGTTTGCTATTAGATTGCTACAAAAGAAAAAGTTTGCATTTATTCCAAAACATTTGGACTTGTAATGATTTTATAAACAAGATTAATTAGGCCTTTAATCAATTACTCTCCCACGATTTTATTCCAATTGATAGCCCTCACTATCAACTCAGAAGATTGCAGTGTACAACCATCTAGTGAGCCAAGAGCCAAGGTAATTTGATCAATGCCCAGCCAACACTGTCGTCAATGAGCAAATACTAAGGTAAGAAACTTTTGCCAATTGTATCATATGCAATGCTTGGATAGATGATCACACACAACTCCTTGCCATGATGCATCTGTGTGCCTCTAGGTACTTGATCCTGTCAAGGTTCCCTAGATAATTACAACCCATAAGCTAACATCATGAGTGTGCACCCTACGGAGGCAGACCCAAATGCCCACTATCACACTTCCATGAGGTAGACAGCCTACCACACAGAGTGTGCCCACACATAGTCGATCAAGATTTTTATGTGTGTTGCTTTATGGAAGGCAACTAAAACTTAATATTAATAATTGAGGTGTTTTATTAATACATACACATATCCAAACACCACATACTTATAGCACATATCATATACTACTATATCCACAACCACAAATGATAGACATGCAATTACAAACACAAAAACATCGATTATGACCATACTATTGTAATCCTTTGGAGACACAAGGGATTAGGGTCCACCTAAGGTCTAATGAATCTCATGCAACAACACTTGTTAATCAACTTGTAAGTGTTAACATTACAATGAACAACTTCATGGATGCTCCGTGAGGTTGAAACTTCAAGTTCTTTCTCCATGGATGCTCCTTGGAGTTGGATATTCAGGTTGCTTCTTGGAATTGGATCTCCAAGTTGCTTCTTCATGGACACTCCTTGGATTTCAATCTTCGAATGGCATCGTTACATCAAGTTTACAAAGACTAAAACTAATCCTATCTCTATTACTTCATATGAGTACAAATACAAAGAGAAAGAATTAATTATACTTTGAAATAAGAAATGAGGCTCGACATCCAAGCCGAATACTTTATACAAAGGATCCACATACAACCATTATACATCCATAGAATTCACAAACAAACACATCCACAACATTCACAACCACATTCATTCACAACATTCACAAAAGGGGATTCTAGGTCATAACCGTGCATGCATTTACCACACAATTTTTTTAAAGGTGATGTGTATGATATCATAGGAATATCTACATAAATGTATACACATATTAAAATTTTAGTCCTTTTAATGCGGGACATTCCCCATTAAATAAATTTTTGACTTCCACACACACTATGTGGGGTACACAGGGGCAGCGCCCCTGGCTATGAAATTTTACTTTTGTGCAATTATGAAGATTAATATTTTCCATTGTCGACCCCATCTGAAACGTCAAAAATAGAAGCCTACAGTGTATGTGAAATTAGGTTTAGATATACATTAGTAGTTTTAAGTTCACATTTTATGCTACCACAAAAAACAATATGAAATGATTCGATCATATCAAAATGAATCCAAATACATTTTATATCGATGCTACTCTGATACCACTATTGGGTTTTGTGGAGGAAACAAGTGTGGTGGAAGCAACAAAATAAAATATATTTCCACACAACCCACAAAAATATCTTGTCAACAATAGCGTATTCAAAAATAGTGTTCACGAGATATACCTTGTCACAGAGCAAGTTCAGAGACATCCCGCTATATGATGGTATGCAACACTCCTAGCTTACACGGACAATAATTCTCTCCCGTCCTCCAAATGATTCACGAGAAGATCCGACGGCACTACTTTCGTGAGGTGATGTACATATCTCGTAGTGCGTTTGGACATTCATTGATGTACTCTGAATGTAGGTGTCTCAGCATCTGCATCTCTACTTCATCCAAAGGGATGGACTGGAACTCCACGTCACACTTTCTAAGATGGCATGAAGGAGTAGCATCTGTGCAATGACGTGCTAGTTTCACGGTGCTCTCCTTTCTCTCCTGAGGATGGTGACGGTTAGGGTTTACATACGTGAGCGTAAACTAAAAAACCTCACTCAATAACTTGTAAAGGCATCAGTCGTCAAGCCCCTTTAAATAGGAGATGAAAGGAAGCAGGGTTTCCTAAACCCTTCGGTAAACAAAAAGATTGCATTAATTCAAATGCTCGTAGATTAATTAAAATAACCAATTAATCTTATTAATTGATTAATTAATGAAATAACCAATTAATCTTATTAATTAATTAATTAATATCTGACTCCATGCAATCACTCGGGATGACTCTAGGGGAATACATATCAACAGTCTAGCATTCCTAGCCATGGTAACCTTTAACCACAACCTAAGGCACACCTGTTATAGGAAATATAGATAGTTAGGTACTATGTATATGTGTTCCCAAAAGATTTTTCAACCATACCTCTGAAAAAGAAGTGGAATTGTCCATATACCTAGTTGTTGCAAGAAACATGATTTCTAAGGCCTCTTATCAAATGGCCCTCATAAAATTTCTCAAGTTGGAGAAGACTATAAAAAATCCTAGACAAGGGTTTCATCTAACCCAACAATTCTCATTGGGGTGCTCCAGTTCTTTTTAAGAAAAGGACATATCGCTTTGCATTTGCATTCATTACAAATGATAAATTAGGCCACAATTAAGAATAGGGGCCCCCCTCCTAGATAAATATCCTATTTGACAGGGTCAAAACCACTCATGTCTTCTTGAAGACCGATATACAATCTGGATACTATTAGTTGTGAGTTAGGAAGGAGGAAATCCCAAAAATCACTTTTTGAACTCATTATGGACACTATGAGTTTTTGGTTATGGCTTTTGGGTTGTCCAACTCACCAAGTGTGTTCATGAACCTCATGAATAGGGTGTCCCAACCCTTGTTAAAGAACTTTGTTATAGTGTTCATAGATGATATACTAGTCTTCTCTGACAACATAGAACAACACTATGACCACCTATCTACTGTCCTTAATATCATAAGAGAGCAAAAGTCTATGAGAGATTCTAGAATCTGAGTTTTGGATAGATCGAGTCATTTTTCTTGAAAATATCATATCCAGAGGTATAGTTTTGGTGGACTAAGTGGCCATTCATGAATGGCCAACACTGAAGTTCCCCTCCACAGTTTGTAGTTTCCTTATATTGGTCGGATATTATCGGTAGTTCATCAAGGATTTCTTGAAGACTGACCTACCCCTCACCAAACTCACCTGGAAGGAAAAAACTTTCTTTCATGATCTATTTAAATCACGATTCTAGGATTAAAGGAAAAGGCTTAAACATCCATGATGACCCTACCCTCAGGCAATGGAGGATTTGTCATCCTCGCTGACGTATCAGAGATGGGTTTAGAATTCATCTTGGAGAATGAACAGTATGTAATCACCTTTGCCTTGACACAAAAGGCAAATGAGTTGAACTATTTCACTCATGACTTGAGGTTGAGGAAATCATTTATGTCTGAAAGACATGGAGAACTAACACTTGGAGCCACCTTCGATATCTTCACCAACCGTAAGATCATGAAGTACCTCTTGACTCAGAAGGACATAAACCTATATCAAAGTCATTGGATGGAGTATATAAAAGACTAAAATTTCACCATATCCTACCATCCTGGTACAGATAATGTGGTGGGCGATGCCCTCAGTTGTAAACAAAATGGTTTTGCAGCTGGTTTGGGAACCCAGTGGAGGAGACTAGAAAATTTTGTTAGATGGACTCCATAACCATTTATGGGTCGACTCCATTTAGCCAACATGTAAATCATCCCTAACCTTTTAACTAAGCTGGTAAAAGCCCAGTATGTCAACCAATACCTAGAGAACATGAAGGCCTTAACAGCAAAGCCTCAAACCCATATCTTAGTAGGTTTGAATGAAGGAATCCAATGTAAACATTGTATTTGGGTTCTCCAAGATTCCCCACTAAAGGCTTACATCCTATAAAGGCCCATGGATCAAAGTACACTTTGCACCTTGTAACCATCAAAATGTTCAACAATCAACAATGGTTCTTCTAGTGGCTATGAATGAAGTGGGACATAGCCTCATTTGTAGCTAGTTACCTCACATTCCAAATGGTGAAGGTTAAACACCATAAACTTGGTGGATTGTTGCAATATATTAAGATTCTCAAGTGGAATGAGACAAGATCATCATGGATTTCACAGTGGGTATTTCCAAGATAAGAAAAGGGCATGATGCTATATAAGTCATTTTGGACCACCTAACAAAGTCAGCACGCTTCCTTGCCCTGAAGAATACTACTAAGGTGTTTTACTTAGCTGAGCTATGCATGCAGAAGATAGTCCATCTACATTATATACCAAGTTTGATCATCTCATATCGTGATCTAAGTTTATCTACAAGTTATGGAAACAAGTTCAAGAAAAACTCGGCATGAGGCTAAAGTTTACTACAAGCTATTAAACTCAGACTTATTGTCAATCTGGATGCAAAATCTAGACCCTTGAATATTCTTTAAGCCCATGTATCCGATATTAAGGTGAACCATGGGAGAAATATCTACCCACATTTGAGTTCTCCTACAACAATAGTTACCAAGCCAACATCAGCAATTCCCCGGATAAACAACTCTAAGAAAGGTCATGTATGTCATTGCTTCGTTGGGATGATGTTGGTGAGAGGACCTTTCTTAGGTCAGAGGAATTACAACTTTATGCTGATAAATTCTTTTTAATCAAGCAAAGATATAAGAAATTCAACTATAGACAAAAGCCTTATGTGTATGCAAAGCAGACATATGTACCCTTTTTTGTCGGAACTCATGGTTCTTTTTGAAAACCAGGCCCATCCTAGCTATATCTGACAATAGAGGAAAGTTGAGTCCCTGATATGTGGATTGATCTATTTGAGATTCTAGAATGGATTGGAGAGGCCACTTATCACCTCTCCCTACCACCACACTATAATATGATGCACAATTTGTTCCATGTGTCCAACTTGAAGTGCTATGTGAAGGATCCTACCCATGCATTGAACATCAAACTGATAGAGATCCAAGGACAATTGTCATACCTTGAGTCACTAGTGAGGAACATGGATTTGAAGGTGAAGGAGCTCAGAACCAAAAACATTGAGATGGTGAAGGATCTTTAGAAACTCCATGAAAAGTCTCAAACCCACCTCTTTGATAATTAGGATGAATTTTGAGGGAAAATTTCCCATAACGGGGAAACAATTTTACAACATGCTTTTTCATGCATTTATAAAGTATATGTTTTAATGAAAACAATGTGTTGTTAATGATGTCTTAGAAATCTTGGAATTTCTATGTCTTGTTTACCCATCTTTTGTCATGGATACAATTTTGTTTTTAGTTTCAATGATCTATTATTGTTTTGTAAACAAAGTTGTCAAAGAAAGGGCTCAATAAACTAGAACCTTTCAAAAGTAATGGATAATTGAATGACTAACATATCATAATGTCTTTGTTTACTTGATAGACAAGTTGAAGAATACTAATGGGCTTAATTAGACACCACCTTGCACCCAACGTGGAGAGATACTAAAATATGAATATTTTCCAATTTTGAATAAATAATGAGTAATTACTGTTGGATCTAGGGCTCTAGAGGGGGGGTGAATAGATCTTCAAAATTCCCACAAGAAAAGTTAGACCTTGAAATTATTACAATTTAAACCAAAAGCATAAGATCAATTTGAAGTCCTATCTAAGCAATGACAGAAAGAATGAGAGAAATTGAAACATGCACTTGGACAAGGTGGTTTGGAGTGGTTCCAATCTCCAAACTAGGAGATAGTTAATCCACTACCAATAGAGGTCAACCTCTAGGACTTCACAATCTGTGTATACTTATATTCCATCATAAGAGATACAAGGCGGCCACCATACATCCAAATACTTACCTACTCAAGGCAAGAGTCTTTCACCTACACAAGGACTTACACACTTGATCAAGATGTCTTTAGCCTTCAACAAGGACTTACCCACACTTGCATCAAGTCTTTGTCCTTGAAGGAATTACTCACTATTATTGAATCTTGGCATTTCCCTTCTCCTTCATTTGGAGAAGATATTCCTATTCTTCAACCTTTAAGAATACCAGCAACAACTTCACCTTCACTCAGAGTAGCTTACTTCAACCTTCACTCTTTGAGAAAGGGGATTGGGAAGATGGAAGAAATGGGAGCTTTACAAGAACATGGAGGTAGCTCTCTTACAACATGCCTAACTCAATCATAATCATGAAATGCTTTGTAAATGATAGAGAGAAAGGGGCACAAAGGTTTGCAACACACTCAACTATGGCAAGGACTTAGAATATCATGAATGGGAAAACTTGGAATGAACTCCAAGGGGTCCTATTTATAGATGGGGGTGTTCCTTTGAGTGTGGGATCATTTAAGTATGAAAAATAGTCGTTTTACAACTTGAAACAGATCTATTTTCATTTTCAACAACTCTCCAATAATTATAATCAATTTTTCTACATTTTTTGTATAATACAATTGGTCGAGTTTCAACAAAAATAAATGAACTGATCCACTAACAGACAAAGCCAATTTTCAAACTATTGGTCGAGTTTGTTCTGGGAAACTTGACTGATGAGTCAAAATTAGTTTTTCCTAGTTGATCGAACAATCGAGTTTTGTTAGTGTGCAACTCGACCGATTGGTCATTTCAGAAAATCCATCACTGGATCAGTTGAGTTTCCAACTCGACCGTCAAAGTTCCAGTGACAAATTTTCCCAAATGAATGTTGAGTGACCAAATGTTGGAATTAACTGTCCCTAATTTTTTCATCTTAGATGCAAGTCATAACATCAATACAAGTGATTACAAAATTAATCTAAGGTGATTTGGAGTGATTTCCCAAAAAGCACACTTGCATTGATTTTGACTTGAACTTGAACAATCTAGGGCTTGTGTAATTTGATCCTTTTCATGTACCTAAAGCCTGAAATCAATCTTGAACAAACATATTAGATACATAGAATGGAATGGTTAATTCATTATCAAAATATGGACAATGTAACAAATGTCAAGTCAACAATTAGACGGATAAAACAATAAAATACTTGGAAGACAAGAAAAAGAAAATCAACCTCTAGTATTGTGTCATCAACTTTTTCCCAATCTGAGATAATATCATTATTAGGTTTTCCTTAAAAGTTGGGAGTAATTGGAGTTTCTTAGAATCTTATAGAGTTTTTTAAGGAAATAGATACAACAGGAATCCTAGTTTTAATTGGACATGAATTCAATTTAAAAAGATATACACCTATCCTATGTCAGGAGCATAGTCGTATGTAGGGGGCCCATTGTTACGACCCCGCCTCCTGGTAACCCCCAATTAAGGGAGACTGAAAGGACAAAGCCGTTAACCAATAACCCGGATCAAAGGTTCGAAAAATAATCATGAACAATTATTAAATTCTACCAACTATACTGAAATATGGACAAAAATAAAAACTTTTGCATACCTCTTAAAACTAGGATTTCAAACTTCTATCCACACAGATAGTAATTTATCTAATCCTCCTTTTCACTTTAATTCTCATTTAGTACCACATATGCCACTTTACTGTTTGTTCTTTTCATCCTTTCATAGGGATCATGGCAACCTGCCTACCTTGGTCAAGCCCCATACCAGCTACCTCCATAGTAACACATCCGCATGCACTTAGAGATGGATATCTATGGGTCTACATGTTCATTCTCATGCCATGTACTTTTCACTTAGCTTCTCAAGATCCTATGATACCTCTTTAGGTTACCTTAAACCAACAAAATTGATATACACCCTACCAAAGGGGTCCCTCTCCCAGGATAGGAGGAAAAGTATCTCTTGACAACAAGGTCACAAAAGCTCTTAGATCTAGGGTTTACATCCACATGAGCCTACTTAACCCTAGCAAGCTATTAAGGCACAAGCAGATCACCTACTGAACCCTGTCAGGTCATACTTGTCCTCTTTCCTCAAAGCTGGATCAAGAGTATACCTTCCTTTATCATCAACCTAGCTGTGAAGGGTTCATCAAAAGTACCTTAAACTTATGGGCTTCCCTTTTCCTCTATACATGAGGAGTACCATGCTCAAAACTATAGAACTCTCGCCATGAGCATTAGGTACACCACTTCCCCTCTTAGGCCTAGGAACCCTAAGTTCACCCCTTTTTTTTCAAATATTCAATTATTCAATTACTAATTGAATTTTCTTTCTTTTGCTTGTTATTGGGCCCCATAGCCAAAAAGGCCCACAAAACAACTAAGGCTATTGTAAATGAAATTCCTTTATTCAAAACAAATCATATCTTTATTTGTTTAATTATCTTTAATATGAGAAATTACATTTCTCACCAATTGATCCCAAAAATTGGGGTTGTAACATCCTTCCCCTCTTATAGGAATTTTTTCCTCAAAATTATATCAAGCAAACAAACAATTCAGGATAAGACTTTTTCATGTCCATCAACGACCCCTATAATAATTTTGAGGACAAAATTCCTATAAGAGGGGAAGGATGTTACAACCCCAAATTTTGGGTTCATTTAGTGAGAAATGTAATTTCTCATATTAAAGATATTTGAACAAATAAAGATATAATTTGCTTCAAATAAATGTATTTCGTTTACAATAGCCTTGATGATTGTGTTGTGGGCTTTATTGGCTATTGGGCCCAAATAACAAGGAAATTCAATTAGTAAATGGATAATTGAATTTTCAAGAAAGAAATATGTAGAAACCTCTAGAAGGCAAATCCAAAGAGGATTTCGTGCCTCTTGGGTTCCTTGGGTACCAAGGAGTCCAAGGTTGCAAAAAGAAAGCAATAAGAAAAGAAAAGATTAATTAAGTATTTCTTTATGAAGAAATAAATTGAAAATAATGATAAAATGTGGAAAATGAGTGGAAAGAGGCATAAATGAGATTCCTTGGGGAAATTTCGTATCCATGAGGTAGCTAATATTAAAAGGAATGCCAATGAGGGAAATAAAAGAGAAATAAAAAGAAATCCTCAAAAAGAGATATTTAAATGAGAAATGAACAAGATAATGTGAAATAATGCATAATGATGCATATAGAAGGATAATAAGTATCCAATAAAAAGAATTTCAAAATAATGGAATGTCTTGGGATCCAAGGAGTCCCAATAAAAAGGAAAGAAAGAGAAAATACCTAAATTGCAAAATAAGAGGATAATATGATACATTATTAATGAATTTTGTGAAAAGGAAGTTATTTCTATTAAAAGAAGATAGAAATTTTGTGCCAATACATAAAAGGCAAGTACAAGGAAGATAAAGGTGGTAATTTTCGAAATCCTAATAATTCAAGAAAAGATATATCAAAGGGATGAGGGAGAGAGAGAAGTTTTGCATCTTAAGTAAGGGAAGTTGTTTCCTATTAGGAAAGGAACTTGTTCCCTCTTATATGAGCGTCTTGAGGCTTGGGTGCTCTCCCCTATATAAGGGGTAGAGCCAGACACAATTCCATAGGAGTTTCACGTAACCCTCTCTTCTTATCTTCCTTCTTCTTCTTCTTCTTTACGTAAAAACCCTAGCAAGAGGGTAGTCCAACCCCTAGGACATGAGGAGCCATGGGCTGGAGTTAGACGGAACCAAGATGCTACCACGACGCCCCGAGGAGCACGACCATCTTCCCCGTGCTCTGAGGCTTGCGTAGCAGCCGACATATGGCTGGAGATCGGCCTGAGTTGCGGAGCTAAGTGGGCCCGAGACAGCCGCTCAACCCACGACCTATGGACGCCCCCTGTGCGCGGAGGCACGACGGAGGTAGAGGTAGCAATCTAGAGGTCATCGGGGTCGGGGATGAGGAGCTGGAGCCGCTCCAAGGTTGGCGCTCGGCAGCTAGGGTGACCGCTCGCTGCCATCACGAGGAAGGTGAAGGGTGGAGAGGCATTGGACGTTTCTACCCCTGCGTGCTAAAGCAACATAATTACTTAACCATGGGCAATTCGGTCTTTTCGAAACGTTCCCAAGAAACTAACCAACGTTGCATGGGAACAAGGTGACGTGGCGCCTCCCCATTGAGGAATCCATTAAAAATATTATTGGAACCTGATTCTGCTTACAATTCGAAAAATAATGGAAGTTGTTAACTTTAGTGTAATAGTGATTAAGAAACCCTATTTTGAAAGGAATAAAGTGTTTAATAGGGTTTAATGGACCATTAGAGTTGATGTTAACCTGTTAAATGTAAAAAAGTATATTATGTTCAAAAAGGAAGAACTTTGCACGTGTTTTGTTTAATTTAGAGTTTAAATGCATAAATATGCTTGAAATTTTAAAAAGGGCATAAAGTTATCATCTCTAACGATTTAATTAAGGAAAAACCCTTAGATTTGATGATAGATGGACTTAATGATGTTATTTGAATAATTCAAGATGAGATTAACTTGTTGTTAATAAAAGTGAAAATAGGATCTAAAAAGATGATCTTTTTATATAATTGGCTTAATTTAGGATTTCGTGCATGATTATGCATTAGTGAGCTTGAAAACCCTAATTTAAGAGAATATGTCTTTTAATTGGTCTAATTATTTAAATCCATGAATAAATAGGGATGTGATGATCCTAAGTCAATTTGGGTATAAAAGACTATTAAAGTGGATAGTTGAGCAATTAAGGTTCATATAAATGGAAAAGAGTATTTTAGGGTTTGTTAACCTAAAAGGGATAAAGTTTGAGAAATTGATCTAAGAAACCCTAATGAATATTAATGAAACCTTAATGCGGATTAGAAACCCTAGAAAGAGAATCCAAGTCAATAAAGTAGATTCTTGATGAAGTGTGTAATAAATAGAGTACGTATTCTTTTTAGGAATTATGTGATGATTGAATTACTTGCTTGGATCTGTTGATTGGCTTGATTGTATATACATGAAGTATATGTTGAATAATCTTCATGACTCATCAAATCAGGTATGTGGTTACGATTATGAATAATCACTCTAGTTTCACGGCGATTCCTAAAGTTTTAATCGGTTGCCTGAAAATAACTGTTGGATGTTTATTTATTTTATGGAACTATAAAGTGACTATGATTATCACTATAAATGTGTGTACATAGCTGACTAGATCTGGGTCCACCTCTATTGCTTTGAAAAGGATAAAAAAAGGGGTAATCCTAGAGCAAGGTCTAGGTTACCGAGAGTTAGAAATTGGGCTACCTACGTGTAGTGCCATGAGACTCATTAGCTTGCCATGAGTTAAGGAGTGGGCTACTTACGAGTAGTGCTATGTGACTCAACCCTAGAAATTGGTTCACTTATAGGTGGATCATGAGGGGTTTAATGGGGACAACATAGAGGATAGGGTACTCTTGGATCGCGGAGTTATATCTCAAATGTAATCTGGGTTGTTAAATGATTAATTGAATGATTACATTGTTAACGTATTTACATAATTATTGTTTCCCCCACAAACCAGCTTCGGTTGACCGACGTTTTGTTTGTCGGCGTTTTAGGTACAAGCTAAAAGGACAAACAGTAAATCATCATATTGTGAAATACATGAAGTAAAATACAAGGAGGATTAGTTAGAGTAGAATCCTTAAGTGGATAGAAGTTAGAGATCCAAGTTTTCAAAAAGGTATGCAAAATTTTATTTTCTGACAGCTTTTCAGTATAGTCTGTTAAAATTTGATAATTATTCTTTCTTAATTGCCGAACCTTTTATCCAGAAGTTATGGGTGCGGTTTCGACCTCTCGGTCTCCCTTAATTGGGGGTTATCGGGAGGTGGGGTTGTAACATTTGGTATCAGAGCTTAGGTTCCTCAGTTAGGCATTAATAATAATTAAATTTTACAAACTCCATAGAACCCAAGGGAGTTATTAGAGGATTATCCGAGAGATGGAGGTTTCTAGAAAAGGATCATGACCGGGGGCTGGCAATATTTTCCTCCGCACCGCTAGTCGGAATACGAGGACTCCCAGATCTGTGTGACTTCCTGGTGAAAGTCTTAGGGTATGAATCGAAATAAGATACCTTTAGGACTTTCTCATCTTATTCATCCCTTCTCATCACAAATTCTGTTAAGGACCTTAAGGATAAGGGTTTTCTCTCTTCTCCTCACCCTCTTGAGGTATGGGTAAGGTTGATAAGGTTTAAGGGATTCTCCACCAAATTAAAGGAAAAGCATGTAAATAAGATGTCATGGACATAAGCTTAATAGATTAAGCACAAATTAAAGGATAGATACATGCTTAGGTCGTATGAAATAAGTTGTCATGTCCTCAGAAGAGATCTGAGGCTAGCCCTTCTTGTCAGGAGGATAAGTTAGTCTTAGAGATAGAGATCTCCATTGTAAGTAGAGACCTGGCACATCCTCTGAGGATGATGTTAACCCTAACCGTAAGTGAAGGTTAGAGAGGGAGAGCTAGATGCCTTCGTAGACCAGGAGTTTGGATTAACATGCTTGGGATGCCATATGAGCCATGAGAGGTTGGATGACCGAGTACCTCTGGTAACCCAACCCTAGGAAGGGTCGTGCATGTTAGAGTGAAGGATAGCTCCTTCATTGTTGAGGTTAGAGAAGAACCTATAGAACCCCATGAGCTAATATGAGCATGGCATAATAGGCACCCTGTATGTATCAATAGTGCAAGAAATAGGTTAAAACCTAGCTGAGGGAGTTCGATGGATAGATTATGTGATAAGTATAAGGGGTTATGGATAACCTTGAGTGAATATAAGTTGACCATAGGCTTCATATGGCTAGGCGCATGCTTTTGAGGTTGACCCTTCATGAAGAGAGGACCTCTAATGGTGAGGTTGGTTGTAGGATTAGAGAGAGAGCAGGACACCAAGAAAGAAGGTCATAAACCTAGACCTTGAGATATGAGGAACAGTGGGGAGTCAAGGATGATGTGACCTAAGTGAATGATAGCAGTTGCCTCATGCATAATTCCTGGAGGCTGATGATATCTTGGTTGTCTTAGAGGAACCAAACCCTAGAGAGAGGATGAGTCTGCTTATACCTTTGTACCTATGGTATAGATGAGAAGAAGAACTCCATAAACCCTGGAAAGGTTTAGTAGCAGGTTATGAGGCCTTGTACCTTGTTGGTTGTCCTTAAGGAGGACCCAACTGTAAGAGTTGCTTGAGTTGAAGGATGAAAAGGAGTGCATCTCATGCTTTTTGCATGCTTGTTTCGTAGTTAAGAGATAGAGCATGTAGTTGGACCCTAAAAGTGAACCTAGGGATTCCTAGGCCTAAGAGGGGAAGTGGTATACCTAATGCTCATGATGAGAATTAAGTTGCTATTGTTTCAAGCATGGTACTCCTCATGCATAAAGGAAAAGGGAAGCCCCTTAAGTTTAAGGTATGTTTGATGAACCCCTCACAACTACGTTGATGATAAAGGAAAGTATGATCTTGATCCAGCATCGAGGAAAGAGGACAAGTATGACCTAGCATGGTACAGTAGGTGATCTGCTTGTGCCTTAATAGCTTGCTAGGGTTAAGTAGGCTAATGTGGATGTAAACCCTAGACCTAAGAGCTTTTGTGACCTTGTTGTCAAGAGATAGTTTTCCTCCCATCCTGCGAGAGGGACCCCTTTGGTAGGGTGTATATCAGTTTTGTTGGTTTAAGGTAACCTAAAGAGGTCTCATAGGATCTTGAGAAGCTAAGTGTAAAGTACATGGTATGAGAATGAACATGTAGACCCATAGATATCCATCTCTAATTGGATATGGATATGGTACCATGGAGGTAACAAGTATGGGACTTGACCAAGGTAGGCAGGTTGCCGTGATCCCTATGAACGGATAAAAGTCAGCCCATGAATGCAGAAAGAGAGATAATGAAGGCTTGGGTAAGGTTCTAAGTGAACATGTACTATAATGGAGAATCCTAAGTCTATCCTAGGGTCAGGTAGGGATAAGACCGATGAAAGTAGGAGTTGCCTAATTCCCCAAATACACATGACCATAGGGTCGGGAGGTAACAACTATCATTGTCTGAGGGCCATGGGTTAGGAGATTGATCACCTTCATGAACTCATGGGACCCAAAGGGCAGATGAGTAGGGCACTGTCTTGATGCATGAGGGAAGAGGGATGACCCCAAAATTGCTGGCACCCTATAGACCTAGAGGAGATGACCACAAGATGTGTGTAAACCTTAGTAGGTTCAAGACTAGTTTTCCATGGAAGTAACTTTAATATCAAATGATTGTGACATAGAGACATAAGTTACACGTTTCAACTTAGGTTTGAAGGTGTACTGGCAAGGTGGGATGTATTATTATCTCTACTCGTGGAACAGGAAGAACTTTGTATTTGGGATGGCCGCCAAATGCTTATTTCCTCTTGTTATGGGAGTGAGAGATAGGACAGTACGCATGTCATACACTAAGGATAAAAGACGATGTGAGTTGGAACGTTGCTATGAGGTATGAGGACAGAGAAGATAACATACCCTGGTAAAATGAATGATACATGGATGGTTTGCTAACACTAAGAGGAATGAGGTAGTCACCTTATGAGGATGTTTTTTTATCATGAGCTATGTGGAAATTACAAGTTATACCAGGTTGAGTTTGATCACCATGATGATGAAATCAGAAAGTGTTCTCAATGAAGATAGACTTAGAGTTAAGAGTTAAGAAGATAAGTGAAATACATGGAAGTGTATGTCTTCAACGTTACCTAATACCTAAGGATGTGAAGTGGTAATGGATGCTTTGGTTGAGATACATCTGACTTGTTTGACTAGAAGCTAGAAGAGGTTGTTTGGCTAACCCTAAGTTTAAAAAGAAGAGGTGTTTTGATAACACTCAGATGTAACAAGATACGTTGAAAAGTTAAGGGTTGTTTAGTTAGCCAGTATAGTCCTTGATGCAATGAAAGGATGGTGGTAGAACCTCAGATGCACTTATTTGGAAAAGAAGGTGATGAAACCCTGACTAGAGTGGATTAGGGTTTCGGAGGAATCGATCTTGAGGAATCATGACATACATGAAATCATGATTGAAGATCACCATACACCGTGGTAAATGGCAATAGCACTTTGGATGCTTAAGATGAAGTTGCATGTGGTTTCTGGCCATGCAAGCTAGGAGGTAAAGGACGAACCCCAGTAACCCATTGTATCGATACAGAGGAAAAAAGAGTCCCGGAGAGGGAATGGGAGTTCATTACTATGGATGTGGTGATAAGTCTCCCCTAGACCAAGGAAGGTCAAGATGCAATGTTTATGGTAGATCATCATACCTAGATGACATGATAAAGAAAGAGTACTGTCAAGGGACAAATTGGGTTGAACCACTTATGAGGGGGATGGTTCAACTACACCAAGATGTGAGTTCAAAGGTTCTTGAGTTTGACCTAAAGGATCCCTTCCAAAAGGTGGAAGTAGGTCCATGAAGAACTTGATGTTGGTACAGTTTATCACCCCTATGGTTAGTATGATCCAGACTAAAGGGTCTGATGAGAGCATATGTGCTCGTTCAGGGTGATTTCTAGAGACAGTTCTTTTCCTATGAAAGATATAATGATGACCACCATAGCCAGTATTGGGATTTAGAGAAGCTCTATAAGGGAGGTTGTGTCGGTCACCACTTCAGTAAGGTGATGTTGGTGAAGGGACCACAGTGTGTGTAGATGAAGTCGCTTTGATCGTGCAATGGCTGAAAGGAGCCTAGAGACGACAAGAGTCGTGAGCGGATGCAAAGTACTCTGACATGCAGTTCACTTTGGGAAATATGTGACATGAAATATCCGACCCCTCTGAGCTACAGCTAAGGAAGTTGGGTCCCCGATACATGGGCTCATTTGAGATGGATTGGTGGAGAAGGTTATGGTTCAGTTTACCCATCAGGATAAAGTAATATGTGATGAGTTCCAAGTGTCCAATTTAGTGCACTATGTGAGGTACCCCGACCATGTGCTGAGCAATGAACCTAGTGAGCCCCAAGGGAGGCTGAAATGGCCTGAGTCACTTGTGCAGTTTATAGATGTCAGGATGAAAGAACTCAGAGAAAAGAATATGTGATGATATAGGTTCTTTGGACACGCCATGAGTACGGTAAAGCCACATAGGGGCCAATGATGGACATGGAAAAGTCTTATCCTGAATTGTTTCTTTGCTTGATATAATTTTGAGGACAAAATTCCTATAAGAGGGGAAGGATGTTACAACCCCAAATTTTGGGTTCATTTAGTGAGAAATGTAATTTCTCATATTAAAGATATTTGAAAAAATAATGATATAATTTGCTTCAAATAAATGGATTTCGTTTACAATAGCCTTGATGATTGTGTTGTGGGCTTCATTGGCTATTGGGCCCAAATAACAAGGAAATTCAATTAGTAAATAGACGATTGAATTTTTAAGAAAGAAATATGTAGAAACCTCTAGAAAGCAAATCCAAAGAGGATTTCGTGCCTCTTGGGTTCCTTGGGTACCAAGGAGTCCAAGGTTGTAAAAAGAAAGCAATAAGAAAAGAAAAGATTAATTAAGTATTTCTTTATTAAGAAATAAATTGAAAATAATGATAAAATGTGGAAAATGAGTGGAAAGAGGCATAAATGAGATTTCTTGGGGAAATTTAGTATCCACGAGGTTGCTAATATTAAAAGGAATGCCAATGAGGGAAATAAAAGAGAAATAAAAAGAAATCCTCAGAAAGAGATATTTAAATGAGAAATAAACAAGATAATGTGAAATAATGCATAATGATGCATCTAGAAGGATAATAAGTATCTAATAAAAAGAATTTTGAAATAATGGAATGTCTTGGGATCCAAGGAGTCCCAATAAAAAGGAAAGAAAGAGAAAATACCTAAATTGCAAAATAAGAGTATAATATGATACATTATTAATGAATTTTGTGAAAAGGAAGTTATTTCTATTAAAAGAAGATAGAAATTTCTTGTCAATACATAAAAGGCAAGTACAAGGAAGATAAAGGTGGTAATTTTCGAAATCCTAATAATTCAAGACAAGCTATATCAAAGGGATGAGGGAGAGAGAGAATTTTTGCTTCTTAAGTAAGGGAAGTTGATTCCTATTAGGAAAGGAACTTGTTCCCTCTTATATGAATGTCTTGTGGCTTGGGTGCTCTCCCCTATATAAGGGGTAGAGCCAGGCACAATTCCAGAGGAGTTTCACGTAACCCTCTCTTCTTATCCTCCTCCTTCTTATTCTTCTTTACGTAAAAACCCTAGCAAGAGGGTAGTCCAACCCTTGGGACATGAGGAGCCATGGGCTAGAGTAAGATGGAACCAAGATGTTACCATGATGCCCCGAGGAGCATGACCATCTTCCCCGTGCTCTGAAGCTTGCGCAGCAGCCGACATATGGCTGCAGATCGGCCTGAGTTGCGGAGCTAAGTGTGCCCGAGACAGCTGCTCAACCCACGACCTATGGATGCCCCCCTATGCGTGGAGGCACGACAGAGGTAGAGGAAGCACTCTGGAGGTCGTCGGGGTCGGGGATGAGGAGCTGGAGCCGCACCAAGGTCGGCGCTCGGCGGCTAGGGCGACCGCTCGCTGCCATCGCGAGGAAGGTGAAGGGCAAAGAGGCATTGGACGTTACTTCCGCCACGTGCTAAAGCAATGAAATTACTTAACCATGGGCAATTCGGTCTTTTTGAAATGTTCCCAAGCAACTAACCAACGTTGCATGGGAACAGGGCGACGTGGTGCCTCCCCATTGGCCCAAGTGAGGTAATTCTTCCAAAAATCATAGCTCTTTAATAGTAGCTCGGATCACAAAAATTTATACATGAATTTTGCTTAGAAAAATGAGAGGAATCCATTAAAAATATAATTGGAACCTGATTCTTCTTGCAATTCGAAAAATAATGGAAGTTGTTAACTTTAGTGTAATAGTGATTAAGAAACCCTATTTTAATAGGAATAAAGTGTTTAATAGGTTTTAATGGATCATTAGAGCTGATGTTAACCTGTTAAATGTAAAAAAGTATATTATGTTAAAAAAGGAAGAACTTTGGACGTGTTTTGTCTAATTTAGAGTTTAAGTGCATAAATATGCTTGAAAATTCAAAAAGGGCATAAAGTTATCATCTCTAACGATTTAATTAAGGAAAAACCCTTAGATTTGATGATAGATGGACTTAATGACGTTATTTGAATAATTCAAGCTGAGATTAACCTGTTGTTAATAAAAGTGAAAATAGGATCTAAAATGATGATCTTTTTATATAATTGGCTTAATTTAGGGTTTCGTGCATGATTATGCATTAGTGAGCTTGAAAACCCTAATTTAAGAGAATATGTCTTTTAATTGGTCTAATTATTTAAATCCATGAACAAATAGGGATGTGATGATCCTAAGTCAATTTGGGTATAAAAGACTATTAAAGTGGTTAGTTGAGCAATTAAGGTTCATATAAATGGAAAAGAGTATTTTAGGGTTTGTTAACCTAAAAGGGATAAAGTTTGAGAAATTGATCTAAGAAACCCTAATGAATATTAATGAAACCTTAATGCGGATTAGTAACCCTAGAAAGTGAATCTAAGTCAATAAAGTAGATTCTTCATGAAGTGTGGAATAAATAGAGTACATATTCTTTTCAGGAATTATGTGATGATTGAATTACTTGCTTGGATCTATTGATTGGCTTGATTGTATATACATGAAGTATATGTTGAATAATATGCATGACTCATCAAATCAGGTATGTGGTTACGCTTATGAATAATCGCTCTAGTTTCACGGCGATTTCCGAAGTTTTAATCGGTTGCCTGAAAATAACTGTTGGATGTTTATTTATTTTATGTAACTATAAAGTGACTATGATTATCACTATAAATGTGTGTATATAACTGACTAGATCTGGGTCCAGCTCTATTTCTTTGAAAAGGCTAAGAAAAAGAGGGGTAATCCTAGAGCAAGGTCTAGGTTACTGAGAGTTAGAAACTGGGCTACCTACGTGTAGTGCCATGAGACTCATTAGCCTACCATGAGTTAAGGAGTGGGCTACTTACAAGTAGTGCTATGTGACTCAACCCTAGAAATTGATTCACTTATAGGTGGATCATGAGGGGTTTAATGGGGACAACATAGAGGATAGGGTACTCTTGGATCGTGGAGCTATATCTAAAATGTAATCTGGGTTGTTAAATGATTAATTGAATGATTACATTGTTAACATATTTACATAATTATTGTTTCCCCCGCATACTAGCTTCGGCTGACCGATGTTTTGTTTGTCGGAGTTTTAGGTACAAGCCAAAAGGACAAATAGTAAATCATCATATTGTGAAATACATGAAGTAAAATACAAGGATGATTAGTTAGAGTAGAATCCTTAAGTGGATAGAAGTTAGAGATCCAAGTTTTCAAAAAGGTATACAAAAATTTATTTTCTTACATCTTTTCAGTATAGTCTGTTAAAATTTGATAATTATTCTTGGTTAATTGCCTAACCTTTGATCCGGAAGTTATGGGTGCAACTTCGACCTCTCGGTCTCCCTTAATTGGGGGTTATCGGGAAGTGCGGTCGTAACACCCATACTGATCATATATCTCCTGATCTAACTTCGAAATAGGCTTGCTTTCTAGCCCTGATCTTAACTCTATCTCCTTTCTAGGATTATCTCGTAAGCTAGTTCCATTAAGAGAAGAACTCCCATCAAATGATCTAAGTCACACACTCTATCATCATGTGAGTTGGAAAAAAAAATCCACAAGAAATCCAAATTATTGGGGTTGTCTATGTATTCCTTTTACTCACATCAACATCAAATAAACATGATTCCATTCGCACCCTTGACTTCTTGTGCACCTAGAGAAACCCTCAATTTTCTGTCAAGCTCTATTATTTTCCCCGTCAAGTGTCACCCCACCATGGAAAAACCCTGACAATAGGTTTTGAGATCCAAATCACTCAAGGCCAATTGCATTGTACAAGAGCATAACAAGGATCCCCTAAAGGTGAGAAGCATGTTGGGAGGCCACAAGGAATCCCCTTTCAACCTTTCATATTTTTGGTGCCAGAAGCTAGTAAAGCTTCACCAAAATTGTGGCCATGACCACCGCAACATGTGGTGAATAGTGTGATCTATCCAACAAACACCTAGGAAGCTTTTCATGGTCGTAGTTTTTCGAGTTGTCAAGTAATTCCCTGAGTTTTTCTCTTCATCTTTTCTTCTATTCATAGACCTGAAACATCTAGTCCGCATCACACCCATCGTCATTCTTTGATCAGTAGGTTTTAGCTGAGCTTGGAGAAGATGTGGATATTTAGCCGTGGTTTTTTTGACCCTAAAATCCAAGTCAAGCATGGGTTGACTCCATGATTGAGGGATTGCTCGGTTGGTGCAAGAGAGAAGAATCCATGGGGGGATTGGACCACCCTACCCTCATCCATGTGACATAAATGCACAACATTATGGACAAATAGTCTTTTTCTAGGAATTTATTCTAAATTTGTCACATGTGGTTATTTATATATCCAACTATTGTCGCAATATTTGATTGGTTTGAACATTTTTAATCTTGGAAAATTTTAATAAAATAGATAGTATCTCATATGATAATGAATATATATATATATGAAAATGATTAGTAAAACATTTAGAATCCAATAAAATAGGTTTCATTGCATGATTCTATCTTCAATTCCAAAAGTATATAGTAAGCATACTTGTATGGTATTTGACGCATGCAAACCCTGAATTCCTGAAATTGATGATCACATCTTGATCATTTTATACTACAGAATAAAGTTTGATTTAGTTTGATGAAAAAGTACAATTGGATCTAATGTAGGGTAAATGGTTCACATGATATCAAATTTGAGTTTCCTATTGTTTAAAGACTAGATATGTGCCAATTAGGATTGGGAATTATTACCCTAATCTCAACCTAATTCGACCCAAAACCTTGGATTGTCACCCACGTCATACCTAACTATTATTTTGTAAACATCAGAGTAATGCTTGCGTGTTAAAATTAATTATAGTTTGATTGATTGGTTGATCAATCCTGCACTTGTTTGCTTGGATCTAAGTTATCCATGAAGAAAGCAATGTGGTTACTTATGAATTACTACCTTATAAACTTATGAAGGTTTCCAAAATTTCACAATCAATTGCAACTACACTGCTTGGTTGTTTATTTATTTCCTGCAAATTATAAGGCCATATGTGTATCACCTTATACAAATATTAATTTCTTAAAACCCATTTGTTCAATGTCTAAAGGCATAGCTGAAGGAGGTAATATTCCCTGGAAATGAAGGATTAGTCTATGTTACCAACACTATAGATGTACATGTGACCAAGTCCAATTATGGATAGTAACCATGAGTTCAATGGTGGACCTAGTCCTCGAAATCCAATGATGGAATAAGAGATGAATATAACAATTGAGACTAGGCAAATATGGGTTGGAAAGTTAAATAGAAAATGCAAGTTTGATCATTTGATGATGTTTTCCAATATTGTTGAATACATTGTTACACCTATATGAACATATTTTGATTGCACCACATACTCATTTTAGAGATATGTTGACTGTGTTTATGGTTTGTCAATATTTTTAGTTAATATGCATAGTATCTAAAGATTTGGACATCCAAAAAAGTGCACAAAAAGAAAAGATAGATAAAGAACTACTGAAAGATTAGATAAGTAGATTTAATTTCTATTTCTAAACTTAGTTTCCCTTTGCTCATATCATGTAAATCATTTGAGAAGATTATCTTCATATTGTTGCCATACACTTTGTAATTCAATGAAATTACAAATTATTATTATTATTTATTTACTAAACCTAGACTTCAAAATAATGATAATGGCCTTTTCCCTCTCAGTCTACCTTTATTGGGGAAAATAGCAAGAGGGGGTTGTTACACCCACCCCGGTACGTTTTTTTACTCTGTGGATCCAAGAACTCATCTTCTAACCAAGTTTTCTTTTTGATCTACAGGAGTCCATTCTAGTCGTCCATCCACCATTGTCTCATCTACACAAGTAGATTCATCCTCCACTCATATGGATTCCATGACCTAGGAAACTCACATGACGTTTCTTCTTCTCAAGCTATACCTCCAGAATACTACCACCCCTCCCCTATAAATGTAAACCCCAAAAAAGTATCACTGAACTCCCTGTAACACATATACATCACTCAAGTCCCTTGTTTTCAGCTAGAAGAATATCCCTGAGCCCATATTGCTAATTCCTACTCTTATAACTAAGAATATATCCTTTATCATTGTGACCACTCCCAAGGGTGCAAATTGTCTCAATAGTTACCCTTAGATCAATGTGATCTACTATGTCAATGCACATCAGAATTTCACTTCCCTCTTTAGTACCTTTTTTTTATCCTCACATTTAATACCAGGCTTCAACTCTTTGATCTTCTTTACATATACACTTTTGGATCCACCTTGAGGTGTTGTAGGCTTCAACATCTTGGTTTGTGTTGCTTGTGTCCTACTTGAGGTTTTTATCATTCACTTTAGGGATCAAACATGGAGGTTTGACATGTTCCTTCTTTTGGTAATCAACATGACCTTGATTGAGCTCACTAAGCTCATCAAACACTAGAGAAGATGGATGAATCCTTGATTTCAACATTATGAATCAAAATCTAGTTTTGGAATCAAGATATTTGTTTTTGTTTTTCAAAAAGAGTATTGTGTTAGTGTTTGATCAAATAAATATGATATAATATGTCACTAATCTTTTTTTGGTTTTAATGTGTAACGTGCTAATATGGTAAAGACTGAGATCTTAGTGCCTTCATTTGATTTTAATTGTGTGATATCTCCATAGGTTAAGTGACAAGTTTTCCCTAGCATGCGAACAAGTTTTATCCCATGATCTGAGGGAAAATAAGTTCTTCAGACTAGTTCTTATTGTGTTTTTGATAGCATTTCTAGGATTTCTATGATGGGTTAGATCTTTGAATATGTGAAGAAAATCATCAAATGTTAGAAAATTTTCATGTAAATTGTCTTTTAAAAAGGTTTTGAATAGGGAGGACAAATTTAATGTTTCCAAACCTTGATTATGTTATCTCAAATAATGTTTTCCTACAAGGACTAGATTAAGGTTTTGGTTTTAGTTAATATAAATTAGTGAAACATATCTTAGTTTCATGACATCAAGATTTCCATTAGCATACGAAGAAGTATAAGACTTCTTCCCTCACTGTCAGACGGATCATGCACACTTAGTATCAAGTACATGAAAAGGGATCTTAATTTTCCTATATTAATGATATTCATTTATCAAGTATAGAATCACAAAACACTTACATGAAATTCGGCTATAAAATAAATTATTATGTTGTAGCATATTATCATATATCACTATGATATTTACATGTACGTCCCCCTTTAAGTAAGATTCAATGCTTCAATTTGTTATGACCAAGATTAATGTTCAGTAAAATATAGTTTATTTATGTTATTACTTCTAAGTTATTTGACTTTTATCCTAATTCTTTATAAGCTCTGTGTGAGAAATGAGCACTTGGTTTAGTAAGCTCTATTTGAGGAATGATCTCATGGGAGCATTTTATCCTTCAAGAACATGAGCTCTTGGGAGCACTTATTGCTTAAGAATCACATAGTCAACTTAAGATAATGATATTAACGATAAAGAGAAATAATTGTGAAGATAAAAAATACAAAACATTCAATATAATGTTTAATTCATGATTTTAATAAGTGTGGTTAGCTTGTTAGTTCATATTAGCTTACTCAATGCCACTTAATCTAACATGTTTTTCATTTTTCTTTGCATGATTTGGGACGTGATGTCCGTGTGAGAAAAGAATAAGGGAGATTAGAAAACGAACAAACATCTCTAGGAAAAACTAGGAGTTTATCCCTAGTGTGGTGTTAACTATCGTATGGAATTTAGTTCAGTTTTTCATTCACTATGAGGATCTTGTAGCAGTTTAGCTTAGTTTAAAGTTTAAGTTTCTATGTTGTGGAATTTGATACATGAGAAATGCATATGATATCATGTGTTGGTTAATTGGAAATTTATTTTTATACCAATATTATCATGTTTATCACATCCCTCTCAATAATTAAGATGTTGTTGAATAATGTTTATGTTTAAGAGAATTGTTACATACATATCACCTTTTTATTGATTTGTGCATGCTTATACACAACCTATTTGTGTTATGGTTTGTAATGTCCGAATCATGTCTTGTGTGGTGAGTGGATAAGGAAAATTGGGGGACATTCACTCTATAAAAATACATTGAATGCACAAATGGTCTAATATGATATACTAGTCAGGTAAGGGTGAAGTTTTGTGTATCCAATAAATGAATCCAGTGAATTATATGCATCAGTTGTACCCATGATTAGTTTGAGATCTGTTTTTGTTCTATGTTTACAAGCAACAAAGTTAATGTCCTCGTTGTGTAATTCATGTTCAATACTAAATATTTTAATAAAATTTAGCCCTAATGTTGGTATTCAATTGATATTAGTCTTATATATCAACTTAGATGCTAATCATGCATATGGTGATTTGGTAAATTACTACCAAATATAAATAACAAGGAACAAGTTTTATAATCTATCTATACAAGAATTCTTCAAATACTAGGATATATTTCCTAACATATACACAAAAAACTTATAATCACTTGTTTTTGCTAGTTAGCGTTTGGTTCATATCATGATGTCAAATAGTTATATTTGTGGTTATAATTTCTATACTGGCATCTTTTCATTCTTTTTGTAGAAGTCAAAATATCGTTGTTTTGAGAACAAATAGTACCAATGTCAATGACCATAATTTTTTTCATCAATCCATTAATGATGTCTTAGAGGACATTACAAGTAATAAGATCTAATCTGACATAGTTGTACCAACAAATACAATTGTTGATGTCACCTCAAAAAGTGTTGGTGAAGGACTATATATACATCACTATTGCTAGAATATTTTTGGCTTCTAGTGTACCCTATACAAGAGTTTTTAGGTATCAAGAAGCATTTATTGATCTGTTGGTTGGTATATGGAACATTTATTGATCTATTAGCACATGGCTAAGTTTTTATAGTGTATAATCCACTCTAATGGCATGCACCTGTTCGATATCCTATTTTGAGTGATTGTGGTTAGTATTTGGCCTTAAATCCCTATTATGTATGTTGGCATGTCTTATTGAAACATCATAATTGCCCACATAACCTTCATTAAAGATATTAGTGGTGATATCATGCTCATCAAGTTGAATAGCTACCATAGAATATGACATTTAGCATTATATACAAAAGATATAGCATAATACAAGGTAATGATAATACTATAATATCACAATGGTCGTATGTTCATATATATGAAGATCATCACTATGTTATGCCCATTTTATTTCTTTCACGTCATTAAAACTATCAATTTGATATGAACTACAAGTCATGTTGTTTAAACAAATAGTAGTTCATGAAAATTTAAATAGTATAAAGGGTGTTTGTACATAAAAATTGAAAATTCAATTTTAATTAAGAAAATCATTGGGTAGATTTTGATTCGCTTCACTAGCATGTTGTGAGTAGTTATTTATATCATGAGACATTAGCCCCTCATTCCAGTGTTTTTGCTCCATGTTCGAGCATCATCATTCTCCATATAGCCTTTAGTTAGACTGACAGAGGTCCATTCTTCATGTTGAACAATAGTTATACATTAAAAACTTATTCACTACATACAAAAACCTTATATTAAAACTAAAAGCATGTTTACAATAGTGAAATTCATTTATTTACCATAATCCTTTCTACCACATATGTTATAAAAGGCTTCATGTTGCATGACTTTTATAGTATGGTCTTCCGTATTGAGTTCCCCTTTTCTTTTAATCACAACTTGATGTGGAAAAAAGTTGTCTTTACTAAAATTATCAACATTTACTAAAAGTAATGGTTATGCATAGCATATGCTAGAAGAAATTTAGTATTAGACCATTACTAAACAATACACAAATTTGAACTATCACCATGAGTCTTCCATGACATACTTCTTGGACTTATCATAAGTGACTATTTCTACAGGGTTAAATGAATTTCTTCTTAGTAGAATTAAGTAAACATGTTCTAGTTCTCTCTATCATTAGATTTTCAATTATAACTAATTTTAATTCATGTCGAATATCTATATCGTATTCTCACGTTTGCATAACCTATAATTTTGTTTATATAACAAAATAGAATTGAATAGTTTGTTATGACCTTCACTTAACTTCTTATCATAAAATACCCATAGTTTTGGGTGTCCAGTAGAAAATCATCTTCCTCCATGACATCTATATGCTCACTCGATATTGTCAACTAGCTTTCTATCCCTTATGTTAAGGCTCTATGTTATAATGTTTCTCAAGTTAGAACAAACTATAAACATGATCCAAGAAAAATGATCATGTAGCATATATAAATTGCTAGACTTGGCCAAATTGTAGTGTGTTTGTTCCATCTTGCTAACCTTTCCATATTGAGTAGGTAGGCTCCTAGAATTTACCTTCTTTGGAAAATTTGCATACAAATGCATATGATATCAGGTTGGAAAAAAAGTTTTAATTTAAACTACAAATTGGATTCGATGAAGAAATGTAATTGAGTCTCTATTTGGAGAGGTTCCATTAGATATGCATTTTGGTAAGCATTATGTGGTTGGTCAATTTCTTTGTTTTGGTTTGAAATTTTATTTACTTCACTAAATAGTGCTTCACTCAGAATACATTATGAAATATTATAACTTTGAGTACAACTAACAGATACAATAAAAAATGTGTGTATTAAGTTTCTATGTTTATACAATAGTTATAGATCATGCAATAATTATGAATGCAAATCAGTACAATATAAAATGGTGTGCTGAAGAATACCCAATATTGATAACTCGTCATATTAAGAAAATAGCAAGACTTACTTTTTATTCATTTATATCACATTTATAATTTATAATGTTAGACTACTTACTTGGGTTCTTGTTACAATCAGCCATACATTTCCGATAGAACTCAACAAAATTTTTAATCTACAATGTCAATTGACCATATTTCCTAGAAATATATTGGAAAATTATACAAAATTATATGTCATCATGTAGGATCTTATATAGAAAATTATTAAATACTCATGTTGTAATAAAAGACAATAATAAAAATCACTCTCCAATAAAGGTTGTATACAATGTTGTGGATGAAAAATGAATACTTTGTTAAATGAAATCAAGTTCAACAAATGTAGAATAAATAAAAAATAGAAGTGAATTGAGTATAGACCATTTGGGTTATCCATTCCCATAAATTATTTACATTTTCATCTATCCATCATTGTTTCATAGAAACTGCTATGGAGAAAGTTTTAGCACATCTATCTCAATGATGAATGTTGAATACATCTATGGATAAACCATAGATGTATTAACTCATATTCTAGATATGCAATTTATCACCATAACAACTTCATCGGCTTCATTCTCATGTGTTTTGTTGTACAATGTTGTGGTGATTCCACAATTATGGTCACTCACAGAATCATGACCATGGACACATTGCTCAACTTGACATGTTTGAAAATATGACTCGTTAGTTTTTATTTTAAGGTTCATGGTTACATAAAAAATTCATATTTATCTCACATGAATCCTCTTTCATCATTATGCTTGTTCCACCATTCATACCTTAAAATGCAAAATCATCTTCCACACATTTTGTTTAACTATAGAATTTGATCTAAACACCACTATAAGAAAATGGGCCATTAGTTTTCTCAAGTTGAACTAAGAAATTATTATTTTGTGTCATTAACCTTTGATCATGTTGTAGAGTACTAAATTTGAATCCATTATTGTCATAGTCCATATAAAATGACAGAACCTTTTTAGGTCCATGAGACAAATTTAGAAGTTCATCATCCACCTTACCTTCTCTTGTGAAATTGAAAACCCTACCAAATAGATTGTTTAGTAATAAATGCAGCCATCATTTTATTATCACAAGTATATTCAAGCAACACCCCAGTCACTTCTTAATACATATATTTGCACTTGTTACATATAGTAGCACTAAGGTTATTAGTGGTTCCTACAAATAACGTTATCTAACTTTTCTAAAAAGGAGATATTCTAATGATATTGATGCATCTCTATTATCATTGTATTTATTTTGATCGGATCTTATTTCACTTTATATAATTTATCTTTTGGAAAATATCAAGAATTCATTTGTAGCATTCATCTCAGCTACTGAGCCAAGTTTTGTTTTTGTTGCACACGTATGTCTTCAATATTTGAAGAAACCTACAAAACCTAAGTAATTCTAGACATGCAAAATAAAATAGTTAATAATATATAGAAAGTAATGACCTTTTAATTGGTAACATCCATCAATGATCCTTAGTACCTTCAAGAATCATTGATTTTTCAAAGTGAATGGGAAAGTGCATTACTATATTGAAGAATGGCCTAAGAAAATATTCTTCATTTTTCACAATATAATGGAAACATGTCTCCTCAAGATCTGCAAATCTTTTACCAATAGAAATCTAGGATCCCCATTGAATTCATATAATTCCTTTCATATAGGTTTTTGAATTAATACATGACGTTATAAGAAGAAATATTTTTTGAAGAAGCATAAGAAAATTGTTATATATTCTTCCATAAATTTTATGCACCTAAACGTTCACATATTTAAACCTATTTGAGAAAATTCCATCCAAAAACTTGATTTCTTTTCCCAAGATAAAAGTAAATCAAGGAATTGTAGCTTCTAGCTTTTATTTACAATCTTAGGTAAATCATATGGCCTTATTTGAATAGATTCTAAACCTTTAATACATTTTGCATTGTCCTTCATTTTATCATTAATTTCCATGATTGTTGCAATTAAATTAGCATAATTACTTTTTTTGTTGTGCATTAGAGAAATATTAATGGTCTCAATGTAAAGTGTTACAATATAGAATATCAAAGAATTTTTTCCTTTGAATAATGAAAAGTCTTCCCTTTTGAAGATTTATTTTTTATCTTCTAAGATTGATATAACTATATTATTAAGTTGGCTCAAAGCATCTTATCCATGGAACTCTTAAGGGAGATGTTTGTCTTCCTCTTTCTAATGGAATGTGTGTATATTTGCCCTCCATCTTTGATTCTATTGTTAGAATCTATGATGGTTGTAGAATAGTTTTCCTATATTTTTAAATGAAAGAGAGCAAGTATCCTTACAAAAATAAGGGAATGTTAATTTTTCTTTGCAGACTAGTCAAACAAATATCCATAGAAGGAAGATCATCTATTTTCTTGAAAACACAACATGAATTTTCAAATAGATTTCAAAAACATCATATGTTTCTATACCTACATCCATTGCTCTTTTAACTTATCAGCTAGTGGATGTAAGTAAGGATCTATACTATAGGTAGGAGAGTTCTTCTGAAGTGTCAAACTCGATAAATCAATTAATTCTTTGTACAAACAAAACCATTGTGATAACTTATATGGAATGAGGATAGTAAGACATATTCTATGAGAAATATGATATTGTCAAATTGATTAAATACATCATGCTAATTTAATCCTAACACTATGAGGATCTATGACAACCCCAAATTTTCTAAAACTTAGTCTAATGTGTGACATCCAAATTGAAATGCTCACCTCATTGAGAATTCCAATTCAAACACACGCACACCACTACAAGCTCAGTGCCTCTATGTGGCTCTCTTCTAGAGAGACTAGTTTGCTATCTCTCTCATCTTCCATGTTGCTGGTGTGTGTTGCCGATACAGAGAAGAACCTCATATTGGGACAACCAGAGATCCATGGCAGGATGCATCCTATAAAAAGGCGTCGGAGATCCATGCTTCTTTGTATGGTACATCTACCTACATGAGACTCAACTTCATGGTCTTCCCTCCATGGAAGTACCTCCATCTGGTGTGGCTCCTCTTGATTTGAGATCCAAGCCTGTCGACTACCCTCCATCAACTTCACCTAAAAATTGGGTCTGACGACTATCAATGCCACCTTATGACTGGAAGTCTGGATGCGTCAATCTTTTCCCATATTTCACTCTCATGTAGGTGTCGATGGATAAGCCTTGGGTGTGGTACTCATGTGAGGATGGATCTTTAGGTCTCGAAAAAGCTAACATAACCACCTACATACCTTTCTCCCTCAGGCTACTACCCCCAACGTAGAATCATACTAACTCCATCGCCGCTAATTGTCCACGATTCCCAGATTGATAAGAGGTAGAGGGCGAGGTACTATTTACCCACATCCAAGAGATGTGACATCTCCACGTCATCAATCCATTAAAGCTATTCTTTGGGCACACCCAGGTGTGATAATATCTAGACCCATGTCGTGTCACTCTACATAATCAACAACTTAACTCAAAATTTTGGTTTGACTTACATAAAGCATCAATTAATTAAGAAAATTCAAACCTCTGAAACTTTTTATAGGATCATCTAACCATTATAAAATTTTAACCATTGTTTCCAAATCTCTTGATGTACCTTCTACTCAAACTTGGTTCTGATAAATCAATAATAAAGAACATTATTTCATCATAGTCAAACTTGAATAACTTCCTCTAGGGTCATCCAATAGACACCAAAATTTAACCATAGTCTTATAAAAACTCAAACTACATTCTATCCAAATTTTGTGACAAAACTCAACTATCTAACTTGTCAATTAAATACTCCAAAGTGGCATGATCTTGGGGATTTTAATCATGATATCAACACCAATCAAGATCCATATTTTTCTAAAGCACTTGGATGTCTTAATATAACCCAAACTCATGAATTCAAATGTGTCATTGGATATTTAAAGATTTTAAAGAATCTAGGGTTAACCACCCCTTCATATAAGATATAAACAAGGGTTTCCAAACTCTAGTTATGTCATGGCATATCTCATATTTCAGGATTGACATCTTCATTTTACCCAATCATTAAGGGTTCTGCAAATACATTTATCATATTTAGAAGGAGTTAATCTTAGTTAAACCACTTTGTCCATCTAGATCATATCAATGTGTCATCGTAATTATGTTATCGAAATATTCAAACTATATTCAACATCTTTATTAACCACTACCATTAACATCTCATTCAATATTTATCATTAATGTTATCTCATTTCATTTTCTCATATTAGGTAGTAAACTTTATCTGTGATTTCATTACTTGATTAACCTACATCATACTGTCATCATTATTCATGTATATGGTTAACCATCTAGATATAAAGAGATACCAAACCAACTCTAAGTTTTCCTCATGTCATACACGTATATAACATCTCAAGATTATATCACAAACACACATATTATATGTGGGTTGTTCAAAACAAAGTTATTCAAGTTTCTTGTTAAACATATATCAAACCTTTATACAATCCATTTGAGGTTTTCCTAACCCATATTTGAGGGTATTTCTGTGCTCAGTCTCTCTGAGCTCACTCAACTCTATGAGTTTCAAACGTACTATCTTCATCATCCCTCTTTGGTCTAGTGTTATCAAGTCTACCTCCTTAGCACTAGAAGATAGCTTTACAAGCTCTAGCCACATAATCTCGAACCAAACATGATATGAAATTCTCTTCATAGATCTCTACCCACGAATACATTCTTACCTCGAACTTTCTCTTATATGCAACCACTAGATTCCTACAAGGTACCATCAACCCGAGCTTGAGGCTTTATAGAAACTAACACATTTACCTCCTCTAGGGTCTTGGGACTCTCTGTCCCTCACCTAGATGGTAGGTACTCATACTGAACCAACCTCTCTCTGAATCTAGGCTTTGGACCTCTCACGGACATCTAGGGTTCAACATGCATAAAGAAACTCAACTCATTCACTCAGGAGTAGTCTAGTTTAGGACATATCACATCATATATTTCACATAATTCTAATATCTTAGAATTTAGGTTATCTAAACTTCTTCCTATGGGTCTAACTCTCTTTGAAGTTAACCCTATAATTGGTCCCATCACTACAGGTCCTCCTTCATAAAAGAGTTTGAGTCTCATGCTAACTCACAACCTTGTCTTTACTTAGCATATCTTTTATCATAAAAGCCTAGTTACTTGCATCATCAGAAAAGAACTTAAGTCCTCAAGACAAACATATATCATAATAAACCATATTACATCATCTATATACGACTTAGATCATAATTAAAACTTATTTAATCTATTATTCTAACTATCACATATTCTTATAAGGATTTTGACATCTAATATCTAGAGCCACTCTCTCTTCTAGACTGATGTCACTCTCTTTCACTTAGGTTGTACGACCACCTCCTACTCGTACAAGTGTGGGGACACATTTTGTAATACTTACATATATAATAAAATATTATATAGTTTTTCCCCAATAAAACAAGCATCAGAGAAAAATACCCAGGTTCGATCCGATTGGAATAAAAACCCAAATCCACAAAATGAGTGTCCCACACATAGTAGAGAGTCTAGTTTCATGTCACCTAGTGAAAAGGGTGGGAACAAGGTGTAGACTTGTGTAGCTATCCAAAACATAGTTGTGTCATATGTAGAAGGTTACTCTTACCATGATGTACATCATTTCTAAATAATGCAACAGTTCCATACCGCTCCACTATAAGGAAAGAACGACACCTAAGGACTTGTTATACAACAAGAACCAGTCTAGACCTAGTTCTTAGACATCTACATGCTAACCTAGAGTCTGGGTTAGATATAGTCTGTAAAAGATGACTAATCTAACCCTACAAGATTTGTTTTAAATGTAAGGTTCTTTAGTTTCAAGTTTCATAACGAGAAAATGTCAGGATTTTCTATAGTTCATGTTCTGATACCAACTGTGACGTCCCAATTTTTTTTAAAACTTAATCTAATGTGTGATGTCCAAATTAAAACCTCACCTCAGAGAGAATCCCAATTTCAATACCACAAACTAGGCTAAGAAGAAGAAAATTATAGGAAGTCAGAAGGAAACAACAGAAGCACATGCACATGAACATTAGTAAAACCATACAAAACACATTCACCATTCAACATATAATTACGACATAAATTGTATCAACATATAATATTACATATTAAACAGTAAACTTTTACATATGCATGTACTACATCTACAACATGATCTTAAGACAATAGGTCCACCTGTACATCAGCTTGTCACTCAACTCACAACTATCCTGGTTTTTTCAAGATCATATATCCACAACCTAAACAAATGATTACATGTGGTACACATCAACACAATATTCAAGAATATTGCACTGAGTATGCCTACGTGTCTTTTTATATACCTCTCATTACTAAGACATGGCAATAAGTTAAAACTAGAAATTAGCATTTATAAACAAATACAAGAAAAAAACATATACTTGCACCAAGATATTTTTTACCAAAAGAGAACACATATCTTAGGCACATTTTCCATTATATGCTCATGCATCTGCCTACCAATGGGATACATGCATTCATGCCTTATGATCTATTTATCAAATAAATATATCATTGTACATGTGATATTCTTACAAAAGAGATAGATCACTCACTAGCACTACATTTACCAAAGAGATATATTGCTTTCATATAATAGAACAAATATATTATGTTTCATGTGTTCATAGACATAAGCATGGAAAATCAAGCAACATATTATTCAAGAACAATCATTTAAACCAATACCATATGTAAAGTATTTGTGCAAATAAGTATATAAAACCAAACAATTGGATTATGTATCTTAATTTAGAATCTAAGACCAGTTACCTAATTATAAGAAGATAAGACAAGTAATGATGCACATATCTTAATGAGATAAGACAAACCCCTAGAATGGACATAATGAGGGTTTAGACAAGATATAAAGTAATGGAGAACCTGATGACAGTACATGATCTTGTCTGAATCTTGGTTGAACAAGAGTGGTAGTTGACTCCAGGATTATGTGATGACTAGGATATCTCAGTTTAAAGTACAACCTTACCACTTACTTGACCTACTATTTAGTATGGATGCATTATATGTGTACAAATACTTGGCATATGGTATTGTTTGAAATGGTTGTTCAATGATATGTTGCTTTATTTTCCATTCTTATGTCTAAAAACACATGAAACATAATATATATGTTCCATTATATGAAAGCACTATATTTTTTTGGTAAGCATAGTGCTGTGAGTGATCTATCTCTTTGGTAAGCACATCACATGTACAATGATCTATCTCATTGGTAAGAAGATCATACGTACTAAATGCATCTATCCCATTGGTATGCGGATGCACAAGCATATAATGGAAATTGTGCCTAAAATATGTGTTTTCTTTTGGTAACAAATATCTTTGTGCAACTATATGCTTTTTCCTATATTTTTTTATTACTGTGAAGTTCTAGTTTTATCTTATTACCAAGTCTTAATAATAAAAGTTATATAAAAATAAATGTAGGCGTACTCAGCACAATATTTTTGAATATTGTGTTGACGTGTACCATAGGTAATCTTTTGTTTAAGTTGTGGATATATGCTCTTGATGAACCAGGATAGTTGTGAGTTGTGTGGCGAGATGATGTACAAGTGGACCTATTGTCTTAAGATCATGTTGTAGATGTAGTACATGCATATGTAAAAGTTTATTATTCAGTATATAATATTACATGTTCAAACCATTCATGTTGTAATTATATGTTGAATGGTGAACATGTGTTGTATGGTTTTACCACTGTTCATGTGCATGTGCTACTCTTGTTTGCTTCTGACCCCCAATTTTCTTCTTCTTAGCCTAGTGTGTGGTGTTTCAATTGGGATGCTCATTGAGATGAGTTTTCAATTTGGACGTCACCCATTATGTTAAGTTTTAGAAAATCCTGGGATGTCACAAGGTCACTACAAAACTTTGATGCAACTATTCAAAAATTTTCCATTCATCAACATTGGTGAGGTTCCTTATTCTATCATCAATTTTTTATATTAATCCATCTCATATATGAATCCATTTATTAAAACATGTATTACCACTTTGAATGTGGTATAAGTGGAAAATAACTTAAATTCTTAGTAAAAACCTTTTTGGCAATATTCAACTTCTTCCTATTCTTTTTAGCAGACTTGTCTTCCACCATGTAGTTAATAAATATGTACTGCCACTTGAAGGTGCTAGATTACGAACATTTATCATCATTCCTTTTATCCTTACAAAACAACATGCAAATACATCTATCTTCACATAGTCAAGGCCCATGTTGTATCATATTCCTTATTTCATAAAACGATTTAGGTAACCAATAACCCTTAATTGCCTAAGATAACAATGTGATACTACTACTGAACTATTATTTTTCAAATAATTAAACCCCTTAATTTGAAATAGTGACATCTTCAATGATAAGTTTGATAACCTATTGATCCATCATAAAGTGGATCATGTGTATGAATCACCAACTTAAAAAAATTATAAACTTTATTACTTAAAACATCAATTTTATTGTCTCCATGTGTTTCTAATGTATGAACATATATTAGGATACTTTAGAAGTTCTCTTAGAATTCCCTTAATGCCACTAACATTATCATTAACCCCATCATCATCATAGTCATCAACATGATCATTAGAATCAATATTCATCATTGCAATATATTCACTATGAGCAACTCGAAATGTTAGAAACGATTTGAAGACCTACAGTCTGCCCCTAGGTTTAGTGTTGCCTGACTGAGACGAATGGGAGATCTCAAGGAGTTCATCTCCCATCCCCCTGGAGGGGGGCGTTCCTCCCCTCTATCCAGCGACATGGCTGTGGAGGAGCCGTCTGGTGAGGGGGCTCCTACTGCAACAATCGAGCGCCCCAACCCGATCCCTCGGAGGGCCTGGAACCAGGTCCTGGCCGGTGGCGACATAGGGGTCGAGCACTCGTTTATCCCTCCTGAGAAGATTGATGTTAAATGCTTTGTTACCATTGACAATCCTACCTATGAAGCTATGGAGAAGTGTTGCAAACACACAACAATCTTGTATGTGATGGGCAAGAGACCATACTACTTTCATCTCGTTGCTTGGATACGTCAAATTTGGAAACCTAAGGGAGGCTTCGACCTATTTTCTAAACCGAAGAAGTTCTGTTTTCTCCGTTTCATCTCAGCTGAGGACAAGAAGAGCATCATCAATAGCGGTCCACATTGGTTTGATAATAGTTTGGTGGCCGTCGAAGATTACAAGATGGGGGATGACTTGAAGAAAGATTTCTTCTACACCATACCGGTATGGATTAGTATCCCTACTATGGAATGCAATTGGATCCCTAGGGCTATTGGCAATGTGGCAAGTGGAGTAGGGAAGCTACTCAGAATTGACTAAAAATCATTAGGTAAGGAATCTCTAGGAAAGGCACATGCTTTGATGGAAATTGAAGCTAATGAAGAGCCTCCTCAAGAGGTATGGGTCAATATGCCTAGGCATGACCCTATGCCGGTGAAGATCCAGTATGAATATATCCTGAAGAGATGAGCTGAGTGCAAGGTTTTTTATCATGATGGTTCTGATTGCCCAATCAATCCGATTGTCAATGTGGAGGTCCCTACCCCAAGATCAATGCAAACTTGGATGGTCGTGGGAAGGAAGGGCAAAGCAGTGGTTGTTGATGATGCAACTACAAATGAATAGGGTCTCAATGATCATGTTGAGGTCGTGCACTCTAGCAACAGCCTGGGTGGTCGTGCATCATCCTCGGGTGGTGCAGATGATACTGGTGATGGATCTTGTGACAACGGTGGTGTTACTGGTGTTGGGGATCTTGTTCTTGGTGTTACAGACATGAGGGTTGCGACCCCTTCCTCTGGTGGAGGTGCTGAGACACGGGCGGATGGTGGTGGAGCCTCCTCTTCAGGTGGCGACACTGCTCCTAGGGAAGATGGTGGTGATGGCTCGAAGTAGCATCATGACGCTATGTCTCATGTTGACGACATCACCGACGATGTGTCCCTGGGTGTTACCGACATTGCGTCTTTAGACATTGTGCCTCTGTGCGTCACCAACACGGTGCCACAAGGTGTTACTAGTGTTGCGTCATGGGCTGATGGTGTGACACAGCGTCGCGATGCAGATGGCGCTATGGTCGATGGTGTTGCACCCAGTTCTATTGGCGTTATGGGCAATGGCTCAGGTGTTTCTGGCGTTAATGGAGCTCTTGGTTGGTCAGGTGCTGATGTTAATGGTGCCTTTAGTAGGTCAAGTGTTGGTGCTGCGACCCATGCACCTGACGGCACGATGGTGGGTGCTAACGTCACTGGATTGGGTGAGGCTATTGATTCAGTAGCTAAACGCTCCACTGGTGCTTCTTCTTCTTCGTCGTCCAAGGTTCCAAAGATGTCCAAGGGTGATGGATCTCTTAAGACCTTTTCTGCCTCTAGAGGTCATTAATGACCTTTCTCATGACCAATGTCTGTGGCTCAGGGAAGCTATGTAAAAATAAAGAAGTGAGGAGAACCATCCTTGATAACAAAGCTACTATGGCCATTCTTATTGAATCTAAAATCAAGTCCCATATGACTCACATGTCTGATCGTATGTTCCCTAATGACTGGCTATGGGTTTTGAATCATCTGCATGATCCTAATGGTCGTATCTTTGTTGGGTGGAATCTGAACTGTTGGATTACTACTGTGACTGAGATGGATGATCAACAGGTCACTATGAAATGCATTAACAAAGGTGGCCTCACTATCTATACTACGAATATCTATGCTAGGAACTTTGTAGCTGATCGTTCTACTCTATGGAATACCTTGGAGAGGATTGTTGCTAACATAGATGATGCTTGGCTTATCACTGGAAATTTCAATAACATCAGAAAGCAAGAGGAGAAGGCAGGGGGTCGTGAGGTTCCCTCTACAATCCTTAGCTCTTTTAATGCTGCCTTAGATAATTCTAGTCTTACTGAACTACATGTCATTGGTAAAGAGGTTTATACTTAGCATATCAAACAAGGTGTTCCTAAAAGGGTTGCTTGCAAGCATGATAGATCCTTTGTCAATGATGATTGGCTGTCGAAATTTCTTGGTTCCAAAACAAAGTTCATCACTTGTAACTATTTAGATCACTGTGCTTAAAACATCAATATGAGACCTATTTCTTTCAAGAAGAAACCTTTCAAATTTTTCAATTTCTGGTTGGAATGGGAAGGTTGTCGGGACGTTGTTAAAGATGCTTGGGCTACTAATATTAAAGGCAACCTGCTCTTTCAGTTCTATAATAAACTCAAGATTGTCAAGGATAATTTGATGACTTGGTCCAAACACTGTGTGAATCTCAAGGACCTTATTGCAAGAGAAAGAATGGAGCTTGAAGACATCTTAGTCATGGTTCATAGATGCCCACTAGATCCTAATCTCATCCATGTTGAAAAACAAACCCTTGAGAGATTGGACATCCTTCTTAAGGCAGAGGAGGTTTATTTTTGGAAACGCAGTAGGATGGAGTGCCTTACCAATGGAGATAGGAACACTAAATTCTATCATACCAGTGTTAAGAGAAGGGATGTTATTAACTCTATAATTGAGATTTTTGACTCACATGGTGATCTTTTGCAGAATAATGATGCCATTGCGGATGACACTATACAATTTTTTGAGCAGCTATATAAACAACCTCATGTTGCATCTAACTCTTGTATTCCAGATTGGACCCCTCTAGTCTCTGTGAATGATAATGTCATGATGTGTTCTACACTGAGTTTGAATGAGGTTCGTGATGCTATGTGGGGCATAGGGCCTCACAAAATCCCAGGCCCGGATGGCTTCAATGGTTATTTCTATAGGGAAAATTGGAACATCATTCATGATGATCTTCTTATGGCTTTCAAGTGGATTTTCAAAGGTGGAAGCATGGTTAGACTGGTCAATCATGTTTTCCTTGCTCTTATTCCTAAGAAGGACATTGTTTCATCTCCAGCTGATTTTAGGCCTATTTCTTGCTGCTCAATGCTCTAAAACATTATTACCAAAGTCATCTGAAGGAGGTTAGCCACTCTTTTTCCAAACATTATCTCTCCTTACCAAGGTTCTTTTGTTAAAGGTAGGATTATTGAGGATTTTTGTCTTCTTGCGGCTCAGTTTACTCTTAAATTCAACCGGAAATCCAGTCCCCCTATCGCTTGCATCAAGTTGGATATCACCAAGGCCTTTGATTCTGTTTGTTGGTCCTACTTATGGGATTGTCTTACTAACCTTGGGTTCAATGTGAAGTTTATCTCCATCCTAAAGCAATGTGTGGAGACTCCATCCTTTTCTCTCTTACTGAATGGCTCTTCGATTGGGTTCTTCAAAAGTTCCAATGGCCTTAGGCAAGGTGATCCCTTATTACCATTGTTATTCTCCCTTGCTATGGAAGGTTTCAACAGATGTCTTGAGGCAGTGTATGATATTAAACTCATTAGAAGCTACCCTATCAACAGGACCAAGGCTCTTACCCACCTTCTTTTTGCTGATGATGTTCTTACTTTCTCCGAGGGGCGCTTGTGTAGTCTTACAAACCTCAAATAGATTTTGCTTGAGTTTGGTTCTGTCTATGGTATGAAGTGCAATCCTAATAAAACCCATATGTTTTTGTCTTCTTCTTTCCACAGCAAGGATGCCTTTATCAATTGCTTGGGTATTTAGCAAGGCACATGGCCCACAAAGTATCTCGGGTTTCCTATGGCTGGTGGAAATCTCAAGAGACACCACTTTCATGAATGCTTGGATAAGCTAAGAGACGTGATATAGAGATGGCTAGGGTCTAAAATCTCTATGGTTGGTCGTAATATTCTTGTTAAGCATTGTGCCATGGGTTTGATTAGCTACTAGTTACATATGGGTGGCATTCCTCCAGCTATTCTACATAGGATGGAGTTGCTGCTTTCTGATTTCTTATGGTGCAGTTCGGTGCATCCCTCTTGTTGGTCACGACTGGCCTATCACCTTTGTGAAGGCGTTCTTGGTCTAAAGAGACTTGATGAAGTTGTGGATTACCATACTTTACGTCATATTAAGAGGTTCACTCAAGTTCAATGCATATGGAGCTCATGGCTTTCTTGTAGGTATGGTGATTCCTTGGTTACTTTTTCCAGGAGTGGCTCTACTTGCCATAGGCGTATGGTAGCTCTATGGCCTTCCTTCTCAATGGGGGATGGCAGGGATCTTTGGGAAAATGCCAGGAAAAAACGTCCATCTGTTATGGCTTATGAAAGTCTTTGGTTCTCTAAGCACTATCCTAGGTGGAGTCTCACTACCTTTAGAGCTCTCACTAATGTCCTTCCTACATTGGAAAAGATTAGCTCCTGGCCGGGGGCTCCTATCCCAACATGCTTACTGTGTGGCCAACACAATGACTTGATAGCCCATTTGTTTGAGGGTTGCAAGTACTAGAAATATATTTGGGGTAGATCTCAACTTAAACTCGATATCATGTCCTCTTATTCATTATACAGTTGCCTTACTGAACTTGGTAAGAGGTCAAAACAGTCCAGAATCATTGAACTTTGGGCCATTACTGGTGTCGTCCACTTCATTTGGGAGGAACATAATAAACAGCTGCATAATGGTGGCACTTCAGACTTTGTTGTCATCTTCAACCATCTAGCTCTAGAGATCAAGAGAATGCATTTTACTCTTTTTTAAATCATGTCTTGGTATTTCTGCTATTATTGTGAGGAATTGAGATTTGTTGTAACCAATTCTTAGGAGTGTGTAGTCACATGTGTGGGTGTGGCTTGTAACTTTGTCCCCTTCCCGGGGGTTTTTGGAATATACTTACCCAATTTTCCGAAAAAAAATGCATACCACTTCATTATGCCATTGACTATAAGATAAGTGGACACCTCATATTTTGTCATGGAACATGCATTATTAAAGTGGATCTTTTGCATTAATCACCAACTTAAAAATTTATGAACTTTATTACTTTAACAATCAATTTTTTTGTCTCCATACAAATCTTTAGGAGGAACAGTTCTATTAGGACACTTTATCACTTCCCTTGGCATTCCCACTATTCCATCAACATCATCATGAACACCATCATCATCATAGTCATCAATATGATCACTAGAATCATAATTCACCATTTGAATTAATACACCATGTGCCACCTGACATGCATACCACTTCATTATTCCATCGACTATCAGATAATTTGACACCTAATATTTTGTCTTGAAACATGCATTATTAAGTTAACACTCAGGAAATTTATTGAACTATTAACTCCAAACTTCTAATTGCAAATTTAATAAATTCTACAAGACCATTAACTTATTCTATCAATTGCACCTATTCTTGTTTTTAATCCAACTCTTGTCTATTATAGACAATGGTTACTACAATGGAGAAACCAATAAAGTTAAATAGTTTTTACTATAAGAATACTAACATGTGTAACTCAATGACCTCCCTTTTATACAAACACAAATGTGAAATCTAGTAAGCATACAATAGGAAGGGAAGCTATTTCCATTTCAATTACTAAGTATAGGTAAAATATCATTCAACATTTGAAAATATGACCTTATTCATGGGGAAAACAAATAGCAAATGATTTCTATCCATCCATTCAAATGGAAATAACATCATAGAAAATTTTGAAATCGTTGTTTGTTTTCATATGTAAAATGAAAAGGAGAAGATCCCAAGGTAATAGTCACTTAGTTATTAGGTTGATAAGAGAAACCTTTCATTCCAAAGAATGCACCAGTTAAACATATATTAGAAGACCCTATATTGGTTAAATAATAATGTTATAGCACAAGTTTTAGTATATAGTGAATTATTAAAGAAGCATGTCTTGGTCATCTAATATTTATGAGTTGAGTAGGATAGGTGTAACATTATTATTGGATAAGAATTTTTAAAATATACCAAAGTATGTATTTTATTCATACATAATAGTGTTCTTAAACTTCTATAAAGAAGAAACAACAATGAGGTAGAGTATCAAAAACATCCCACATAAATGTAGCTTATTGTAGTGATAAATCTATTGTAATCGGTATATTTGACATCAACCCTCTTATTATGGTTTTTAATTTATAGAGAATGAATTGTTGACTTGTATCCCTAAATGCGATCAAAGATATGTAGCAGCATTATACATGGTGTTTATGTGCTAGATTAACCCCTAATAAATAAAATTCTTAACACAACCCTTTCTCATTGCAAGTACCCATCTAACTTTCCATTTAATGCTTAATCTTGGGAGAATATCATACATATTTTATTGTCTTAGATATTTTAATTTAATTAAAGTCAAAACTATTGAACAATTTAAATATATTCTTAGGAAGACAACCAACCACTTATTGATGCTCGCACATAAAACTCAACTTGTACTCTACCATCCAAGCATAGTAGGCATAGGAATCTATTGTTAATGCATCTATTACATGAATCTTCATATAGATTTAGCAATATGCACATATATTTTCAAACAATTATATCCATAATGATGTTATCTAAACATAACCAATCCTAAGAACATCAAAATGCACCTCATGCATACTAGATTGGACAGTACATAGACAAGCTTGGAACTAATTAAGACTTAGGTTGGCAAGATTTATTTTATTCAACATGATTTGAAGGAACTTTCTTTGTTTTTCTCTAACAAGAACTAGTTTTTTTAAAGCAAGTGCATTTTTTTCAAATTAGGCCTGGATCATTATTATATAAAATTGACCCAATATCAGAGCAAATTTGAGTTAACATACATAACATGAACAATATCAAGCTTGATTGGATTTTCTATTAGCTCCAAGTGACCTGGTTTGATCTAATTTGACCTAAAATGAGTTAATTTTACCCAAAATGACTTAACTAAGGCCTAAAACGCCCTAGGTGCCCATGTAGGCTGGTAAAGGGCTTGACTGCCATAGTTAGGATTCCCTTCAATGCGTAGGCTGTCTAAGAGAGTTCTTATACAACATAGATGAAAACCATTTTAGTTAACTAGCTCAAAATTATTAAAAAAGTCTTTGAGATTAATCATCTTTTATCTAATTGATATGTAATTCCATTACCATGTTTAAGGGATGAGAAAAATAAACATACACTCATGAAAAACAATTATTAGCCACAAATACTTATAAAAAAACCGAACTAGCAATCTTAGAATACAAATACAAGATTTTACCAACTTTTTAAGAATAAATTTGTAAAACATATCTTTGATCTTATTTAATGATATATTATGCATGGTATAGTACTTATACAAGAAAGTCAAAAATAATATGAATGGTGGGAAATTCTACCTTAAGCATATTATTGTAGATTATTTTTCTTCTAAAATCCTAAAACTTTATTCATTGTGAAACATATACCACATTTCAATTATTTGGGATCCTAAAGTGGTAAGAGGATCAAGGGAGATTATGTGTGTCTAACATCATGTTGTGATACGTGAGTCACAACAAAAAATAATTTCTACCTAGATTTCTAATTTTTCCCTATAACAAAAATATAAAATAAGTACCATATAAAATTGAAATGAATGCAAATTTCCTTTAATTATTGTTGACCAAATGACCAATTAATTTCATTTAATAAAACATAGTAGATTAAAAATGAATAAATTCATTACTCAAATCCATGGATTTCATATTGCATCTTATTTAAAGATTTATCAGGAAGAAATGTCATAGAAAATCTAGATATGTATGACAAATTTGCATCTTATTATGTTATAAGTATAAAATGGCAAGTGTGTTTTGTAAAGGGTAATTATGAGCATGAGTAATGAATGTGGTTTTCCTATTGCGAGTGATATTACTTCAGTTAACGACATACGAATGGGTTTACTGGTCGTTGGGTGTTACAACTCCAAGGAAATATTAAATAAAACAGATCAAAATAGAGAACAATGTGGCTAGCACAAATGACTACTACAGAGTGACATGACAAGGCATCAAAATTCAAAATTTGGAAGTTTGGTTTTGTATCAAAATAATGTAATTGTCGTTGGTTGCCCACATTCACAAGATATTCTAAGAGTGGTACCTAAGGCTTTAATACATAATGTCAAACAACACAAATAGAAATCTTTAGCGTAATATTATGTTTGATTTAGGACAAAAGAGAATGATCAGATATTTGATGTTAGATGTTAGTAAAGAAAAAGTTTGAGGAAAACTATGTTATAAGACATTTAGTCCCTACATAGATTGTTATATTGTTACTCTTCTAATTTCTTTGTTTACGACATGTATATAGCCTGAAGTAAGATTTAAACTTTTGAGAGATAAATTACAAAATCCAATAGGTGTCCTTCTTGAGAAAATAAGGAAGAGAGTAAATATAAAATTTTCTTATTCAACATTACTCTAATCAAATATTCAATTATGTACCTTGCAAAACATACAAATTGATCAAGCAAATTAGTGATGCTATGATTCCTTCATTTAGCATCAACAACCAACCTATTTGGGAAAATAAATTAGCCTCATACTTGATGCTCATATAGAAACTAAAAGAGATACAAGTACCAAATGTGGTCTGAATTGATAAAATTGTATCTCAAACCCGAATTAATATCGTTCCAAAAAATAGAACAAGCCACCATGCCAATTTGAAAACATGTTTTTCGTGTAAGTTAATTTTGTGAATTTGTATTGACTACTAAGATAAGCATGTTATATGCAATTTTTAATTCATTTTTTGGCTTCAACATGGCTTAGTATTAAATTATTAAACAAGACACTTAGAGAGACACACTAAAATAACGTTTTTGCATGATTCATGCAATGTCACAAGAAATAAAAATCCATTATTCAATAAGGATGTATGTATGTGCATCATTTTTTGAATGAAGAAGTATGCTCCTTGTTTATGCATTGAAATACCTATTATCCATAATAATTTTTCTTATAGAAAATGATTAAAAGATGATCACGTGTATATATAGAACATATTTTTGAATTTCCTTACATGTCTGATTAGAAAAATGGGGAAGAGACATTTTCAATCTAATGTATAGTGTCTGAAATTAAAAATGGGAGGGATCATCTAAAAAAACCCAAACTCATAACGCTTAAAGACTAATACATCCATACCAAGCTTGAATATATAAATAAACATGTACTTGAACTAGAAAGGGCAAAGGGTAAAGAGCATATTAGATTATAACAAAAAAATGTGAAAGGGAAAAGAAGATATCATACAGAAAGTAGACTTTATTGTAGTGGCACATTGAAGGGAATTATGTAATATCATTCAAGATGGGAATGATTCTGAGCACGTGACGGTTTACAGGAAGTAGAAAACAATGTAGATCTTGATGGACAATTGTAGAAAACAAATATGATCTGGAATAGTTGGTGATAACAAGGTAGACAAGAAGACATGCACCCTAATGATGGGTTACCTGCAATCTCACCATTCGATGGAGCGCTATCTAGGGATATAATCCTCTAGTTGAGCACAAAGAGAGTCTACATGTGTTGTAGTGTACAGGTAGGTACGTCATATCCTTGACTATGAAGAACATAATGTAAAGGAGGGTTTGGGATCAGAGGAAAAGGAGAGTAGGTAGATATGAGGATGTTGCCATAGGTAGATATTCGGATGTTGATTTTATGCAGGTCTTGATGAGGTGAAACAATCAGTTGGCACCCACCTCCTTTCAACGCTAATCCATAGGAATCACTACCATTCGGTCTTCATCTCAATCAACCATCATCCACATCAAACCCAAATGAGTGGGACCCACCTTTATCTACCCCTGATCTACCCTCACTCATCCTTGGTCTTGACCATACAGTCTCATTCATACTGTCGCAAGACCGTATGGGCAGCCTCACTTCAAGACCGTTTGGGCTTCTATCTCTCCACACCATCAGATCTTGGATCAATGCCCCCATTCATTTGGGCAAACGGTCTGCCCTATCGTTCTCCTCCAAGTGTTCCCTCAAGACCGATCAAGTACGATCAATTTCCAGACCGATCACTCATTAGGTCAGAGACCGTGTGGACGTTGGGAAGACAAAACCGTTTGGACACCGTCCACCTTCTTCTTCCTCCCGCCATAACCCTAGCACCTATAAACCCTAATTCACAGCTGCGCCGCACCACAACACCCCACCACCTGCTTCCAACCTCGCCCCAGTTGCCATATCCACCTGCATCTCCACTGCATTCAGTAGCAACGTCGATGCCTACTCGCCCACCTCCAACCTCTGAGCTCAGCACCGCCACTGCCGTCTAGCGTCGCTGACACCGCCGTCTGCAACCGGTCTGCGAGACCGATAGAGCGGGAGCAACGAACACATGAGAATACGACTGATCGTTTGGTATAAGTCATGAGACCGTTTGATGTTGCTAGCCATCAAAACAGATAGGGCCGAAGACCGGTAGAGGGAGACCATTTGAGTTTCATTCTTCAAGACTGATAGCACGAGACCGATAGATCCAAGGGTGCGAGACTGTTTGGAGGAAGACGGGTAGAGGGAGACCATTTGTGTTTCATTCTTCAAGACTGATAGCACGAGACCGATAGAGACAAGGGTGCGAGACTGTTTGGAGGATGAACTTGTACGAGACTGATTGGAAAAGGGGTTGCGCGACCATTTGATGTTGTTGGGTTGCGAGGCTGTTTGATCACTCAGGGTTGCAAGACCAATAGAGATAAACCATTTGGAAAAGGTGAGGACTGCCAAACTGTTTGGAGAGAATCATCCAAACTGATAGAGCCAAGCATGCAAGACCGTTTGAAAAAGTTTTACATGAGACCGATTGAAAAAGAACACAACCAAGACCATATGGAGGCTAGCTGTGGGACCGTTTGCACAAGTATTGTGAGACCGTATGAAAAAGGGCATGTCCAAAAGGTTTGGAAAAGTAATTATCAAAACCGTTTAGTCATATGCAATACAGGACCGTTTGGAAAAGTAACAAATCAAAACCATTTCAAGGCTGACTTACACTAAATAATTTGGATAAGGCATGCATGCAAGAACGATTGGTAAAGGCATGTGTACCAAGACCGTATGGACACCAAAAGCAACAAAACTGTATGGTCCATACTCAAGATCGTTTAAGCAAGTTGTAAAATTTGCAACTAGGCCCAAAGCATGAGACCAGACCCGAGCCTATAAATAGGACCAGCAGGGTCCTCATTTGGGCATCAGTTCCGGGATGCCGAAAGGCTTCATGTACACTGGTTCGACCCTACCACTATCACTTCACCTTCCGTTCCTACTGCAACTCAAGGAGATCGAGAAGAGAAGGAAGGAGGAGTGAGAAAGACTTCCCGGTCTGTCTTGGTGTCCCTCGTTCTTCGTCCATATCTGCTCTAACAAGACGTAGGAGACTGCATCATCTTCACCGAGCTGCGACCACCTTCTACATCATGCTCATGGCGGATTCCTCTCTCTTTCTTATTCTTCTTATTTCTAGCATCATGACTGAGTAGTTTCTTTTCGCTGGGGTGCGGGGACTAGCCCTGCTGCCCATGCAACCATGTCTTTTCAATTAACATTCCAAAGCAATGTATATAACTTGCATTTCGTTGCTAATTGATATGCTTGTAGTTGATTATCGGCTTGCTTTCATCTTGCTCTTCTCTTTGTAGTATAGAATGTCGATTAATGAGGTAAGACTCCTTAATGAGAAATCTGATAGGGTTCCTTGAGGTCGTAAGTGTATGATCCATGAGGGGACGAGCCATCTAGCCTACGATGACACTTATGTGATCTAAACATCCCTCAGGGAGGACCACATCCTTAGTTGGATGTTGTATCTTCTTGTTAATCGTCAATGTTTTCTTGCAGACATATCTCCTACATGCTTTTCAATTAGCGCGGTTGACTCCCGGACTAGAGATAGAATGGGGTTCCTTGAGGTCGTAAGTGTATGATCTGTGAGGGGACGAGCCATATACCCTACGGTGATGCTTCTATGGTGTAAACATTCCACAGGGAGGGCCACAACCTTAGTTGGATTTTTTATCTTCGGAATCGTAAGTGCATGATCCGGATGGCAATGAGAAATATGATACCTAAGGCGATGCTTACGCGGGCCTAAACATCCCTCCTGGAGGGTTCACAACAGTTCCATTTGGATAGTTAGATGCTTTCCTGGATTTTATGTGTTTGGATGTGTTTGCATGTGCAGTGTTGGTGAAACCCGATACCATTCCAGTGATTCCATATCATTAATCTAGAACAAACATTAATTCTGCTCTTTTACTTTCTTGCATTTAGTTTAACTAATCTCAACCAAATCAATCGTTTTAAATATTAATCTCACTTGAGCTAGATTCGACTAACAAAGATTCTTAAAAACGTTGTCTCTTGGGATTTGATCCTTAACTATACTGCAATAAGACTTGTCTTCTTGCGGGTGATATTATTGCATGAGGTTTTGATAAAAGCTCAGGGATTTTAACCCCGAGTGAATTTGTTAGTGTGATATTTGCCACGTCAAATTCTGGCACCATTTCTGAGAAATACAAAATCAATTAGTCAAATATAGTTCTTTTAAGGCTAATATAGGATCCTATTTTTCTTTTGATACAATCAATCATCTACTTGAATTTCACTCCATTCCATCAAACATACTTCAAATCTTTCTATTTCAGGACTAGTGCATGCACCGTTTGAACAGTCCCAGACTCACTGCTAGCTTTGACCCAGAGATAGATCGGACCTTTCATCATAAAAACAGAGAAAACCAAACAAGAATGGATCAAGAGGAGGAGATAGCTCGAAGGGTAGCTCTAGCCCTCACTGCACAGAGAGAGAGGCTCATGCAAGAAGCTCGAGTTGTCATTCAACAAGAAATCTTAGCAGCACAAGCAGCGACACAAGCAATAGAACTACAAAAGGATCTTAGGGAATTATGTATCCCTAAAGTTGATGACGTTCATCATCCAGTTCAACCTCCTCCCATCAATGCTAATAACTTTGAGATACGAGCACATTGGATCACCCTGCTTCAAAATAGCCCATTCTATGATAAGTAGGGAGAGGATAGATAGGGACATCTCCTAAGGTTTATTGATCTATGTTCCATGACAAAGCAAAATGGAGTATCTGATGATGTCATTTGACTCCGTCTCTTCAAGTATTCCCTTGGTGATAGAGCTATAAGTTGGTACAATTTGTTGCAAAGTGAAATACTCATCACCACCTGGGAACAACTCGAAAATGTTTTTCTAGAAAAGTTCTATCCTTCGTCCCTCACCTATGAAATTAGAGGCCGAATAAATAATTTCACTCAAGTCCCTAGAGAAACCCTTGTTGAAGCATGGGATCGATACAAAGAGCTTCTACGCAAGTGTCCACACCATGGAATTCCTAAGAACCAACTCATCAAAATTTTCTATAGGGGTCTGGACGATGATATCAAAAGGTTTTTAGATTCCTCATCTAGAGGAAACTTCATGCGTCAAAGTTATGAAAGCACATGGAGGGTCGTCACCCTTGGAGCTGAAAATCAAGCTAATTGGGGTAGATCTGTAGGTAAAGGAGTCTTAAAAGTAGCTATGGACGATGCTACTCCCAAATACAAGTCTATCACTGAAACCCTAAAACTCTTAGTTGCCAAGCAAGACCATATTGAATCATCTCTTGCTATAATTGGAACAGGACGTTCGCCCACTCAACAATAAGAACAGATTAAGTCGGCTTCCCTATTCTATGAAGCACGTAAAGGAACTGATCATTCCAACTTAGCATGCAATGTTTTCTATGATGTTGTTTTAAGCAACGTTTGTAACCAAGGGGTTAATAGTCAAATAGAAAACCTTAATGTTTTCAACACCATCCCTGGTCAAGGATATTACAATCCGAATCAGAATAGAAACCATCATGGTTTTCAATATGGAAATCCTTCAGGAGCGGAAAAATCTCGACAACTTGGTTCAAACAATCAACAACAAGGTCCACCCAGATTCTAGTATAACAACCAACAACAAAATTTTGGGAATCAAGGAAACTATAGGGGAAACTTCCAGAATAGGAATTTCAACAGTTATCATAACAATTCCCAGTACCAGAGTCTTAATCAAGTTCCTTATCAACAATAAGGACAACAAGCATGTCTCGTATTACCTGATGACAAGATATCAGCCATTGAAAAGATGTTGCAAACTCAACAAACTATGATAGCTAACCAGCAAGCTCAGTAGAAGGCTATTGAATCTCAACTAGCTCAACTTGCAGCTAGCATTAAGCCACCAGCTGGGGTTTTTGCTGGCCAACCAGAAAACAATACGAAGCACCTAGAACAACTGAAGGCGGTCACCACTAGGTCAGGAAAGGACTATTTTGATCCTCCTGTCAGGCCACCTGTAGTTATTACAGATGAGGATGAACCCGTGATTATACAAGACTCCACAACTGCGGAGTCTCAACTAAAAGAACTAGTAACTGCTGATAAGACAGACAAGGAAAGTCCTGAGAAACCTATTGATGAAGAAAATGAAACACCAGAACCTAATATTCCTATATACAAGCCTCGTATACCGTTCCCTACTCATTTAAGGCAAACCAAGCTTGATACTCGGTTCAATAAGTTTAAAGAAGCTATGAAGAAACTTCATGTTGATATACCCTTTTTGGATGTGTTGGCTGAGATACCATCCTGGACAAAGTACCTAAAGTCACTCCTCATCAGGAAATATATAACTGAAGAATATGAGACATTCAAGTTAGCTAAAACCACTTCATATATCATCCAGAGTAAGATGCCAAAGAAGCAAAAAGATCCAGGATCTTTTGGGATTTCCTGCCATATCGGTGTTTCTTCATGCTAGAAAGGACTGGCAGCTCTTGGTTCTAGCATCTCCATCATGCCACTCAGCCTTTGCAAAAGGCTAGGGTTTGATGAACTTCTCCCAACTGCCATGACCATACAACTCACAGACAATTCGATAAAACACCTTTTAGGAATTATTGAGGATGTACTAGTCAAGGTAGGAAAAGATTCCTATGTTCCGTGTGACTTCGTCATCATGGACATAAACGAAGACCCCATATATCCTCTCATCTTTGGACGTCCATTCCTCACCACTGCAAGAGTTCTAATTTATGTTGAAGCCAGAACATTACTGCTCAGACTTGGTAAAGAAACTCTCGAATTCAAAGTTTTTGAAAGTATGCGGAGACCAAGCATGCAAGAGGAAGTTTATCTTATCTATTGCATAGAGCAGATATCACTCCTAAGAAAAGAGGGATATGAACAAGACGATCCTTTAGAAGTGACTCTAACAAACCCATCTGCTAATAATTCCATCAATAAACAAGTTAAAGAATATGTTCTCGACCTTGACACTACTGAAGAAGACTCTGAAGCCAAAATGAAAGAACTCAAGGTTGTGGAGGCAACTGAAGAAACATACAAAAAGCCAAAAGCCCCTGAGATGAAGCCCCTGCCCAAGGGACTGAAGTATGTGTTTTTGGACGATCTCAAGGTTTGTCCAGTTATATAAATTCCGATCTAACGACTGAGCAAGAAGATAAACTCCTAAAAGAACTAAGGGAAAGAAAGAAAGCCATCAGTTACAAAATGAGTAACCTCACTAGGGTTAGTCAAGTGTTGTGTATGCACAAGATCCATATGATGTAAGATCACAAGCCAACTATTGAACATCAATGGAAATTGAATCCAAATATGAAGGAAGTAGTTTGTCACAAGGTCATTAAACTGCTCACTACTGGAATAATCTATCTGATATCAGACTTGCCATGGGTGATCCCAGTGCATGTAGTCCCGAAGAAAGGTGGAACAACTGTAATACAAAATGAAAACAATGAACTCATCCCCACTCGAACAGTCACATGGTGGAGCATCTGGATTGATTATAGGAAGTTAAACAAGGCAACTCGAAAAGGTCATTTTCCATTTCCCTTTCTTGATCAAGTATTAGAGCGGCTGGCTCATCAAGAATACTTATGTTACCTCGATGGTTACTCTGGATTCTATCAAAAAACCATTAATCTTGATGACCAAGAGAAAACTACTTTCACCTGCCCATTTGGAACATATATATTTAGAAGAATGCCATTCGGCCTCTACAATGCACCTGCAACCTTCCAGCATTGCATGGTTGTCATATTCGCCGGTCTCACTGAAACAATTATGGAAGTTTACATGGATGATTTTTCTTTGTATGGAGATTCATTCGATTCATGTCTAAAATACTTCTCCCTTATTCTCAAACAATGTGAAGAAGCACACCTTGTGCTAAATTGGGAGAAGTGTCACTTTATGGTAAAGGAAGGCATTGTCCTCGTCCATAGGGTCAGTAATCGAGGAATTGAAGTAGATAAGGCCAAGATCGATGTGATTTCCAAGCTCTCCATCCATGTCAATGTAAAGGAAGTTCGAGCATTCCTAGGTCATGCAGGCTTATATAGATGGTTTATAAAGGACTGCTCAAAGATAACCAAGCCGATGACAAATTTGTTACTAAAGGATGTTGAATTCAATTTTGACGAAGAATGTGTTAAAAGTTTCAACAAACTAAAGCATGCCCTTAGAACCACACCCATCATTAGAGCTCCTGATTGGGACCATCCTTCTGAAATTATGTGTGATGCAAGCGATTATGCTGTGGGAGTTGTCCTGGGCCAATGCATAGAAAAGAAACATTATGTGATTTATTGTGCATCAAAGACCCTCGATGAAGCTCAGAGGAATTATGCTACTACTGAGAAAGAACTTCTAGCAGTTGTGTATTCCTTTGACAAATTTAGACCCTACCTTATTGGTTCAAAGGTCATTGTCTACACAGATCATGCTGCTGTCCATTACCTTCTGACAAAGAAAGATGCAAAACTCAGGCTAATTAGATGGATTCTCCTATTGCAAGAATTTGATTCGGAGATAAGAGATAAAAAGGCTACGGAAATGTTGTAGCAGACCACCTCAGTCGCATCCACACTCTGGATACCGTGAAGATTCCAATTAATGATTCCCTTCCAGACGATCAACAAATGAAGGTCTCAGAAGCCACATTGTGGTACTCAGATTATGTGAACTACCTTTCTGTTGAGGTTATTCATCCTCAATGCACTGGAAATGCACTAAAGAAATTTATGGATGATGTGAAACAATACTATTGGGATGAGCCGTACCTTTTCAAACTATGTGTTGATGGTTTATAGAGACGATGTATCGCCGAAGAAGAAGCTCAACTTATCTTGGAGCTATGTCACTCAGGACCAGTTGGAGGACACATGAGCTCTAGGAAGACTTCCTTAAAGGTTTTGCAATGTAGATTTTTTGGCCAACCATATCCAAAGATTCCTACGACATTGTCTTATCATGTAACAAATGTCAAAGATCAGGAAATATAACAAAGAGAGATGAGATGCCACTGAACATGTGGCAAGAAGTAGAGATATTCGATGTTTGGGGGGTGGACTACATGGGTCCATTCCCATCTTCTCATGGATTTTCATACATCCTAGTGGCAATGTACTACGTCTTAAAATGGGTTGAAGTTGTACCAACCATCACTAGAGATTCCAAACCCATCATCAAATTATTCAAAGATATTAGTTTCCCTTGATTCGGAGTCCCACATACTTTGATATCTGATGGAGGGTCTCATTTCCTTGAAAGAAGCTTTGAAGCTTTACTGAGAAAGTATGGTGTAACACACAAGGTAGCCTCACCCTACCATCCACAAATGAGTGGACAGGTAGAGGTTTCTAATCGTCAACTCAAGGCTATCCTGGAAAAGACTGTAGGCCGCAATCAGAAGGATTGGTCGGTAAAAATCAATGACGCATTGTGGTCCTATCAGACTGCTTTCAAAACTCCCCTCGGAACTAAACCATTTAGATTAATATATGGAAAGGCTTGCCACCTTCCTAGTGAAGTTGAGCACAAAGCATGGTGGGCAATTAAACAACTTAATTTTGATATAAAGGAAGCAGGCCATGCCAGGATTCTACAACTCCAGGAGATGGAAGAACTCCGGATGATAGCTTATGAGAATGCACGAATCTATAAGAACGTACGAAACTTTGGCATGACAACCATCTAAAAAGAAAGGACATACAGGTGGGAGACCAAGTTCTTCTATTCATTTCCAGACTGAGGTTATTCCCAGGAAAACTCCATTCTCGTTGGTCAGGAACTTACTTTGTCAAGAGCATCTGTCCACATGGTGCTTTCTCTTTATGGAGTGAAAAGATAGGTGAATTTGTGGCAAATGGTCAACGATTGAAGAGATATTTCACCTCTACTGATACAAGATCTGAAATGATGATGGATATCACCAATCAACCATATCCACCATAGAAGTTGAAGGAATCAAGTCGAGCCATTGACATAAAACAAAGGCACTAGTCGGGGGCAAGCTGATTAATAAAATTTGTATTTAGTTTTAATTTTGAATTACAATTTTTCCTTAATTTCATTTTTACCTTTTAAATAATTCTACACCAAATAAAATTGCATCGTGAGATTCTATTTTGAGTTTTGAATGGTCTTTTCGTTTGAGATTTTCCGATGGAGGAAACGCGTTGATTAGAATGCAACCACATCAAGTGGTCCAAATGGCATGAAAATTCCCCTCCATCTCAGATTTAGAGTTTCCTCGGGATGAGAAAATTTCTAATTTTGGGGTGGAGGGTGGGTGGTACGTATCTTACTCTCCACCTTCACCCATCTAAATCAGACTTAAGATTTCATCGTCACAATTTTGACCTAAATTTTCAAAAAAATTCAAATAAAATTTTTAAAATTTTAAAAGTTTTCAAAAGAATTTTGAATAGATAATGGATGAAGTTTTGACACTTTTTCAATCTTTATGCATTCGAAGCAGATCCTCAAAAGGACCACTTTCTAAAAACTAGCATTTTGATTGAAATCATCTTGTGAAGCTTATGAATCCTAACATCATGATCTTTATGCAAAAATGGCAAGTTTCTGTCGAACTAATAGGGATCAAACACATCATTCTTTCTAATTGACTAGTGGAACAACATTATTAGAGCAGAGTACGATAAAGAGAACAACTTGGTGCACAAAATGGTAAATCAAGAGGCATTTTGATCTGAACTCTCTTCTACACTTCTTCCATCATCTTCGTACCCCTCCATCCATCAAAAAGAAACAAAAATAGCCAAAATAGTGCCAAACCCTAAGTTCGAGGTGGCACACTACTTCCCTCTATATCCGCTTCTTCCATCCCCCTCGCAAATTAATAGGGGCATACCACCAAGAAAAGATGCCAAAGTGCACACAAAAAGAAATGCAATATCGAGTCGAATAGAGGAGAGATTCGCACACACAAAAAAATGTAATAAATGAAATTGCAAATAATATAATAAAAATCTCAAGTCGAATAGAGGAGAGATTTATTTCTTTCTTTCCATACCTCCCTTAACTCCCTTTTCTACCTAAAGGCACAAATAAATGCCTCCACCTCCCTGAAATACACTAGTCTCAGATAAGATGCACACTTGTTGTTCTGTAGGTATCTCTGGACTCTTATGAACCTCTTTGACATGCTTGTTGTTGGAAAAAGTGAGGAAGAAGTGAAGTTGGAAAGCAAACTCAGGAACGAAGATATGGTAAGATGTGTTCAGTGATCTCAGGAAGTTGATATGTTTAGTCATACTAAGCAAAAAGGAAACAATCGTGATGTGAAGAGGAGGCAATCACATGACCAGAAAGTATTCATTTGGTGACTATTTCAGATTTTGTGTTACTCGAGGATGAGCAACATTTAAGTTCGGGGTGTTTTCATGAATGCATATTCATCATGATTTTCAATCGCCTTCTTGGGCTCAATTTGATTCAATACATCCAATTTCAGTTACTAAATATCAAAATGTGCAAAATTTCCTAATTGGTTCAATTATCAAGGTTTTTAACTGAGTTGATGTTGATTTATGCAGGTCTTGATGAGGTCAAACAATCAGATGGCACCCACCCCCTTTCAACCCTAAATCCATAAGAATAACCACCATTTCATCTTCATCTCAATAAACCAACATCCACATCAAACCCAAACGAGTGGGACCCACCTTTATCTACCCCAGATCTACCCTCACTCATCCTTGGTCTGACCATATAGTGTTGACCATACAGTCTCATCCATACGGTCTCAAGACCGTATGGGCAGCCTCACTTCAAGACCGTTTGGGCTTCTATCTCTCCACACCATCAGATCTTAGATCAACGCCCCCCATTCATTTTGGCAAACGGTCTGCCCTATCATTCTCCTCCTAACGTTCCCTCAACACCGATCAAGTATGATCGGTTTCAAGACCGATTACTCACTAGGTCAAAGACCGTGTGGACATTGGGAGGTTGAAACTGTTTGGACACCGTCCACATTCTTCTTCCTCCTTCGATAACCCTAGTGCCTACAAACCCTAATCCGTAGTTGCCCCGCACCATAGCACCCCCACCACCTGCTTGCAACCTCGCGCCTGTTTCCATATCCACCTACATCTCCACTGCATCCTGTAACAATGTCGACGCCTACCCACCGGCCTCCAACCTCTGAGCTCAGCACCGCCGCCGCCACTGCCGCCCAGCGTCGCTGACACCGCCATCTGCAACCGGTCTGTGAGACCGATAGAGCGGGAGCGACGATCGCACGAGAATAGGACCGATCGTTCGGAAAAGGTCGTGAGACCGTTTGATGCTACTGGCCATCGAAATCGATAGGGATGAAGACCGGTAAAGGGAGACTGTTTGAGCGTCAGTCTTCAAGATCGATAGCACGAGACCGATAGATCCAAGGGTGCAAGACCGTTTGGAGGCTGGACTTGTATGAGACCGATTGGAAAAGCGGTTGCAAGACCGTTTGATGATGTTGGGTTGTAAGACCATTTGATCACCCAGGGTTGTGAGACCGATAGAGCTAAACTGTTTGGAAAAGGTGAGGACTGCCCAACCATTTGGAGAGAATCATCCAAACCGATAGAGCCAAGCATGCAAGACCATTTGAAAAAGGTTTGCATGAGACTGATTGAAAAAGAACACAACCAAGACCGTATGGAGGCTAGTTGTGAGACCGTTTGCACAAGCATTGTGAGATCGTATGAAAAAGGGCATGTCCAAAAGGTTTGGAAAAGTAATTATCTAAACTATTTAGTCATATGCAATATAGGACCGTTTGGAAAAGTAACAAATCAAAATTGTTTGAAGGCTGACTTACACTAAACTATTTGGATAAGGCATGCATGCAAGACCGTTTGATAAAGGCATGTGTACCAAGACCGTATGGACACCAAAAGCAACCAAAATATATGGTCACTTAACTCAAGACCATTTAAGCAAGTTGTAAAAATTGCAATTAGGCCCAAAGCATGAGACCAGACCTGAGCCTATAAATAGGACCAGCAGGGTCCTTATTTGGGCATCAGTTCTGGGACGCCGACAGGCTGCCTGTACGCTAGTCTGACCCTGCCACTGTCACTTCACTTGTCGTTCCTTCTGCAACTCAAGGAGACCGAGAAGAGAAGGAAGGAGGAGTGAGAAAGACTGCCCAGTCTGTCTTGGCATCCCTCGTTCTTTGTCCAGATTTGCTCCGACAAGACATAGGAGACTGCATCATCTTCACCGAGCTGCGACCACCTTCTACATCATGCTCACGGCAGATTCCTCTCTCTTTCTTATTCTTCTTGTTTCTCACATCATGACCGAGTAGGTCCTTTTTGCTAACATTCCAAGGCAATATATATTACTTTTCATTTCATTGCCAATTGATATGCTTGTAGTTGATTACCTGCTTTCTTTCATCTTGTTCTTCTCTTTGTAGTATATAATGTCGATTAATGAGGTAGACTCCTTTATGAGAAATCTGATAGGGTTCCTTGAGGTCGTAAGTGTATGATATGTGAGGGGACGAGCCATCTAGCCTACGGTAATTATTCTATGTTCTAAACATCTCTCAGGGAGGACCACAACCTTATCTCGATGTTGTATCTTCTTGTTAATCGTCGATGTTTGCTTGTAGACTTATCACCTAAATGTTTGTCAATTAGCACGGTTGACTCCCGAACTAGAAATAGAACGGGGTTCCTTGAGGTCATAAGTGTATGATCCATGAGGGGATGAGCCATCTAGCCTACGGTGACACTTCTCTGGTCTAAACATTCCTTAGGGAGGGCCACAACCTTAGTTGGATGTTGTATCTTCGGAACCATAAGTGCATGATCCGGAAGGCGAAGAGAAATCTGATGCCTAAGGGGATGCTTACGCGGGGCTAAACACTCCTCCAGGAGGGTTCGCAACAGTTCCATTTGGATAGTTAGATGCTTGCTTGGATGTTATGTGTGTGGATGTGTTTGCATATGTAGTGGTGGTGAAACCCGATACCATCCCAGTGATTCCATATCATTAATCTAGAAAAAACTTTAATTCTGCTCTTTTACTTTCTTACATTTAGTTTAATTAACCTCAACCAAATCAATCATTTTAAATATTAGTCTCACTTGAGCTAGATTCCACTAACAAAGATTCTTAAAAACATTGGCTCTTGGGATTTGATCCTTAACTATTCTGCGATAAGACCCGTCTGCTTGTGGGTGGTATTATTGCACGAGGTTTTGGTAAAAGCTCAGGGATTTTAACCCCGAGTGAATTTGTTAGTGCGATATTTGCCACGTCAAGTTAATGAACGAATCAGGATGCAACAAAATGGAGATTAAATGTAGGAAAACATAGATCTATGTTTCTCACTCTATCACCATGAACATGGAGAGGAGAGGACCTTTAAAGCTGCTTAAGGACAATGATAAGGAGATCATGTCTCTCCTTCTCACTTTCTATATTATAGTGTGGATTTGTGTTTATCTCTCTTAAATTAACATAGTAGGTGATTGAAATTCCATGGTATAGGGTCCCATCACATTGGCCCTCGGATATCTCACTTTTTTTCATATATCTCGTATTTACAAGAGCCACTACCATTGAGTGTGCTGACATAGCTGATATTATCGACAATACAATAGCACATGGCAAAAAGTAAATTTATCCAAGTTGGATGTTTATTCCATCCTAAATGTGAATGTTTCCAAATTGATTGAAATCAAAGACTTATTAGGGTAACACGAGGTGGACATAAAAACATGCTATCTTAGACTACCAACAGTTGTTGGAAGTTCTAAAGCTTGATTAAGGATAGAATTTCAAAGAAAATTCAATGGTGGAAGAAATTGTTTTGTCTAAATTGGGCTAGAAAGTTTGGACCAAAGTGGTAATTCAAGTCATCCTGACATATAGCATGAGTATCCTTAAACTAGAGGGTTTGATTGATGGCATCAATGGCTTTCTAGCTAAATTTTTATAGGGTTCTAAAGAAGGGGAAAGGAAAATATATTGGTGGTGGGACGATCTTTGGATTCTAAAATATATATGAGGTTTGGGTTTAAGGAACATAAAAGGGTTCAAAAACGCATTCTTAAAAAAATAAAGTTTCCATGTGTGAGCTTTCCCAAATACACTAGTTGGAAGAGTTTCAAAAGATATATATTTTAGAAGGACATACTTTTTCATACTAGCCAGGTTGTAAAACCAAGTGTTCTTTAGAGGATTCTATGAGGAGCTCAGTCTCTTTTTTATAAAGGATATGAATGAGGGTGGGGAATGAAGAGAAAATAATTGTGCTTAATGAAAAATGGATTTGGGGCTTGGTGGGGATACACCTCTCAATACTTCTCTCTTTCTAGTGGTGCGGTATGATCTGACAATGACCTTATCCTCCAGGATTAACACATGTGAAATGAATACCTTGTCCAGAGTTTCTTTTCTTCCCACCTATATTAGAAACTCCTCTCCACAAGGTGCAAGGGGGTAGGTGGATGACTTGATCTACTAGGTGCTATATTCAAAAGGCATCTTCTCGACTATCATAGACATAATGCCAAGCAGTCAATCAGATGAAGCAGATAGAAAATCATGATGACCCAATCTGGAGACCTCTACGATAGGGCATATGTTGAAATTCTAATCCACATGGAAAGATTTCCATACATATTAAATGGCTGCTTCTTTAGACAATAAAGGGGACATATCAAACTCTAGGCACAAAACAAGATTCCTTGTTGCACTTTGCCAACCTTAGTAGAATCTTTAGTAGTGCAATGGAGTGCGTAAATAAGTTTGGATGAAGGCTATGACTCAATAATCATTGTGATGGATTGTGACAAACTTGTCAAATCATGCAAAGATGTTTATTGAGCTAGAATTTTTGAGTACCTAGTTGGTTGTAAGATAGTTGATTAATCATACTACCTCTACATTTTACCCCTTGTGTTTGTAGCAATCTAGTGTGTGCACTTTGTATTGATTTTTTTCGACTTAAGGATGGCATGGTAGTTGTGAAACATGCTTTCCCAGGTAAATATCTTGTACTAGAATATTTGGATATTAATGAAAAGAAGATAAGATTTTCCTCTAAAAGTATTATATCCCTTGCAAGAAGTTATTTGAATAGTCAAAAGGAGTTATAGTGGGTTCATTTTTCATCAACATGGAGTATAGGTAATGAGGCAGGATTTTTTATAACTTTGTAACATTAAGAATTTAGGATTACAAATAAATGTCAAGTGCTTAAAACAATGTTGTCAATTCAGAAGTTTGGTGATTGACAATATTCACTAAATGTGATAATGCATCATCTATCTCCTAAGTCTTATTTTTTGCAATTCTTTTTAGAGTGACTAATGGGTCAGCCTAAGGGTCGTGAATCTGGTAACAATTTCATCATATCCTACTTCTAATCATTTTGGGTAAGGAGATGGTTTATCACCTAAACCTACCTCCTTTCATTCACATGTATTTCTTAGTTATTTTTCAATACCAAATGAGAATTCAACTCCATAGGATCAAAAGTTGTGTGATATATGGGAAAGGAGAGGTCTAAAGGGTGGAGAACCACCAGAACAACTCCATTAAATAAAAGTTGATCTCATCCTACTATGAGGGATACTCTCTATGCACATTGAACTATCCTCTAGGGGGATCCTTTAGCGGTTGGCAGGAGTAGAGGGAGCTTTTGTAGTACACTTTTTCGGCTATGCTTGAGTTTGTAAGGCCATTATGAAGCTGTAGAAGTCTCTAAAATGAAGATCCATCAAAGAGTGGTTGTTTTACTATTTCCCTATTCCTTTGTGGTGAGACACCGCATGAGACACACCATCCCAACGTTTGATAAGGAGAAAGGACAAGATAGTAGGTTGTCAGTGTCCTTCACAAGGCTATCCTCCAAGGTAGAGAATTTTGGGATTGCTTGTGGAATCAAAAGATTTTGGAGGTTTTTATTTAGGCCATTGTTTATCCTACAAGGCCTTTGTAAAGCTACTGGAATCCATAAAATGAAGCTTTATCGAAGAGGAGTAATTTCCCTATTTTCTCACTCCATTTTGGTGAGACACCACTAGAGCCACATCACTAGTGTTGGAAAAGGATCCAAATTATATGTAGTTTGTTAGGGTTCCTAGAGATAAGAAGATGGTGGTGGGTGGAGAATATGTGGGAGTTTTGTGACATAGTCTAACCAAGAGTCATCAAAGACTCCTCCCAATGACAGCAACTCATTTTCCTCAGAAGATTAAATAGCATGGGAAAGAACATAAGAAGAGGAGTGGTCTACAGTATGCAAATGGGACACATATGAAGGGATATATAGCATCAAAACAGACAGTAGAAACAAAACACTTGTCTGCCATATTCCCCATAGGCAGAAGATCATGTCAACAATTATGTCATGGGGTGGATGGTTTAACAAGTTCAAACATGGTCCTAGAGTAAGTCCAACAACTATTCCTCATTACAGTAGTCGTGCAACTATCTTTTAGATGTACTAGGACGGTGTCTGCAACAACTTTCATTCTCGCCATGGACAACATGTTGATATTGTCCTACTAGCGGTAGACAATAATCTCCATGCCTCTATGGAAGTCCATGTGGACCACCTAGAACTCTTATCATCTTGCTAGAATGGATAGGAAGGAGTTGCCTCTCTTGTTGGCATACTAGTCACAAACATTCTCTCCTACGATAGTTCTCCCTTGCTATACCTTCCTTTATTGGGTAGGACTTGATGGGGCTCTCTATTGGTTACCACAACTAGAGAGGACAATAATTGTCAGAGGAAATTCAGTTGTTTCTCTATAAAGCCCCCAGTACCCCTCTATTTATCGGAGGGTCAGGGTTTCTAGTCTGTGTGGGAGTGGAAGGAATCAAAATATCACAAATTTTCACAACTTGCATGTAACGCCCCTCCAAGAACATATACATGTCAGCAGAAGCAAACCCTATGTTCTCCATAACATGTTTCACTTGGCTTGGAGGAACATTTCAAAAAATGATATACACTGTAAAAAGACAAATGAAACACCATGCATTAAAACTGAACTTGATTCATACATTATTCACAATTGTGTTCTTGAATTTAAAATAACTACTCAACATGATTAAACATCATTTATACATGACATTATCTATAAAAATTAGGTTCTTCTATTGTAGATTGCACCCCACCATGTATGTCTTTTGGAAACCTTGACCTATTCCTTAAGCTGACCTTCGTATGGATCTTTCTTGGAAATTGCTTTGTACTTGCAGGCATCACATGCCCAGCCATGTATGCAATAAAAACCGCATTCGAGTAAGCGGAGTTGAGTATTATTATAACAACATAATAAATTTACTATAAGGAAAAGCATGAAACTAATTAAATTGTAGATTTGGATTCACAAAACCTAATCTTGGTAGTTGATTAAAGTATCATCGATATATATGCACTTGTGGTGCTCATAAGGTCGGTAGGCTCAACATTAACATGATGAGGATAACATAATACAAACCAGTACACGGTTCACCATTAACTTGTAATAATTAATCTTTACATGGATTTCATATGAAAATGTCATGGATTCTTGAAACTAGACTTGAAAGCTTAAGCATCATATAATAACATTGATTCAAGTTATATTCAGATTGAAGTAAATGACTACACATATAGTTTTACTTGAGCATCATGATACTATAAACATAAGATGATTAAAAACTCATACTAAATACTCAAAGTGCATGAACCTGCTTACCTCTCTCATAGAAAAGTTTTTAGTTGTTCTTCTTGTAAGATTGATGAAACCCTAATCACCTCATTTGGTTGTTTAAACCCTAATTACCCTATTCATTCAATAATCATTCATTAATAATTGATCCTTAATTTGATTTCAAGAGTTTCATAGATCTTTAGTGAATCTCAGAGAAAAGAGTCAAATCATGTTCTGAATCACAGTCTATCGCATAGATCTTGAAAATTTGGTCAAAAATCATATATGGTTCTACCCCATATGAGTTACCAATTAATTTTTATGGATTTTCTAAATCCAACGAATCAGAAGGCAAGATGAATCCACATGTGCAACATTATCTAAAACTGGGCAGTAATGCCCAACTAGATCAATCACCCACGGCTATGCTGGCTAGAACCCATGGTCCGGTTCCATGCACTGGTCAACACAAGAAGCATCCAAAATTTCCATTATACCCATGGGGCGCGTGAAAAAGATGAACACATGTGAGGGGTAGAAGTGGAAAACTCAAACTAGGTTTGTTCTTCACCAATCAACAAAGAACAAAAGGGAAAACATTTATAAAACTTGAATCAGAATTCTAGATTTGTGGTTGATCTTGTGAAACCGACCCTGCAGATGAGATCCCAACATCTGGGCGATCTCAAAGAGCTAGAACTCTGGACATCGAGGTGTCAGGAACCCGAATGGTGACTTCCTCCATGGTTGTTGAGAAAGTGGTAGCTCGTCAACCTTGCCAGAGACCCTAGAGCTTGCATCTTATGACATGAACCAATCCTCCAGAGTGTAGAGAAGACAAATATTGTTATAACATCACAAACGGTGGCCTAAAGATCGACCTTGGCATGCACATTGGTGAGCAAGCCAAAAATAGGGAATAACTGTATACATAAAATCATTATGAATATCAGACGAAAGAAGCTTCCTAGCAGCATCACCCACTCACCTGATGCTTCTCTTGAGGCCGCAGAGGTCAGGGATTATCCACAGAGATCTCTCTCGAGGCGGTACATAGGCAAGAAGGGGAAGATGAGTGCATGGTTCTCTAGAGCAAAATGAAGATGATGATGTTTCATTTTTTCGAGGATACTAAATCATTTTCTGATGGTTTCTTATATAGTTGGAGCATCATGGAGTGCACAGTGGTCAGAGGTGTCTGAGTTTTAGAGATACTCTCTCGATGACTGAGGGCTTGATGAATGTATATTCATCTTAGTTTTAGTCACCATGTTTGGCCCATTTTTGCAGTGAAAGCTCTCATATGCCCGTTGAATATGTTCACATATAATTTTCCTGAGTTTCAGATGATGTTTAGAGTTTTGATCAAGTCCATTTGTCTCCATTGTAAGATTAAGCATTGTACTATGTGCACAAGTGTAGGAGGCGGTGGTCTCACTAGTCGGTAATTTGGACCCTTTTTCGATGGTCAGTCCTTCATCAGAAAACATCCTCATCAGGCAGAGGATTCATTAATGTAGGTCCATCGAACCATAGCAATGCCCCTCGTGGGGGTGGGCTTCATCCATAATGTCGCGAAAATGATCGCGACCAAGAACAACATAGCCGTGACCGCAGCTAAGAAAAAGTGACTGTGATCGTGGTCAAAGATGCAGTCATCGCGGATGAGAAGACCACATGCCTTGACCATGGCAATCAGCTCGACCAGGAGGCCCATGCAACCACGACCGCAACCTCCCACCCGACTTCGACCGCAACCTCGACCGTGACTATAACCGCAACCTCAATTGCGACCATGACCTCGCACAACCCCTCGACCACAGATACCAGCTCGACCTCCATTGTGACTGGTTCAGTGCCTCGCTTGCGGCCAGTACCTCGATCATAGAGTTAAGTTGGTGCACACCTCAACCGTGCACTAAGTCGGTGATCTACACCTATAAATAGATGACCCCCTCCTTCAGTTGAGGCATCTCTTCCGCTCCATGACGCTGATAGGATGTCGCTCTATGCCCAACCTAAGAAGCCAATCTCCTCCACCAAAGACTACCTTCGTGGTGTCCTTGCTACTCCACCATCTCTGCTCCATCAAGATCTACCTCCTCACCATGAAAGTGATGGGATTTTAGATCTATAGCACCTTCATTCATCAGCCATCTACCGCTCCATCTCCTATGAGCAAGAGCATGACAAGAGAAGGGAGGAGAGAGAAGACTTTCCTTGACTATCTTGGTGTTCTTCCCCTCCTTGTCTAGATCTGCCCCTCCATCGTGTAGCAGATTGATTCTCCACCAAGATGAAACCATCTTCTTCACCATGACCATGGCAGAATCTTCCCTCTCTCTTGTTATTTTTATTTCTATCATGAGGAGTGAGTAGTCCATTTTTTGGGAGTGTGGGGACTAGCCCCGCTGCTCGTGCTTACATGTTCATTTTATAACATTCCATAGTTTGTATATCACTTTCCATTTCATTGTTAATCATTTAATGCATGCTTTGTGGATTGATTACCTATCTTGCATGATCTATTATATTCCTTTGTTATGAGAACTTTAATTCTTAGGATTTGAATATCGATTAACATGGTTGATTCCCACACGAGAACTTTTGAACGAATATCTTTGGAGTAGTAAGTGTGTGACCCATGGGTAACGAGACATCGAGCCCATGGAGATGCTTACACAAACTTTATTTCCTAACGGATGGTTTGCTACTCCATTTGGATAGTTGTATCTTTCCTAGATGTGTTTGCATGTGTAGTGGTGGTGAAACCCGATTCCATCCCAGTGATTCCCATCATTAATCGAAACTAAGTTTTAATCCTTCTCTTTTACTTTCCTTACAATTAGTTTAACTAAACCCAAATCAACTCTTGTTCTAAATATTAGTCTTAGTTAAATCGGATTGGACTAGAAAGATTCTTAAAAAAGTTGTCCCTTTGGATTTGATCCTTAACTATACTGCAATAAGATCTCTCCACTTGCGGGTGGTACTATTGCACAAGGTTTTGGTTAAGAACTTAGGGATTTCAGCCCTAGGTGAGTTTGTTAGTGCAGTAAAAACCACGTCAGGGATCTAGATCATCAAGCTCTATCATATCTGGTATGGGGTAGCATGGTAAGATGCGAGGACCGCGAGTGTGCAAATGGTTCTTGATGAGCTGCTATGGACAAAGATATCAGGAGGCAAGATGAAGTTGGGAACTGTAGAGTCCTACAGGCTCTAGCCAATGGGCAGGGGAGACAAGTCATGAGTCTTGAAGGACTATGAGTTTAAGAGTCATAGCATACTATGATTATGTGTGACAACAAATTAAAACTAGGGACTATAGTTTTGTTTAATGCATTAGATAGAAAAATCAATCAATTAAACTATTAACTGTGTATCTTTCCTTTATCAATAAATAGAGAGGTCTATGGTTATCTAATAGACATCAAACTTTGTAGGTTTTGTAATTAGACTATGAGGAATCTGAATATCAACTTAGTTTTCATTTTTGGGAGTCACACCCATCTATGATTTCCCTTTTAGGATAAACATGTGTTTACCCATACATTGAAAGGAATTACCTATTATCAAAATAAAGTTGTATGGTTTTAATTAGGAACGATTGCTGAAATTAGTTAGGTCAAATTGCATTTTGAACCCTCATGTATCACATATTGATGAATTAGGGTTATATGTGTGAAAAAAATTACAATTGAGTTGACTATGATCAACGATCTATGAATTCAGAGAAAACATAGTTTTACTAACACCTTGAGTCTTTTTATCATATTAGGGTTGAATTGAAGCATCAGGTTGAAATTTGAACATCAAGGTTTTTCATAGGGATTCATTCACAAGTTTACAATTTTGAGATTTTACAATTTTACCCACCTTAGAAAAAATTTCATCTTCGAAATTTCCAAGCACTACCCACCTTAGGGTTTCACTTAGTATGTGCATGTTAGTTCTCTAATATCATCTTACAATCAGATTAGCATACTTAACAGATGACTTACTCATAGTAGACATAATTTCATGAGAGCTTGGTTAACTTGACATGATTTCGTAATAAGATGGATTGAATTGATATAGTCACTCTATTGATTGCATCCACAATTCTCATAAGGTTGGTTAAGGCTCACATAATGCTCCCATAGAGCTCATAAGGTCAATTAAGTGTCACATAAGGCCGGCTAAGACTCACATAATGTTCCCACAGACCTCATAAGGCCAATTAAGTCTCTCATAACGCCAATTAAGGCTCACATAATGCTCCCACAAAGCTAAGGCTCACATAAGGCTGGTTAAGGCACACATAATGCTCCCACATAGCTCATAAGGCCAATTAAGGCTCACATAATACGATGGAGAGGAAAATTATCAACATAGCATGATTTCTTATACTTAAACATGATTTTCACAATTTCATAATTCATAAGCATGGCAACGATACATAATGTTTAATTCAAACACATAATCATAAAATAATAGAGAACATTGTTTAGTAGCATGTGCATGATTTTTTTCTTTTTCATATCCATGTGAGATATTCTATCTTTTGTATGCATTCTTGGTTCTTTGATATAACTAATTAGATTTAGGTGACTATATGTCTCAAACATTAATGCCAACTCTTACATTCTTTGTCGCCTTTGGATACATGATGATCATTCATATATTTAGAGGAGACATATTTTGTCATGTTTATCTTAGCACCTCCCTCATGCACATGTCTCATACCACAATCATTCAAAAGGGTGAGACAATCATGATATTATGCACATAACATTCTCTCAACAAAACCCCATGAGTCTGCGTCCCATACCATAAGCGTGTGGGAAGAAGAGAGATCGTGCTATGTACAATCCTAGAGTTAATGCAAAAATCTAAAACATATAGAGACATAACCCTAACCCTTATCTAAACATATGTCTCTTGACTAGACCGCTACTTTGGTTTCCATATCTTTCTCTTAATTCTTCTATACTTTGGGTCAGAACATATGGTTATTATTTGGTAGCCATCTACTTATTTGCTCTGATACCATATTGTAACGCCTCTCCAAGCACATATACACATCAATGGAAGAAAACCCTATGTTGTCCATAACATGGGTCACTTGGCTTAGAGAAACATTATAAAAAATGATATACATTGCAAAAAGATAAATGAAACACCATGCATTAAAATTGAATTTGATTCATACATTGTTCACAATTGAGTTATTGAATTGAAACTAACTACTCAACATGATTAAACATTATTTCTACATGAAGTTATCTATAAACATTAGGATCTTCTATTGTAGATGGGGCAACCCACCATGTATGTCTTTTGGAAACCTTGACCAATTCCTTAAGCTAACCTTCATATGGCTCTTTCCTGGTATTGCTTTTTATATTTGGGTACCGCACCCCCAACCATGTATGTAATGAAAACCACATTAAAGTAAGTGGCATTGAGTATTATTATAACAACATAATAACTTGATATAAGGACAAGTATGAAACTAATTAAAAAGTAGAGCTAGATTCACATAGCCTAATCTTGGTGGTTGATTAAAGTATCCTCGATATTTATGCACCAGTGGTTCTCATAAGGCTCGTAGGCTCAACATTAACATGATGAGAATAAAAAAATACAACCATGTACGTGATTCACCGTTAACTTGGAATAATTAATCTTTACTTGGATTTCATATGAACATGACATGGATTCTTCAAATTGGACTTGAAAGCATAATCATCATATAATAACATTGATTCAAGATATATTCAGATTGAAGTACATGACTACACATATATTTTAACTTGAACATCATGATACAATAAACATAAGACGATTGAAGACTCATACTAAATACTCAAAGTGCATGAGCCCAATTACCTCTCACATAGAGAAGTTCTTGGTTGTTCTTCTTATTATATTGATGAAACCCTAATAACCTCATTTGGTTGTTTGAACCCTAATTACCCTATTCATTCAATAATCATTCATTCATAATTGATCCTTAACTTGATTTACAGGGTTTCATATATCTTTACTGAATCAGGTAAAAAAATAGTCAAATTAGGTTCTGAAGCCTAGTCCATCACATATATCTCGAAAAATCGATCAAAAATCATATATTGTTTGACCATGTAGGAGTTACCAATTATTTTTTATGGATTTTCTAAATCCAACCAATCAGAAGGAGAGATAAATCTACATGTGAAGCATTATCCAAAATTGGGAAATAATGTCCAACAGGACCAATTGTGTTACAACCCATATTAGGGTTAGTCAATAAATACCTTGAAAATTTGTGAAGCACCTCAATTAGTGCTAACCACCATGTTAAATAGTATGGTTAATCAAGATAAATTACGTTGTGAATCAATAGTTGAGTTTGAGTCATCAGAGGTAATTAATGATGATTTCAATGTTAGTCATTAAGTTAAACAAGTGTTTATGAAGTGATTAGAATTTGGATTAGTTGAAACACGCTAATTAGCATGTTTTCTCACTTCAAGGTTGAAGAGAATCATGTGCTTGAAAAGTTGTAAGAAGAATCACTTCAATTGGACCTTCGAGGCAATAGTTATGCTATTTTCATTTTTCTAGGGACCCAATCTGCAATTTTTTCCCAAAAACCTTGACTATTTCTTTCCCTTTTTCGTTTTCTCCTTTATCTCCTTCTCTTCTTCACCCGATAAAGCAGTGCGCAGCTGCAAAAGCGGCGCACAGACCAGCCCTCGACCAGATTGAGCAAGGCGAGTTAGGGCAGCGGCTTTGGGCCTTCTTGGCTCCGTTTCAGCCGCACGACCCACTCCCCTTCTTCTTTCTCTTCCCTTCCTACCTCCTTACTTCTCCTTTACTCTGCCCTAGTGGGTGCGGCACCCAGCAGCAGCAGGTTGATTGGCTGTGATTGGAAGGAGGAGCAGGTGTTTGTGGCCCTTAGCATCGACCAGTGGCCAGTAACGCGTCGACGACCCTCTCTCCCTCACCTCGACCACCAAGGGCGGAGCTCATCTTGCTCCAGGACGGCGCCCCACTTGCAGCCTAACCTGCTGCATAGAGCACTGCCGTGCCTCCAGCAGTAGCGGCCGGTTCAGGGCCCAACGGTGCTTCCTTTGCTTCGATTTTTGGATGGGTGAAGCTTCCTTTTACTCCTCCATCTACCTCTCGTGCGCCCACCTAGCAACAGGGGTGGCGCCCTATGTTGCAGCAGACGCCGCTGCAAGAAGAAGTAGCCAAGAACCCTATTTGGCACGGCTAGCACCTGCAACTGGTGCCTTTGAGCTCGGACGGGAGTCCTTAGTTTGAATCCCTAGCTCCTAGCCACGATTTGGCTGTCAATCGGGTTATTCCGTCAATCAGTAACCCTGCGTGAAGCAACCTGTTTCCAGCAGGTCCGAACAGGTCTGAATCGGGGTTTGGTTAACACACAATAGAGCAAGGTAAGACTGGCACGGGGCTCAGTTTTGAGGATAGAACTAGAATCCGTAGCTTAAGCCAAGACTTAGTTTTTAATCGAGTTCATTTTCAATTAGTTTTCCGTTTCTGCGCAGGTTGCACGGCGTGCAAAGTTACAAAAAGCGGAACGAGTTTCAGCCCATGTGCACGACGTGCAAATCAGTTTGCACGGCGTGCAAAGTTGCAGAAAAGTAGAACAGAAGTGCACTGAAGGTGCACGGTGTGCAGCCCAAGTGCACGGCGTGCACTCTACTGTAAAGGGAAGAATTAGGCGTGGTTGTGGACGTTTTTCGGTGTATACGAACACACCGAAGTGGGTGAGAGAGAGTATGTATGTGGAATGTGTATAAAGATGTAAATTAACTGTTTTGTTACTTTATGTTGAACAATGTAATTTGTTGTAGACTTTGTATATATCTCCTATTAGTATAATAGAAATGCTTCTGTAGTTTGATTGGTTTTAGTTTACAGCCTAAATCAGATTATCTTTTTAATGTCTTTAAAAATGTTTTAAAAAGTTATGAATGGTTTGGTTTGTGCGTAATCCCTCCGTCGCGCCCTAATCTCCTGATTTTGAGGTTAATGTGAGATCGGGGTGTGACATCTTGGTATCAGAGCATAGGTTGAGTAAATGGTTACTCTAAGTCATGGTCAGGGGACGATAAGAGACCAATAGGATTAAGGTTTAAGAGTTTTTCTTCTATCTGTAATTTTCTAACAGGAAGTAATCTGTTATACTATTACAGATGGCAGGAAAAGGATGTGGTCACGAGAACCAAGTAAAGAGTTTAAGTTGAGTCGTTAAGAATCATTAAGATCAAAAGATAAAGTTATAAGTGAGGCAAATAATAGCTGATGTGTTTTAGTTCTGGGAGGTCTGAGTGTTTAGATACCCTGGCCAGGTGTCTGAATACTTAGATTGACCAGTATCAAGCTACTCTGTCTGTTCTTCTCTGGATGCCCTGGCCAGGTATGCAGAGGAAGGATGGGCTAGAGAGAAACCCTAGAAATCTTAGGGTTATGAGATAAGAAATTAATATAGGAATAAGAGGTTTAATATAGGATGTGATACAATTTTTGCTTTATATTGTTTATTTGATTGAAAATCACTAGAAATGCACTTATATGCATGAAATTAGATTTTTAGTTTGTAAAGTAAACATGATTCTTTTATGTTGTTGTATGTCATGAAATGATTTATTTATTGTTTAAATTCTTTGTATCAAGTAGACCAAAAGTTATGTTTAAATGAGTTTGCCTTAAGTGGATATTCATTCCACATGTTTGAAATCAATAGGAGTTGGTTAATCTGGAGTAGCTCTTGGCTTCAGGACTACAGGTTCGGCCTAGTCCGGCTGGCAGGATGCATTACTGGGATCTAATGACTCCTATTAACAGTATAATTAGAGTAGACTCTGGATGATTTAGACCTGAATCATAGTAAGAATGTACATACGATAAGATGTTGAGATGTAAGAGAAAGATTAGAACAGCTAAGAATTTGCTGGAAATGATATCAGAGGCCAATGTTGGAACCTCATATGTGCAATCCTTAATTGGAAATAAAAGAAAATGATATAAGGTTCAAATTAAATTCAATGATTTGTATTATATGAACTCTAAATATAAGAGTATGGAAAGGATATGAGAAAAGTATGTAAGGGCTAGGACGTAAGAATCAAATTTGGGTTGGATCATGGAATGGAGTAAAATACTTTTATGTACTTTAAGGCAAAGGGAAAATAGAAGAAAATAGTTGAGCATACAATAAGTACATAGAAATAAAGAGTCTTATGAAAATCATAAGATCAAGACAAGAAACTTAGTTGGATTAAAGGAAATGTTAGAAATGATGACTTTGATTAAGGAACGAGAATTACAAGACATAATTGAGAGTATGGAATGCATATCTTTATTATAAAGTTAAATACATTCATACATACTACCTTTGGATTCTAAGTCTCTATAGACTAACAAATTAGTTTTTAAAATAAAGAACAAACACATAACTTAGAAAATGAATGCATGATATAAGAATTTCTCAGTATTTACAATTATTTTAAGTACACTGTTCAGACAGTTCTAGAATGATATCATATTGTGATTTGAACTGCAATCAAATGAATGAGGTAACTGAAACCCTAAGGATAGGGTGTTGCCATGTAATAAGTGAATGAGGTAATTGAAACCCTAAGGATAGGGTGTTCAATGAATCAAGTATTTTGATATCAAAATTCTCAGTATAAGATGTGTGATGCTTAACAGTTCAATTGCACAATTTTAGTGTATAAAGTGCCAAATTGACATGCATTCTGTTTATTTGAGAATTCCAGTCTGCCTGCATGCATTTTGATATTGATTTCTCAGTAAATTACAAGTGGACATGTAATTAGATTATTTAAGAATTTGAAATCTGCATGCATGCTTATTATGTTGAATCTCTTGATATTTGCAATACCTGAATATATGGCTTGTCCAGTTTGAAATGATACTCATGTTACGTTATAAGTTTCCATTAAATTGAAGAGATATCATGGAAATACCAAAGTCCAGAACAAATGAGAGAAAGGAAATTCCAGTGATAAGATAAGGAAGAATTTAGTAAAACTTATGAGATCTAAAGTTTGAATTTCAAACTAAGGGAACATAGTCACATCACAATAACGCTATGTTATTGATAAAGAAGAAACTCTAGAATGTTTAGAGTTGTAGTAGTTCAAGGGATATCAATAGTGATTTGACCTTGAGTACTAGCATCCCTATAAAATAAGATCATGAGATTTGTTCTATGAAAGGTAAGCTAGAATTAATAAAATCTAGGGTTTAAAGGTAGATAAATAATATGAAATGATTTGGAGAAAAAAGTGAGATATAAATTTGAAATGTAACAATAAGAAAGTAGCATAGAATGTGGAGTATTATCCGATAGACGATCTAAAGATAGCTGATGTAGTTTATGTTTTTAAGACATGGCGTCACTATCTTTATGATGTGACAATAGATTATCACCCTGGTAAGGAGTATATGGTGGCTGATGCTTTCAGCAGAAAGTCAATTTCAACAACTAATGCATTCTCTATGACAGGTTTCAATAGAGACTTGTTAGTAGAAATGTGGAAGTTGAACTTAGACTTAGGGGTGACAACACAAAGTGGTTTGATTGTACAGATGCAGGTTCAAGCCTACTTCTTATGATCAGATTAAGGAACTACAATAGGGTGATAGTGTGTTAAACCAGACCATGCATGACATGATAGGAGGAAAAGAGACCAGAGTTTAAGTTTTTAAGATGATAAGGTGTTGTAATAGCATGACATGATGTGTGTACCTCGAGATAGTGAGTTGAAAGAAAGGATTCTTATGGAAGTGTATGTGTTGATGTATGCTATGCTTTCAGGAAACACTAAGATGTATATGAATCTCAAGTAGTTGAAACGGATGGTCAGATATGCAGAAGGATGTAGCTGAGTATGTGGTTAAAAGTAGTGTGTGCCAGTAGGTTAAGGCTGAACCCTAGGAAATCTATAGCTACCTTGTAATTTTTTTTTTTTATATATATGCCTGAATGGAAATGGGAACATATCACAATGGATTTTTGTGGTAGGGTTACCCAGGACACCTAGAGGTTATGACTCGATATGAATGATTGTGGATAGACTAATTTAGTCTGCTCGCTTTCTTCATATTAAGTCAACCTTTGATGTACCGAAGCTGAATAAGATATTCGTGGATGAAATAGTCAGATTGTATGGTATCCTAGTTTCAATTGTATTAGATAGAGATCCTAAGTTCACATCCAGGTTGTTGAATCAGTTGCATCGAGCTTTGGGCACAAAGTTGAGATTCAGTACAGCTTTTCACCCAAAGACGGATGGTCAGTCAGAAAGGACCATTCAGACTCTCGAGGACATGCTGAGAGCATGTCTCGTGCATTTCAGTGGAAGTTGGGAAGAACACTTGATCCTTATAGAGTCTGCATACAATAATAGTCACCATTCTAGTCTTGCTATGGCTCAGTATGAAGCTCTGTTTGGCAGAAAGTGTAGATCATCCATATGTTGATATTAGGTAGGTGAAATGCAGATTCATGGATTAGAGATAGTGGATTTGACCACTGAAAAGATTACTGTGATCAAAGTACAGTTGAAAGTTGCACATGATAGACATAAGAGTTATGCTGAGAAGAGGCATTGACCTCTTGAGTTTCAAGTTGGTGATGAAGTGTATCTGAAAGTTTCACCATGGAAAGGAGTGCTGAGATTTGGTAAGAGAGGCAAACTGACTCCTAGGTTTATGGGCCTACATCCTGTCGTTGAAAGGATTGGACCTATAGCCTATAAGTTGGAATTGCCATATGTGTTGACTAGTCTACATGATGTATTCCATGTATCAATGTTGAAGAAGTGTTATCCTGGTACAGTGAAGATAGTGAACCTATAATCTGCTCAGTTCAGACCAGATGTATCTTATGTTGAGGGATCAATACAGATGGTTGATCGGAGAATCAAGGAACTCAACAATCGTGAGATACAATTAATGAAGATTTTGTGGCGGGACCACAACCTAGAGGAAGCAATGTGGGAGCTTGAGCCAGATATGCGTAACAAGTTTCTTTTTCTCTTTTAGGAATTTCGGGACGAAATTCTTATAAGGGAGGGAGATTGTTACAACCCATATTAGGGTTAGTCAATAAATACCTTGAAAATTTGTGAAGCACCTCTATTAGTGCTAACCACCATGTTAAACAGTATGGTTAATCAAGATAAATTACGTTGTGAATCAATAGTTGAGTTTGAGTCATCAGAGGTAATTAATGATGATTTCAATGTTAGCCATTAAGTTAAACAAGTGTTTATGAAGCGATTAGAATTTGTATTAGTTGAAACACGCTAATTAGCATGTTTTCTCGCTTCAAGGTTGAAGAGAATCATGTGCTTGAAAAGTTGTAAGAAGAATCACTTCAATTGGACCTTCGAGGCAATAATTATGCTATTTTCATTTTTCTAGGGACCCAATCTGCAATTTTTTCCCAAAAACCTTGGCTATTTCTTTCCCTTTTTTGTTTTCTCCTTTATCTCCTTCTCTTCTTCACCCGATAAAGCAGTGCGCAATTGCAAAAGCGGCGCACAAACCAGCCCTCGACCAGATTGAGCAAGGCGAGTTAGGGCAGCGGCTTTGGGCCTTCTTGGCTCCGTTTCAGCCGCACGACCCACTCCCCTTCTTCTTTCTCTTCCCTTCCTACCTCCTTCCTTCTCCTTTACTCTGCCCTAGTGGGTGCGGCGCCCAGTAGCAGCAGGTTGATTGGCTGCGATTGGAAGGAGGAGCAGGTGTTTGTGGCCCTTAGCATCGACCAGTGGCCAGCAACGCGTCGACGACCCTCTCTCCCTCACCTCGACCACCAAGGGCGGAGCTCATCTTGCTCCAGGACGGCGCCCCACTTGCAGCCTAACCTGCTGCATAGAGCAGTGTCGCGCCTCCAGCAGTAGCGGCTGGTTCAGGGCCCAACGGTGCTTCCTTTGCTTTGATTTTTGGATGGGTGAAGCTTCCTTTTACTCCTCCATCTACCTCTCGTGCGCCCACCTAGCAATAGGGGTGGCGCCCTACGTTGCAGCAGCCGCCGCTGCAAGAAGAAGTGGCCAGGAACCCTATTTGGCACGGCTAGCACCTTCAACTGGTGCCTTTGAGCTCGGCCGGGAGTCCTCAGTTTGAATCCCTAGCTCCTAGCCATGATTTGGCTGTCAATCGGGTTATTCCGTCAATTAGTAACCCTGCGTGAAGCAACCTATTTGCAGCAGGTCCGAACAAGTCTGAATCAGGGTTCGGTTAACACACAATAGAGCAAGGTAAGACTGGCACAGGGCTCAGTTTTGAGGATAGAACTAGAATCTGTAGCTTAAGCCAAGACTTAGTTTTTAATCGAGTTCATTTTCAATGAGTTTTCCGTTTCTGCGCAGGTTGCACGGCGTGCAAAGTTACAGAAAGCGGAACGAGTTTCAGCCCAGGTGCACGGCATGCAAATCAGTTTGCACGGCGTGCAAAGTTGCAGAAAAGTAGAACAGAAGTGCACTGAAGGTGCACGGTGTGCAGCCCAAGTGCACGGCATGCACTCTGCTGTAAAGGGCAGAATTAGGCGTGGTTGTGGACGTTTTTCAGTGTATACAAACACACCGAAGTGGGTGAGAGAGAGTATGTATGTGGAATGTGTATAAAGATGTAAATTAACTGTTTTGTTACTTTATGTTGAACAATGTAATTTGCTGTAGACTTTGTATATATCTCCTGTTAGTATAATAGAAATGCTTCTGCAGTTTGATTGGTTTTAGTTTACAGCCTAAATCAGATTATCTTTTTAATGTCTTTAAAAATGTTTTAAAAAGTTATGAATGGTTTGGTTTGTGCGTAATCCCTCCGTCACGCCCTAATCTTGTGATTTTGAGGTTAATGTGAGATCGGGGTGTGACAAATTGCCCTTGGCCATACTAGCCAGAGCCCATGGTCTGATTTCACACACTGGTCAACATGACAAGCATCCAAAATTTCCATTATACCCAAGGGGTGCATGACAAAGATGAACACATGCGTGGGGTAGAAGTGGAAAACTGCAATTGGGACTGTTCTTCTCCGATCCAAGAAGAACAAAAGGTAAAACATCGATAAAACTTGAATTAGAATTCTAGATCCATGACAGATCTTGTGAAACCAACCCTACAGATGAGATCTCAATGTCTGGGTGATCTCAAAGAGCTAGAACTCTGGCCATCAAGGTTCTAGGAACCCCAATGGTGGCTTCCTCCATGGATGTCGAGAAAATGGTAGCTCAACAACCTTGCTAGTGCCCTCTGAGCTCGCATCCAACAACACGAACCAATTCGCTAGGGAAAATAGAAGACAAATATCGTGGTAACATCGCAAAAGGCAACCTAAAGATCGAACATAGTCTGCACATAGGCGAGCAAGACAAAAAGAGGGAAAAACTATATACCTAAAATCACTACGAATCAAGCTTCTTAGAAGCATCGACCACTCACTTGATGCTTCTCTTGGGGTCACAGAGGTCAGGGATGAGCCAACGGAGGTCTCTTTTGAGGCGGTACATAGGCAGGGAAGTAGAAGATGGGTGTAGGGTTTTCTAGGGAAAAACAAAGATCATGGTTCATTATCTGAGGATCTTAGATCATTTTTTGATGGTTTCTTATATAGTCTGAGCATCATTGAGTGCCCGGGGGTCAGAGGTATCTGAGTTTTAGAGAAACTGTGGGCTCCGATCTCCAAAATCACGATATACACTCAGTGAAGCGTTCGATTAATTGCGGAATACAAAAAATTACTGGAAATTAAAACTTTTTGAGACAAGATCTTGAAATTATAAAACTCCTTTTATAAGAAACAAAGTAAACAGATTACATCTCTGTTAAACCACTTCTTGAGTAGTTATATACAACATGATTCAAAAATCTCAAGAGACAAAACCAAAATCTCAAACCACTAACTTCTAGGACCTGAGAGTACAGAGATGGCATAGGACTAACTAACTATATGACTCAGCAGATAGTATCTCCACTTGAGATTCACTTCTGCCCTTGGTACTGTTGTTGCTGTTGTTGCTCATCCTTAAATGGGATCCTTCGTCTTCGACGACCACCTAAAAAGTTGAAATCTACGGAGCGAGACAATGTACAAATTGTCCCAGCGAGAGTTATAACTCTCAACTAGAAGCTTTATTAAAACATTAAGGAATATCATAGACAAGATAACTTAAATCATGCAACAGTAGGTTTAATAACAAGTGAAGCAACTTCTACTTAAGCAGTCATTTCTTTAAAGCATATAAAGAACATGTATACAAAATATCTGAATAGATCATTAATGTAATCAATGTAACACCAAACATTGTTCCTCGTAGTTCAACCTAAGCAGATATGCTACGCGGTTGATTATGTTTTACAAACATTATTATGCCCTGTGGAGATGAGGTATACCGCTCATACTCCAACCGATCACTAGTAAGTCGCATCGGTATCATACATAGGTCATCAAAAGAGTTAGATTCTTATGACCTCATCTTCCTCAGTCAGTAAGAGGATTTATTTGCAGGAAATCTTGTGTCTCTACTGTAGTAGCTATTCCAGGGTATTCTGTAACTTTGCTATTAGAGTTACAGTGGCATTCTGTACTCTCTTCGTCATCGGAAGATTTCTTGTTTATCTCTCATCGATGCGGTATTTGTGTTTTCTTTGGGAGTTTTGTGGTACATCACTTGGTATGGATTTATAGTGAAGGGTTGATGGATTAAGATACATCTACATCAATTCCTATACTAGGATGGAAGGATTTACGCATCCATTTCCCCCACATACTCAAAAGTATGTGATCCAGGAGTTCCTTTAGGAAAACCTGTTTCACCATCATTTGGTCTCTGACAATGATGGATCTATGATCAGGGCTCTACATAGTATGATTATACTTGATTAGTTAGGTACATTTTAGTATTCTTTTAACACCATACATGTTCTCAAACATTAATCATTAGCATAGCAGCTATGAAATTAGAATACTAAATGTAACAAGTCTAACTCACATCAATTATCATTTCTCAATCATCTCATCACAAGTCATCTGTTAAGCATGACCTTGATGATACTCATGGCTCTCACAGCCTAACAATCTCATAAGACGCCACTTTCTAGGTAACAGGGTATTTCACTATTCATAAAGTTAATAACATGCTTTCAATGAATATGAAATCATCATCCTTACCTGGATATGATCATCCTTATATAAGAACCTGCTTGGTTAATTTATCTGATAACAGTAAACAATGCATTTCAAAGAAGTTGTACCTTCCTACTTTTACAAGAGTTAGGTTCCCTGAATCTCATCAATTAGGGTTATTCATTTCCTTTTCTTATGATTAGGAATCTTGATTCCTCATCTCATTCTTCAATCATGAAGATTCATGCTTAAAAGCATAACTAGGAATAGGGTTTTACCCTATTCAAATTAAGGTTATTGAAACCCCTTTATCTTATAAGGCATCATATTTTTGTAATTTTTTCACAAAGTTTCATACCTAAAAGCATAACACAGGACTAAGGTTAACATACCCCATCCTTCATTAATTAATATTTCCTGTTCATATTATCAGTCCAACTCTAGTATGCAACTTTGCCATCCTTGGAAGCATACCAGGGTATGATGAGTGTTTACCTTTAATTACAACATTTTATCGAACATCATAATGATTATCAATTCTAAGTATCAATCTCTTTCTCCTTCATATCATACTCTACACGTATTAAGTACATGAATCCGTTGTGCCCCTGTCATAGCTAATTTCCTCTTATATCTTTTTAAAAGATATAAAGGTTTAAACATTGTTGATGTAGGATAACTCATCTTGTAAGATTGATTTAGCTATACCTCACTTAAATGCATTACCTTGTAGACATCTCCAGGATTTCATAATTGCCAGGTCATAAACTAGGCTCACTATTCATCCCACTAGGATTTCCATATTTTCATTTCCAATTTAGGGGTTCTCATTCATATCACATCTCCTCTGGATTAGATTTATTGAGGACGCGCATATATAACAATATTATCAACATTGATTCTAGGGTTTGAATTTAATCACTTAAACATAGGGTTATTGAACCTCTTAGCTCACAAGGCATAAAGATTCCTCATATTACAACTTGTAATTAGGGTTTCATACTCAAAGGCATAACCCTGAATTACTACATTTATCAGATCACCCTAAATTAGGGTTTACTATTCACATTATATGTTATTACCCTAAAATTAGGGTTTACTATACACTCCTTGATGAATTGAACTCATAACATCATCATGTACGAGAAACATCAACATTAAAGCCCTCAAATAAGATTAAGATTCATCAATTATCATAATTAGGGTTTCCATGATCTTACATAGGTGGATCATACCCTAACCATGCACATTCATATGTATTGAAGGTACTTTACTTGAATTTCAACCATAAAAGGTACTTTCTCTCTCCTCTCACTAGCAGATGGTGATTACACCACTCTAGATTAGGTTGGGTTAAGTCCTCATTGACTAACATAAGCCATATCACCACTAACATGTCATTAGGGTTTGATTAAAACAAGGTATCCTTTGATTTAACCCTTCAAGGGCATTTTGGTAAAGTACACCATTGATCACCATCATGGGTCAATTCATTAGTCACTTAGTCCCTTAATGTCCTAGGGTACCATTAGGGTTTAGATCAGACCACCATTGAACCAGTTACACCTTCAAAAGATTAAGTATAAACAACCTTGAAAGTCTCCAATCGGTTACACATATTCAACCTCCAAACGGTTTAAAACCGTTTGGATGTGTTTACCGTTTGCTAGGTTTGACTCCAAGACTTCATGACACTTAAGGTCGTTTTCCCTCAAACGGTCTTAAGACCGTTTGGGTGCATTGACCATTTGGGGAGAGTTGACCTTCAAATCGTTTGAAGCTTATGCGGTTTGAAACCGTTTGATCAAACACGACTTGAGATCGATTGGTCCAAATGACCTTGAGAACGTTTGAGCCCAAACGTTCTTGAGACCGTTTGGCCTCAAACGGTCTTGAGACCATTTGGATCCAAATGGTCTTGAGACCGTTTGGTCCAAATGGGCTCAAACTGTTTGGACCTCCAAAGTGGTTCAATAGTTGCAATTGATCATGGATATGTATGATGAAGCCCTCAATTGACCAAATCCATGATAACCACTTATAAATTGAGTCAATTAGGATGAGCCTTAATCAATTGGACACCAAATTTACCCTCAATTGAAAGCCAATTAGGGTTGAATCCAATTTAATTAGGGTTTCAATCGGATAATCATCAATGTTCAACAAGGTGAATCAAATCAAGGTTGAACCTATCAATTGACCTCCAATTGGGCCCAAACTTGGCTCAAACGGTCTTGAGATCATTTGGACACCCTCCAAACGGTCTTGAGACCGTTTTCCCAAAGTTTGACCAAAAACTAAATTTTACATATTTCTGCCAAATCCTTCTATTATTAAGTACAGCTGGTACCATTTTGATGTGTTTTGATTTTTCCGAACAAGAGAGGTTTGATGCTTTTGAATCCATTGTATTAATTCCACTTCCTACTCGCAGTATGCTCTTTATGATCTCGGCTCATGATTTAATTTCCATCTATTTAGCTATTGAGCCTCAAAGTTTATGTTTTTATGTGATGGCTGCATCAAAAAGAAAGTCTGAATTTTCCACAGAAGTCGGCTCGAAATATTTGATCTTAGGTGCATTTCCCTCTGAAATCTTATTGTTCGGGTACGCCCGGACCCCCCCCCCCCGAAAAATCATTCTCTCCGAATTCTATATATTGTATATTGTGCCTCCATGGGGGGTCGGGGCGATTCTCTACTTATGACCTGCCCAAACAGCTCAATCTCCTACGTGCGAAAGATGAGGGTTTTTCCTGTCGATTCCCCTTGGTCTAATTCCACGACGGAGAGTCGGCGTGGCGTAACGTGAAGATTTGGGGGAGTAGAGCGAAATCCCCATTCAGGGGTATTCCGAAGGTGTAACCTAGGCAACGAAAGAGGGGCCCGATACTTGACCCCAAGGAGAGACCCATTGGTTCACCAAACCCCGAACCAGTGTCACACCTTCTCCAGGTCCAAAGGGATCCAGTGCCCCCCGACTCCTCCCAGAATTTATTCCTCGGAGCCGAGCCAGGAATGGCCGTTAGTGGACACCTACCACTTTGAACCAGTTAGAGAGGCCCTCTTTAATACCTCCAGAAAAGATGTTCACAGGGGCCAGAAAGACTCGGTCATAGGAAGGTCAGACCGCCTACGTGCTGGTAAACAAAAACCACATCGACCGGATCTACCGAACGAATCAAGCCAGGCCGCCCCGTCGAAAGACTCCATACGCCAAAGGGGCCACCAGCTTTCCCACAAAAAAGGGGAGATCCGCTGCTTACTGCTCACGGAAACATCCGACCCATACTTTACTCAACTCAAGTCGTCTGCCTCTCTTTCTGATCTCCTTCTATTGGGGTGGGGGTGTAGGGCTCCGGGGGCTACGGGGGGGGGGGGGGGGGGGGAGATTCATTCGCTCTATGCTATGGTATGACCGGGTGCATGAACTACCTCTTCCTCAGTTGGAACAGTTGGGCCACAGGAGATGATTGAAGCTTAGTGCCCAGTGCTCAATACACCTATTTCCTAAAAACAAGATTGGGTGGGCAATCCGCTTCAAAAGTCACTCTGTAGGGGTGAGGGGAGTGGCCGACAGCCCAAGCGAGAATGAACCAGTATTATTGATGAGGAGAGGCGAGGGGGAATTAGGATCTCCGGTAAAGGCAACCTTTGATTGGTTTGATTATGAACTTAGTTGATAAAAAAAGGGACTGATGTTTTGGGGTGAGTGAAAAATCATGTCTTCTTTTGCTTTTTCCCTTGCGGAGATCGGGCGCGTTATTGTTATCTCAGTTGGGGATGGGATTGGGCGTGTTTATGGATTAAAGGAAATTCAATCTGGTGAAATGGTAGTCAGCGGGGTCAAAGGCATAGCTTTTCATTTAGAAAATGATATAACCTTTTTTCTTTTTCTCTTTTTCAGAATCTCCGTCGTAGTCTTTGCGGCTTGGGCCACCGTTCGAATGGATGGGCCCAACGTCGCTGCGGGGATGGGGATCAATGTAGACCTTCATATAGGGTTCCCAGGTGGTCCGGAAGACCCAGAAAGGAGAAGGAGATTGCTCCAAAATCTTCGAAGAACGACGATGCGGACGATGGGGCGCTTCTGCAGAAGATTTTGCGGGGAGGGGGGCGCCCATGCCTGCCCGCGACGTACTGCGGGCGTGATTGTATGAATTTCGACACCCTGGACACTGCTCACAGAGCATGTGAGGAGAAATGGGGCCTCTCCTATGAGGGGAAGCCTGAATGGGAGTTGTGCAAAATCTTTCTCTATGTCCATCGTGAGAGTAATGATAAACGATGGACCTGGGATAATAAGGAGTTGCATTGGCTCCATTAGTTGAATGGGCCCACCGTAACCACTCCGGATCCTGAGCCTGAGATAGGGGAGAGTGAAAGAAACTTTCTGGATTTGTTTTTTTTCATTTGTGGAGGCAGCCTGGGATTGGGATATAGAATTTGAAATTCTCTGACTTGCATTCCACATTCCCGAAACGGATCCCCAAAAATATTTTACATTTTCGATGATCATCTCTATTTTAGGTATTCGGGGAATCCTCCTAAATAGACGAAATATTGCTATTATGTCAATGCCAATTGAATCAATGTTATTAGCAGTGAATTCGAACTTTTTGGTATTTTCCGTTTCTTTGGATGATATGATGGGTCAATCATTTGCTTCATTAGTTCCAACAGTGGCAGCTGCAGAATCTGCTATCGGGTCAGCCATTTTCGTTATTACTTTCCGAGTCTGAGGGACTATTGCTGTAGAATCTATAAATTGCATTCAAGGTTAAACAAGACTACTGGAGAGTAACCAAAGTTCTGTTTTCCTTTCGTTCTCTTCTTTCAAACTTTGAGGAAGTTTCTAAATGAGATTGAGTTCAACGGATATGCAATACCGAAAGATGCTATTTGCAGCTATTCCATCTATTTGTGCATCAAATTCGAAGAAGATATCAATCTATAATGAAGAAATGATAGTAGTTGGTTGTTTTATAGGCTTTCTCATATTCAGTCGGAAGAGTTTAGGTAAGACTTTCCAAGAAACTCTCGACGGGAGAATCGAGTCTATTCAGGAAGAATCGCAGCAATTATCAAATCCTAACGAAGTCCTTCCTCCGGAATCCAATGAACAACAACGATTACTTAGGATCAGCTTGCAAATTTGTGGCACCGTAGTAGAATCATTACCGACGGCATGCTGTGCCCCTAAGTGCGAAAAGACAGTGCAAGCTTTGTTATGCCGAAACCTAAATTTGAAGTCAGAAACACTTCTAAATGCCACTTCTTCCCGTCGCATCCGTCTTCAGGACAATATAGTCACAGGGTTTCACTTTGGGGTGAGTGAAAGATTTGTCCCCGGGTGTATGTTGAAAGCTTCCGCTTCCATTGTAGAACTAATTCGAGAAGGCTTGGTAATCTTAAAAATGGTTCGGGATCTCCCTTCCCAAATCCCTCCGCGGGGGGACTCTCCTCTCTATTCTCTTTATGTCGATAGCCCCTCTTTAGTAAATACGTCCGGGCACCATGATTCATTTCAGTGAGGGGCAGGCAATCAAATCACATCTCGAAAGAGGGATCCAAACCCTCGCCAACCCCCTGACGCCAGCTCAAACATCTTTTCCAACGACCAATGACTACTAAGCGTAAGCGGGAGAATGAATCTCTCTCATCACGATTGAGGGATGAATCGACCGATAGGGAGAGGAAAGGAAATTAAGCTCGACCGATAGGGAGAGGGGGACCGCTGTCTGAAAAGTCTGAAGCAAGAGGACTTGAGACCCACCATATTTTGGAGGTACCACATTGACTCCCTACCCCTTCCCAACCCATGCATTTCTCTTTTGGAGTCAATCCCATGTGGGCGAATGAATGTCCTCCACGAGGAGAGGGCCCTTCCTTAAAGAAATGAGGTTGAAGGGGGTAGGGGGTAGGAGGGAAGAGGTCTGGAGAAGGGACAACCCTCATGAGTGAAAATCCTTCGGGCCCCGACCCTTTGTACAGAGAGTCGTTCGGTTTGGCATTCATCCTTCCTCTACGGATCACCATCACTACCCAGCTCCGTCACCTTTCCGTCTGTTGAGACATATGAGGGCTCAGGTCATAATTCGCGGGCCCTGCCGTACCGAAAAATGAGTGACTTTTTTTTGGGGGGGGACGCGCATGATCGCACCCCGCGGAACCCACCGTCTTAGGCCCTACATCTCCTATGAAGAATGAAGATGAGCGGGGGGAAACTGGGAGGAAGTAGAGGATTTCAAACTTTCTATGATTGCTCGCACAGAAAGGATGAAATCCCAGGAGAGGCAGTTTGAAGAGAGGTTGTACTCGCTTCCGATACGCCGGCCAGATGGAAGGAAGTGATAATGGAAGGCAATTCCGGAAATCTGATATGATGAGGGGATGAATCAGAAGGAAAGATCCCACTTTCTTTCTACCAGCGCCGGAGGAACATGGATAAATAAACAGTTACGGAATGGATAGATGAGACAAACAAGAAAAAGGGTTATCTGAAGTTCGGGAGAAAGAGGGCAGAAGCGGATCTTTCTTTTGATCCCGCCGGGGGAAATGTTGCATTTCCATAGAGAGAAAGGGAAAGGAGTGATGGATGCGTGAGGCCATGACGTCAGACGGGGAAGTCCGGGGGCTCCGAAATTGCACTGCTTTTCCTTACCATGGGCGGAGTCCTATTCCAGCATTCTGTTCAGCCTGAGACTGGAACGAGATTTTGATTGGTACAAAAATGCGGGATCAGAGCCCCAAGCATATTGGGGAGATCAAAAGAACTCAGTGCAGTTACGATCCAATCCGGTTCCCCCCCAGAAAAAAGAGAATACAGAAAAAAATGCAAAAAGGTTTGATGACAGGGCCGAAGTTCGCTTAGTACATAAGCTGAGAAGACCTACGGCGAGTAGAGCGCATGCGAAAAAGGAGCTTCGTCGAAGTAAAAATCAAGGGAAGGGGACTACAATGAGCATGAGACAGATAAGCGCTCCTTCCCCTGGCGGAGCGGCTTCGCGGTACCATGCAAAGGCCCAGTCCTCCTATCGCGAACCGCTTTTCTACTGCATTGGGGCGAACATCTCATTTTTGGATCTTTCATTCATATATATATATATATATAAGGCAATAAACTGGAGAAGGTCTTGATGACTTTTCAAAGGGTTCGGAGTTGGGTCCCCGGCCTAAATCTCCTCGGCTTGGGTTCGCAAGCCATATGAATGGAACGGCATAGGAAAGCCACCATTGTACTCCCCCACTCCCCGACGCGACATGCTGAAAGATTGGATCGCGGTCTTCGATTCCTTCTTACGTTACGGCCGTGGGCGAGTTCGGTCTTGCTCTCTCATCTTCTTTCTTCCACCTTCCTCTCGTAATTGATCTGTTCCGCTACGCCGTCCGTCAGATTGGCGTCGGGTGAGCGATAGTGGCTCCTGTTTACTAAGAGATCCTCCGCCGCGTTTCTCACATAAAAAAGCACATACTGATCTGGAATATTACAATATACTTCTCACTGAAAAGGATCATAGATAGCCCGGTACTACCAGAAACGTCGTGATGTCCGACCATAATCTGTATGGAGCCGAAGGCGAAGCAGCGGGCCCCCTTCCCAGCAAAACAAACGTATGTCACGCTTGGAGTCAGGGGGTCGAAGGGCGGGGGAGGTAGCACGCAAATGAGCACTGAAGAGGGTTGGTGTGTCCCCGCCCCATCGGGGAACCACCTGACTGAAGAAGCCTTCCTGGGCCGGAAAGCGGTCCGAACACCTCCCGGTCACTCCCCTTATCGAGTGCGCTGGATGCTCGGAACTCTGGGCGTCAGAAGACGACAGAGGAAGGAGCTGGAGGGTCTATTCAAAGCCAATGTTCTGACCCCTGAGGAAAATGGTTCTTTCCGGGACCTCCCTGAGGACTCTCTCTCATATGTGACAGGGTGGAAGGCACAAGGATACAATGGGAATCCAAAAGTGGGGGCCCATGTTCGAGGATCGGTATTTGAATAGAAGGTGCACTGTACTTTTTCTCCCGTGCCCCCCGACATTGAGGATTTTTTTCTGAACTGAGGAAATGCAAACTTTTTTTCTCCTCTCTTCGATTTTCCCACGTAGTTCGTCGGTCAAACCAACGATTCTCTTCGTTGTGATGAAGTCATAGAGAGAGTCTTTCTTTTTCTAGTATCACTTCTGTAAATACAATGAAAGAACCATCCCTTCCTATTTCTTTGTCCTGTCATACCGAAAGAAAATGAGACCAAAAAGAGCCCCCACCACTTGAGGGACGAAGTAGCTCGACCGATAGGGAGAGGGGGTGGGGTGAAGGGGCGTTTTACATACAACCAGGATAAAGTGGTTTATGATGGAATCTTAGAGGCATTCTTTTCATATGGTAGATCCAAGCCCATGGCCTATTTCGGGTTCACTCGGAGCTTTGGCAACCACCGTAGGAGGTGTGATGTACATGCACTCATTTCAAGGGGGTGCAACACTTCTCAGTTTGGGCCTAATATTGATCCTATATACCATGTTCGTATGGTGGCGCGATGTTCTATGTGAATCCACGTTGGAAGGACATCATACAAAAGCAGTACAATTAGGACCACGATATGGTTCTATTCTGTTCATAGTATCGGAGGTTATGTTCCTTTTTGCTCTTTTTCGGGCTTCTTCTCATTCTTCTTTGGCACCCACGGTAGAGATCGGAGGTATTTGGCCCCCAAAAGGGATTGCGGTTTTAGATCCTCGGGAAATCCCTTTTCTTAATACCCCTATTCTCCCTTCATCCGGAGCTTCCATAACTTGGGCTCATCATGCCCTCCTCGCGGGGAAGGAAAAACGGGAAGTTTACGCTTTAGTAGCTACCGTTTTACTGGCTCTAGTATTCATTGGCTTTCAAGGAATGGAATATTACCAAGCACCCTCCACAATTTCAGATAGTATTTATGGTTCTACCTTTTTCTCAGCAACATGCTTTCATGGTTTTCATGTGATTATAGGTACTCTTTTCTTGATCATATGTGGTATTCGCCAATATATTGGTCATCTGACCAAGGAGCATCACGTTGGCTTTGAAGCAGCTGCATGGTACTAGCATTTTGTAGATGTGGTTTGGTTATTCCCATTTGTCTCGGTATATTGGTGGGGAGGTATATGAAAGAAGGAATAAGTGGATTGAGGTTCTATGATATTCAAGATCCCAGTAAGGTAGAGTAGGCCGGGCCTAGGGTTTCCAATCCGGACGGCCTATGGTTCACATCCCGGACTGCTCATTTTGCTAATGAAACCGGACTATGGCTGCCGAAAACATCGCCATAGGATCAGACCGGGGGTGATTCCAGTTCTAATCAGTCTCCTCCTCGCTACCTAAACCACTCTTACGAAACAAAAAGAGCTTCTTCTCTCTCATACGTCTGTCTGATTTATTCCTTGCCTAGCTCCTTGACTCCGGCTACAGAGTTGGATAGATGCCACTTATCCGGGACACATTGACTTGGAAGTCGGTAACTAAGTGAGAGAATAGCTCTAATGAAACTCACAATCCCTTTCAGCTCGTGCATACACAGAATCATTCTATCCTTTCGTCCCTCACTGCCGTGAGCCTTGACTCCCAAGACCGGATTCATTCACTCTTCTCCTTCCCTTGCTTCTTCTCGCCCTCCGTTTATGGTTGGAAGTTTGAAATTCATTGAAGAGGAGAGAAAAAGGAGTCTTTCTCTTGACCTGACTATCAAGCCTTACTAGCAAAGAGTTTCTTAGGCAAGGAAATTCAGTTCTAGGTCAGTCAAGCCAGCCAGTAGGGAAGTCCTCACGCAATAGATAGTATATAAAGTAGGAAAAGGAGAGAACCCCCTTCACTTAATCAAAAGTGACTCCCAGGTCTCTGACATAGAGGGACTCTACTGGGCTTTCTTCCACCACCAATATATGGAGGGATATTTGGAAAGGGGATTTCTTCTATTTAGGTTTGAATTTGAACGATTTTCAGAAAGAAAGGTAAGCCAATCCATCCCGTGGGAATTCTCGTACATCTCCTTCCAAAATTCCTAAATCCATCTTTTTTGATCCAGGCAAATGAATATTCAAAGAGGTAGGTTCCAGAGTAGCGTGCCAGCCGACGTTTTCTTATTTGAGGGCAACTGGCACGACAAAGAATTGCCCTCTGGAGGAACATTGCGCTTTCGAAGACCCGGAAATTGCAGTCCCTGTCTCCTTTTTGACACCTTCTTTTTCTCCCTCTCATACATATTCATAATGCTTTCCCCGTGAGGGCTAAATGATGAGACTATCATTCTGTGCGTCCGCTGTGATATACTATATGAGATGAGGTCTTGTAGAGCCTCGTATTGGCTAGCGTTCTGGAGCCACAGTCGAGGTTTTTCTTTGATATCATCGTCTGAATGCCTTCCTTTTGTGTCGTGTCTGATCGGAGAATCGTTCTGTGGAGGGAGACTCCTTCCCTTTCTGGTAGGTGGGTTCAGTTGTTAGTGGACTAGCGTCGACGCTTCTCCTTGTCCCCTTTCCGCATTCGCGCATGACCTACACTTCAGGTATTCCCATTGCCCTACAGGAACTCGCGTCCTTCTCTCGTGACTCCAGGCCCTCTCCCTATCGGTCGATTCGTCCCTCTCCGTTTGCCTCATTGATCCGGTGCGGAGGGGTGCGTCACGTCGTCCACAGCCCCTTGCCCTATCCATGCTTTCTGCTTTCTTGGTATTGTATTACGGAAGCTTTGGCCCTTCGTGTCACCTCTTTACACTGATCCCCATTCAACTCTCTTCTTGCCCGAATCCCGCCTGCCTTCACCAGCTGGACTCCTTACCCGCCTGCCCTCGCTTCCCGTACAGTGCCTCTTTTCTGACCTCCTTGCGCGGGTGGATCGTCGCCTCTCCTTTCAGTCGAGTCACGTTGTACCTCTCGCTTTGCTCGATTTGTACCTTCTCCTTTCAGTCGAGTCACTTTGTGCCTCGCCTTTCTATAAGTCTCCTTGAGGAGCAGAGCAGTAAGGGTTCTCACAGGGCTGTCTGACTGACGGGAATCAGGTTGTCTCCTCTAGTTGCTGGTCTGCTTGTTGGTTCCGTTTCTGGGGGAATGATGTGACCGGCCCTATCCTTTCTGTTTTCACGCTCTGAATCTGGCCGAAGACGATCCTTCTTTTGTTCGGGCCATAAAGACAACGTCGGAAGGTTTTTCCTCTGCTTCAGCTTCCAGGCAGAGGACTTCAAGACAACTGAGTGTTGCTGCCTCCTCTAGCTCCTCCAAACCTTTCTTGGATTCTAGCGAAGGTGTGTGCAGGCGCTTGACTATTATTGTCTCCTCACTAGAATGGATCGGCCATCTCAGTGACGCGGCGGAACGGGCGAGCGCATCGGCTAACGCATTCCGACTTCTGGGAGACGTGAGTGACCTCCTTGAATTTCAGAAGTCAGGATTGCGTAAACTTAGCGTACTCGGATAGTCGTGTATTAAGGGCACGAGACTTGCCAAGAGTCTGGTGGATCACAAGTTGGGAATCTCCTACCAAGGTGAGAAACTCCACTCCAAGATCGAGTGCGTGTGTCAACCCTAGAATTCTCGTATTCGGCCACATTGTTGGTAGCAGGGAACAGGATTGGCAAATGACATGGTCAGTCCTTGAGGTGTGAGAAGGACTGCCCCTATTCCTGCCCCTTGTGCATTCAGCATCGAAGTGTAGAACCCACACGTTTTGATTGTGAACTTCATCGGTCCGTATGGATCGGCTCCTCATCCGTGATAGGAAGGCTAGCAAAATGGTCAGCAATGACTTGGGCTTTTATTTTTGGTGGACAAACTTGAGATCGAATTCAGTGAGTAACATTTTCCACCTTTCCAGTCGACCTGACAAGGCTTCTTGAACATTTGATCGGATCCATTATCGTGATGTACCAAACCTTGTGGGCCAGAAAGTAGTGTCTGAGTTTCTAAGAGGCCCAAACTAAGGCTAAGCACGTCTTCTCCATATGAGAGTAGTTCTTGTTCTTCTCATAGGGAAAAAATACCCGACTCAAGTAGTACACTACCATTTCCTTCTTCTGGTCGTCGTGCTGTGCTAGAATAACCCCAAGGGAGTCTTCGAAGACGGAGAGGTACAGAAGCAAGGGGTGTCCCAATACTGGTGCTGTTAGGACGGGCGGTGTAAGGAGGTAGTGCTTAATCTCATCGAATGCAAGTTGGCACTTGGCATCCCAATGAAACTCAGCCTCGGAGAAGCGGGAAAAAGGGCTTGCATCGCTCGGCGTGTTGAGCGATGAAGCGGCGAATAAACTGCCTCCATCAATCCTCTGAGCTCCTTTTGGTTCTTTTGGGGAGGCATCTCCATAATTGCTTTCGCCTTGGAGGGATCCACCTCAATCCCTTGTCTCTCGTAGAGACGGGGACCTGTCTAAGATGCAGATTGATTTGAAAAGATTCCACAGGATTTATTACATCCCTCTTCCGCGATGGATCAAGGGAGGGTCGAGTGACCTGAATTACATCCCCGTTTGCTGCACGATTGGAATTATTGACATAACATCGACTTGACTACTTCCGCTTCGTCCACACCTCGCGGGTACTTCGTGGAACGCTCCCCTACCGATGCTTTTTGACATCCCACTTGGCGCGACGCCCCGTTCATCTTCGGCGCAGGTCGATCAGTGAGCTATTACGCACTCTTTCAAGTCTAGGCAAACCTCCTGGCTGTCTCTGCACCCCTACCTCCTTTATCACTGAGCGGTCATTTAGGGGCCTTAGCTGGTGATCCGGGCTTGGGAACTTCCTTCTTTTCTTTGAAGGACAATATTCGGAGGATATATATATGCCTCTGCTAATGTTTGACATGCTGCTAGAACCGCTGCACTCGGTGCTTCTTGAGTAGACCAGACCCAACAAAGAAGATGTCTTTCCAGAACACCCATATTGGGGGTCTTTCACCATCAGATACCACATAGGAACCCATGGATAACCTGCGACAAATACGCTGTATACGAGAAGGGGATATCCATGGTTTTCACACACCCATAAGACATGTTCAGGGAACTTGACCTGACGAAGGCGAGCAACAGATAAAGCCAATACCGCGTATATTCTATATGATTATGATGATGATCGCAGAATCTATAAAGAAAATTGGAGTCAGAGAGAACAGGTCTGATCAAAGGGATTGGTTACCCTCCCCCACTGGTATGGTTCTGAGACCGGCGCGCGGAGAGGCACCAGAGAGAGGCAGTTGTTTCTTCTTCTTCTCAACATCGACTTCATGAGTCTACCCATCAGGCATGAGAATATGATCAAGGCCAATTCTTTTCTGCCTGCATAAGGGGCGGGACAAAACCTCCGCAGCAATGTTGGGAGAAGGCAATTACCACTGAACCTAGCTGCTCGACCCATCAAAGATGTGCACATTACCGTTGTCAGTTTCAGGTGTATTTCTCTCCGGGTTGACAACACCACGGGAAATCCTTGGATTTTTTTTCCGCCCATGGCCCGTATTTTATCCTTCGACGTCAACCTCCGGTGGGGGCTTTGCCCTTCCCATTCAGCTCAATGAATCAATCGATTTCCTTTTTCCTAATAGTTTTCTCACCATCATTTCCCCGAGAGTTTTGACCCCACTTCTCAATAGTATGAGACAACGAAACATTATTCTGCCTTGAGTCAACGTCGGGCATGGTCCAGTAAAGCCTATCTCGTGTGTTTTCAGCGCCCTTTCTTTGAACCTTGTCAATGATCGTTAAAGATATGAACTGAGTGCCATTTGATGAGTCAGATCGAACAAAGGAGAGGGATATGGAAAGGATGAAATAATGAAAGAGGAAGTCATTGCTAGTAGGGAAGACTTGTCACGATCCATTGGTTCATATAGAATCCATGTCCTAGGTCTATCAAAAAACATTCTTTTCGCTAAGCTTATATAATAAAATAGAGTGAAAGGGTCCACTCCGAAACCGACGGGGGAGTACGGACGGACAGCTACGAGTCCTCTCCGAACCGCAGGAGATAGTTGCCCATCATACGGCTCACCAACTGAACTTGCCTCTACGGGGGGCTCGGTCCGGGCAGGTTCAGATCACTAACAATACACGGCTCTACGAAGGAAGGGGTGGGATTCGTAAATGTGTATAGCCAAGTGTAGTGTGGTGTAGTAGTAGGCACCGTCCCGGCCCCTTCCCGTCCCCTGTATCACTCCTTTCGGGTACTACGGACCCTCTGCCATCCACTACAGCAGAGTAGGGGGGCTACGGGGGGCTAAGCATAGTCCTGTGAATCAAAGGTGGAATGAAAGAGAAATTTTTCGTTCAATTCATATATCAATATATATATGTAGCAAGAAGCCCCAAATCCTTGATTTGGCCGGGATGCACTGCTTTGGGCCCAGGAAGCGAAGGGAATGAGCTCGGCTGCTTCTCCTCCACACTTGATTTTTTTCTGTGCCCGTTCCGCATGTGCGCGAAGCGCGCCATTGGCACTTTGCTCTCCTCTTATTTCTTCATTGGACGGTTCGGATGGACTTCGCCATTCTTTCCCAAAAAGAAAATGGAAGGGGTTGTCTCACATCGAGATGTCGATTCATTTTCCACCCCAAATGAGATGGGGAATTTCTCTGTCCCTCCCTCTTTCAGAATCGAGGACCCGGCTCGCGTCGTTCCAACAACCGACGGGGAGCACCACAGTATACGATCGCGCACAGTAACTGGGAGTCCTCTCCCACTGGAGGCCAACTTCTATTCACCAAACCCATGTTCATCTCATGTAGTGATTGTGGACTTGTACAAGGATATTGAGTAGACGGTTGATGTATCAGACTCGACCCTGTCTTTCGTAGCATGCATTCCCATCTGTGTCGCAACTGATTCGGTAAGCTACGTGTCCAGTGCACGGAAAACATCGGTCCTCCACCGTCACTCATGGCAACCTTCTGGCCACCCAACGACCTATAACGCTAGTTACTACTCCCACTGGGGCTAGGAAGTAAGCCCCACAACCCAAAGCGGCGAAGAAAAAATAGAATTTGCTACAAAAGTCGGCTAACGGGGGTATTCCTGCGTATGAAAACATAGTAATGGAGAAGGTCAGGGCCGAAATAGGATTCGTTTTGGCTAAAGTGCCCAAATCTACTATATATTTGACACGAGTTTGCTGTAATGCTGGAACTATGGCGAATGCATTTATCATCATTGATGCATAAATAAAGATACCAATTAGTAGTGATTGAATTCCTTCTATGGTTCCATATGAGAAACCGATACAAATATAACCTACATGTCCAATCGAACTATAAGCTAGAGGTCTTTTGACTTTCGTTTGGGCCATGGCGGCCAGTGCTCCTAAGATCATAGAAGCAATGCTGCAGAAAAAGAGGATTTGTTGCAATGTACCGACAGGGGAACCCACAATAGAAAGACGTGACATATTTGCAAAAATAGAGATTTTAGGCACAATAGAAAGGAATGTTGTAACCGGGGTGGGTGAACCCTCATATATATCAGGTGCCCACATATAATGAGTCAAAATACCGGGGCTCGGGGGCCCGGGGGGTTGGGGGGGGGTTCCTCGGGGCTCGAGAGATGGAGGGCCCAAAAAGGTGGGGATTCGCCGCTGGGTAATTCACAAAAAAGGGAACGCGGAATGATCAACGAAATGAAAAAAGTGCTCTCTGAACCGAACGTGAAAGTGGTTTTCCATCAGACGGTTGTTCCCCTAACTCCACTCCCAACTTGGATTAAATATCCAAAAGGGTCCGCTCTCGGCCATTCCACACGCTGCTGGGAAGAGGTGTGGTTATCTGAAGCGAATTCTCTCTTTTTCTACGTAGTAGATGCCGAACCTGCTACTCCGTGGGCGGGCGCTGCTGCTACATGGACCCCTTCCTTTCAGTTGTTGCCAACGCTTTCCCGGGCCGAGCCGGAATTCTTTATCAGAATCAGAAAAGGGCAGGCAAAGCCCGAATCAGTGGAATGCTGCGCTGCCAATAGGCCATCCTCGGCTCATTTTCGATGAAAAATAAAAACCTCCCCTCTCCCTATCGGTCGATTCATTCCTCTCCCTGAAGGTCGAGCCACTTAGTTCCTCAACCGCCCTTCGTCGAGCCTTTCCTTCGGGGGGGAAGCCTGGTATGAACTTTTCTGGGGTGATTGTCGAAGCAGGGGAAAAACATGATTGGAAGGCACCATGCGTTCAATACCAAAAATATGGGGAGCAGCAGACAAAAAGAGGGCGCTTTTTCCTGCGCTGAAAAGGACCTGATCTCTGGGATTTCTTCCTCCCACACCCACCGCCGCCCGGCCCGCATCCAAGGGGAAGAGGGGAAAAGCGGGAAAGACAGAGGGAGTGGGACGAAAGCTTGCTCGAAAAGGGTTGGGGGGGCACCGGAGGAAGGTGTCGGGGGACGGAATCCATCCCCAGAAACTTAGTTTGTTCCCTTTCATCAAGTGTGGGAGGAATGCCGGCATACGAACTACTTGGGATTTGCCTCCAACTCTTTTTGGAACAAAGCAGACGAAGTAGGCGGAATGGAAAAATGAAAGGGACAAGGGCGTTCGTCGCTTGGCGCGAAGGCTGCTGGTTCGGGGGTACTAAAGGTCCTCGGACTTCCAGGCGGTTTTTCTTTTGGGGGATGTGAACCCGTCGGATCTCGCCAATACAGCCTCCTATAGTTTTCGTTACTGAGATATCTTTTTTTTCCCAGGGATTTCTTGGGTAATCTGCTCCCATGCTGCAAACATCCCCCGCTTCGTGCTTTTCTTTCTTTCCTCATGGGCAGGAAGCACACCAGCAGCGTGCGTTGCGTGATTCCACTGTGTTTTTTCCTTACTGGGTGGACAATTGACCGAAAGAGGAATTCGATTCACCCGGCCAGCAGGCTAAGGCGTGCTTATCTTGTGTGACAACACTACAGAGCGAGTGGCTCTTCTAGTCGGGCAGCTATGTGACAACACTCCAGAAAAATCGGCGCTTTTGTGTAACATGCTATGGTCTCAACGCCCTTGCGAGGTAGTGATTAGTTTCATGCGCTCTATGCCCGCGTGCAGTTAGGAAGATTGGCCGCAATCGGAGCGGTACCACCCATCCCCCCTACCATCTATAGGCGGCCGTTCGTCCTACAGCCACCCGAAAAGGAACTGCAGTGATCTTGAATAGGGATCCTACATCGATAGATAGAATCCCCATCAAAATACCACTAGATCGAGCACCAGTGATTTCGTATCCGGTCAAAATCTTGGCTAATTGATCAAAGTGGGTAGCTCCAGTAGACCCATAGATCATGGAATAAATAGGGTGGGTAGGCCCAACCACCACAAAGAAAGTATAGACGTGAACCCCCCTCGTTACCGTACGTGCAACTCTCACCGCATACGGCTCGCACAAAGACTCTGTCATCCATCCCGAGCTTTTTCTTCCACCTCTCCTCACCAATCCTCGATCAAACGTCGCCCTCAAAAGGGCGTGAAATTCAAAGGGGTCGGTCCCCTTCTTCCTCCAAGTTTTGTTTTGCTGGGTGGGCACTTCCTTCACCTACCGATGAGACATACGATACAATTTAGCACGGACACAAACAAAAAAGAAAGTCACTCGGCCTTCCTACACTGAAGAATGCATCCTTTCTCTTCTCGGGAGTCATAGAAAAGTGGGAGAGGCAGGATTCGAACCTACATAGAAAACCTTCAACAGATTTACCGTCTGTCGCTTTTGACCACTTGGCCACTCTCCCCTTCCCGGAAGAAGCCCCCCTCAAAGGGTTTATGAATCAGAAGGATGGCGAGTTCTTCTCCAGAAGATGGAAGGGCACTCAACTCCCTGAGGCGCGTGATGGGTTGGTTTGGCTTCCATTTACTGTGACGCCCTCAATCTTCTTATTTAAAGTCAAGCAAGGGGTTGACGCTTCGACTTCAAGCAAGATACCTTGTCCCTACCCGAACCCCATCTCCCCTCCTTCGTCGCTTCTGTCCCAGCAACCGAACGAATCCAAGCAAGTGAATGAATGAGGAAGGGCAACCGTAAAGAGCAAAGTCCCCTAAACTACCCGGAATAGGCCATGTTTTCTGCCCTTCCCATGCTCCGGGGAAGCACTGAGCGAGCAGCAAACGTAGGCTTTTCCTCCGGGTTAGGGGTGGGCGATCCCGCGGGACTTTTCAGGCTCCGCGCTCCTGCGCGCGTACTCTTCTTCCCTCAATGAAACCGAAAGAACTGTCGGACCCCGGAAGTACGAGACGCTCTTTTCTTTACGGAATCCATAATCAAAAAGGAAATCGTTCGATAACGCCCCATGAAACTCTCTTTCATTTCCTAGAAGTGCATTCTTCTCCTCCACCGCATTTCCTATTTCTTTGTCCCCTGGACTGGACCTATGTGGATTCTGTCTCCTCCGTATCCCCATTGTTCCCAAGGACTAGCGGAATCGAAATAGCGAAATTCTTGGGTCATCTCAATGGGTTCAGAAACCACACATTTCTCTGGATCATCATAGCATACTTCCACATATCCACTCAGAGGAAAGTCTTTTCGTAATGGATGACCCTCGAAACCATAATCTGTTGATATATGACGTAGATCCGGATGATTGATGGAAGAAACACCAGACATATCCCATACTTCTTGCTCCCACCGGCCGGCTGATGGAAATAGACTGACTACCGGAGATATTCGTGTGACTTCGTCTGCACTTGTTTGTACACGAATGCGTGAGTTATACCGAGTACTCAGTAAATTATGGACCACTTCAAATCTTTGTTTTCGAGAGGGATAATCAACTCCGCAAATATCGATCGAAACTTGAACCCGTGTATAGGTATGAAATTTGAGAAAGCACAACAATGGAAATGGGTAGTCCGTATTGGTATCAGATCTATTCCCATGTTCCGATCTTTCCATTTTCTGTATCCATTTCTTGGGCAAAGTCTCCCAACTATATTGGAAAATCAATTGGTTATCCATAAATATAAAGATCCATTTTGGTTCCGCTTCTTGCTCTAAAAATGAAGAAAGACTTGTCGGAAATCGCCGGTTGGGTTGGTCCGACCAAGAAAGGCGTGGGAGTGGAGAGTGTCGGGCCGAGTCCCATAAAGGTTGTCCCCCTATCAAGATCCCTCACGGCACACTTTCTATATCTGTCTTTGTTATCGGTTACATGACATCGACCTATGAGTACAACACCGCCACGTCGTTTCGAAAGTTAGATCACACCCGCTTGTTGAAGAGGGAAAGATCACTCTTAAATGCAGCCTCTCCCTTATATAAGATGATATGATGCCCTCATTCGACCCGCATGTCTAAATACGATATCAAACTGCAATAACGGGGCGACTAAGAGACTCTATATAAAGCTTGAAATCCGTTCTTAGACCTACCGGCGATTTCGCGAGACCTTTTCGATCTACACCTCGCTGCCTGCCCTCCTTCTTTAGTTAACTTATAGTCAAATGTGTAAATACCCTTGTAATAGATCTTCCCTTTCACTACACCATAGAACTTTCTTCTTTGGTATTTGATTCCTTTGTCTTGCACCGAGGTTCATCGGGTAAAACACTTTCTACTCAATAGCCTTACCCACCAGCTAGAACAGAGTAGCAAAAGGTACTTGAAAGAATGGATTTACAGGACAAGAAGGAATGATTGCAGCAGAGAATGCCCCTCCCGCGGATAGAAAGATGTAAGTCATTCGATAGAATAGTGCGAAAGAAAAGAGTTCATACTCCTGCGCTGTAGCCCTGACTCCTCTTTTGATTTTCAACGTCTATTCATTCCTCTCGCCTTGCTCGAGCTACTTCGTTCCTCTCCTTTCAGTCGAGTCACTTTGTACCTCTCCCTATAGGTCGAGCCTCAGTTGGTATCAGAATGAAAAAGGGATTTGATGTTGAACTATGTCTGTGTTGAATTCAGGTATATCATCGTATGACCATGCAGAGACATCCTTGTATTCGGCAAATAAGGCTTGTTCATTTGAGAACGGTCGATACCCTCGCGGGCATCCTTTAGGTTCACCACTGGACTTGTAAAAACCTTTTTCTATGGTAGGAGTCGTCGAACTTGCAAAACCCGATACTCCTCGTCGAATAAGGGGGCGAGCTCCGTGCATGAGCAGCGAAAAAGCTTAATCCAATATGTTTCTTAACATAACAAGAAGTACGCTTGAAGGCCCATCCTCTACGGCGGGGTACAGAGACGAGGCCTTTGATCCACCTCTTTTTGACATAAGGAAATGCGCGTTTACCCCGTCTCAGTAGGAAGCGAAGAAGCTGTGGCCCCCTTTTCTTTTGTAAGTTGGGCTTGAGGAATTCCGATTTCACATGAAAGGTGTCGAAGGAAAGAAATCATAAGCATCGAATGCCCTCTTTGAAGGGGTTGTGACAGAAAAGGAAGCACGAGCAGTAGCAATAGAAGAAGGAAAGTAGGTGCGTTAAGTTCTTAAGGGCGCCCTAGCTGGAAAATGGAGAGTGATTGAATCTTTTTATTTCCTCTACTATGACTATGAGACTTAGTCTAACCACTTTCCCGGATCAAGGAATTCGCTTTTCCTAATCAAATATTTTTTTCTTTGCTTGAGGGAACCCCTTTATAAGATAAGGGGCACTGGACTTCGCCTTTCTTTTGCTTTCGGCGGATGAAACAACTCAGATTCGGCTTGAGAAAATACTGGACAGGAAGGGCAAACTGTCCAGCCTTTCAAGCCCTACTAAAAAAACATAATGGAAGATGTGTTGTTGGCTGCTTTAACTCCACTTCTGCTCAACATCGATCTTCTCACATACTTCTTCAAGCGTCGGAACACTCAATGCCCACAAGTTCCTTGCCTTGTTGATTTCATACTCTTCTGGTAGAGCCAGAAACCATTCAGTGAATTGTCTTATGTTACTGCCTTTCAAGGCGTTCACTATATCCTTCACGATGTTTTGGTGGCAGGTACTAGTCCATTGAAACCTTAGAGAGCTGCCGGACTATTGACAAAAAAGGCCATTACGAAAGGCCATCAGCCCAGGTCAGACGACCCCAAAGGACCAGACATAAACCACCCGCTAAAGCAAACGGTAAATAAGACAAGCAGTCAGCAAGTTAGGGATACAGGATGGATTTATCCAAGGCAAGGTGTGTTAACTTCCTTATATATTCAGTCACATGTTGAAAACGGGTGTGAAAGGATTTTTTTTGCCTTGATCATTCTTCTATGAAATATAGATTCTATTAATCATTCTATTTCATAATGGAGTCCCCCCTGAATAAGTATGCCCCGTTCTTTCCCAAACCGGCTCCTGGCCCTACCCGACGGAACCGGCCGGGGGTATTCAGCATGGGCGAGGAGAGCATCAGAAAGGTTGCTTCAACTAAGTTGAAAGCTTTCCTGGTTGCCGATACCGATACTATACTAATAGATGTCAAGTCCCCTCCCGATCCTGAGACCGGTATGGAGGAACAGAGTTCATTTTCCTTATGCTGCTGGTGTCTTGCTGGTTCGTCCCGGTGTAAAGATCGATAAAGGTCGAATTGATACCTACTACAACGAGGATGACACTTCTAAAGTATTCAAATTGAAGAAAGGAGTACGTCGTTACTTATGGACTTTGTCTATAGGAGAATTTCAATTATCAAGTAGAATCCTTCGATTCAGACTGTATACTTCCATAACTTCTCACGATTTGATGGAATTTTCTTGCTGAAGCACCTAACGTTACATCATTCCAATTTGCCTCTGGTGAGGAACCATCAAATCTATGAGGTATCCGTCTATACTGGTAATAGACTCTTATTCTGCATGATCCTTTCTCTCCCTGGAGGATGACCTATCTAAGAATCTATGCAAGGGAATAGGCGGTAAAGGCTCTATCGCCTATGACGCGGTAAGCCTCGAAAATCTGGTTATTAACAAAAAAGAGTATATAGAATATATGAAAAATGACATTGATCTCCTTGGTGAGGTAGTGCAAAAAGCTCAAGATTGATGTTGGAAGAACTACAAGATCGACATAGAAAGCAAGGCTCTGCAAGACCTCACTGGCTCTAACCATCTTTCGTATGAAGTACTACGACGCTGATAATTGGCCTATCTACATCCCTAATCATAATGAGGATTCCTTTATAAGGAGGGGCTACTATGGTGGTCATACTGATGCTTATATTCCTAAAGGAGAAAATCTTGACTACTACGACGTTAACTCCCTCTATCCTTTCATAATGCATGATTTTCCGATGCCTGGAGGTGATCAAGAGTGGTATGGAAATCTTGGTGATAAGGACTTAGATAGCCTCTTTGGCTTTATTGAGGCATATGTGGAATGCCCCCAGACTATAAAGAGACCCTTCCTCCCCTATCGGGATCAAAAAAGGGGTCTTATCTTTCCAACGGGGGAATTTGTTGGTGTCTACTATAGTGAGGAGTTGAAGTATGCAAGAAAAATAGGCTACACTGTGATCCCGCTCTCAGGCTACCTCTTCCAGAAGAAGGAAAGCAGTCCGTTCAAGGACTATGTTAGCAATCTCTATAATAGCAGATTAAAGGCTAAGGAGGAAGGTAATAACGCCCTTGCCTATCTGTATAAGTTTGAATTCGCTGTACGGAAGGTTTGGAATTCACCCTAAAAGCACGAGAACCTTGATCTGTGATGACAATATATATAACATATATATGAAGAAGGATTCATTTATAGACGCTCATAAGCTTAAAGAAAACAATTGGGTGTTATGGTACCATAACAATATGGATGATGGTGAGGATCGGTGGGATCCACCGCATAACTCTGCAATTCAATTAGCTGCAGCTATCACTGCCTGTTCTAGGATCTATATGTATCCATTCATTTCAAAAGCTACACGGACACAGTCTCTGTTGTACTAGGAAGTCCTCTACCTCCGGAGTGAATCTCCAACACTATACTAGGTAAGTTGAAGTTGGAGGAAATAGTTGTCAAAGGTATGTTTGTAGCACCGAAAACATATTACTTGAAAACAGTGGACGAGCAAAATGTGATGAAATTCAAGGGACCGGCTAAAAACCTGATCGAGAAGCAGTACGCCAACCCTTATCTTAAGACAAAGGTAGAAGTGAAATCTAACTTCAAGGTTCAATTGCCCACACTCGAACTCGACTTCGAATAGTTACAATCTCCGGTTGTCCCAGGACCCAAAGAGGATACGATTATTTGAAACCGAAAGTGGGGGTGGATACATTACCATTAAATATATCAGACTTGTCTGGCCGTTAGAAAAAGAATAATTGCTTCACTAAGGAATCAAATAATTCAACTACAGGTTGATCATTCTATTCTAGAATAAAAATGACGTCTGAAGGAGGGAAGTGAGGTAGAGAACAAAGAGTATTCTTCTATTCAGAATAATACAGAGATAGAGACCAGTCTTACTGATGCCAGAATGATATTAGATAGCGAAGAAAAAAGGGAGGGAACTAACCATACATTAGAAGAGAGTACTAAGACAGACGAGAAGAAACCTGATACCTAAGACAGAGGAGTGTAACCCGCTCGACCGATAGGGAGAGGAGTGAAAAAGTACAATAGTAGGGATAAGACTAACAAGGGTTGGAGTTAACCCCAATAAATCAGTAGCTGGATGACTCTAGTTTAGTTGTTGAGTCAAGAGTCACAGTGACTACTTACCATTTCCATTTAACCAATGCATAGTGGAAAGAGGCTAAAAGCAGAAGAGTTGGCAGAGCTAGACTAGGAAAGTCGCTAAGGTTTTGAAGACATGGCATGGAGAGAATCGAACTTTGTTAGGCCGCGGAACCCCCCAAGATGGGGTTGATAAACGATGTGGATATGGATGTTAATTTGGACACCGCCCCCCTAGTCCAACTATTGAAAATCCCGACATTTTGTTCCCTGATTAAGTTTATATTCTTTCTTTTATGGCTATATGTCCTCCACACATACTTTTGTAATCAGAAAAGGGTCAGGGAGGTCATCCAGCATAACCAAGCTCTCCGGGTACCTATGGAAATATCGGTGGGGTGGGGGAGGCTTTGCGTTAAGCCGCGGGGCAATCCCTCACCCAAACAAATAAAATAATTAAAATGAGGGAGGGAGTTGACTTAGTGTGCAAGCTGGCGGAGACCCAAGCTTAGAGTAACTGCCCGAGAAGGTCAGTGAGGTTCCAACTGTAGTGAAATGAAGGATCTTTATTAAAGTTCACTATGGTTGGAAGAAGATAGGTGGGAGTGAGCCGAGCGAGAGCAAAGCTAGTTCCAGTGGTGGGTTGTCGGTCTGGTCCCAAAGAAAAGAAGAGTAGCAATGCTAGATTAAGAAGGAGTAAAGCCATAACTCTGCCCTAAGCATTGAGCTTACGCGAACCAAGCTGCAAAAAAGACTGAAAGGGTAGCCTTCCATGCCAAGCCAGCACATGGACCGGATTGGTATTCGAAGGGCTTCCCCTTCCTCGGCCCCTTTCTTCTGTCTTTGACTGACCACAAAAAAGAAAAAAAATAAACGGAGACGTGTCACCAAAGCAACACTTTCAGGATTAATTACAGGACATGGTGATCTTCGATCTCCACCATTGGCTTGATCTGAGGCATCGGGGACTCACCACAACCTCATGCCCATCCAGAGCAGCACACGTTCCTTCCATCGTCTGATCTCCTTCTGAGACTTATTAGCCTCCTAGGATACTTTTGTAAGCTGCAGCCACAGGATTAATATGTGGAAATGGCAAGTACACATTGTGCACCACGATCTTGCCGTTGCGGATGACGTCCGACACCTTAATCCTCACATAGTTAATCCTCATCGGCGCCGAGGTCAAACCTCCAATGGCACCAGAGGTTGTGATAAGCAGCGGTTGGCCTCGTTCCAATGTCGGCGGAGCAGTCCCCACCGGAAGTTTCTCCAGATCCGCGATCGACAAGAAATGGTTCGGCACAATGTGGAACCTGACGTTGCTGATATGATATAAGAGTGAGAACCGGAGAAGATCGAAAGGTCGTCAATGGCGAAGACCGTCATATTGTATTGTTAAGAGTCACAAGCTCGGCGTACTTCACCTTCATAGGGAGGGCTAGGATGCTGAAGCCATTGTTACGGAGCCGGAGCATGGCATCTCTGAGCATCAGGCGCATGATAGCAGGCTGCACCGAGCCAGAAGTCTTGATATGTTTACCAGAATGATGATCCGGATGGAACGGGAACGAGAGAGAGGGATTTCCTGGCTTTGCTTGCGGAACTAAAGGCAATGAATATTGGATTCGGAAGGTCTTCCACGTCTCTATGTCATCCGGTGATCCATATGCATAGTACAAGCGCTACTCTGTGGCAATCAACGAGTGAAGTCGATTAAAGACCATGGGATAAAGGCTCTAAGTCCTTTTTTCTCACTAGATGGGGCCTTCCTCTACACGGGATTCGATTCACAAAAACAAATTTCTCGAGTAAGAAACAATTAATGTGTAACTTCTTCTCAAGCAGTAGCACCGACAACTAAAACTGTCTTCTATTCAACACCGGTTACTTCTATAAGACATAATGGAACAATTACCTATTCTATCAGATTCGCCGCCAATACACGTTCAAAGATAGGAGTACTTGTCAGGCTTGAAAGTCGTTATTTCTCGGCTTCTTATATAGTCCCCTTACTTCTTTCAAGGAAAGAAGTTTGCGGACAGGATATGGCTTGCATAAGGCGTGTTTCTAACTTGTATATGGTATATATAGGGTTGTTTAGTTAAGAACTAGCAGTTTTCGAGCAGACAAGTTTGAAAGTAGGCTGGCGGGCAAGCTAGGGAAAGAGGTCTTTATCATATATTACCAGAATACCTAAAGCTATTGATTTGAAAGTGGGTTAGAGGTTTCATTTCTTCACCGGGGCACTCAGTTCCTTCCCTTGCTTCAAGAAATTCATTAATGGGCTCCCTTGACTTTTCTAAAAGTGAGAAGGCAAAATAGAAGAGTTCCGGATTCATGTAGTATCTCTCGAAAGGAGAATTAATACCATGTTTCAGAATCGTGGATTGAGTCAATCTTTGTTCAGCATCCCCTGTGACTTCCGCTTCCAAGAGAATGAATCACTGCCTCTCTTTGTCTGAATAAACAACCTGGTGACTTCTATCCTCTCCCTAAACCTAAACCGGAACCTCAAGACTCAAACTCAATCGGCACAGCTTCTTCTCAATCACTTTCTATTGTATCTTAGAGAGTGATAGGCTATCTCGAGTCGAGTGAGGCAAGCGGAGAGAAGAATCAGATAATAATCAAGAAAGGCGTGTGTTTTCAAGTCCAGAAGAAGAAATCACGGCTGAATTTCTCGTGCTATGGACTCATATGGTTGATGAGTGTAATAGCTTCCCAACGTATGCATGATTGACTAGATATCGAGCTTACCTAGTAGGGAGGGAAAGTCGGGGCACTTTTTTGACTCGACCTACAGCGGGAAGAACAGCCAGGGTAACAATCATTCGGAGATGAAGATCAGAAGGACAGCCGCATCCGCATCCTATGGAATGCATTATGTAATTACAAGGGCAACGGCAAAAACCCCTGCAACTGATGAGAAGGCTCGGGATACGCAAACAACTAAGCCATTGACTAATTGACAATGCAACACCTATCTGATTTCAGACACATGCGGCTCAAGAGCAGGGGTAGCCGGTTCGGGCGGAGATGGATAAAACAAGGCTGAATGCTGGATAACAAATTCTTCTGTCGGGAAGGGTTATAGATAATATAGTTCTGCTGGTAAAATGGTTGCTGCACCGACTGCACACTGGACTAGTCCATCAAAGAATGCGCTGCTTCTTGTCCTTGAGAATCGGCTGGGATGCCCCCCTTGTTTCTGAAACCAACTGGATCGACGGGTTTGACAACTAGAACTGGCTATAGATCTCGAATGCCTTTGAAACCTCAACATTTGGTTCCGCTATCACGCCTATGCTCCCCAAGTTTCGTAAGGTGCGACGTGTACCGGACAATCAATCGGAGGCGCTCTGCTAGGCTGTAATAGCGAATGGGAGTCACATTCAATAAGGCCGAGGAGCAAGGAAGGGCCAAAAAATGCACCCTTTATGGTTATGGTATAGAATGCCCTGTCCGCAAGAAGGAAAGGAGTTGGCTTACCGCATCTACCTTCTCATCTCGGGAGAAGGGTTGGGGCATAAACGGAGTACAGAAGCTGCTGGAGCGGCAGCCCCCACGCATAGAGATTCCCCACGAAGGAATCAGAATCTCGCTACTCCCCCTTACCTGTCCGGGACTAGAGAAGTCATAGTAGTAGGCGGCAGACTAAGAGCAGTTGGAGTCAGGGGATCAGTAAGCGGTCCTAGACTTTGTTGGTGAATGCCTATCTGGTCTGACTATTTAGATACGTGTTCAATTAAGCCGTCTTCCTCTTTGTCCCACCCTTCTGACTGGCCAATTACCTTCTTGGTGACTCTAAGCCAAGGTCAATATCCTTACACCTTCTCTTTATGCCTTTCTAGTGCTAGTAGCAGTAGGGGGATAAGCTCTTTCTTTGCAAGAATATAGGGTGTGAAGGAGGAATTGCACAAATAGGTTTCCCCAATCCCACTTGGTGTCCATCTGGGAATCTCTCGTACAATTCTCTTCCCTCTCGGTCTATGAATCAGGTCCCTCCCCTGTCTGAAGGAGCATCACGGCTCGTCCTGTTTAGGGAGGGGGCAGCAAAACGAAAGAGACAGAGGAAGTAGAATCCCGACCATCAGAAAAGAACTCCGGAATGGATGGATAAGAATGGCAGGTTGGTCATGAAATTCTACCGTGATGTAATTTAGGATCTTCCGTGCATAGTCTTTTTAGGATTTTGGCATTCGCGAAGGGGGCGTGACAAGGCTTGAGAAAGGAATCGAATGATTCCTTTATCAAGGAGAATTTCACGCGAGGACACGCCTGATGACCCCTTCGGCTAGGGCGGTTTCATCGAAAGGCCTGCCTGGGGCATACGTCCTATGGGCTCTTCAATCATCACCGAAGGAAGGCGGATACATTGGCTGGAAATGCACGTAGGATCCTTTTGGGGTGTGGTCCCGTATGAGTCAGTCATTCTGGTACCACGAGGCATGTAGTAGGTGGGACTGAGGAATCGATCTTCGGTCTTGATGAGCTTCTTGTCACCAAACTCCTGTGACCGAAGCGCGATCATCATCTTCTATCTGCCGGAAAAAACCACAACGTCAACCGTCTGATCTATGCGAGATGTTGGAAGTTTCAGTTGCTCTTTAATTCCAAGGGCAAGGCCAGACTGGTGAAATCCGGAATAGCAATGAGGAACCAAGCCTTTTTCCGGAGCATTTCCGTGGAGCTTGTGAAATGAAAGAAGGGCGAGTCGAACGAGCGGACTTGGCCAGGATGTCTCCTACACCACCAGTAGTCAAGAATATCCGCCCATATAAATAGTTGCTCAACGAGGGGGTTGCTTCAGGCTATTTCCTTCATTTCATATAGTCAGGCAAGTCCCCTTACTAAATGTTGAATGAGGCTCCCGCTATGAGAAGAGTTTGAACTCAAAAAGAGGAAAACCAAACACGTTCGTTCTAAGCTCACAAATCAGGCTTGTAGCGTGATCGCATGGCGAAATGCATTGGTATTTCCCTGATCGTCGCGGGATTGTTCGTTTTTTATATGCTTGTCGCGGATCAATCCCCCTTTCCTATTCGCTTTCCTGCGCGCCTCTACTCATGTGGGACCTTCCGGGGAGAATGGAAGTGTCGCCGCCTCATGTGGCTGACCGCCTCGAGAATGGACGGGGTGGAGTGAGGCTTCGCCCGCATCGGGATTGACGAGCTTGCCTGGCATTCAGGTATTTCATCCAGTTACTCCCTACTTGTCTTTTTCTTGCCTTCCCCATAGTCCAGTCCACAGTCCCCATTGGTTGACCAACCTTTAAAATAAAGGTTCCGAATCAATATTCTGGTCATTGATTACTAGGAAGTCTTTTTTTTTCAAAAAAGGATTTCCTTTCTGCGTAGGCGTGCACCCTTGGTATGTGTTGATCCTCTGGGGTGAAACGGAAAACTCCAGTTTGTAGCTGTAGCTATCCGCCCCGTTCGTCGTACTAGAAAGGTCCAGTGAAATGCACTTATTGCGGGGAATGAATGCGAGGGCCATGAGCTATAAAACCCCCGAGGTTGCCCTCTTGTGAATCTGAACTCAACCCTTATTACCTCCGACGAGCGGTGCATGACAAAGGCTGGGTTTTGACCCAGTCGTTACCAAACCGCAGACCGAACAGTCTGGCAAGCAAGGCCAGGAAGAGTCCCTCTCCCTTATGGTCGAGCCACTTCGTACCTCGTCAAACAGGAGGAAGGAGAGCAGCTGGAAGCGTGGCAGTCTCGGTCGGTGCGTGCCAAGCTTCCTCACACCATGGGCACGGTGCTTTAGAGAATTCCCTATTCCCCTGTTTTAGACAGTAGGCAGAGCCAAGGCAGTGGGGGAAGTTCCTTTTCCACCCCTGGGACCAATGGACGGCGTCACAAATTTCTTAGGATCATGGATTCCTGAGACTTTGAAAAAGCACCGGGCATAGGACAGCCTCTCCAGACGGGCAGTTGCCCTATCCATGTCAAGAGGCCTCCCAACCAAACGTTGCCACCTCCCCAATGGCATACGTCAGAGAGGAATCGCACATGACGGGCCGACAACCTGATCTAAAGCAGAAATGAGGCCAGCCCTCTCGAACCCTACCCCCAAACTTAGAAGCTTGGTCTTCCGTCCATCTATCCTTGCCATGATGGAATCTACTAATCTCGAGAAGTAACTGGCTTTGACTTTCCAGCAAATAGGGGAACTCCCAAATCACGGATCAACCAATTGCTTCTGCGAAACTGAGGTGCCTAGTAGGTGGGCTTCATTGCATAGCTGCTTATTTCTCTAGGGATCTTCTACCCAGATCTCACCTCTTTCTAAAAATTTCATCAGAGCCTGCGCATTCTGTTTTGCTGCATTCACAAATCAGATAGCATCATCAGCAAAAAGCAAATGAGAAATTGCTGGAGCCTTGCCTAAACAACTGAATGGAGTAACAACTCCACTTGGAATTCCCTACTTCAAACTTCTTCTGCAAGAAGGAAGAAGTTGGGAGAGAGGGGGTCTCCTTGATGAACCCCTCACCCCTGGGCCACAGACTTCTCAATTTGCCTCCCCGATTCATCACCCATGGGAAAAGGGGCTGAAGAGCGAGTAGGCGGAAGGAAAGGGGTCTCGTTTCTTCTGAGTTGACTGCTCGACTAAAAAGGAGAGGAGGAGGCTGACTACTGGAAGCCCCCGGAGTGAAGAAGGAGTCACCGAACTACCGCTGCAATTTCTCGAAGAGACTGGGGGAGGCCTATCTCTCCGGGGAGGGGTGGGAATAGATTATAGGATGGAACACCTTTAGAGTATATAACTAAAAGAATGGACTGGCAGTGCGATATCTTGAGGAAGAGAGTCCGAGATGATGAGTTGCGGTGACCAAGACCCGGTCTATAGAAATTGGATCCCAGACTGAGTTCGATACGGGATTGACGTGAGGAAAGGTTTGCCAGGTCTCGCATTGGCATAGGGTTCTCTCTCCTCTTCGAGGCAGGAAACGACTATGGTGCGAGTACATACCAAACTGCTCAAATCTCAACTAGCGATATGAGCAGGAACCCTCCTCTATATGGTTGGCAAGCTATTCTTTCTTCTCGCAGGAAGAGAGAAAGAGTCGAAGAGTTCGATCTCTTTCCGTCACGGAGGAATCCGAGAGAGGCTGAAGAACTTCTTTCATTTTTCTTTCTCTTTTGATTTTCTTACTTTGCTTTCATCCTTCCCCAAGCCGTGAAAAGGACCTGCTTTATCAAAAAAAAGTGACGACCTGGGAACAAGACTTCTTCACTTAATACATAGACGCAAATAGAAAAAAATGTTCATGTCAAGGGGAAATTCAAATAATACGTGACCTGTCTGATGTCATCAACCGAGGCCTACTTTTCTTCTTCAAAACCTCAGAATTTCCCGAGAAACCGCCATTCATGCGGAATGATTTCATCATAAATGAGACACACGTGCCAATCAAGTTCCCGCCATAACATCATATCAAAGGAATTTTTTTCATCCTATCCATTTTGATTAGAACTTCTTCCTCTGTACATTCTTTTCCCCCATTTCACGTTCTCTCTTAAAAGCAAGATTTGACTTTCAGAGTGCGGGGGGCGGATTCCCTATTGGAAATCCTCGTTCCAGATGCCCTCAGAGAATTCGGCATACATACGGGCCATATATTCGCAGTCATGGACAACTCTTTCTATTGAATTCCAAATTTGTCCCACCGGAGGTCGTTGACCTATGGGTAAGGACATCTAGGACGTGATCTGTTCCAGCAGATCAATCATCCTCCTCAACGAAAATTGCATCAAGCTTCTTGCTCTGGTGCCCAGAGACTCATACCTTCATCTTTTCGTGCGCCGAGTGACTATCTTGAAGATAGTCACTGCATGTGGTTGGTTTCCTAGTTGGCCCATTCAATGAACAACGATGTTCAGGATTACCAGATGTGGGTGGTAAGGAAATTGTCAGAGGCCCATGCCGCAAGAAAATATGGATAGGGGTGCGCCACGTCGCCCACAACCTCTTGAAATAGACCAAGCTTTCCCGTCTAAAGTCCATCATCTGTAATGTAAGGAAAACGAGATTTCGAAAAGAACCTCTATTCCTTCTCGCTCGTCCTCCAGACCGCCTGATGGTTCGAGTGGTCCTAAACCCGCGTGGGGATCTACTCGGGATGTTGATTGGAGGGAGGTGTGCTTCGGAGGAGCTTCGGGCGATGTAACCGGGAATGCGGAATTTCCTAAGGTCGTTGATGGTGGTTACGGTAGACCTGGATGAGGTGGAAGACAATGAGCGAAAATGGCGAAACTCGGTAGTTTTGGGGAAGAGACCATTCTATTCTATAACCACACCACCTTCAGGCCTTCATCCAGCGCGCGTCCAAATTAGCTGTGGGGAAGGATTTTTCCTTGTTAAGTTTGCAGGTTCAGAAGATTGTAGAAAGGTTTTGGAAGGTGGGCCGTCGACTATTTGACAAAGAAGGTTTCGAGCTCAAAAGCATTCCGCCTTCAACTTCTGCTTAGTTTGACTTGGCCAACTTACCATTTGCCTGCTTCCTTGACTACTGCTTTCTCTTACGCAGCTTAGAAAGTCCACAGCCTTGTCTTTTTTTTCATCAAAGTGACAAATAGGAGACACCGATGCTCAAACGTCCCCCTGCCTTTCTTTCTCGATGCTTTTTAAGGAAAAAAGATAGCACTGGGGAGATCAGGGATTTCTTTCCTACTCAGCTTGGGTCGTAAGTTAGCCAGCCGCTTACATGCTATTGTAATTCGGTCTATGTTCAGTTAGTGCTCACCCGACTCCTTCCATATATGCCACTCCTTTCGCAAACAATTCTTTTCTTGCTTCCTTCTTTTTTTTTATTTTTCCTCTCTGACTTCTTCCTACCCTCCTTCTAGCGCCAAGCATGATAATCTACCCGTCGCCTAGCCAGGTTCCGATAGAAAAGGAGGTGCGGAGTCTTGTAGTGCTTGACTTTCTTTAAAGATCGGGTCTTTGACGTCAGATGAAAGAGTCTGAGTGCCATCCATCCGATCCAGAAGTCTACTTCGTTCTACCTGTTCTGTTCCTTGAATTCCCTAGGAATGAGGGGAGGGGTAGGGTATGATGATCTCAGGTATCTTGACTTTGTCGAGATTCGGTTGGGGTGAAATATCTTATACTGGTATAATTGATAATGGAAGTCTCTTTCCAGGCATTCCATCGTCTCGCAGGTCTAATTACTAAATGATTGGCAGTGAGAAAGCAATCTGGGTGCCTCACCTTTGGGTCTGGCCGGTCCACGTTTGGCTAAGCGCCTTCTTTCATGTTAGAATTAGACTTCTTGATGGTTATTGAGTGCTTGTTCTTTTACTGGTATTGGCTGTCGTTTATTGATGGAATGATGTAAATCCATCGCTATTATATCTGACCAAATTGGGAACGGTTGTCTCGGAATTTGTTCTTGAATCGGGGAGGGAGAGTAAGGGCTAGTGAGAAAGACGAGTGGGTGAAATCATTAACGGAAGGGAAGATCGTCGACCGTCGACCTAATAGAAATTGCCCAACCAAATTGTCGATACATTCCTACATCTTCCAATAAGTCCCCTCCGTTGGATGGAAAGACGAATCAATAGGTGAGTTGTAGTAGTGCGACGCAGCCATTTTCCCTGTGTCTTTAAGAAGGTCAAGTGCATATTTCTCTCGGATATAATAGGAAGTATGCACTTGCTTGATTTCGCCACTTCGATCCCAACTCCAAATGTCCCTAGATCTGGGATGTCGAAGAATAGTATTTAACATCCAGAAAACTGCCAAATGCGTCCCAAGCCAAAATATCACAAGTACCACCCCGCCCTGGACCGTCGCAAGGAAAACTATAATCGAAATCCTTTTTATCTGGCATTAGCTTAGAACCACGTGCATCTAAAGCGCCTTTTACTAAAATTAATGTAGTTGTATGCAACCCTAGGGCAATAGCATGATGAACCAAGAAATCCCCAGGACCTATTGTTAAGAAGAGTGAATTACTATTCTCATTAACAGCACTCAACCACCCAGGTAACCAGATGTTTCGACCTGCATTGAATGCTGGTCCACTCGTTGAAGATAAGAGTACATCGAATCCATATGAACTCTTACCATGTGCGGATTGTATCCATTGTGCAAAGATTGGTTCAATCAAGATTTGTTTTTCAGGAGTACAAAACGCAAGCATAACATCGTTATGAACGTAAAGTCCTAAGGTATGGAACCCCAAAAAAAGGTTGGCCCAACTTAAATGAGATATGATAGCTTATTTATGTTCTAACATTCTTGCCAATACATTATCTTCATTCTGTTCTGGATTGTAATCTCTAATGAAAAATACCATGAGCAACCTGTCATGATGAACCCTGCGATGTATTGGTGATGAGTATATAACGCTGGGTAGTCAAATCTTGTGCTATGAATGCATAAGCAGGTAAAGAATACATATGTTGAGCCACTAAAGAAGTAATAACTCCTAAAGAAGCTAAAGCAAGACCTAATTGAAAATGAATCAAATTATTGATTGTGTCATAAAGACCCTTATGCCCACGTCCTAATCGACCCCCTGGAGGAGTATGCGCTTCTAAAAGATCCTTTATACTGTGCCCAATCCCGAAGTTAGTTCTATACATATGACCGGCTATCAGGAAAATAAATGCAATAGCTAAATGATGATGAGCCATATCAGTTAACCATAAACTTTGCGTTTGTGGATGGAACCCCCCCAGAAGGGTGAAAATAGCAGTTCCCACCCCTTGAGAGGTGCCAAATAAATGACTACTAGAATCCGGGTTTTGTGCATAAAGATTCCACTGACCTGTAAAAAGTGGACCCAACCCTTGAGGATACGGTAATACATCTAAGAAATTATTCCATCTAACGTACTCCCCCCTAGATGCGGGAATGGCGACATGAACCAAATGTCATGTCCAAGCTAAAGAACTGACTCTGAAAAGTCCTGACAAATGGTGATTCAGATGAGATTCGGCATTTTTGAACCACGAAACGCTTGGTTTCCATTTTGGTTGTAGGTGTAACCAACCTGCTACTAAAGATATAGCAGAAAGAAATAATAGAAAAAGCAGTATGAAGATATTCATTGGTGCGTAATCCGATTGTATACCACCACTGATAAACACCGGAATAAGCGATATTCACAGGTCCAAGAGCACCCCCTCGAGTAATTCTACAGCGGGTTGACCAAACAAATTGCATGAGCAATAGGTCTTACATGTAAGGGGTCCTGTACCCATGACTCAAAATTTCCTTGCCAAGCTACATGGAAGAGGTTTCTGGACGTCCACAGAAAAATGATTGCTAACTGCCCAAAGTGAGAAGCAAAAATGTTCTGATAAAGACGTTCCTTAGTAATATCATCATGACTTTCGAAGCGCGGTAGCAATACCAAACCAAATACGACGAGTAGTGGGGTCCTGAGCTAAGCCTTGGCTAAACCCTGGAAATCTTAATGCCATAATGCTTTTCAAATCCTCCTAGCCATTATCCTACTGCAATAATTCTTGCTAAGAAGAATGCCCATGTTGTGGGAATTCCACCCAGAAGGTAATGGGTTACTCCTACAGCACGTCCTTGTACAATGCTCAAGGCCCTAGGCTGAGTAGCAGGAGCAACTTTTCATTTGTTATGAGCCCAAACAATGGATTCAATAAGTTCTTTCCAATAACCACGTCCGCTGAATAGAAACATGAAACTGAAAAACAAAATGCTAAGAAAAAAAGACCATACGCAGATAATGAAGAACCATAAGACTGAATTACCTGAGAGGCTTGTGCCCATAAGAAATCTCGAAGCCACCCATTAATAGTAATGGAACTTTGTACAAAGTTTCCTCCTGTGATATGAGTTACTACCCCTTGATCACTTATAGTGCCCCAAACATCTGATTGCATTTTCCAACTGAAATGGAATATTACTACCGAAATTGCATTGTACATCCAGAATAGACCTAAGAAGACATGATCCCAGGCGGATACTTGGCATGTTCCTCCTCTGACGAACCAGCTTCCAAGTCGATGAGAGCTAAAACAGTGCAGTCAAACCCTGATCCGTACACTTGAGCCAATCGAGAGAATGACCTCTGGCCTAAGAACTTGAAAATCACTTCCTTGCGTTTAATCAGTCGGTTTCGGCCCTACCGAACCAATTTGCCTGGCATTTCCCAGTTCTCTCAAAACAAACAACATAAGAAGGAGAGGTTCCCTTTGCAATAGTGAAGAACTGACTTCGCTTCGTTGAAATGAGTGAATCGAGGTGAGGTACAAATCGAGCGAAGCGATAGGAATGAATGCGCACCCACGCATTAAGAAAACGAAACGGTGCACGGATCTTTCTGCTCTGCCACAGATGGCTGCAAATGATGATCGCTGTGAATCATAGAAAGAACCTCGACCTACGAATCAGGGTCTTCCTCAAGCCAGGCATGGTTTATGAGAGCTCGATCGATGCGAGAGGAACTGAACCAATTACTTTAAGGGCTGGCATCCCGGACTGATAAAGGATCAACTAGACCTAGACCCAATAAAAGCAGGATTGCTTTACAGGCAGGCAAGGCTCTTCCTTTCTTATTCCTGCTTCAGTAAATGAAAAGGGGGGAGGGTACAGATAGAGAGGAAATCTTTGCACCATAAATCAAAGGGAGGAATGCTACTTACCCGATAGGGAAAGCCCAAGTACATAGCGAGTCAACCTTTATGCAGTAATGAAGTCCTTTCTTTTCATTCGGACTAGTGTCAAAAGAAGTGGACAGCTCAGGCATCTGAAAAAATGGAAATCAAACTAGATAGATAAGTGGCCAAAGACAAACCTAAAATTCTTATTCAAAGATTGCAAAGAAGCAGTCTGGTCCACAAATCTCCAAGCCCCAACCAGCATTTCCATGCCACACTTCTTCCCAGATGCTATGTAGAGCAGTTAAGACTAAATAGGAAGAAATAACCAAAATAACAGGAAAATCTCTTTGCTTATCACCAAATCCAGAAACCAAATCAGAATCCTGGTTAAGTAGCAGTCAGATTGGTGCCAATAAGAATATAGCACGGTTGGCCAGTGAGATTAACGTTCAAGATCAAGCATATAGCAAAGCACATAACAGTAGCAACAATACCAACAGTAGGCATAGGCTCCCGCAGCAGCCATCCTCTTAATTGTCAAAGTTGGCACTGTAGAAGCTCTACGCTGTTGTAGAAAGATCATTTTGACGGGGAAATTCGCTGAACTGCTTTGACCAGACTGGGTCTGTTTAATACCTTTCAAGACCCTTTTCCCGTCCCACGTTAACGAAGCCAACTCAAACTTGATTTCCAATCTGATAAGAAAGATAGTAGCATACAAACCAAGGAGAGATGTCCTTGCACCCTAAACAACCAATATAGTAGTTAGCTTCCCTTCTTCCTCTGTGATATCTCCACCATCTATATTTGATTCTAACTTGGCTTTCTAGTAAGTAGGTAAGAGGAAAGAGTGCAACAAGAAGAGCAAAGATCCACGGAAAATTCAAGGGTGGTAGAGGCAAAGGGGAAGTGTGTGAACACGACAAATACAGAAGTGCAGATCATTGTTAAAACAATGAGGCAAGATCACAGCCTGAGGGAAGTACTCAAAAGAGATGTAGACACCCACCGCCAACAGCAATGGAATAAAACGTTCTCAACTCAACAATGTACTTGATAGGGATGAATGAAGTAACTGCAGCGAGCGTGAGCAAGATAGCCACGATAAGGAGCCAAGAAGGCCATGTAGGCTTTGATGTCATAAAGCCATAGATCGAAATGTCCAGTCTGATGAGCAGCTTTGATGAGATCAGAGTGGTATGTCCATGATAATGGAATAGGTGGCTGCAGCAAGATAAAGAGCAAAGCAGATGCCACTACCAGTACTAAGCACCTCTTGGCAAACTGCACACAGCAGAATCAGATATAATGAGAACCCATCTTTGAAATTGAATTACTAACAGCAGTTATAGAATCATCTGTGGCACTCTTCTGATCCTAGTTGGCTCGAGTAGAGTGGGCTACTTCTTTTCAATCTAGAGAATCTTTGTTCTGGAAACACGTCTTCCTATTCCATCTTTTCTCGAATCTCCTTTAACGGAAGAAATAGAGAGAAGGTCAAACCTAGTTCACTCGCTGAGTCTCTTTGCATCCATGGCTTTATGGTTAAAGCGCCCAACCTAAGAAAGGGGCAAATTCGTAGGTTCAATTCCTACTGGATGCACTTGGAAGGTTCAGTTCCCATCTGGTGAGAAGATTTGCTTTGAAAACTTTTTCGTAGGCAGCAAGCAGTGGTAGGCTAGAAGGAAGCGCAGGAACTTCCGGGATTAAGGAAAGTAACCCGAGGGTAGTAGGTTACAGAATCCGATTTGTGGCATCTTTCCTTGGTAGATTTGTTAGACAAGGACTGATTTCAGAAAATGTTAATAATAGGGCAACTCCATTCAATAAGGAAGGAGGCATGGAATTGGATGCTTCCCCCCTTTCAGTGCAGGAAGGACTTCTTGGTGAAATGACGTACTTAGGATTCCCTCACCGTCAAGCAAGGGTTGGCTTCGAATGAGATGTCATATATGCAAATGTGCTTTCCGTTGCGGGCATAAGCACTGCAAACATGGCTACTTCAGCTCTTTTCGGAAGGGAAGAGAGTTCCTTCACTTCTGGGATTAAGGGAGTTCCCCCGAGAAAAAGACAGTCAATAGGACTCGACTCTAGAACCCATAGGCCTAGGAGAAATAGACTGAAGAGGTACGGCATCTGTAAAGTGAGTAACAAAGGGAGAAGGAAGAAAAGCTAGTGGGGATAGCAGGTTCTGGTCCAGCACCCTATCTTTCATAAGCTCCAGTAGTTGCTCACCCATAATCAATCCTACTCGATTAAAGACTAGCTTGAAGGCCTGAAAGCAGGAGGGGGAGTACGACACGAAAGGGCAATGCGGAATTGCTAGTTTAGAGAAAGAGTCATAGTCAATCTATCCCACTAGCTATAGCTTGCATTCGATGCCATATTAACTATCTCATGTCACTTTTTTCTTTAGTTTCGTTTATCTGGGCATGAACGATTCAATAACAGCTTCTTCTTGAACTTCCCCTTCTTCCTTAAAAAAAGGAGTGGATTTCTCATGGTCAGAACTCGCAATCTGATTGAACTAGCGGGCTTTCGTCAGCGTTAGACTGCGTCTTCAGGTACGTCTATTGGTGATTCCTCATCTGATTCCCTAAACCTGAGCCGGGCTAATCCTTATCCTTAAAGATTCTCTAGGAAAGGGCTCTGTAACATCTATCTCAAAAGAAGTAAGGACATTCTATTATGCCTTCTCCCCATTCCTGGCCGTGGGCAAATCTATCTTCAACGGGTGCCCCGACTGCTGATTTTCTAGGAGCTACTCCTACCATTTTCCCACGTCCCTTGTCTTTACCGCTCTAGCAACTGCCATTAATTCCTTGTCCACTTTTCATGCATGACGGACTCTTTCTAAAGAAGAAGAAAGCTCCAACCTCTGTGCACCCAGAGAATAAGCAACTCGCGTCAAGGAAGAGTCTTGACGTAAGGGATAGAAGGAAGGTTCTTTGCGAGAGTCGTTTATCTTGGGGGAAGAGGTCAGTAGTGCCTTCTACTCTCATACGAGCGCACATTAATCTAATTGAAATCTGGTAATAGAAGGACTTGACTTGATCACGCTGCCCAGTATACTAGTCTCGAATGGTTCGTTCCAGTGCCAGTTCCGGAAGTATTCGTAATCCTTCTTTCTTTTTTAGAGTATGTCTTCCCCTGTCTCCGTCTGCGCTTTCTATCTGTCTGTGCTTGAAAAGATTCCGTCAAGCCTGGGTGTAGTAAGGCTAGTAGAAAGCAAGAAAGTAGACCAGTCTGCGTCTCTTTCTTTATAAGAGTCCTCTGGTCCAGTCAGCTTGCTTTCCGATGTGAGGCGCGTCAAATGACCCTCTCTTCATGTTCACAAAGACAGTTGAATCAGATGTTAATGAATAGGCTATTTCCTCTCTGTCCAATCGGTCTAATCGACATTCTTTCTTTCAACTCCACTCCTTCCTGCCTAACAAGATGTCTGTAGGGACCTCAATTGACATCGACCCTGCCTTGTTTGTGAGCTAGGGTCATTTCCATCAAGCAACGAGCATAGGATCTTGACTGGCTATCCTGTATTTCATGAACTGGAATCAGACAAGACATAGGCTTTTTTATTGTCCCATACAATTATGATTTCTCATACGCGAAGGGGCGAATGGCATTCTTTTTTACTACTCAAACTATCAGTACGTCAGTCGTTTAGTAGCGCCTTTTGAATCAAATGGACGAACCCTTCCCGAAGCTGGCATTGAAAGCAAATAGAGAGCCCCCGCCCATTTTATGCCGAGAAGAAGAACTGTCTGAGGCTCGTACTGGGCCGGAGCAAGGCGTCTGGTCTTATTGTTCAGATAAGATGATAAAAGAATCCATCCGAAGGGAAATCCGTAACGGAAGATATAGATAAGTCAGTCGCTCTAAACCTGACCTGCCCGCGGTAGATGAATTGCTTTCTAAATCGGTGACGATTAACATCGCCTGTGATTCCCTCTCCCTTACGGTCGAGCTACTTTGTCCCTCGAACCTCCTTTGCACCTCGTAAAAAGGGGGCCTCTCCAACTTGCTCGCACGCTTTTTTCTTTTCATTATCGAAAGGTTCCCCATCTAGTTTGCTAAATCTCTTTGTAACAAGTCCAGGCTTCCCAATAGGAATAGGGAACTGCTTTACACTTCCCCGACTAACTGAGCTTTCACGAAAGGAATAACAGGACAGCTATTGTAATACTAACCTCTTGGGTTCGTCTGCGGTCCCTAAATGAATTGGTTGGCTTTCTTACATGACCGGGTTGAACCTTCCTTTCCTCTGATCTCTCCACCATTTCCAAGAGTGAAGAAGGAGTTTCACCATAGCTTTCTTCCTCATCTACTACTTGCATGGGGCAGTGATCCTTGGAAGGGGAGCTAAGGTAGAATTAGAGTGATCGGGTCAGCTAACTTGCTAAAGCACCTCCGTCTTCTTGCAAATAGAAGACGATTCTCGGCATCAAGACTAGTTACCGAAAGCATGATAGCTGACTATAGAATAAGATCAGTCGAGCCTACCTACTCCCTCAACCTATCGGTCTTCCTCCCTCTCCTTTCAGTCGATCCAGCTCGTTCTCCATAAGCACCAGTATAAGCTATAGCATATCCAGAAGCCGATACCAACTACAGTAGAGAAAGACCCCACGGAGAGAAGGAGAGGCATATCTGCCGATGATGATGAGAGGTCGAGTTCAAAACCCTCTTTTGTTGATGTGTCCCGATCAATGTGCTCGGTGATGGGCAATGCCTTCGTGTGGGTGGTTCCGTGAGCCGCTGGTCCATCAACTGAGCGTCTTGGAAAGGAGCTCGATCGCCTAACTGGATATGGAGACAACTGCGCCCGGATCGGATCGAATAAAGGACCAGTAGTCGAGTCCTATCCCTACCCCGGTGACTCTATGTCCCGATCTCCGTCTGTGCTCCCTCCCCCCTTTATCTGTCCAGCCAACCAAAGAGGTCATATATATTGACATTGACGACCGACAACTCTAAATGACTGACTTGTATGAGAGGCAAGCATACTTGCCAGTGGCGAAACATAATCAGTCAAAACCTCTGGGATTTGAAAACGAGTTGCCGGAAACGGGGGAGAATGGCAAAACATCCGGAATGATTTTAGTAGGCAACGAGGAAGAGTCTACCCGGAGGGACCCCCTCATTCTCGTACCTTCATCACAAGAGAAAGAAGGGGATACCAGATCAAGCGTCGGGGGGATGGATGCTTCGACCCGACTGTGCCTTGCTCAAATGAGACGAGAATCACCACAATGCTTGCTTGTCTGGGCTCTCTCGACTACCTCTTTCAAACGATGCCCCAGTCTGAATGGTTACGGGAAACAGCGGTTTGAGAGACGATCAAAATATCGCGTTGATCACCTGCTCAAATGATTTGACGTTAGTTAAGCTAACCCGTGGCCACGGGCCTGTCTCTCAAAGTACCTCAAGAGCACCAAGTCAGAAAGAAAGGAGCAAGTGTGGCTTTCTGGTTTCAAATTGATGTCGGTCGCCGCCAACTTCTCCACTACAAATGACTCCATGCTTCTGTGTAGTGGAATTGGAACAACTGAAGCGAGTGTAGCCAGAGAATGGGCAGGCAAGCGTCGTTGCCATCGGAGCACGAGTGAAGGTCTTTGAACTGCCGACGTGCCGTGCCAACTCCTGATATGGTCTCAATCTTTTTTTTCGTCTTCCATTCACCTATCACTTGACTCCCCTAGAAATGTCGAGATGCCTTGCATCGAGCTGAAGTGCTGCTTATTGGCCTGCGATGAATCATACTCGGTCACATTGTTTGTATGCGCGAAGAAAAGGGGATTGTCACTCCTTCTGGCAAGACCGATTCCATTTCTCCTTCCAAATTCTTGACCATCCAATTTGTCCAAACGGGAGTTCCATACTCATACCCACTAAATCAGTCTATTGGGCCTATAGGTGTTCTAGACTCTTCCTAGTGGTTGAGATAGGAACTAGAGAATCTAGTGATTCACTCAAGACCTACTCACTAACCAACCAACCTTCTATGTGAAGTGAAATGGCTGACTCCCCTGATGTCTCATTCTATTCCCCGTGCTAATCGGTTTGGTTGAAGGAACTATAAGAAGTGCAATCAGCTAATCGAGCAAGTAATCCACATGGATGCATTCCCCCGACATTGGCATTGAAGGAGAAGGATTTTCTGCTACCTTACCTTACCTGATTTTTCATCTTCTCTCAGTCGGGGCTCAAGGGTGAGAATCGGTAGTTGTTCTGTCCAAGTGTAGGAGTTGTTTCTTTCAAGAATTAGCCCAGACCCATAACATAAAGGATCAAGCCAAAAGGCTAGATTTCACTCTTTCGAGATTTCCAAATCGAATCATAGCATAGAACGGGGAACGTAGAGTCAAGTTGAAGTAGGGGAGTTTAGCATTTCATTTGAGTGAGAGATTTCATCATATCTTATAGTTTCATACCCAGGCACGGGAATGCACTTTCCAACTTTTTGGATGGGGGAAGAACTACCGCATATAGCAGATCCAGCTCTGCGTTGAGCAGACTCATCTCCACACTGGTTTGTTCCTTCGTCTTCGGATGCTATCTAATGTCTCTCTATCGACCAAGGATTCCGATTTTCCCAGTGCTTGTACATCTCCATATTTGTAGACTGGTCCAGTATAGTGAGACAAAACAAATCAATAGGTGCGGCTACCCCTCTTCTATTATATTACTTCTGACTTATTGAGGGCTCAAAGCCCAACCTTTGACAAAACTCGCCAATCTTCTTCCTTCCACTTGGATAAACAACTCGTTCCTCTCCTTACAGTCGAGTCACTCCGTAGTCGGTCTCTCGCTCAAAAACGTGCAACGGCACAAGAATGCGGACAGAGGGATGGCTTCTGTGGTTAGAAGCACATTCACATCCATGCCAGATCCTCGCCTCGACGATTGGAACTGAACTTGAGTGCAGGGAAAGACTGGTCTTAACCCTTTCCTCCCGTTTCTTGATGCAGGGGCTTGTTGAGCCAGCGCACATTCCAGGAGGTGAGATCCCTCTCCCTTACGGTCGAGCTACTTCGTTCCTGTCGCTATCGCTCGAATCACTTACTACCTCTTAATATCGGTATTGCCGGGGCTTGGGTCTTACTCTCTCTATATTAAATGAAGTGACTTTTGGCAGGGCAGGGGATTCTCTTCGAGCTGCTTTCCAGTCACTAGATAGCTCTTCAAAGAGAATAACATCCATCCCTCACTTGGTATTAGATACATGGGTGAAGGATTGTTACCAGCTGCTGATTCCGTTGATTTATTATTCTCTGCCTTCTCTTTCTTTGTTACCCCCAGATTGTTCTTGTAGAGAGTAGGTTGTTTGACCTCTGTGGGTGAATCAATAATCCCCGTAGTGGAATCACTCACAGGTGACTGGGCAGGTTTCTCATGGAATTTTATATTGGAATACGGGAATCTCTTCATCTTTCTTAGCCATCTCTCATAGTAGCTATTTCATATTTGACAATAATCTCATCATTGAAAACTACTAGAGGGGGGGTGAATAGAGTTTTATAACAATTTTAACAATTATTTAACTCAAACAAACAACCACAAAGATATTGGACAAGAAGACAAGAGTTTAGAGTGGTTCCAACCTTAGCAAACACTAAGGAAGTCAGTCCACTACCCGGTTGCTTACCCAACCGGGATTTGAAAAGAAATTTATTTTATTACCTCGCAAGGATTTTACATAAAATACAATTTCTTTTCCTAAACCCTTCAAGTAGCCTTCACCTAGAAGTAATCGCCCAACCTTGAAGCAGCCTTCACCTAGAAGTAATTGCACCACCTTGCAATAGCCTTCTTGAAGTAGCTTCCCGTGCGATAGCCTTCTTGAAGTAGCTTGAAGTCCCCTTCTCCACCTGAGAAGTCAAACTCTCTCCAATCCGCAGCCTCCAACCCTAGGAGTAGCAAGGAGAATACAAAGGATAAAAAGGAACAAGAAAGAAAATAGAAATTACAACTTATCATTTTAAGCACAAGGCTTGATTTGCCTATATCAAGCGTATTGATCTCCTAACCAATGAGTGTAGAATTGTAAGTGTTGTAGTAAGGAGATGCTAGCCTATAGGACACGAATTTGAGCTAAGGGGAAAGTAGGCCAATGATCACAGTGCTCAATTTGCTTGCAACAGATTGCTCAAGTATGCTCAAGTATTTCTCAAGTGTAACAAGTGAGTTTTGAGTGTCCTATGGCTTGTCCTATTTATAGGAATGGCCTAAGGATGCTTAAGGATGTTCTAGACAACTTCTAGGGGTTTCTAAGTGCTTAACTAGCCGTTAGGTACAAAGTTGTTGCTTTAACAACGGCTAATTAATTTATTCTACAGTTGCTATCAGAGACCATCTCGGTCGACAAATGGTCGACCGAGACACCTACTCGGTCGAACTTTTGTCGACCGACAGGCTCTCTGGAGCAAGTGATTTGCAACGTCTTTCTTCAACTGCCAACTAACTTGTCTGTTGTGTCTAACGGCTACTTTGGATCTTTCTCGGTCGAGAAGATTGTCGACCGAGAGTGTCTCGGTCGAGGGGTTTGTCGACCGAGATTGATCCTGTTTCAAGGTTTCAATTTAGGCACTAATTATGTGTGTGAGTGTGCAAAAATAATCCTATTTGAATGGGATGACTTGTCTAACTGTGGTGTTTAGCTAGGGAGAATCTAACGCTTGATTTACATGCAATTCTAAGTACTTGTACATTATATTTTTGTACAAGTTTTTACAATAGTGATTACATTGCATGAAAATGTAAATATGTAAGCTTGTAGATTTTCCCTTGTTGCTTTGTCATCCTGCACACTCAAGTAGCTCGTTAGATTAATAAGAATGAAATGTTTGTCATAATCAAAACAAAGGGATTTTATAGATGTCCATTTAGCCAACAATCTCCCCCTTTTTGAAGATGACAAACATTTCCAAAATATAAATAAAGGAAATATAAAACATATGAGTTTCATACCTTTAGATTACCTTTTGTAGCTTTTTCTCTTGTGTATGAAATGTGTGCTTATTATTCCCCATGAATTATGGAACATGAAATCCAGATCATTTGGGAATATAGCAACTTTCAATGTAAAGCCAAGAGTTTATTTATGAAACTCATTAATTGAGTTTGACATAATTACTAAATGTTAATTTTATATTTATCTCTCCCCCTTTGTCATTTAAAAAAGATAACCGTTAAGAATAAAAACTCCCCCTTAATTAGATATCCCATCAAATCTAATGAAAAAGATGTCCATTTAAAAGCCAAAAATGTAAACAAGAGTTTTTGTTTAAGTAGCACAAATATCAAAGAAAACATCCTCCAAAGGAGTGATAAGCAATTGCTTCCTAATGTTGTTAAATTGATCTAGTGGAAGCAGTTTTGTAAAAATATCAGCCAATTGATCTTCCGTATCAACATGATGAAGGGAAACATGATTTTTGGAGATGTGATCCCTTAAAAAATGATGACGGATTTCAATATGTTTAGCTCGGCTGTGTAAAATAGGATTGTGTGCTAAGTTTATGGCGCTTGTGTTGTCACAAAAAATAGGCATAGATGAAAGATTAAAACCATAATCGCTTAACACTTGTTGCATATAAAGCACTTGAGCACAACAAGACCCAGCTGCCATATATTCAGCTTCAGTTGTAGATAGGGCAACCGTATTTTGTTTCTTGCTAAACCAAGATACTAAAGCTCTCCCTAATAAGAAACAGCCACCACTAGTACTCTTGCGATCAAGTCGACAACCGGCATAATCCGCATCAGTATAAGCTTTGAAATCCAAGGATTGTCCTTTTGGATACCATAAACCAAAGCAAGTAGTATCGGCTAGGTAACGAAGAATTCGTTTAACTGCTAGAAAATGAGAATGCATAGGTTGTGATTGAAATCGAGCACAAAGACCAACAGAAAACATAATTTCCGGTCTAGAAGCCGTTAAGTAAAGCAAACTACCAATCATGGCTCTATATAAGGAATCATCAATAGGTTCCCCATTTTCATCCTTATCAATTTTGACAGAAGTAGCCATAGGAGTAGTAGCATGTTTGCATTAATCCATCCCAAAACGTTTTAAGAGTTCTTTAGTATATTTTTCTTGGCTTATGAAAATTCCTGCAGGTGTTTGCTTCATTTGAAAAGCAAGAAAGAAAGTTAGTTCACCCATGAGGCTCATTTCAAATTCTTTTTGCATAATATCACTAAATTGTGTGCACAATGAATCATTTGAAGCTCCAAAAATAATGTCATAAACATATATTTGCACAACTAGGAAATCAGATGTATATGTTTTGAAAAATAAAGTAGAATCTGAATTTCCAATAGAAAAACCATTATCAAAAAGATATGTTTTGAGCCTTTCATACCAATTTCTAGGTGCTTGTTTTAAACCATAAAGTGCTTTCTTAAGTTTATAAACATAGTCACCTTTTTCCGGTATTTCAAAGCCAGGTGGTTGGGCAACATAAACTTCTTCTTGAATAATGTCATTTAGAAATGCACTTTTGACATCCATTTGATAGAGCTTAATGTTTTTATGGGCAGCAATAGCTAGTAACATCCTAATAGCTTCAAGTCTAGCTACGGGTGCATATGTTTCATCAAAATCTATTCCTTCTTGTTGATTATATCCTTGTGCTACTAACCGAGCTTTATTCCTTATTACTTCTCCTGACTCATTTAGCTTGTTCCTAAAAACCCATTTAGTTCCTATTATGGTTTTATCTTGTGGTTTAGGAACTAAATCCCATACATCATTTTTAGTGAATTGATTCAATTCTTCTTGCATGGCTATTATCCAATAATCATCCTTAAGAGCTTTGGATATCTTTTTAGGTTCAATGATAGAAACAAAAGCCATGTTTGCTACATCTTTGAAGGAAGACCGAGTTTTGACTTTATCATTTGGATCTCCAATAATCAGTTCTTGGGGATGATCCTTGATAAGCCTAGGTGTAGGTTGTGTTTCAACTTGGGGATTGGATGTAGTAGCTTTTTCATTATCATTTGGTATGGTTAAATTTTCGAATTGATTAGTGAGATCAGTAATTTCTAGATTTTCAGATTTTGACTCCTCATGAAAAGAAACATGAATGGATTCCTCAACTTTTCTAGAGATAGTGTTATATACTCTAAAAGCTTTGCTAGAAGTGGAATATCCCAAAAAGAATGCTTTGTGTGATTTAGAATCAAATTTGTCTTTATCATCTTTGGTATTTAAAATGTAGCATGTGGAGCCAAAGGTATGAAAGTAGTCAACTCTAGGTTTCTTAGAATGTATTATTTCATATGGAGTTTTCTTCAAATGAGAGTGAACAGTTACTCTATTTAGCACATAACAAGCAGTGTTTACAGCTTCAGCCCAAAAGGTTTTAGGTGTATTGTGTTCAAGCATCATGGTTCTAGCCATTTCTTGTAGGGATCGATTTTTCCTTTCAACTATACCATTTTGTTGTGGGGTACGTGGAGCCGAGAAATTATGAGTATACCCTTGAGATGTACAAAAGGCCTCAAATGTATGATTTTCAAATTCCCCACCATGATCACTTCTAATGGTACATATTTTATTTTGTAAGAGATTTTCAATCTTGGAACAAAATTGCATAAAAACATGAATAGTATCATCTTTAGTTTCAATAAAATGTACCCATGTATATCTACTATAATCATCAACGATAACAAAACAGTATCTCTTACCACCGATTGATTGTGTCCTCATTGGTCCAAATAAATCCATATGAATTAATTCTAACGATCTACTGGTGCTAAGTACATGTTTTGATTTGAAAGATGTTTTGGTTTGCTTTCCCATTGTGCATGGTTCACAGTTTTCAACTTGATCAAAAGATAAAGTAGGCAATCCACGAACAAGATCATATTTCACTAACTTTTTGATAACATGTGAACTAGCATGTCCTAGCTTTTTATGCCATATTTGTAAGGTATTGTCATTTGCAAGCAAGCATTTTCCCACTACTGTTTTCATAGAGTTAGGTTTAAGAATATAAAGATTTCCAACTCTATTTCCTTCATAAACAACATTTGTAGTATTTTCTATTAATAACTTGCAGCAGGTTTTGTTAAATAACACATCATAACCACTATCACATAATTGACTAACACTTATCAAGTTATGGTGCAAACCATCAACAAGTAGAACATTCTTAATTTCGAGGTTTGTACCAACATTACCTATTCCAACAATTTTTCCCTTACCATTGTCTCCAAAAGTGATTGTTCCACTTTTCTTTTCTTCAAAAGTTTGGAATGCATCCTTGTTTCCGGTCATATGTTTGGAACATCCACTGTCAACCACCAATTCCTGCATTAGAATGTAGATTTTGGTACCCATGTGATGGTCCGATATGGTTAGAATCATTTAAATACAGATTTGTATAAAAGCTCTGAATCAGAAGTCCAGTCGGTCGACAATTGTTCGACCGACATCTGTCTCGGTCGACAATTTGTCGATCGAGAAGGTTACTGTATTACAAGCAAAGAAACGCAGAAATTTTCTCGGTTGACCAATTTTCGACCGAAATAGGTGCTGTAAATTTTGATTTGTTAAAGACATCTAGTCGGTCGACAATACTTCGACCGATCCAAAGCTCGGTCGACAATACTTCGACCGACAAGGTTTCTGTTTCAGTACAATAATGTAGAAAAATAACAATATGCATGACACCTTTTGTTTAGTTGAGATAAGACAATATAAATAGCAAAATAAAGCATTTGGTCATATCTCAACTACATTCCACTCTACTAAGTTTGGGGTTTTGGGATCCAAACTAAGTCGGACTCCTTAGTCTTGTAGGGGCATGAAAAGGAATAGTGTCCAAGACGTAAGCAGAAATGGCAAGTAATAGAATCAACTTCATTTCTCTTTCTAGCCATTGTATTCTTAGGTACAAACCTAGTTTGAGTTCTTTTGGGTTGATTTTTCTTTGGAGCATATCCCAAACCTTTTCTTCCATTGAAAACAGTGCCAACTCTTAGTATGTTATCAAGTATATCTTTTCTTCTTAACTCATAAAGTTCTCTTTGCAACATAGCAATGTCATTCATTTT